>JAWZYU010000009.1:19516400-20141400 GCA_038380435.1 Ryuthela nishihirai
GATCACTCAGTAATCGATTTAACTCTTTGCTCTCCTGGAATATTGAGAGATATGAAATGGTCCATCTCTCCAGATAGTTACGAGAGTGACCATTTAACTATATTTATTTCTTTCACAAAATTCTTTCCCATCAAACCTAAAGTTAAAATAACTAACTGGAAATTATTCAAAGATAACTTAACTCTAAATATGAACACTGCAATTACTCTCAACTAACTGAACATATTAAAGATAAAAGCAATAAATGCACGACAACAATAGTAAAACAAATACCCCAAAACAATATACATAATATTTTTGTTAATAAATTGATAGCTATCCGCAGAAAAGCGGAAAGAAATATGAAACAAAGGGGTTCCTTTACAGCATATAAAAACTTCAAACCACTTGAAAAAGCTATTTCAAAAAAAGTAAAAAATATATTAAAACATAATTGGTCAATTTTAACCGAAAATCTTAACACAAACTCAAGGAAAAAAAACTTATGGAGAATTTGTAAAAAAACTACACAATGAAACGACTCCTACAAATCCAATTCAATCATATTCACTAAAAAATAATTTGAACACAAAGGATACAGCAGATAACTTGGCAAATTTTTTCAGTAACTTACACTACCAACCAAATAATAAACTTGACAACTATACAATAATTATAACATTTTTCACCAACTTTTTTAAGTAAAAAAACAGATTACATAAACAAACTATTTAAACTATCTGAACTAATATTTGCCATAAAAGCACTAAAAGCAAACACAGATCCGGGACCGGATGGGATAAGCAATAAAATCTTTAAAAATCTCCCAGACAATCTCTTGAAAACACTCCTTGATAATTTTAACCAATTTTGGATCTTAAATGAATACCCAGCTGATTGGCTAGAGAATTATATGATTTTCATTAAAAAAGATAAAAAACCTCCAGAAGATTTAAAATCATATAGACCAATTTGCCTTAGTTCTAAACTTCTCCAATTATTTGAGAGACTCATAAATAACAGACTTATCTGGCATATAGAAACTAACAATATTTTAAATAAAAATTCATTTGGATTTTAACCGGGAAGAGCTACAAATGACTTGTTATTAAACATCATTTCTGATGCTGAATTCTCAATCAATAAAAAAATTTACATGGTAATAGTGATAATAGATATTGAAAAAGCATTTGATTGAGTTTCACATAACGGTCTATTATATAAAATTCGCCAACTTAAATTATGTGGAAAAATTTACAAATTTCTTTTACATTTTATACAAAACAAAACTTTTAAAGTTAAAATTGGAAGTTGTTTGTCTGACCAACATAAATTTAAGAATGGTTTGGTCCAAGGAGATATTTTGTCTCCTTTATTATTTAATATTTATTTAAATGACGTACAAGACAGCTTTACCCCTGAAATTAAATTCGGATCCTATGCAGATGATCTTGTTTTTTGGACATTTAACCAAAACCTTACAATCATACAACACAGGTTACAAGAAACATTAAACAAACTCTCCATATACTGTGATAAATGCATTCTTAAAATTTCAAATGATAAAACAATTGTCTCCTATTTCCACAAATCCAAAAAAACCAGATGATTTTAATTTAATTATTAAAAAATCAAAATTTACACATTACAAACAATTTTAAATTTCTTGGTTTAAACCTAGATTTTAAATTAAAATGGAAACTATTTATTCACAATGCAAAAAACAAATCCAGTAATCTATTTAATTGTCTCAAATACTTGTGGGGCTCAAAATGGGGATGTTCACAACACAATGTACTACTGTTATATAATTCTATAATTTTGCCAAAAATTACTTATGGAATGGAGCTAATCCACAATATCTCAAAAACAAATCAAAATAAACTAGAACAAATTCAAATAAAAATAGTCAAATTTTGCTTAGGCTTCCTCAGAAGTACTAATAACTTCAACATACATGCAGAAACAGCTCTGCCTCCCCTAGAAATTAAAAAATATATATTTACTATCAAACATGTTAAACAGAATAATTTAAAAAAATACAAACCACCCCATTATAGCCAAACTTGTAGAGAACTTTCCAGACAATATCCTGGATAATTATCAAGAAAAAAATTGCCTAATAAATATAATCCAATCAAAGACTAGTGGAGATTTTTTACCACAAATTCCATATTGGACATCGACTACTCCTATTCTGAATCCTATCATACCTTGTATTCATTCAAAGAAATTCTTAGATAAACATAGCCAAAAAATTTTAACAAAAACATTTATTGACAATAAATACAAAAATCACATATACGTTTTTACTGACGGATCTTTAGACCCTGATCAGTCAATTAGTTCCGGGGCTTACTGTTGTCCAATGGAAAAAGCAGAATTCCAATTCAAATTTAAAAAATGTAAACCTATCATCATAGCTGAATTAACAGCTATTATTTTAGCACTTAATTGGGCTACTAAATTTAATAAAAAAATATAACTATCTTCACAGATCTAAATCATCAATTGATATTATTTTTTCTGATCCTTTGAAATCTAACTATAAAATATTTATAAATGATATATTAGTTTTAACCAGAAACACCTAGAAAATGATAATAAAATTCACATCCAATGGACCGACCTTTTAGCAAAACAAGCCAAAACCTCACCACAGATATAGTCTCCAGAATTACCATATTTAATCAAAAATCAAAACAAGGAAAAAATGTTTCAAGAAACTCAAACCTGGTATAATGAAAAAGCATATTCAACACATAGAATAAATAAAATAACTAAATTTAATAATTTTAACCTTAGCAAAAAAGATATTAATATTATATTAAGAATTAAAGCAAATATGGCAGTAACTAATAACCTGTTTTAACTGTGTTAAAATGAGAAAGATTGACTCCCCTAACTGCCAACACTGTAACATACCTGAAACATTGGAACATATTTTTAATTGTAGAAAGTTCTACAAAGAAAGAGAAACTTATTTTAATAAGCTAGAAACATATAAATGTAATATTTTAAATTTTAATAACATTCTAGAACCTGAAAAAAAATCCTCGAAAGGAAAATTTTACAAATTACTCATTTCTTATTTAAAGAATATAAAAAAAATATGAGAGTTTATAAAAAAAAATTCCAAAAAAAAATATGAGTGTTAAAAAAATAAATATGAATGGAGAAAAAAAATTAAAACTATGGCTGAATGAGTCTGTGAACGCACTGATGTTCACAGAAATATTCAAGAGGTTGATTTTGTATTGATTGATTGACCGTGGGCAGGGCGGGGAATTTTGCGGAGATAAATCTCAACGCTGACCCAGCTGGGAACTACAGATTACGAGCCTGGCGCGCTACCGACTGAGCCACCGCCGCCCCTGTCTTCAGGGTAAATATTATTTCAACTCTTTTTATACAAGAAAAATATTTTGAATTCCATGAAGGGAGGCGTTTGAAAGAATAAAGGTGACGTTAGAAAGGGTGGTTTCAAAAAGGTTGAGAACCATTGCCTTAAATGAAACCCTTTGCAGCCTCACATCTGAGAAGTACTGCTTTAAAAAATATGGAGCTTCGCCTCCCACTGGCGTGAATCTGTGATTCACACATTATGCTGACCACGCGAACACAACGTTCGTTAAAGGCAGACAGCTCTTGTCTCATTTGGTATTCCAATTTATCATCATTCTATTCTAAACTAAACTCTGGTGACAAAAGCGAGATTATCGTGGATATTAATTAGTCTGAAAGACAAGTCTGTCTGGTTTCATTCGTGAAGCACAAACCTTGAAGTGAACAGAGAATGATAGTTTTCGTGTCACTTTTGAATTGAACATTCGAAAGAAAACTGAATAGCGACACTCGATTTTTGAATTAAATACTTCTTCCTGAAAAAAAATTTTTCACAGTGTTATATTAGTTTCTTCAAGTGTCCGAGACTTATTTTGAGTTAATTATTATAGATTAAGAGGAGGGCTCGTCCATTCGGGCATCTGGGGCTCTGTCATACCTAAAATAATCTCAAGAAATAGTAAACGAATCTAAAATTTTGTATTCATTATTTGTCATATCTAAATCAACATATGTTGATTTAGATATGATATTATGTAATATCATTTTTATATTCGTTTTGTAATCATTATTTGCCGTGTTACTAGACAATCACAACATTTACTTTGAGAATCAGAAATAGGCCAGCTGCTTTCATATTGTCAATACGTATTTTAACATTACAGCCCCCTTCCGAAATTTTAACATTATCTATTATAATAAATAAAATATAAATTCCATCAAGCAGGTGCTTGCCACAGAGGTCTGATAGGAGACTCAATTTAACACGCCAAAGAGATCTGTGAAGAAGGCGATACCTCAGCAGAAAAACAACACTAACATGCCTTACCTGGGGCTTGAACCCAGATCCCTTTGATCAGTGGCCAAGCACCCAAATATAGAGATGTCACAAATGCGCATGCACTGAAATACAATAGCGCTGAATTGCATGAGCCAGATCACCATTTTGTAGTGGCCGGTGACACTCGATTGCTGATTCTACCAAAGCGACCAATAGTCGAAGATCTTGTTACTTAGCGAATGTCTTCATTTGACTGTGGCAGGTTCAACAAACCTAAACTTTCCTGACAAGATGTGTTTGAACTGGGTGGCCAAAGAAAGATACTTACTATGTATGAAGAATTTAAGAACAACATTAAATATAAAATATGTTGAACATCTGGTCTACGAGCGAATACTAATAATGTATTTTAACGACAGATCTATTTAATGTCAACTAAATGCATTGCATTTGTTTTCTTTTGACTTGCAACATAAAGGGCTATGGTTCGATCCCAGCTGCTGTCATTATAATTTTTTTTTCAGTCATTTTTTTATAATTCATTTTATTATTACAGTACTGTGCGAATTAGTTGGGACAAGCGAAGGAACGCTAAGTCCCTTCCGCTGCAGAGTCTAAACTGCTGCAAGTCTAAACTTGTTCGTAACCTTCTGCTGCAAGTC
The DNA here is from genome assembly GCA_038380435.1 of Ryuthela nishihirai. Lineage (NCBI taxonomy): Eukaryota > Metazoa > Arthropoda > Arachnida > Araneae > Heptathelidae > Ryuthela > Ryuthela nishihirai. The sequence continues at coordinate 19,521,387 of JAWZYU010000009.1, forward strand.
TAAACTTGCGTGTGTCCCTGCAATGGACACGCGCAAGTTTAGACTTTCAGCAGAGCGATATCTGCAAGTCTAGAATTGTCTGTTATGTTACTCTGCTATTATTTACACTTCCACTTTAGTCGGAATTGATATTTCATAGGCTGAGGACGTGATTATGTAACTAGTTCACAATTTTCATTGGAAACTTTTTTTGTTAAATACATCATGGACATCACGCCTCGTAAACGAGCTAAAATAATCGCTTTAGTCAAAAACACTTCACTTACTGCTAAGCAGATAGCAAAAGCAGTTGGCGTCGGGAAATCCAGCGTTTTACGGATCACCACCCCTAGAAATGATAATCTAATTCGAAGAATTAGTATCATAGACCCGAAGAAGACCAGTGGAGACATCAAAAGGGTGATTGCGTCTCATGGGATTAATATAGATGCTTCCACCGTACGTCATCGCCTTCTGGAGTGTGGCCGCCAGGCTCGACGCCCCTCCAAAAAGCAGTTTTTGATAAACGCTATGAAGCAAAAAAAGCTATCCTGGGCAAAGAAACATCGAGACTGGACTGTGGAGAATTGGGAAAAAGTAATATTTTCTGACGAAACCTACTTTGAGATGCATGGCTACAGGTCAAGTTTCGTCCGCCGCTTGCCTGGAGAACCTCTTCGATCCGGTCATATCCAGCAATCCCCCAAACACCCACCCAAGGTCATGTTTTGGGGATGTTTCACAGCTTCCGGACCACAGACGCTTCACCCCATTGAAGGAATGATGGACACAAAAAGTACAAAGTCATTCTGGAGGCGAAAATCGTCCCAACACTGCAGAAGCTGTTTCTTAACAGCGATGGGGTATTTCAACAGGATCTGGCTCCATGCCACAATTTTAAGCTTGTTAAGAGCTTCTTTACCCAGCAACATTTGAAGGTATTGGAGTGGCCAGGAAATTCACCCGATCTAAACCCCATTGAAAATTTGTGGGCCATTATTAAAGTGCACATATCTAAGATGGATTGCATGACGAAAACCAAAATGATAGAAAGTGTCATGAAAGTGTGGTACCACGACCCTGAAGTGAAGGAGATGTGTGGAAAGCTAGTGGCATCAATGGTTGAGAGGGTGAAAGAAGTAATTAAAGCTAAGGGAGGGTCACATTCACTATTCACTATGTACACTATTAAACAAATAAATATTTTAGTTGTGTCTTTGTTACTGCATTTTCCTATTGTCCCAATTAATTTGCACAGTACTGTATATCACTTTTTTACAATTCGTTGTAAAATAAATTAATAAATGTAATAATATACATAATTAATTAATATTTTAAATTAAAACTAACCAAAATAAACAACTTTTCAAGTGATAATTTACGACGAATAATTCAGTTTAAAATAATAAATAGAAATTTATAATCGGAACGGAATCAAAAGCATAGCAAACCTGTATATTTGACATAATTTCCACGAATATTTTTTTTAAAATACGCCTAGTGCGGTGAGGAAAAATGCATATATATTTATAAGTAATTATTGCAGTGTTTTATTTATTTATTAGTGTTTTATAGAAATTTGTCCGAAACCGAAATTTGTTCGACGGAAATTTGTTCAAAATGGTAATTTATTCGAAACGATATGAGAAATATTGAGAGACGCTAGGGGGCAATCTCCTCGATAAGGTCTTCTGGCTTGTCACTGGGGAATCATTGGCGGTGGAGGGGATCTGGGAAGAGAAGACTCAGTTTTAGATAAGCAAAATAAAACACTTTTACTTTCTTTTAGTTTCACTATTCTTATAAGCTCAGTTAAATCTTTGAAGAGGAGGATTTATGTTTGAAATTTAAAATGAGTGTTTTCCACTACTCTTCCTTTCTTTCCAATACTAGTACCATGGTCTAGATCTGTATAGATAAATATTTTGGGGGAGTACCAAGTGATCGGATCTAGCCAGAACGAACTAAAACCAATTTCCATTATACGATTTTTTTTTCTATTTCAGTGCTCTTTCGGAAACTATATAAAATGTATATTACTATGTATCATTAATATTTTTGACTACCTTTCCGGTTATTAATATTCTGAAAGAGGAAACCATGGCCCCATGATTCCGCATTTCTGGTACTACTGTTTCATAGAGAAAAATTAGAAGTTTGAAGAGTCGAACTCCCACACCATTCTAGTAAAAAACCTGTTTCGGTATATTGAAACTTAGTCTCCATGACTATATACACTGAGATGCCGCTTCCTTTGGCCTTCAAAACAGCCCGAATTCGTCGGGACATAAAGTTACAAGATGCTGGATGCGTTGTGCAGGAATACCATGCGGAAATGATTGTGTCGCACATTTGCTGCAAATATGGACGGCGGCACAGTCTCCCTGAGAACAGCTCTCACCCCTTCATCCCAAAGATGCTCATTAGGGTTTAAATCTGGAGACTGTGCAGACAAATGAAGCAAGTAAAACTCATCGGCATGTTCTTGGAACCATTCGGTGAAGATACGTGCCTTGTGAGCAGGTGCATTATCATGCTGAACGATCCATCCGAATAAGGATAAACTATAGCCATGAAGGAATGAACTTGGTCAGCAATGATGTTCAAATACGCCGTGGCGTTCAGATGCTCTTCAATGGGTATCAGAGGGCCTAATGTGTCATGACATACCTCAGACTGCCACCACCAGCCTATAGTGTTAACACCAGACAAGATGACTCCATGGCCTCATATTGCTTGTATCAAAATCTGATCCTCAGCAGGATCTGTAAGTCCATCAGCATGATGCAAAGGAAGGAACTTGATTCGTCCGACCAGGCTACCTTTTTTAAATCCTGCACCCACTGGAGATGCGCTTACGTGTTCTTCACTGACAACATCAGCACTTGACATTGTGCTGTTGTAGCCAATTCGCGACAAGATCAGATATGTGGTACATTCGGAGATAACATTTCTGCACACCAATGTTTAATTCTGCTGCGATTTGCCTGGTTGTGGCCCGTCTATTCACTTTCACGATTCTCGTCAGTCTAATAAACCTTTGAAACGGTTGTGCATGAAAAGCCCAGAAGAACGGCCGTTTGGGAGATGTTATAACCGGCATGCCAACTATCAATGCATGTTCAAAGTCACTCAAGTCGCTCGTTTTGTCCATTTTGACGCTCAGTCCAACTCTGACTGATAATGCCTGATTCATACCGCACGTCATACTGCCGGTTAGTGACGTATTACGTGTTGGAATGAACCACTTATATGACGAGAGGTAGTGTACCTAATAAACTGATATCTGAGTGTATGTTAGCTTTATAACTATGGCTATCCACACTTTCATACGAAGTCAAATACATACCATTTAACACAACAGCACTACAAGAATAAAACATCACTTCTGGGTATGGGCGTCCGCAGAGGGGGGCAAACGGGGCACTTGCCCCCCCCGGGGATCGAGTAAAAATTTCCATAAATTATAATCGTAACAATTTAAACGTAATTAATTTATATACATTATGTATGTGTTTTTGAATTTATGCAATACTGTATTCTATAATCTACTTGTTAAAAAAAACCTAAAAAATTAAAAAATTATATAAAAAATTATTGATGTAATTATTTGTTTCCAAGTTTTGCCCCCCCCCCCCCCCCCCCCGCATCCGTCTGGAAAATTTTCTGCGGATCCCCATGCTTCTGGGGAATATGGGGTGCTCGTTTCCAAAGAGAATGAGGTTTATTATTTTTCTCTTTAGCATCACCTAACAGTAGAAATTCTAGCTAATTAAGAATTGGGAAAATGCATTGTTAATATTTTATAAGTAACTATTAAACACATAAATATTATTTCAATCATTTCTTAAAATAAAAGAGTTGCGTTTTACCATCCTCTGAATGTAAGAGGTGAAATCATCGCTGCCAATGTAAACTAAACATCTTCATCATAATACTCCTGGGTTGGCTCAGTCGGTAGAGCATCAGGCTCGTAATCTGCCGTTCCCAGATTTCAGTCGCAATTGTGCCAATGTTGAGAATTATCTCCCCCACCTGCCTTCGGTGAGGAAGGGGATACCAATGAGTTTCGAAAAACTGTCATCTATTGGATAGGACATTTAACCCATGTAACTTTGTGCAGGAGAGCCATATTATGTGCACGTTAAAAAACAGCTTGGATGGCCTTGGCGGGAGGCAACCATCTGTCTCCTAACAGGTGTCCAGTGGGACCCCTTCCCCTTTTTCCAATCTTCTCTGAGCACTTGGGGTACTTGTGACCTGTCTATTTCGTCCATTGTGAGCGAAAAGTGCCATTCAGAGGTAAAACAACCTAACGTATTATTTCATCAATACCTATCCAACGCAAAGATAATTTTTCATTTATTGTTTAAAATAATTAAACTCTATTAATGTAATATTTATGAAAATAAATGCGGAAGTTATAGGGATTCATCTTGGTCAAAATAATAAAGTACTTCTTTGGCAACCCGATGCATTGGACGTCTGTCAGGCAATTTCACTGCTTCCTTTAATTCATAGGGTACAATGGGGTAAAACCTTAAACCACTTTTGTTCAACACATGGTACTTCCTGACTATACACGACACATGGGTTGGGTTGTTTTACCTCTAAGCGGCACTTTTTTGCACACCACGGACTAAATGGTCAGGTCACAAGGACCCCGAAGGCTCAGAGAAGGTTGGGGGAGGGGACCCACTGGACAGCTGTTGGAAGACAGACGGTAGCCTCCCATCAAGGCCACCCAGCGTGTTCTTTAATATGCACAGAGTATGGCTCTCCCGCACACAGGGTCACGACTTAACATACCATCCGACGGACTGCAGCCTTTCTAAGCCCATTGATGTTCCCTATTGACTGAGGGCAGTGGGAAGAGTTTTGCGGAGATAAACCTCAACACTAACCTAGGCGGGACTCGAACCTGGGAACTACAGATTGCGAGCCTGGCACGCCACCGACTGATCCCCCACCACCAAAAGTCATAGTCAGTACCAACTTTAGCACTGAAGTCGCCTAGAACAACAACAAGCGTAATTAAAACTATTAAATTTTATTACTATGACACTTCATTGAATAATGACAACTTATATATTTGATATGTATAATATTTAAAATATTCTCTTGTTTTTCTTAATACGTTTTGTATTGTTTTTAACTGAACCTGGTGTAGAAAGGCCTGGCCCTAACATCACCATGGTTGTTAGGTGTATAAATAAATAAATCTCTTTTCTTGATAGAATTCAAAATATCCTGAAGTTGTCTGTAAAACTTAACTTCTCACTCATCATAGTCCTCTGTGGGGGGCACATATAAAATTTAAGTCTATAATCGTAGTTTTAAATTTAGCTGCAAGAAACCGTTCATTAATGCAGTCATATCCTAGAAGAGCATGACCAGCGTGCCTGCTGAGAAAACTTGATGCCTTGAGGATTCGTTTTCCGTCCTCCAATCCTTGAAAAGATAAATTTAAAATTATTATTAAACATCTGACCTTTATCTGTCCATCCGGTCTCTTGCAAGCCCAGAATATCTAAGTTATAACCCTGGAGTTCTTTTGTAAGAACGTCAAAAGAATAATCTCTGTGCAGGATACTCACATTCCAAGTACCTGTAGAGAGCAAATAGCTAGTGATATCTTTAAAGGAACTGTATTTATTGAGAGAGGAAGTGCTGACAAAATCAAACAGACCTCTAATCGCCGTAAAACTTTAAGCCCCCTACACTGGTAGGAATCCAGTGTAAGTTTGGCGATGCCCATAGAAGCGAGGGTTCAGGATACTTACAATGGCCTCTGATCAGGATTATCCACCAGTTGATATAAGGTATCCTATGCATCTATTAACTCAGGGCTGTCAACTCGCAAACAAACAAAAAACACAGCGGAAGATTTTCTCTCAACAGAAGCCCACCAATGCAGCAAGTTCATATATCAAGTTCATATATCAAGCAGCAAGTTCCATAATCAAGTTCAGATCATAATCAATCAATATTTTCTTGTTCGAAAAACTTACAATCACTCATATGATAGAATAAATCTCCAAGATCTCTATACTTTTCCCTAACAGTATTAAAATACATATATTTCGTATTATTTACATTTATTAATAATTTATTTTTTTTGGAACCAAGTTTGAAGTGTTTTTAAGTCTTCAGTAATATTGCTTAATAGTTCATCATCAGTTTTATCACAGTAAACCAAGGCAGTGTCATCTGCAAACGAAATAATCTTACCTTTGAATTTGGTGTGCAATAGATCGTTCACATATATTAAGAATAACTGTGGTCCCAAAACAGAACCCTGTGGAACACCATAACGAATTGATTTTTTTTCACTCAAAACGTCTCCTATTTTGACTTGTGTTCTACCCTTCAAATACGAATCAAACCATCTCAGTGACAGTCCCCTTATACTAATAACCTCTAATTTATTTAGTAAAATATCAATAGACAGGGAGTCAAAAGCTTTAGACATATCCAGAAACAAGACGACCACTCGTTCAATTTTGTTGAGTTCATTATATATTAATTTAACTACTTCAGCTGTACCTTTATTTTTCTTAAACCCGTACTGGTGTTCCGATAGTATAGTATATTTAGTAAGGTAATTAGTTAACTTAAATGCATTAACTTTTCAAATAATTTTGAGAAAACTGTTTGTATTGAAATAGGCCTATAATTCTCTACAAGCATTTTATCACCATTTTTATAAATTGGGGTAACCAACGAATTCTTAAGCGAAGATGGGAAAAATCCACCTGCAAGTGACAAATTGTAACACTTCAGTAAAATTCCAGATATTACACTGATCACTCTCTGTAACATGTAGACTGAGAAGTTATACTCACCTGAAGATTTGTTTAATTTAAGCCTAAAGGCTGTCTGAATTAATTCACTTTCACTAATCGGTAACAAGGCCATTGAATTTACTCTGTAGTATTTCACATCGTCCGATGTGTTTTCACAGGTGTCTTCCTCTGTAACGTTTTTTATTAGATCATCTACCACATTGATATAATAATCATTAAAGGCATCGGCGATTATCTTTTTATCATTAACGGTATCGTGTTTTCTTTCACCAATTTGGATTTCTTTTAATAGATTTTTATTATTATATTTACCAGTTAATTCGTTAATAATTTTCCACTGCTGTTTAGAATCATTGCCTGCCGAAAGAACCTTATATTTGTAATAGTTATTTTTAGCGATTCTTAATTTATTAGTTAAGCTGTTACGGAGAAGGGTGAATCTATCCTTAATTTCCTTGTATTCCTCATTATTACATGGACAACTTTTATATAATTTGTTCTCTTCGGTAATTAATTGAAGTGTTTCGTCTGTGACCCATGGTTTTAATATTTTCTTTTTGGTGCTTGGTAAATATTTCAGCTTTGTACATTCTCTAACACACATATTAATTTGATCAAAAAGAGAGTCGCAATCATCGTTAATAACATCTGTATCCAACTTTATATTATTTAATTTTAATTCAAGTTCTTTAAAATTAGTAACATATTTTCTATCTTCCTCGGTATCTTTTTCTATTACGTTTCTTTTTAGTTGTAGCATTACCAAATAATGATCCGTCACGGTCGTTTTAATAATTATCGATGTAACTTTCTTAATACCAGATAATCTTACACCAATATGATCAACACATGTATTACCCAAAAATCTAGTTGGTTGCGTAATACAGTGGATAAATCCTAACGTTACTAACATAATCACAATAAATATATCACAATAACATCAAATAACATATCAAATAACATATCACAATAACTAGAATTAATATTTTTATTATCTAATAAATCAATAATAAAGTCTCCGATCAATATGACATTTTTATAGTTATTTCGTAGTAATTGAGAGGAAAATTCATCAATAAAACATTGCTTATCTAGGCTAGGGGATCTATACACTGAAATAATGTTATAGTCAAAATTACTAATCTTAACTTTTAGAGACACTACATCTGCATTATTACAATTAAAATCTACTTGAGTAGCACTTAACTTGGAATTTACAAAAACTAATACCCCACCTGATCTATTTACACATCCACACTGGTAAAATTTGTTAAAACCTTCAAAATTATAAAGCATTAGTTCGTGTTCTTTGATCCTTATCTCTGACAATACAATTATATCTGATGAAAGGTCCATTAATGATTCTATTAAAATTAAATAATTAAAGTTTTTTTTCTAATGGATCTAATATTGATATGAGTTATATTACAAATATTATCGTCCTTTGTTACTAGCTGATTTCTATCAATTTCTTCAGTAACTAATTTATCGACCACAACTTCCATATTACAATAGTTTCAAGTCTTCTGCTGATTTTATATTTAATACTTTAGAGTTCCCGTCCTTTCTTAAGTATAGCTTTCCCTCCTTCACCCAGGAGTACATATAATTTTTTCTCTTTTGATCTTCTTAATTTCAAAGAGCAATGACTTTAATTCAGGAATGAGGTGCTCGCCAATATATATATGTAATTATTATTTCCAGCTATCCCCAAGTCCTTGTTCCTCAGACCTTTTAGCGATCGCCATTTAGTTATCCATTTATCCCTTTCTTCTTTGCTATTCAGCTTCACAATAATTGATTTCGGTTTATTCGCATTTCTTGTTGGGACTCAATGTGCAACTGTGTATTTTATTTCTTCTTTTGTCATTCTGAGGGCTAAACCAACCTTGGTGACAGTCTCGTTTATATTTTCTTCGGAAATTTCCTCAAGTCCGCTTATCTCAATATTTTCTGCTCTACTCCTTTGCTGTAGATCTCTCATTTGATGTTATAATTTCATTACATCCTTTTTGATTTGTTTATTTTCACTCTCTAATTTCAGATTACTCTCCTTGACCACTTTTAACTCTCTAGTTGTATCTGCCATTATTTTGATAAAATCGTCTAGTTTTTTGGAATTAAATTCTGCGCTTTTAACAAAGTCTTGAACGGTGTTATTCAACTTCTGAATATTACTATCATTAAGTCGATCATTTCCTTTTGGAAAGTTGAGAGTTCATATCGAAGCAATTCAATGATTTCATTATTGTCTTTTGCACTCGTACGAGTCCCATTCACAAAATGACATTTTACCGATTCCTGCACTGAGATAAGGGTGCCGTCGGGAGATAAGGGTGCCTGTTGCCGCACCCACATTCCCCGTTGAAGGGTCAGAGCCACGGACCACACTGCCCGGAAGTGCCGGTTCAAGGACAGTCCCCACCGCGTTAACGGTAACATGATCTGCTGCTTCTTCATCAGCTCGAATGCAGGCTAGTGCATTGGGAGCCACGCTTAGCCTACTTCTACTTTCTGCTTTATCCTTACAATTTAAACAAAGCCACTTACTTTTTCTATCTTCTGACATATTTCTATAGTTAGCCTCTCTTCTACCAGTGCAGTAGTAATGTATATATCTACTGCATGGTCTATTACACTGCAAAAGTTCACTACTTTATCCAGAGCTAAAATTACACTTCGTGCACTCAGGCGCCATCTTTCTTTGCATTACGTGTTTACAAGGAACAAAAATTATTTTTCCTGCGAAGTTATATTAGAAGGAAAAATATATACTTCTGAATTTTCAAATCCATTTCAATTCATTTTATGTTTTGCTGTCAGTTTATATGCCATAGTAGAAGGTCTGAGAGGATGGCAGGCGCTCAGCATAAAAACGACACAAACAGCCATGCCTTACCCGGGGCTCGAACCCAGGTCCCTTAGATCAGTAGCCAAGCGCGTTAACCACTCGGCCATGGGACGGCTATAGATTCTTGATACGTGGTGTAAAATAACAATAAAGCATTCTTATACCATCAAGACCTTATGGAAGCTTGCTCATGACTTGAAGGAAAAGACTTTCCTCGGTTCTTGATGTCGGATAAGTTTTAACTTCGCAGTTAGTTTCACATCCCGAAATACTTCATGTCCATCAACAGCCGATTTTCTGCGTCATTTGCTCCCTAATTGCTACTATAGTAGAGCGCTTTGCCTACTGTTCGAAACGATGGTAATGAAGTCAGGAAGAAAGTCTGGGTTGTTGCTTTCCACTCAGGAATTGTGCTGAGTCGTTCAGAGCTGCCCTTCCATTCCTCCGACAGCTGAGGTCAGCAATATCCATTGAGGACAGCGTTGCCGATCCTCACGGTGCGTCTATTGACGGCTGCTTGCCCCTTGAGCACGCAGCACCGGTATCGGCTGGCCATCTCCGCCTCTGCCATCGCTGAGCTTTGCACGTCCTTCTCCTGCCTTACCTGATCTAACTGGCGAGATGGGGGCGCTATTGAAACGGCGGCTCCCCCAATTAGGGCGATCATCCGATAACATTAGCGGAACTGTGGCTTTCACATGAATGGAGGGATAGAGACTGAGCAGGAACATGAATGGAGATTTCGCTTGTCGTTGTCAGCTGAATTGCTGTTCTTCAGAAGCGTGGTCGCGTTTTAGGTGGATCTATCTAGCTCAGATATGAACAAAGAAACCGTTACCTCTATACAGACCTCAGGAGCGATACTTTTTTAATCATTTTACGATTAAGGCGATTTCGTTGAAATTAATGCAATCACTTGTAACGCCAGAGAAGGAAAGGAACTCGCATACCCAAACCGCTCTCAGAGTCAAAGCAGTTTGCTCTTTTTTGTTAAATCAACTCTGTTGAATCGGAGTCAATTCAACAATTTTATGAAATTAACTTAGTCATCAAGTTTTGTTTTAACTTAATACAATTGATTGTCACAGGAGCGTAACTATTATAAAGCAAAAGGGGCGCCATTGGCCTGAATCATATAAGCCTCAAGAGGTATTTAAGGGATCGTATAGCCATTGTTATATATATAACGATTTGACCATTACATTTAATATTTACATAATTTATGATATATGGAATATATATATATATATAGGACCGGATTTGGGGAGAACAAGGGGCCATGGTACCCCTTTAAGAATGTTAGTAAGGGTAAGAGCCCAAAATTTATTAGAAATATTGTGAATATTTCAAGTATTTTACATGAAATTTGTTCAAAAACCTCTAAAACTAAGGGGAAAATGTTACACTGTGATGGAAATCCAGTCTCCTGCAACTCGATGGCGTCGCTTCCCCTCCCCCCAACCTTTATATTTTTCTAGATAAGAAAAGAAATAGAGCTTCTATATAACTAAAGAGGATATCAGCAACATCTTAAAACCATATGGTGAAATCCAAAGCATGAAATTTGAATTCCACCACTTTGAAAACTTCCAAAAAATCAAAACTGGAACCCGAATCTTCAAAATAATCCAACATCAGTACATTCTGAACTTATGGGCTATGGCTACAAAGGGTTCAAGTTTTCATCAAATGCAAAAAATCAGATCACTTTGGGGCAAAATGCCCAATTTACGAAAGAACGAGAGAAAAAAAACGATAAACCACTAAAAACTACATCCTTCGCAGACATTCTTGAGGAAACAATTAGAGAAAAACAAGAGAAGTAAAAAAAACTCAGATAAAGAAAACCTCGAACGTGTAAAAGAGAAACATCTAGTGAAAAAGCGCAAGAAAAACATCGTAAAATGAAAAAACTAATGATAATAAAACAGATCAGGTGAAAGGAAACTGGCAAAATTTGGAATCACCAAAATCGTCTCATGGCAAGGTAGAAATCTCTCTAAATGTCAACTTAAAAGAATGATAACTCAGATTACGAAGAAGAGGAAGTATATGAGGAAATTATTGGCTATGCACCGAACAAATTTCTAAAAGAAGAATTTGTACTTTAACAAAAACTATTGCTATTGATGAATGCTTAGATGACTTTCTTCTGTACGTGAGTGAGGATCCTCAAAAAAAGTGTACATTGAAATGGACCAAATAAGATAAGTCGTAAAATGCTTTCGCACCTGTAGTGAACAGACAGAGCAAAATTAAGCCAAGATGCAGAAAGTATTTCAGTCGTGAAAAGAAACATCGTGAATCCTGTACAAACTTTAAAAACGTACTGGGTTATCTCTATGAGCTTCTGGAAGGAGATTCGCGAGTACCTGCTCTATAAAAGTTTTTGACAAGTTTCCTTCTCTTTGCCCCTTGCAGGTATATTTCTTTTCTTTAATTTTTCCTTCCAAAAATTTTTTTTTCTATTTTTTTCCTCTTTTTTCGGTCCTCTCTTGGGCCGCTCTCTGCATTTGCGCCCCTTCGCTAAGGTTGCGTGTGCGTTGCATTGCGTGGCGCATACGTTGCGTTACGCATACGTGACATGGGTTGGTGGTGGTAGGGAGAACTTGCTAACTGGCGCCCGGGCCCTTACAAAATGGTATTGGATTATTACAGATTAATTTAATTGGTATACTGCTTAGGGAGCTAGTTACTGTTCCACCAATAAAAAATTGTGTTGTGTTAGCTCTAACTCAATGATGTCCAAAAGTCAGCTATTGCGCACTTGGTAAATCATCAGCTTATGGTGTGCGGAGCATGAGAATCCCTCTGTGCACTACAAGTTTTCATTCGTTGTAAAATTCGTTACGATAGGCCTCGATGAAATCGTCCTCCTCCTCTTTCTGGGGAGGGGCAGAAGAGAGGGGACATAATTTGAGATAGTTCATAATACTCCCCACATCATAAGCTTTCATTTCAGATGTAATTCCTTATGCTCGGTAATAGTTTAGGTATTTCGCAAATCGCGCCAATACTGGCTGAGGTATGCAAATGATTACAATTCCATAACGGTCAAGTGGAAGACTGATTACATGGATGGAAATAATCATACAATGATAGGCGATACCTAAATTCGAGTGGTGAGCCATACGGGCTGTGGGATTAGGAGCTATTTTGTACTGCACTCTAGGTGTGAGAAGAACAGAATATGCCTAGGACATGGCGTCTGCATATCGCCAAGTGACGAACAACGAACGTGCGAGAATCATCGAATCATATCATATAAGATTATCATTGAGAGTCATTGCTACATGGATTGGTCATGACATCAGAACTGTACAACACTGTTCGTGGATAAAGGATAAAGGCACAGCAAAGTACAATGACCAAGAATTGGGCCACAAACAGGATTATTTATAGCTTGGAAAGATCGCCAACTGCATCGAATGACGTTGGCAGGATCATTTCACTATGGCATGCCAGCAAATGGGTAAGTTCTAGAACAGTAGTATTCAAACTGTGTTCTTCAGAAGCCTAAGGTTCCGTAGGCCATTTTTAGGGGTTCTACAAAAGCCCATGAATCGAGCAATATTTTAAAATAATAATAAACAAAAGCATAGATTTGCGTAAATAAGAATAAAACTAATAATCAGACATTAATTTGTGTAAAGGGAATAAAAATAATGAGAAATGAATTTGTGTAAATATTGTATGTATGTAATAAAAGGTATGTTTCAAAAAGTTTTATTTCTGCATCTGAATAGTACACTTGTAGTTTACTATGTAGGGATTCTATAATAAGTTAAATATCATCACAATGGTTTCACAGATGTTAAAAGTTTGAAGGTACTGCTGTAGAATAGGGGTTCTCAACGTGGGGTACGCCATGAGAGCTCAAAAGTCGCTAGATCTAGTAACAAAGTAAAAATAACCATTGTTATACTATAACTATAGTATTATCTATCTATACAAAGGAGTACGCCAGTTACATACACATTTCCAGGGGGTACGTGAAGCATAAAAGGTTGAGAACCATTGCTCTAGAGAATTAGTGGCACCAAACCCTCTACCCAAAAGACCCGACGACCGTCTATGGTGCGTAGAACAATCCAATGCTAACCAAACAGTTGGAAAGGAAGGAATGGGAATCACTGCTATTCACTGTGCCCCGGTTCTACTAGAACAATACGATGGCTTGTACACGAGACTTGCGGAAGTGACAAATCTCGTGTACAAGCCTCCTGTCAACAGTATACTGTTATACACATATATTGGTATAACTGCTACAACAGTTATAGCAGTTATACACATATATTGGTATAACTGCTACAACAGTTATAGCAGACAGAGGCGCACCAAGGAACTCTGGCACCCCCCAAAGAAAAAGGAAAAAAAAACACTAGAAAATTTTCCAAAAATCTTTTCCTAATTAAAACTTATTTTTTATATTTATGTTGTGTCGTGTCTTCTATTTCTATACTACTTATGAATTAGCAGTCACATAAGGTGGGAATACCCTATAGCTCTCGGGAATCACGGCCTTTGTGAACACAAGGTGAACGAATCGGCGGACCGAGCGCTACTTCGTTTGCCCGAGCAAGGCCAGCGGGCCCTCGCCCCCCCCCCCCCCCCCAAGATTAAATCCTGAGTGCGCCACTGATAACAGATGCATAAAGTGGAGCGAAAAAAATCAACTTTTGCGCTTCTCGATAAATATGAAAATGTTGCGATCCAGCTCCTGAGCCTATATGCAAAATATTTTTTGAATCAAAATATTTTAGGGTTTCATCTAGTCTGAATTTTTCAGCATTACTAGAAAAATTCTAACAAATTTCTCTTTGTATAGAAATTAGACTGGATGCAAGAGACTGGATTGCCAATGAATTATAACATTTCCCCTCCATTTTACAGGTTTTTAAAAATTTTCTGAAAAAATGCATGAAATATCAATATGTAATTTTTGGATTATGATTATATTTATGATTAATAAATATGTAAATTTTAAAGGGGGAAATCCCCCCTTTCAAATGCTAATCACAATTTTCGGAGTGTTCGTACAATCAACAATCAGAGCAATGGCGTAACTACCAGCCAGTATGCTTTCAACAAAGGGATTGAAGAAACTAATGTGCATAAAGAGCCCAAAAATTCCAAGTTTGCACTTTTTAATAATCTGTCCTATATAATTAAAGTAGGTGAATATTACTCCCCTTACTTTTGTATCTAAACGTGGGACTCAAACCTGGAAACTACAGATCATGTGACTGACATACTACCAACTGAGCCACCCCTGCCCTTGATATGAAACTATTGTTTCTATGCTAAAATAATGAATCAGTTTAACATCGATATGCAATAAAGGTCTAACGTAGAGGTTTCACTTTTGACGAATTAGAAAGGCGTGAATTTTTTTCATAAATTATGCTTTTACCGATTCTTTTTCTGAAATAGGTAAGTGTTCGCTATAAAATTACTACAAATGTTTAAAAAAAATTAATTTAGTAATAAAATATTGCAGGCCAACGTTACATTCTAATGGAAACATACGATGCATTTATTCCACTTAATTACTAAATGTTCTTACGTTATATACAATTTCATTATAAATTCATAATTTCCATTATGTTTTATTTTCATTTATTAGAATTTACCTAATAAATGAAATGCGCCATTACGATTAATTTGTATTTTGGTAACACCTTTAAATTATACCAGGTTCGAGTCCCAACTACACCAGCATCGAGATTTACTTCCGCTAAATCACCACCTTGCCTTCTGCCAGAAAGGCCACTTCTTGTTGGGTAGTACCTTAAAGGTGTGGCCCCGTATGCAGGAGAACCATGCACTGTGCACGTTAAATGTTTCTCCTATCCCTTAGGACCGACTGACCCATGTTCATTTGTTCACTTGGAGCTTTTCACCACCTCAGTCCTCACTTGAGTTTTTGTTACTACCACCACAACCAAGATCTGCACTAGCAGAGGTGCCAGGCAGACTTGATCCTGGAACCTTCGAAGCTGACTACTGCAACCTTTTCTATTCATCGTGGCAAGGTGAATCTCGACTCTGACGCGACGGCAGCCTGATATGGTCTCAACGCTGGAGCGTCATCCCATTTTTTTCGGCTACTTGCTTCAGCAGGCGAGTTACATATTCCTTAGCAGATTACAAATTTCATGACTGCCATCTGTAGCAACCAATATCTTTCACGAAATCTCTCACGAGTCTCGCATCAGGTGCTGTAAACCGGAATTTGCTTCATTCCACAGCACCAGTTCTGCTTATCAAAAGTGGGCAGGTTAAGTGGTTTTTACCTCTGAGCGGCACTTTTTTGCCACAATGGGCTAAATGACCAGTCAAAAGAACCCCAAAGACTCAGAAAGTTGGGTGGTGACACAATGGGCAACTGTTAAAATACAGATGGCACCTCCAGTCAAAGGCCATCCAGCATGTTCTTTAACATACACAGGGTATGACTCTCCAGCACATAGAACCACTGCTTTTACACCCTCTATCTGAATGACAGCAGCCTTTCTAAGCCTATTGGTATCCTCTACTGACCAAGGGAATTTTCCGCTGTTTCAAATGGGGATCCAGCTCGGAGTAGAACATGGCAACTGCGGGATCCCCCCCTCTCCCAACCATCTAAAGCTCTAGAAGTTGAGGTCGTTTCGGCCCCCAAGGCCTATAATCATTCACTTTAGCTGTCGATACAAATTCCCTCCAGCTACCCTAATGAAAACTTCCAAGACCAACCAGGGCGGGGGTGGCTATCGCTGGCGCACCAGGCTCGTAATCTGTAGTTCTCAGGTTCTAGTCCCAGCGGAGATTTATCTCCACAAATTTCCCCGCCCAATCAGTAGGGGGCACCGATGGGCTTGGAAAGGCCGCAATCCATTGGACGGAACGTCAAACCGTGGTTCCGTGTGCAGGAGTCATACCTATGCACGTTAAAGATGCTGGATGGCCTTGACTGGAGGTGCCATCTGTATCTTAAGTTGCCCATTGTGTCATCACCCAGCTTTCTAAATGGCCAGGTCACATGGACTCCGAAGGCTCAGAAAAGGTTTGGAGACAGATGGTAGCCTCCCGTCAACGCCATCCAGTGTGTTCTTTAACGTGCGCAGGATATGGCTCTCCCGTACACGGCGCTGCGGCTTAACGTCCCATCCATCGGACGGCGGCCTTTCCAAGCCCATCGGTGTTCCCGTACTGACCGTGGGGGTTTTTGCGGAGGTAAATCTCAATGCTGACCCACTGGGAATGTGGTCTGCGAGTCCCATGTGGTCCACTGGGTGTCTAGTGGGTCACCCAGTGGAAATGCTGACCCACTGGGTTGGGTTGTTTTACCTCTGAGCGGCACTTTTTTGCACACCATGGGTTAAATGGCCAGGTCACATGGACCCCGAAGGCTCAGAGAAGGTTGGGGGAGGAACACTGAAACAGCTGTTGGAGACAGATGGTAGCCTCCCGTCAAGGCCATCCAGCGTGTTCTTTAACGTGCACAGGGTATGTCTCTCCCGCACCCGGGGCCACGGCTTAACGTCCCATCCGATGGGCGGCGGCCTTTCCAAGCCCATCGGTGTCCCCTTACTGACCATGGGCAGGGCGGGGAATTTTGCGGAGATAAATCTCAACGCTGACCCAGCTGGGACTCGAACCCGGGAACTACAGATTACGAGCCTGGCGCGCTACCGAATGAGCCACCCCCGCCCCGCTGGGAACTGCAGATTACGAGCCTGGTGCGCTACCGACTAAGCCACCCATACCCTCCTCTTGACTGGCCATTTAGCCCATTGTGGCAAAAAAAGTGCTGCTCAGAGGTAAAACAACCCAACCCCAACTACTAGACAGTTCCGTTAGCTTTTCGGTCTTATACCCAGGTCTGACGATCGATCTGCACGTCAGAAGAGTCAAGGAACTCCACCAGTTTCCTCTGGCTTCGTCCTTGTAGCTTACTGTGGCATGTTCCCATCAGTCTCCTAGCAGTTGTCCCCTTGTCTCAACTTTTTTTGAACCTTTGTGCAAAAAAGAACCGCTCAGAAGTAAAACCCAACCTTTAACTGGTAATTATAAAGCAATATAGCTTTTACAATGTTAATATTTTACATTCAGTGCAATATTATTCCTACTATCTCCAGATTTGATTGGAACCCCTACCGACAAAGCTCATAAGCCGTCGCTGTAACCATATTAGGTCGTCTTTAGTTCTGTTTTAAACATGGAATGTTTTGTAGGCAGTTGCGCTGCACTAATTTGGCTAGTTTGAAGTACAGGTAAAACCCATTAAAACGCGATGCAAAAAAAAAGCATGGCTTTTTTTGTCATATGAAATGTAATTTTTCACTTAAGAACTACATATTGGATTCATAAGTGTAGGTTTGTGTACACGTGGAAGATATTTTCACTTCAGCGCGATTCTTGTTATCGTTAGAGGTCCTTGTTATCCTTTGACATGCGAAAGAATACCAGCAGTTGATCATTTACTTATAGCCTTTCATTGGCAACATCAGTTTGATTTGTATTTCAAATGAACAAACTGACGAACGTAATTAACAATACAACCACGCGGAAAGATAAAAATGGTAACGAAACGTGTTTATCGTACAAACTTACTGGTTTTAAATACTTTATCGTTACGTCAAGACATGATGAAACAATGCAATAAATACATCTTATTAATTTCCATGTAATATTGCTTACTTGATTTTTTCCGACTTTCCGTAAATCCTTCTATTGCAATTTATAGCGCGCAAAAAGCGACAAAGACAAGTTGATATAGTTGGCCGATATACGAAGTTAAAAAACTTGACATTAAATGAATGAAATATTGACACATTCAACAAAACCCTTTATTGGACAAAGTGCTTAAACACTGCTGGGAGCAAAAATAAATAATTATATAAGTTTTATTTTTTTACACATTCCAGAAAGAATCCAGTTCTATTTTCTGTGGTAACAAGAAGCTGCCACACAAATTAAATTCTGAAAAGGCTAAACAGAAAGATTTGTTTTCATATTTATGACTTAGGCAAACCATTTTAAATTAACAGAGAAATATATAATTCCCCATACATATACACATAAATATCCTAACAATTTATCCCATTTCAAACACCTGCTGATATGAAGAGTGTATGCTTATGAAAATAATTATTTTGCATGTACAGGCAATACCAATAGCCTCTACAACCATTTTGTACATATTACACAGCTGCAGAAAGTTTCCGTACTCGTGCATGGGTGATATCATATCAACATTCATTCTTGTTGCTCCCCATGAATGATATAATGCCCTTCGGTTGTATTTAAAATGTTTGATTCTATAAAACCTATTTTAGTGGTCATATTACAATGGAATTTCTATAATTTCTGTTGCCATATACAATGAGCAATGATTTTCAGCTAATTCTTCAATATTAACACATTTTTTCCCATCATTATTTGGCCACAAGATACAATAAAATTTACAGTATGAATATATTTGGAATAAGTAAATTGCTCAAAGAAAAAAACCAGCTTACATTTTTAGACGTTTTTCAAAATTTAGTTCAATAATTTTTTTTTACGCTTATTGGATGATAGTGTAAAGAAAATATTAAAACCATGATAAAATCCACCACACCGAACATCAGTGTTCCACAAGACAAGCAAATATATATTCTTGATACACTTATATGTTACATTCTAGTAATTTGAAATAATTTACTTCAAAGAGAGCATTCAATAATTATTTTTAACAAGAATTTTTATGAAAATAAGTAGCATTTAAATAGTATTATTGTTGGTCTAAAAGGAAAAACTCAAGAATATTTAGTAACAAGCATTTCATCAACATCTTGTGTTGACTGGAATGTATTACATATATAACATAAAACGCAAAAGCAAAATTATATATATCATATTTTTTCCCACAAAAACTACAATGAATTTGATATTTATATTTGAGATTACAAATCCCTGATAACAGCACCATGATATAGCATCTACACAATTATTTACTGGAAGCAATGATTATGTGAGAACAGCACCAGAAGAATAACAGTCTTTGATTAACATGTTGCACATACCAAAGACTGTTTCTTCTCTTCATGTTGTCGGTTATGTGAAGAAAGCAATATCCCAAGTGGAAGATGAGAGGTAGATTAGATAGGAATATATATAAAAAGAATGAACATTGTATATAAAAATATTATCTCGGTTACATCTGCAAGCAGGATAACATTGCACACTTTACTTTCAAAAAACAACTTTCTGCTCACAAAGCATGCATACATACATACAGACACACCCACACTCAAAAATTATGCACAAATCACTCAATTCTTCAAGAAAATAAACTTTGTGCCTAAACATACCACTAATCTATATATAGATATATATATAGCAGATATAGCATACATATATATACATGTATATATGCAGATCTTTCTTTACAATAGTTTCTGAAATATACTTGAACACAAGTTACAAAACCTCCATACTGGAATGATAATCAGTGGCAATATGTTAAGACCTGCTATAAGATAGAATCCGTTCAATAAGTATGGCAACTAAAATTGCAAATAATGTGAAACCACAAAGAATTATGATTGCCCATTGCTGGTCCGTAAGTGGTTGTCTATCAGCAAGACTAGCCATAGCAGATACCATTTTGGGAGCCGTACTTCTCGTGGATACTTGCTGAGTTGTGGAAAATACACTGGAAGGACTATAAGCTCCAGGAAGTTCACCTGAACCATCTGTACAATGCCTTAGTGCAGCTACTCTTGTTGAATATTCTGTGTTAGGCTGTAATCCACTGATAATAAAGCTGGTCTGTATACCTGTATATATCTAAGATTTAAAAAAAGTTATAATTATAAACAAAAAACTTTTGCTGTATATGTAGTACAATTAGTCTAAATTTCACATCAGCATTGGTTTTCTTACAAATAAAGTAATATCAATTCACTAAAAAATGGTTCAAATACAAATTAATTTTATCAAGTATGAAAACTATAAACTACTAAACTCTGTGCCTAAACATACCACTAATCTATGTATAGATATATATATGGCAAATATAGCATACATATATACAGGGTGATTCAGTTAAGAGTGAACAAACTTCTGGGAGGTGTAGGTTGCACAAAGACGAATCAGAATTATATAGCAATGCAGGGTCGGTAACGGCATCAACATGTGCTAGTGTACAGAGAGGACGTGAATGAAAGAGCAGCACCTAAGTGAATAAAATGCTTTTTATTAATCACAGTAGGTACAATTGCAAAATGCACAGAGGTCACAGAAGGTGTTCGAAGTTGCGACCATGAGCTGTAACACAGGCCTGACATCGTCGGCGCATGGAATCACGTACATTCTGGAAGATTCCTGGCATGTCTCGGACTTCCGAAGCAGCTACGGAGATGCGTGCAACAAGGTCCTTTTCAACGGGGGTGTCGAACCCAGTCCTTTGATGTAACCCCAGAAGAAGTAATCAAGGCATGATAGGTCCGGCGATCTTGCAGGCCAATGAATGGGACCACCCCGCCCGATCCACTGTTGTCCAAATGTCACGTTTAAGTGTCGACGAACTTCATGACTGAAATGGGTGGGGGCCCCATCGTGCTGGAATCACATTGCATGGCGCAGCGAATGAGGGACCTGTTGTTTACCCAATAGTTCTGGCAAGACATCCTCCAGAAATATCCGGTAACTCCTTCTGTCCAGACATGAGGTATATGCTTATTAAGTGGTCCCCGACAATGCCGGACCAAATATTTACAGCAAAACAGTTTTGTGCTGCACGTGTTCATGTAGCACAGAATTAAAACCAGATCTCAATTTATCACAACTTATGACTATTAGCATAAAAATATATTTCATTGAAAAGGAAATAAGGAAAATCTGAAAAAAAAATTTAATTTTTGCCACCTGAAGAACATTTTAAATGTTTTCCCTTCCAAAAGACATTTAATATGATGTGGCATAAACATAGTTTTTAATTTACTAAGCAACATTTCCCTGGAGTTATCCAATGAAACAGCCTTGCTTTGTTTTTCTCCTTTTCACTTGAATTCCATTGTTATTCTGGTGAATCAAATTGTATTCATGTAAATTCCACTGTTTTTCGCTTCAATCTTAATCTTGCTTGCAAAAAGAGATCTTTACCGCATCTTTACTTAGTTTTTTAATATCAGTTTGCAACTTCTGTTCAAATTGTTTAATGTATTGTATACTCTGACCTTGACACACTGACAATAAGCTGTTATTCTCTTGTACTGTGATAATGTTTTTTTTTTATGGGACACAATGTTGCAGTTTTCAGGGTTATCAATTTATTTTCCCAACACTCTCTTACAGTTTTCCTGTAGACAATTGTTTGGTCTGAGAAGAAGTGGTTGTCATAACCAAAATTGAATTTTCGTAGGGTAGGCTTATATCTCGAATAGATTTATTTGTTAAGTTTACAGCTAATAGGGAGTCCTAAGAGTTCACTTCATAAATAAATACCCCCTCAAGCAACTGCTTGCCACATAGGTCTAAGAGAAACTTGTCAGTTTATATGCCATAGTAGAAGGTCCGAGAAGATGGCAGGACCTCAGCAGAAAAACAACACGAACATCCATATCTTACCTGGGGCTCTAATCGGCATCTCAAAAATGCTTACTAAATATCTTAGCATGCTAAACACAGAAGTTTTGTTGATACTGACACTATATCACCCTTTTTTTATTAATTTCTCTTCTGATGGGAATGGATAAGTACCATTGCTTTTCTTATTCTTCGAAATATAATTCATGAAATTTGCTATTGCACAGTTGGGCATGATCAAACAATAAAAAATGCCCAAAAGACTTCACAGAGGGCAATATAAGAACTAAAAACAAAGATAGACATGAAAGAACAGACAATTATGTAAATCCCAAGCGATACTAGAATGACCTTGGTAAAACATAACCTTTTGGCACCACCCTGTATATACTCAACCTGGTCCCTAGCCCTTTATGTGAATAGTTGAAGATTATGACAGACATCTTTTATTATCATGGATGTAAAACACTTGCTGCAGAAACTCCTTAACAAGTTGAGGAGTAATACATTTTCACCTGTGGAATCTTTTCATTGGCTTTTGTGGTTAAGCATAAAAAGCCCCAATTGAACTCTTTACCTTTTTTAAAAACATAAATAATAAAGAAAATAATTCACTTAAAAAACTTAAACTATTAATAAATTTTCTACTATCATATAATGAGGGATGACTATGATTCACTTCATTTCCGAGAATTATTACTTGAAAAAAAAACAGTTCTTACAACAAAATCTCAAAAAGTGGTGGACACATAATAACTGGTCTAATATTAGTTTTCATACACTTTTGCTCTTATTCCCTTTTAAGCATAAAGTTTTGGTGATTTGCTTCATAATGACATTTGACTGATACAAATGTAGTAATTATTTCTGACATCTTAAAATTCACCATTTTGGTCACTTATGTATGAAATTTAACACGAGGTTGAACAATTGTCAAAAATTGTATTTAATCCTTCTTTCCTGTTGCATTCCTAGATGGATTCAGCTGAGCAAATGACGTTTTAATATTTATTTCTTGGCATTTTTCATTTAACCCAAAATAATTTAACTCTTAACATGCCAGTTTATATATCAAAACTCACTCTGGTAGCCAGATAAATGTTGAAATGCTTTCAGCAGAAAAAAATTTTTTAAATCGTATACTGAAATAACTAATAGACAGAAATAGGTCATATCATATACCAAAAGAGTTAGTCGGTAGCATGCTAGGCTCATAATCTGCAGTTCCCAGATTCGAATTCCAGCTGGGCCAGCATTGAGATTTATGTCTGCAAAACTCCCCACCCTGTTCACAGTTAGTAGGGAACACCAATGGGCTTGGAAAGCTTGCCATCCATTGGATGGGATGCTAAGCCATGGCCACATGTGTGGTTAAAGAACATGCTAGATGGCCTTGATGGGATTCTCCCAATAGCTGTCCAGTGGGTCCCCTCCCCTCAACCTTCTCTGAGCCCTCAGGGTCCTTGTGACCTGGCCATTTAGCCCATTGTGTGCAAAAAAAAATGCTGCTCAGAGATAAAACAATCGAACTCAACCCACATACCAAAATAAAAGAATTTTAATAGACAATTTTTAGAATATGAAATATTTGAGAAAAATAAGAAGCATATTAATTTAAAGTGCTTATTTAAAACAATATAGTAAAAAAATGTAATTTCAATGGATTTGAACTTCATTCTGAAATAACCAATGAATAGAATATGGCAGGTTACTTTTTAAAAGGAAGAGCATTTAATTCTACATAATAATACATAAACAGATTTACCTGAAATAGGATAATTATACAGTTCTATTTTTTTATACAGTACTGTTGGAAGTTTCATCAGAGTCAGTATATTATGTACTATCACTGTTCACATCAACATTTACTACTAATTCATTATATGGATTATTTTCGAGAGTATTTCAAAAGACCAAGAAAAAGTTTAATGGCAAAGTTCAAAGAACGTGTTCTTTGAACTTTCAATGGATATTGCTCCATGAAAGGACATTGCTCCATGGAGCATGCTCCATGAAAGTTTAGTTCAGAAATATTACAAAAGGAGGAAAATAACTCGTGTGCATAAAAAAGCCATAGTAATGGCTGCTCCAAAAGTATAATTTTTTTACAACTTTACTGAATATATAAATCATCAGGCTTATTATTAATTATCAAATTTAGTTCATAAACTTTCTGATCGATTAAAAAAAATTGTTAAAAAAATGTCAATTTCTATGAGGGGATTTCGGTTGGGTTGTTTTACCTCTGAGCGACACTTTTTTGCACACCATGGGCTAAATGGCCAGGTCACATGGACCCCGAAGGCTCAGAGAAGGTTGGGGGAGGGGACCCACTGGAACAGCTGTTGGGAGACAGATGGTAGCCTCCTGTCAAGGCCATCCACTGTGTTCTTTAACGTGCACAGGGTATGGCTCTCCCGCACACGGGGCCACGGCTTAACGTCCCATCCGACGGACAGCGGCCTTTCCAAGCCTATCGGTGTCCCTTACTGACCGTGGGCAGGGCTAGGAATTTTGCGGAGATAAATCTCAATGCTGACCCAGCTGGGACTCGAACCCGGGAACTACAGATTACGAGCCTGGTGCGCTACCGACTGAGCCACCCCCGCCCCTCTATAAGGGGAAAAAAAACTTTTAGAGCATATTATCTTGAGAACTACAGTTCGCAACAGATATAAGACTGCATTTGGCTCTGGGAACTCAGTGTCTTCTGGCACTTTAAGGATTAAAAAAATCCATTTTAACATTGTTTGTTCTGAAGGCTGATACAAACTTCATTAAAAAAAATTTAACCTTATAACTAAATTCTAAATGCACTATTTCTTATTTTAAATGAATTTTTATTTCACTTCATTTTTAATCCAGTGTAAACTAAAAATTAAAGCTTAATTAAAAATTGTACTCATTAATAGTAAGTAAAATTTTCAGATAATTATGAGTTTCATATTTACAGGATATTTCCTATTCTTCTCCATTATTAAAACGGTACTACAATGAATGTACCAAACGATTTGCCTTTGGGTGCCACTGTTTCCCCATCCCTGCTATACCAATTTAAGAGTAGCATAGTATTATAAAAATTTTCAAACAATTGTATAAGATTTGCCAAGAAAATATTTGTTATAATTTCTAATATTTGCCTTCTAAAGCATAAAAAATTTTTTACTAACCACATGGTAATCAGAGTCTCTAGAACCAAGCTGTAATCTGTAAGAAAGTGCATCTTCTCCAACAGTTTTAGCTGGTTGCCACTCTACCACACAATTTGTCTCAGTAACAGAACAAATCTTTGGAGCTGAAAATAAATAATGTTGCCATTAAATCTCAAAAATATAAAATACATTTATCATTTCATAACTTAAATTACCTTTCTCACAGTTACCTACTAAACTGGACTGGTTTACTGCTTTGAGCTTGATTATGGATCCCAGACTTGCTGCACTGGTGAGCCTCTGTTGAAGGAGAATCTGCTACTGCATTTTCTGTTTGTTTATGGGTTGCCAGCCCTAAATGAACAGAGGAATGGGATACCTTATATCAGCTGGTGGATAATCCTCATCAAAGACCATCGCAGATACCTGAACTCTTGCTTCTACAGGCATCACCAATATCACCAGGATATTTTGAATTTTTGATAAGGTTACTAAACTGGAGTAATGTGTCTCAGGCAGGTCATATGGCACTTGAAAAGGTTCACTTGAAAAAGTGGTGCTTGAAGTTCCTACCAGCATATAGTGGTGGTGCAACAGGTCTTTTCCCCATGCCTGCAATCAGGGGGCTGTTCAATATTATTGGCCCTACTTATCTCAATAAGCATAGTTTCTTTGAAAATCCTACTAATCATTTTCTGTGTGCAGGTATGTAGAATGTGAGGACATTACATGAAGATTATTCTCTTGATATCCTCATTCAGGAATTCCAGTGTTATAACCTAGATATTCTGGGCTTGCAAGAGGTCAGATGGAAAGGTAAAGGTCAGAATTTAAAAATAATTTTGAATTTCTCTTTTCAGGGAGAGAGGATGGGAAGCATCTCCAAGGTGTAGGTTTGGTAGCCAGTGATGCCTTGGAGATTCTTCTCTGGTAGCCAGTGATGCTCTTCTAGGATATGACTGTATTAAGGATTTCTTATAGCTAAATTAAAAACAAAAATTAAAGACTTGAATGTTATCTGTCATTATGCCCCCTCATAGGACTCTGATGAGAAAGCGAAATATAGGTTTTATAGATGATTTCAGGATATTTTGAATTTTGTCAAGGAGATATTTCTCTTGTGCTAGGTGACTTCAGTGCTAAAGTTTGTATTGACTCTGACCATTGGGCAGTGGTTTTAGGTCCCTTTGGCATTGGTAGTTCCAATGGCAATGGGGAATGTCTCCTACAGGTAAATGAACTTAGGGGTTTTCGAATAACAAATGCATACTACAAACACTGGGACATTTATAAATGCACATAGGTTTCACCTGATGGGTTGCACAGGAACATGACAGATTATATTTTAATTAACAGCAAATGGGCTAGTTTGGTTATGTATATCAGATCATTCAGGGGAGCTGAAATTGGGTCTGACCATTACCTGGTTAAAAGTGTCTTGCAACTGAAGATTAAGAAATGTTGTACTAAGGTTAAGAAAATTACCTTTAACATTGAAGGTCTGAAAGATCCAGATAGTCAAAGCATATCATGATAGACTACTTAGTCATTATAACAATCATGTTTTGTTTACTGCTGAAGTTGAGAAAGAATGGGATCAGTTTAAACAGCTTTTCTTGAAACTACCAGTACTCTTTTGGGTAAAAGGGAACAAAGGAAACAAAATTTTTTGAGTGATAAGGCTATTGAACTTATTTCTGAAATAAGGAAGTGTAAGATTAATATGAATCAACACCCTACTACTCCTAACAGCCAGCATTACAGTGAGTTTAATAAACAGGTAAAGGATCAGTTAACAGCTGATAAGAATCTTTGGCTTGATACCTTGGCCGACAAAGCAGAGGAAGCAGTTAGACAGCACAACAACGGGGTTGTGCCAGATTGTTAATCTTTCATATGGGTTGGGTTGTTTTACCTCTGAGCGGCACCTTTTTGCACACCATGGGCTAAATGGCCAGGTCACATGGACCCCGAAGGCTCAGAGAAGGTTGGGGGAGGGGACCCACTGGAACAGCTGTTGGGAGACAGATGGTAGCCTCCGGTCAAGGCCATCCAGCGTGTTCTTTAACGTGCACAGGGTATGGCTCTCCCGCACACAGAGCCACGGCTTAACGTCCCATCCGATGGACGGCGGCCTTTCCAAACCCATCGGTGTCCCCTACTGACCGTGGGCAGGGCGGGGAATTTTGCGGAGATAAATCTCAACGCTGACCCAGCTGGGACTCGAACCTGGGAACTACAGATTACGAGCCTGACGTGCTACCGACTGAGCCACCCCGCCCCCACTCTTTCATATGGGAATAGACAGATACACAATGATGAGGGATAAACATGGTAAGGTGGTTGAAGATGAGGATTCTGTGATGGCTAGTTAGGCTATGCATTTCATAGATGTTCTACAGAATGTGATTATTTCTAGTGCCATTGTTTGTAATGAGGATAGATGCATTACTGGCATTATTAATATTGGCCCTATATCACATTCTGAATTCACTTTGGCTATCTTTACATTAAAACTGTCTAAATCCCCAGTGGTGGATGGAATCAGTAAAACTAGGTGTGTACACCTAAAGACTAAAAATTGGTTCTTTCTAAGGTTAGCATGATAGCAAAACATGGACCCTTTGTAAGCACAATAACAAGAAACTCAATGCCTTTGATTCTAGATGCTTGTGCAGTATCTTGAGCATTAAGTGGTTTGACTTTGTATGATGAGATTAGAAGGAGTCATCAACCTCCTTTGAGCAACATTTTGTGCAGAGAGACTGCATTGGTTTGGCAGTTGCGATTCCCCTTCATTCACTTTTACTTTACCTCAACCAGTTTTGCTTAATTTACGTTATATTTATCATTTTGGGGATTTAATTTCATTTTTGGCATCACAGCACTCGTTTCCAAGAGCATAGGAGCTGCGCATGCGCAACTCCGAACTTTCGATTGCCACCAGCTAAAGCACGCATGTACAAGGACACGTCCCCTCTTGCATCATAGCTTGCATGCTCGTCATTTTATGCAAATATCTTTACCAGTACAACAGCCACATGTTGCCGAGTCTGTACGCTTGATATAACCGTAACATGTAGTCACAGAGGGTCAGTTGAAAGTCAGTAAGTTAGTAGTAAGAGTCAGTTGGAAGTAGTCACAGGAGTTGGTGTTTGCTAGTTGTCAGTTAGTAGTGTCACAGAAGTTGGTGTTAGACACAATAGTGATGATGTAGTTAGTCGACATCTCATTGAAGTTGGTGAGTGTTTAAAAATAATTTTTTGGAAATAAACTTGTTATAGAAACTTTTTTTGAATCTTTGCTATTTTTTCTCTTGAGCAACATTAGTTGATAAGTTTTGGTTAGAATTTACATTAGTTTGACAATCATTTAATTTTTGAATTCTTACTCGCTAAGTAACACCCGCTGGTATTTGAACCCTAATTGAACTTTATTTGGC
The DNA here is from genome assembly GCA_038380435.1 of Ryuthela nishihirai. Classification (NCBI taxonomy): domain Eukaryota; kingdom Metazoa; phylum Arthropoda; class Arachnida; order Araneae; family Heptathelidae; genus Ryuthela; species Ryuthela nishihirai. Next base: position 19,550,175 of record JAWZYU010000009.1, read on the forward strand.
AATTTGTTAATTATTGCCTGACTTTAGCTATCTGGAGCTTGAATAAATATTGGACCAGACAAAGGGTCCAAAACTTTAAAAATATTTAAATCTTTGGAGCGTTACATGGTGTTGCCCATATGCATAGCTGCAGATTGGCAAACAGGATTATGAACAGTGTGCTTAAAGGCTTCAGGAAAAGGGGGGGAGACCTAGGATGTCATGGGCAGACAATGTCAAACAGGACCTTGCTAGAATTGGCCTACAGTGACCAAATGAAGCAACTATTGCTCAGAACAGACAAGTTTGGAGAAGAAAAATTACTGGTAGGACCTCTGTAGCCTATGGCTGCATGAGGATTTTGTGTATATGTGTATGCGAGTGCACATATACACAAAATGCATGCATTTGTATGTATGTAAGCTATACATTATTTTCTCACTGTTCTTGAAAAGATTAGTTACTGCTGATTCTTGTCAAAGAGTTTTTAACTTATGTTTTCTTACATGATGAAACGGAACATTAATTTTTGAATTCAACAATGCTTACAAACCTTTAAGAGCTGGAGGAAGAGCTTTCAGTGTAGTAAATGTGAACACATCTGAATATGGACCATCACCTTCATCATTTGATGCATAGATCCTAAAGCTGTAGGATGTCATCTCCTGAAGCTTGGTGATTTTATGGCAGTGACCTGTGCCTTGATACACAGGTATAAAGCTAAACAGCAAATATAAATTGTGTTTAGAACTAAAAAACGTTTTATTGCTTTGAATAGTACATATTTAACACAGAAAAGTACTACATTTAAGACAGAAAAGTAATGAATATGAGAAAAAAACAGTTAACCCTTCCAGGTGCAATCAGCTGCAAACAACAAATTTCCTAATGATGGTCCAGAAACAGACACAGATGTTCCTTGTACAACAATGAAACTTAAATTTTTAAAAAAATGTAAATTCTCACTTGGATTTCTTTATATATTAAATTGCTTAACCACTGAAATTGCCTCACCCAGTAGAAATGGATGGATTTGCATGCAAATCACTGAGTGTAGAGTAGTAATAGTGAAATGTCAGTATAATGTACACCAGAATAATGAAATATTCAGTATATCGAAATAATTTCCAACTCCAGCCAATTACTATGTATCTCTATATAAAAATGCTTCATTTTAATAATTACCAGTATAAATGAAAATATCAGTTTAATGAAATAAAAATTTATCCCCATTCAAAAAAAAATTACGATCAGCAAAAAGAAATTTGTAAAAAAGATTAACAAAAATTATGTTTTACAAAAACATAATTTTTGTAAAAAATTATGTATATTGCTTAAAGCATTATACATAATTAAGCATTATGTATAATGCTTAATGCCTTTTCCTATCTTTATGTACTTTGGTTTTTAGCATCTGGCAATGCTGCAAAGATTTAAATGCTGTGAAATATCTAACCAATCACAGTGCTATGAATCACGTGCTATTGTATATCACCTGGCACATATTTTTGCTGATTTCACTGGGTGGCATAGATGCTGTTTACACCTGCAGCATAATGCTTTAAAGTGCCATTGTCACATTTTCCTAGGATAAAAAGATATTTTCAACATAAATGACAATCACGGCGTTACCTGTTGACTTTTCAATGTCTATAAATCAATAAATATTTTGTGGAAAAAATTTCGCCAACATACAGGAATTGAACCCGCATCTCTCCAGAAACATGCCAGAGTATCTTTTTTCCACTAATTTAAGACTTTATACTCTTCACCAAGATTTCCACAAAATATTTACTGTTTTATAGACATTAAAAAGTTGACAGGTAATGCTGATTGTCATTTATGTTTAAATCATTAATAATGCTAAATAGCATGAAGACTTATTTTTTCCATCTTACTCATTGCAATATAAAAAAAAATAGTTGCCACCTGAGATCATAGATAGCATCAGCGGTAGGTGCCAAAATCTCAGTAAAAAGTTTAACATCTTAAATTAGTGAGAAAAAGAATTGGCATTAGTTCAATGGTAGAATATTCTGGCATGTTACTGGAGAGTTAAGAGATTTTCAAACCTGATATCTATGCAATTCTGATTGTATTATATTTTCAATACGGTAGCCCCAGTGAAAAGTAGTTCCAATCCATACATTTTTATCATTTGTTAAATTTAAGCTATTGTTTTAATTATGTTGGTTAATTAGTTTAGTTTCGTTATTAACAACCAATATAGCACAAAGTCTTCACCATTTTGCAATGATAAAGAAATATATTCTGGACAATGTGTTGCAGAGTTGCGACATCGTTTAACCCTTCCTGGGTCAAGGACATCAATAGACTTTTTTGTACAATACATGAGACTTGGATTTTATTTTTTAATTGCCATTAGAAAATTTTCTTACATATATCTTTTAAAAATATGTAATTCAAACTGGAAAAATAATATTTTCTTTTTTCATTTGATGCATATTTTATTAAACTACAATATAAATAATTCGATAAAGCCATCTGATTGCCATATTTTAGAAGCGCTATACAATATTGCTGATTTGTTCGTTAACATTACTCTGTATTGAAGCAAACACCTGATTTAAGCCCACAAGTTTCATTTGAATTATTACCAACATATTTTTCCTTAAATTTTCGAAAATCTAAAAAAATTAACAAAAAACTACTATTTTTAAAAAAGAAGAATTTGGAATGGAATGAAAGATTTTGGAAGCAATTACAAAGTATGTATCTCTGTTTTTTATCCCCCGTTTTACACTCTTTTCCGCTTTAAACCTATTTCACTATTACTAGAATTATTTTTATTATTTATCCCATCATTCTATGCATCTTTCCCACTCTTCAGATCGAAACAAAGTAAAAATAAGCTTTCATATTGCAATGCACTGCATACACAACAGGAGGAGGAAGTAGCAGGTGTTCTAATTATTTGCCAACACACACAGGTGTAGCAGTGGGGAAGCCATCTACTAAGTGTTAATGCAAGTTGATTTAAATCAAGTAGGATATACACTCCCTTCATAAAGTTAGTATTTCATTTCCTTTTATAATTAAGCCTTAGTTTTCATTTCCGTAGACTTACTTTATTTCTGTAAGTTATCGATCTTTTGGCCGATTGATATCAGAGTTATGCTACATTGGATGGCTGGCTTACAACTCTTTGCTGTGAATATTTTAACATTGCATTAGGTTATATATTTTTAACATCATTATTTTGTTTTAGTTTTGCTGTAAAAAAATTCGATTTTGTATCGTTTGCTGAAAATAAATGAGGTCTCGTATACAGAAGCAAAAAGAACTTCCTTGGTATGGAAAATCAGTCCTCATGTGGGAGGGTAATTTCAGGAAGGGTTTTACCCCCCCCCCCCACTAAACTCACTGTGAATGTTTTATTCTCCCTCCCCCTAGAAAATTTTAATTTAAAAAAATTACGAGTTTTTATGTTTACATTGAATAATCATTCCTAAATACATATTTTTAACGTCATTTTTATTTGCTTTATACCATATTCTATGAAGCCTATGAGTTTGATCTAAAACTGTTCCCAATGCATTTTTTGTAATGCTTCCAAAAAATAAGCAAAAACACTTTTTAAATCAGATAAAATCAGAAGATACTTAAAGCAATTTCCAAATACTTTTCTTTTTTTTCATTTTATTATGTTTATATGATAAAATGAAATATTTCTAGAATAGATTATTTTAGAGTAGATTATTTTTATCATTCATCACATAATTTCCCAAAAGTGAAACAAACTGCTAAGAATCTTAGGTTCTGTGAACATACCATGTTCAACAAAATGTAAGTGTGCTTTGCACAGCTGCACTATCTCCCTCTGTGTTCCTTTGCAGCACAGGTCTCCATGTTGTAAACAAGTGCTTGGATATTGGTTAAGCTATATTTGCTCAGTTAGTATGACTATATTTTCATTAAACATTTCACTTTTTTTCCATCGATTTATTGTTATCAATCTTTTAGGGTTATGGCTGCATCTTCAAAAGTTTTTTTTTCTGATGAGGAAGCCTTACAATTTGTTGCTATAGATTTTCTTTTTTAACTCGATTTAGATTATTTCTTAATTTTTATCATTTCCTGTTTTACTAATAAAAGGACTCTAATTGTTTATTATTGATTAAAATTAAATACAGTCTCAGAAGCAGAAACAAGGATTTCCTTGGCTCAGAAATCAGCTTTCCTAGTGATGGGAGGGAGGATGACAATACAATTTCATTACAGAGGTTTAACCCTTCCAGTGTCCAGCCCAAAAAACAGGTTTACATCCAGAGGCCAAATTTAACTTTAGAACTTTTTTGCCAAATAACTAATGAAAGGAATTATAGCATGCTATATGCCAAATTAATCAGCATTTAATTCTGGATTTTCTGAAAATAAAATAATTAATAAAAAAGACAACATTTTAATAGAACTTTTTTTAGTCATGCAGTAAAAAATGTTTCATTTGGAAACACAAAAATTTATTTAAAAAACACTAATAGAGAGAAATGAATATAAAAAGGCTATTTATTTCTGAATAAAAAAAATTCTGGTTTAAAGCAAACATTTCTTCTGTTTTGTAATTTTTTTTCTCTATACCATATTTTGAGACCTTACTTGTTGCAGAGTCCAATAAACAAATCAACTTTAGAATATTTTTAATAAATAATTAATCAGCAGAAATAGATCATGTTACATACCAAATCAAAGAGAATTTAATACTGAATTTTGTGGAAGTACAAAATTTGAACATTGTAGTAACATATTAATTTTAATAACACCTTTTACAGTGGTATAAGAAAAAAAATAGATACATATTTCATAATTTCTTCCAAATCTTCCATTTTTAAAAATAGCAGTCCTTTTTTAATTTTTAAGAGATTTTTAAAACTTTAAGAAAAAATTTGCTGATAACAGTTCAAATCAAACTTCTGAGCTGAAATTAGGAGATTTCTTAGCATAGAGTAATATAATGGTAAATGGTAGCTAGGTAGTCACAGGGAGGAGAGCTATGCACCAATCCCCTGTGATGATGCATAGAACCAGCCAGACCTAGCACCTAATGTCCAACCCCGCTTTCTCAGGCCATTAGTACCTTTCAAAAGAAATACTCTCTTGTGGAAGAGAACAGAAGGAGAGGGCTGCCAGATTAGTGTGGCCTACTGATCTGGACAACTATGGCTACTTTTTTTTTTCTACCCTGCTGAGGAGTGGTCAACCCACACAGAGTCCTGGTGCTGACCATATATACCAACCTGAACAGAATTATGGCTCTGAGCTTGATTATGGATCCTGATTTTGCTGCACTGGTGGGCTTCTGTGGAGGGAAAATCTTCCACTGCGTTTTCTGTTTCTTTGTGGGTTGACAGCCCCAAGTGAATAGATTCACAGGATATGTTTATCAGTTGGTGGATAATCCTGAGCAGAGGTCATCGCAGGCACCTGAACTCTTTGCTTCTATTGGCATCGTCAAATTCTACATTGGAGGAAGTCTTCCAGTGTAGATGGCTTTAGCCTTTAGTGGCGGGGGAATGGGTCTTTGCCCCATGCCTGCGATTAGGGGGCTGTTTGATATTGTCAGCATTCCCTCTCTCAATAAACATAGTTTCTTTAAACATCCCACTAACCATTTTCTCTCCATAGGTAGTTGGAATGTGAGGACTCTGCACAGAACTTTTTCTCTTGATGTCCTCACACAAGAATTCCACCGTTATAATTTAGATATTCTCGGCTTGCAAGAGACCAGATGGACAGATAAAGGTCAGATTCTTAAAAATAATCTTAAATTTCTCTTTTCAGGGCGGGACGACAATAAGCATCACCAAGGCGTGGGTCTGCTTCTCAGCAGACACGCTAGCGATGCTCTTCTAGGATATGAGTGCATTAATGAAAGGTTTCTTACAGCTAAATTTTAGACAAGCATTAAAGACTTGAATGTTATCTGCTGTTTGCCCCCACTCAGGATGCCGATGAGAATGAGAAGGATAGGTTTTAAGGACAACTTCAGGATATTTTGAATTCTGTCAAGAAAGGAGATATTACCCTTGTTCTAGGTGACTTCAATGCCAAAGTTGGTACTGACTCTGACCTTTGGGGTGGGAACTCCAAAGGGTCCTTTAGGGTGGGACTCTGACCTTTTGGTATTGGAAGCTGCAATGGGCAACGTAAATAAATAAAATGGTTTCAGAATAACTAACATTTACTGCAAACACCACAACATACATAAGTACACATGGGTTTCACCTGATGGGCTGCATAAGAATATAATTATATATCAATTAACAGCAAATGGGCTAGTTCTGTTAGTAATACCTGGGCATATAAGGGAGCTGAAATTGGATTTGACCATTACATACCTTGTTAACAGTGTCTTGCAACTTAAACTTAAAAAGTATTGTGCTAAGGTTAAAAAAATTACCTTTAACACTGAAGCTCTGAAAGAACCAGTTATAGCTAAAGATTACCATGATAGGTTGCTTAGTCATTATGACAGTCATGGTTTGCTTACTACTAAAGTTGAGGAAGAATGAGGCTGTTTTAAATGCTTTTCTTGAAACAAACAGAATTTTTTTTTTTTTTTTTTTTTTTTGGGGGGGGGGGGTAAAAAGGAACAGAGGAAGTGAAATTATTTGAGTGATAAGGCACTGGAGCTTATTTCAGAAAGAAAGAACTTCAGGAATGTCCTTAATCAATACCCTACTAGACCTAATAGAAAGCATTATAAAGAGTTCAATAAAGGTGTAAAGGATCAGTTAGCTGCTGATAAGAATCTTTGGCTTGGTGGCTTGGTTGACAAAGCCGAGGAAGCAGTTAGACAGCACAACAGCAGAGAGCTGTACCAGATAGTTAATGTTTTGTGTGGTGGAAAATGGACAGGTATACAGGGATTGAAGGATAAACAAGGTGAGGATTCTATCATGGCTAGGTGGGGTGAGCATTTCAATGATGTTCTAAACAATGTGGATAGGTCTACTCCCATTGTTTGAATGATGATACATGCATTGGTGGCTTTAATGTTGGCCCTATAAAAAATCTGAAGTTATTTTGGCTATTTCTAAACTTAAATTTCATAAATCCCCAGGGGTAGATGAAATTACTATGGAAATGCTTAAAGCTGGGAATGTTTTGATTACCACTTGGATGAATGAAATTTTGAATATCTTTTATGATAAAGGCATGGCTCCTAAGGATTTTACCACAGCTATTATTATCCCTATTTTCAGAAAAGGTGATCGCAGTTCTTGTGATAACTATAGAGATATCAGCCTACTCTCTGCTCCAGGTAACATTCTTTGCATGATTGTGCTTAATAGAATTAAGAATCTGGTTGACAGGCAATTGCATGATGAGCAATGTGGATTCTAAAGTGGTAGAGAGATGTGTGGATCAGATATTTTCACTTAGGCAGATTCTTGAGAAATGTTTAGAGTTTCAGAAATCTTTGGTTGCTAGCTTTGTTGATTTCAAAAAGGCTTTCAACTCTGTTGATCATCATAATTTGTGGTTGACTGCGAGATCATATGGTATACCAGACAAGTTAGTTAACATAATGAAAGCTCTCTATAATAACATTGAGTCGTGTGTGAGAGTAGGTAAGGCTTGTAGCAATTGGTTTAGCATTACTTCTGGTGTTCGACAAGGGTGCATTTTGTCTCCTTTTCTCTTTAGTTTGGTTATTGGTTATGTTATATGAAATTCAATGCAAAGATTTTGGCCTTAAATGGTCTGGAGATAAGAATATTTCTGATTTAGATTATGCTGATGATTTAGCCCTTTTGGCAAATGATGTTGATGAGATGAACTCTTTCATTGGAGTTGTTGATGAAACTGGTACTAGAGTAGGTTTGGCTATAAACAGAGAAAACTAAAGTGATGAAAATTGGTCAGGCAGGCTGTGATTCAGTTAATCTGAATGGTTGCAGTCTTGAGCAGGTGTCCCAGTTTAATTATCTTGGGAGCTATGTAACAGATACTGGTGGATGTGCGGCATGAGATTAACAGACGAATAGGGATTGCTGCCATTACTGCCAGGACTTTTAAGAATCTATGGAGAGTGTGGAGAAATAGGTGTATAAACCTAAAGACTAAAATTAGACTGTATAATAGTTTGGTTCTTTCTAGGGTTAGTTATGGTAATGAAACTTGGACACTTTGCAAACAAGATAACAGGAAACTAGATGCTTTTGATTCTAGATACTTACGCAGTATCTTGGGCATTAGGTGGTTCAACTTTGTAACTAATGATGAGGTTAGGCAAAGGAGTCTGCAACCTCCTTTAAGCAGCATACTGTGCAAAGAGAGAGACTGTTGGTTTGGCCATGTTTCACGTATGGATAATTATAGATTGGCGAATAGGGTTATGAACAGTGTACCTAAATGCCTCACAGAAAGAAGGGGAGACCTAGGATGCAGTGGGCAATGTCAAACAGGACCTTGTTAGAATTGGTGTGCAGTGGCCAGATGCAGCAGATGTAGCTCAGGACAGATATGCTTGGAGAACTAAATTGCACAGTCTGGTTGGACCTCCATAGACCATGGCTGCTTGAGGAGGAGGAGGATGAGAGTAATGTTAACAAATTGGCAATACCTTACATCACTTCTAAGAAATGACAATCCATTTTTATGTCATAATTTAATAAAATATACATCAAATGAAAAAAGAAAATATTATTTATCAAGCCTGAATTACATATTTTTATAATATCCACAAAAAATTTTAAAACTGCAATTTTTATTTTTTTTAAATCGATTTTTTTTGTGGGGGTACTAAAAACGATATACATTTTGGACACTGGAAGGGTTAAAGGTTTGAATACTGAATTTCAAGGTCATACCAAATTTCTGTTAAAAACAATTTTGAGTTGGCTTTTAATTATTTAAGCAATTAATTTCAAGCTACTTTAACATTTTATCTTCAAAAAGTCATTGCTCTGAATAATATATATTTTTATTCTGAATACTAACCTATAAGTAGATATGTCTTTATATATAGAGAGAGGATATCTGATACACATATATGTTGAGGACAGTGACTGGAGAAATGTGGCGTTAAAAAAAATTTAAAAATTTTAAAAATACCTATCTTTCTATATAGGTCCAAAAAAGTAGAAAATAAACCTGAAGTATATTGATGGTACAATCAGTCACTAAGTTTGTATTCACTTCAAAAAAAGATAGGGAGCCAATTTACCTATTTAACAAGATTACCGGCACCCTATCTTCCTTTGAATTGAATACAAACTCAGTGATTGATTGCACCATCAATATGCTTCAGGTTCATTTTCTACTTTTTAGGGACAATATAGGAAGATAGGTATTTTTTAAAATTTTTAATTTATTTGTCACTAAAAACAACTACCTTCAAAAAGTTTTATTTGATATATAACTCATAAGCATCGACCACATTTTTACTCCCTTATGGAGTCATGTTTGAGGTAGCCCATGATATTAGAGACTTAACAAGCTTTAATTTAAGACACGACTTGTTCAAGTCGAACCTGCAAAAAGCTGTCCTTCCCCCTTTTATCAGAGGGGAAAATAGTGGGGGGAAAATTCGAAATAGTTTACAATGGTCATTTTATGAGCTTTCATTTGACACCCAACTCATAACTGTAGGCCATTGCATTCAGAATATATAGTAGAATGGCTTACACATTTTTCATCTTTAGGGAGGAAGAAAGCATGGGGGGATCAATTTTTTCACAGTTTATGGCACTCTCTGTATCACAAGCTTTCATTTGAAACATAGCTTGTTACTTTCCAACTCATGTTCAGGAGATATAAGGGAACAATCGTTTTCATATTTCCTCCCATTTTTAGGGGAGAGAAAGATTGGGAATCAATTTTTCATAGCCTATGACATTCCCCATGTCAAAAGTTTTCATTTGACGTATGTTATGATTGGTTTTACCACATAATCACTGTATTGGGGATCATGCTGAGAGGATTGGAGTCCCTCGAGGTGTGGCTCTTCGACGGAAGTACCTTGGGCCTCTGCTGCAGAGGACCCTAAAAGTTAGGACTTCCTTTATTTTTCTGGCTCAAAATTCAAAAGACTAAGATCTTTTTATTTATGTATTATGGCTCGTTCTGGTCTAAATTCAGTGAGTGTTGGGCATTTTCCTTGGCACCACTCAAAATTTCAAAAGATCCCACTCTCACTGCACCTCAATGATTATTACTTCAAGACTATTAAATCCCAAGTAGTGCTTCTCTCTTCACATAAGGTCTTCTCCCGCTGTAGGAAGGCAAATGTTAAGGCAAGCTAAATTGATAGGAGCCTTTTTAGTTTATAGTGGTTTCAGTGGCAATCCCTTAAGGTGATATGCAGTCACAGTACTGCGGTGCACCGGGGTTGTCGCGAATCTTATTCGTTGTATATATATGTGTGTGTGTGCGTATGTACATTATGGCAGTCAAGTAATCCACCTTAAACTGTTAAGACAGGTGATAATCTTAGCTGATACACTTTAACCCTTTAACGCCCATAATGGCCCAAAACGACACACATTTTGAAATGGACTTGTCCAAATAGTGCTATTCCTTTATCTTTAATTCTCTCTATCCTTTTCTCAAATTTCCTGGACGTTAAAAAGTTAAGTTACTTTAAAGTGATGAGAGTAAAAACAGATTTTTTACTGCTATTTATCCAAGTTGATGTAAGTCCTTGGTGTTTTGTTGGCTGACACACTCAATTTCAAGGGGTTATAGATACACTGCTGTTGATATCCCCTTGTGGTCTTTATACATTCTCCTTATACCATTAAGATGCCAGCCCATTACAAACAGGATATTTCTTAACTTCATGAAATAGCACTGTTGCTGTTGATACAGTGTTGAATATCTTGTGGCACTCATTACTCTTCTTATAATACAACTTTGTGGTCCACCTCCATCATAATTTACTATTGACATTCCATATTAAGGCAAAAAAAATCCCCAGTTAAAATACATTGCTATGTGCATTTTGTTCAGCTTCATCAAGCAGTTTAATGCTAATACATTACATGATTTATAAGACTGTTCCCCTATTAGCATTAGACTGCACACTGCCAGATGAAGCTGAACAAAATATGCTTCATTTTAACTGGCGATATTTTTTACGTCTTAAATTCGAATGTCAGTAGTAAATTATGACGGAGGTGGACCACAAAGTTATAAGAAGAGCAATGAGTAAAGTGGGATATTCAACACTGCATCAACAGTGCTATTTTCACAAAGTTAAGAAGTATCCTGTTTTTAATGGACTGGCATCTCAATGGTATAAGGAGAGTGTATTAAAGACCACAAGAGGATATCAACAGCAGTGTCTATAACCCCTTGAAATTGAGTGCGTCAGCCAACAAACACCAAGGATTTACATCAATTTGAATAAATAAGGTAAAAAAAATCCTCTTTACTTTCTTATCACTTCAAAGTAACTTAAAGTGTATTAGCTAAGACAGACTGATTTTACCTTTCTTGTATCATGTAGAAGTAAGATAGTGGTCGATAACAGTTTAAGGTGGCTCACTCGACTATCATAATGCACATATATTTATATACAGTGATTATGTGGTAAAACCATTTATAATAACTTATCACTATGCTTTTAATATTATACTTTTTAAATCTGTCATATAGCTTGTTACTTTCGGCACTTGCATTCTGTAGATATAGTGGAAGAATAATTTTCATATTTCTCCTTTTTTAGTGGGGAAGAAAGCATGGGGCTCAAAGTTTTTACAGCCTATGATACTTGCCACGTCACAAGCTTTCATTTGACATATAGCTTGTTACTTTCAGCATTCACATTCTGGAGAAATAGTGGAAGAAGCTTTCATATTTCCCCTTTTTAGGGGGAAGAAAGCATGAGGATCAATTATTTATTGCCTATGACACTCCCCACATCACAAGCTTTCATTTGACACATAAGGCTGTTTGGTTGTTTTGGGTTTTATGGCGCATCGGCAACTAGGCCATAATGCGCCAAACAAATGACACATAAGGCATTAAGTTTCTCCATCACATTGGAAAGATATGGTGGAACAACTGTTTTGACAAACTGGCAAATGTCAAAATGAAAAGCAGTAGGAAGATAAGTAAAAATAACATGCACCAGACATTTTTTTCACCATAAGAATTAATGTAAATAGGAGAAAGCATTCTGTGACATCATCAACTTTTGCCATGAAACAGACATTTTATTACCATGACATACACTAGAATTAGCAAGGGATAGGGACTGTATTACTCAATGGAATACAAGCACCACAAATCCATACCATTTTAGTCAATATTTGTATTGAATTACATTTTCAAACACATTTTCCCTAATCTATCATTCATTTTAAAGAAAGATAAAAAGAGAGACAGAAAGAACATTGTGAAGATATAGTAATATATTTGAATGGTTTTTTTCCTTACTTTAATATAATGATGAGGGGGAGGGGCTTGATTGCCTGGTGGGTAAAGATGTTGAGAGTTCAAGGAAAGGGACTTAGGTTACTCATATAGCTTCTCTTTTGTTAATGAGCTACAGTTGAGCAAGATGAAGTAGGAACACGATATACACTTTTTATTTAATGCAAAGTTACTGGATATCCTGATTTGGAGTGTATAATAACATAAAAACGTTTCTGAATTTACATCATAACTTCACCGCCTGGCCATATTATTAACACCTACCTAATGATTTTTAGGGCCTCCATAGGCTGAGATGAGTTTTCAATCATCTGAGCATAGTTCTCATTAAAATGGGGGTTTGCAGTCATCTCTCTAAGCTGATAAACTGTAGAAGTCTGCCTTGCCATAAACACCTATCTGTCAGAGGCTTTTTCCTCCCACATTTGCAACAATTGGTGGACATTTTTTGAGACCATTGCTATTCTCCATAAACTTGGGATATTGTGCTCCATGATTTTCTGCTGAGTTCCATCACCTCCATTACGAATGTTCTGCCCATCACCTCCAATGATGCCTCTTTTCAAAGTCAGTCAGATCAGGCTTTTCACCCATGTTGCACTTGACTTTGCTTTCCATCATGCTTTTATAGAACTTTCATAATGACAGAATACTAATATCAGTACGATATTTTGCATACATTGGCACATTTCATGGCACATCATGCAACAATGCAGTGTTCATAATTATTTGGTGAGGTAGTGTAATTGTGGACAATGTTTTGATCTTTATAGGACTGTCCCTAATTCCTTGGCAATATATATGTGTGAATAGACATCATCATACCAACATATATTGTCAAGTCTCTGAACACAGATTTATTATAGTCTCAATATTGAAAATATGTGGAAATACATAATTCTTTGCCAAATCCTCAAAATTTTAACCTTTTTCTACTATGTAAAATACAATGAAAAAATGATAATATAAATACACATGGAAATGAATGCAGACTGAAAACTTTCTTATGGAAAATTACTACAAATTAAAAAAGCATATCTATATGATTCCATTCTATAATTTGCTTTTCCTGAAGATAGGCATGTAGATCAACTACATATGGATATTTTAACTGAATTTGTTCAATAGAAGTGTGTACTCATGATAAAATATCAAAAAATTGTAAATTTCATACCAACATTAAGTCTTTACCTTTTTTACTAAATCAACAATTAGTTGCTTGGTAAAAAATATATATATACATATTTCAGGCTATATTTTTATATCATATGCTTATTTTAATGTATTACTTACCTTCCAGTTTTGGCATTTTCTGCTTCTAAAATGTACTGAATTAATTCTGGGTTCTTTCCATCTCCCCATTTCAATCGAAGGGTATTGTGCCCATACCCACAACACTCTAAAGTAGGTGGACTAGGTGGAAGACCCCTGGTAGTCACCTTCAAGGATGAGCTGAATGGCCCAAGTCCAACAGCATTGACTGCTTGCACTCTAACTCTAAAATACATAATATTTGAACCTTTAATTTGTGGCACTGCTAAAACACAAAATGTAAACTTTCCACATTAGATAGCAAAGGTCTAAAATATTGTGCACTTCTATGAAACTATCTGTTCATTAAATTGTAGCACTATTTTATGTCATATTTCTGAATATACTGTAGCTTGATAAATCAAGAGCCATCCACATATATAATATAATTAAAAAACTGTCAACCTAAGGACCTAACACATGCCAGATTTTTGAAGGTGCTGCATATTGTCTAAGTAGATATCTACAGGCAAACTGGATTATTGCAGGATATAACAAAAGAAAGCTCTTTGTAATCTATAAATGTAATTTGACATTTAATCAGAGGTCACAACAGAATATTTTCAAATACATTATAATCTCAAAGTACATGAGGGTTAGGTTTCTGATACCTTCACATAACAGCAAGTTCACAAAAGTTGGGGTTTCACTATAGAAAATTATTGCACATATACTAAAACTACATGAACTCCTATAAACCATGTACAAATGTATATAGACTATATTTGTGCAAATTAAATTGCATAAATCTTAATATAACTTTTAAAAATACTATACCTGAACACTAATTTTTTATCCCTGATCCTCTTCTGAGGCCTCAACTGGCATAGTGGTTACAGAGCTAGCTACTGTTTCAGTACGAAAATTTTGTCTATTGTGTTAGCTCTGAGGCAGTGGTCAGCAGTGACTTTGGTCTCAGTAAGGCATGTCCTTGTATGAGAAGTCCTGTACAAATCAGAAGTAGTTTCTAGGATGCCTCTCAATCCTACACATTGCAAATCAAAAAAATCTTTCTACAACCTCTCAATAGAAGGTCATCAACCCTCTATCTATCAAACTTCAGCTTGAGTTTTGAGACATTTTGGCTTGTGATATTGTGATCTTTTTTGATGCAGGCAATAAAACAGTAGTGTACAAGGATATTCTTTGCAGTGATGTGGTGGGAGACCACATGATAGCAGAGGTTGGTGATGGAGATACTATTCTTTGTGCACTTTCTTAAAGAACACAGTGATAGGAAGTTACTTTTCCTTGAGCTAGAGTTCCCTGAACATCTCTCTTAACAGAAAGAAACACCTATGCACTTCCCAAGCAATCTGCAAATTCTTTTCCATCAAAGGATCATACTCCTGGACCTTGTGAGTTATCTGTTTAATGAGTTGAAAGCTTTCACTGAACTTTTGAAGGTCCCAACGATGCTTGCTGATCTCTTCTTCCTCTTCCAATTCTTCAACCTTCACATTCTCGACTGGTTGTTGTAGGTCTTCTGTTAGCTCATCCTCATCACCATTTGCAATTCTTCTATATCATCTTTCATCATGTCATTGAATCCTTCACTACCTAACTAATGAGCAGTATTTAACAATCCTCTTTAGGGTGAATCACATATGAGCAGCGTGATGTACTCAGAGTTTGCATACTTTTGGCCTGTACAAAATGTATGTAAATACAAATGCAAAATATTAGCACATAGCCACTGATCAAGGAGCCTGGGTCGAGCCCTGAGTAAAGCATGAATGTTTATGTTGTTTTCCTGCTGAGATTCCACCATCCACACAGACCTCCTACTATGTGTATAAACTGACAGGCTCCTGTCAGATCTCTGTGGCAAACAGCTGCTGAGGGGATATTTATTTTTTATGGTTCACCACCCAACCAATATAGGTGAACTACATTACATTAAGCATTCATAATATACCTAAGTGACAGTTACCTACCTAAACAGTGAGCATTTATGCACTGCACAGAGTAAAAAAGTGAAGAGTAAGTTCCCCACTGCCACAGAGTACCTTGTGCAGAGATATTTCTACTTTTAGTTTTTGAAATTGAACCATGCAGAATGCTGCTCAAAAATGATGAGTGCTCCGTAACATGCACCAACATGTATTTTGGTCAGCTGATAATATGTCTGAGAGTGGCTAGCTGCAACTGGTTCTACGATTTATTAATTTTGATGTGATGCAGTATTCACCATTTCATAACAGAATAAGTAAAAAAAATAAATTGTTGGATTTTTTGATAATTTTGGATTTCTAAATGCCAGATTTATGAGGTTCTACTGTATTACTATTGTGTGCCTTGGTGCTTCCCATTTCTAACATTTTTGATTCTTCTCAGTTATATTTGGTGACATAGAAAAACTCATGTTTTTCATTGCCATGTTCCCAGGTTTCCATAAACAAGTTTTATGGTCTAATCTGCAACCAAAAAAACAAGTAATACTTTTTGTTTCATACATGGATGCTAGAATACTTTTCAGTTTATTAAGATTGGATTTTACTGATTGCCTGATATGACTTAACATGCATAATCACAGAGCAAATGTGAACATGAAAATATACCAAAAGTAAACATAATGCATTAAAATATAACACATATAAAATCAATGCTATTTACAATGCAATACACTTTTATAAAGTTTTAAGAAAAATATTTAACATAAGCATATTATAAATAGTGAATTCAAATTTTAAGCAGCTTATACAATTATATTACCACATTTCAATACTCTGACTAGTTTCTATCTTTAGAAACTAGCTATTATCCTTTACTAAGATGCACAATTACAACAGAATCTTACTTATATGTGGTTTCTGGCATTAACCCTTCAATGCAAAGTTGTGGCTGATCCCCATCAGTAGTGAAAAGATTCTCTCCAACTTCAATATTGTAGCTGCTGATAGTAGCACCATGACTGTTGGGCTCTTTCCACGAGAGAGCAACTGTTGTAGCACCACATA
Organism: Ryuthela nishihirai; assembly: GCA_038380435.1. NCBI lineage: Eukaryota > Metazoa > Arthropoda > Arachnida > Araneae > Heptathelidae > Ryuthela > Ryuthela nishihirai. Next base: position 19,566,827 of record JAWZYU010000009.1, read on the forward strand.
TGGCTTTTATGTTAGATACTGATATAGAACCAGGGGAGGAGGGTGGAGTCTGGCAGCTCACAACATCACTGAAAGGACCTGCTCCAGCACTGTTGACAGCCTATATTTAGATATAGAATTATCAATATTAAAAAGGAAAGCTAAATATCTGAAACTGCATTAATAATAATGCAGTAGTATAGTGGTATAGTGTAAATGTCAATTGGGGATACTATGAGATGGAACATTTTATCCCCATGAACAAAAATTGCTGAAGACTGTTCTTGTGAGTCAACGACTTATCAATCACCTGTGAACCTATAATCTACAAGAAATGACAAAGCATAAACTTTGCAGTTGCAACCTCCCTCAATTGTTATTCACATTATACATGGTTACCAACATATTATTAGAGCCATACAATCTCATATAGAGTTAGGAACAAGTGTAGCATTAAAAACAATAAACATATATAGATAATGCAGAGCAATGACAATTCTGTGATCCATTGATAGTGAGAATGTTTCATTTGTAAAGAAACTAGCTGCTTTCTCTGCATAGTAGAACAGGATAACTAATATGAATGGCACTCAAAAATTTCTTGGCATGCATATGCAGAACAAAAACCATTGCACTTACCTCAAGAAAACTTTTACTGTCCTTAAAAGTGCTTCCCCCTCCAACATCTATGCAAAGTTGCAGATGTCTATGCTAATTCTGGAATGCTTGATGGTAACTCATGTTGGGGAATACTCTGCAACTCTGGATAAACACATTTTGCAAGGTCTTGCACACTTGAAAAGAGCTTCCATGTAAGTTTCTTTATAATTTTTGGAAACAACCAAAAATTGCATGGAGCAAGATCAGGAGAATATGCAGGATGGGGTAGGTGTTTGATTTTTCCTGTTCCAGATAGGCCGTAACTTGCCATGTCTGTTGTTGGACACTGCTACTTCATCTCCTTAACCATTTTGAGCAAAACAATGTTGGTGTAATATTGGCCATTTATAATCATTTTTTCAGGTAAGGTGCCCACAGCTACCACTTCTTGGGAATTTAAAAAATTGTGAACCTCATCTTCCTTTAGCAAAAGTTGTGTTGGAAGATTTGGGGATGCAGTTCATCTTCCACGATCCAAACATAGTTGTTGATCTTCCTGGAAGTTGCATAGCAATAAAATCATTTCTCATCAACTGTGCCAGCATCTCCTTGCACAAGTCAACTCTAACCCTTTTCTGCTGTACTGTCAGTTTGTGGGGTACCCATTTGGCACAGATCTTTTGGAACTTTAAATGTTGAATATTTGTTCCCACACTGTCAATCGATACACTGACATCTAAACTTATTATCTGAACAGTGATGTGCGAGTTTTCCTTAATAAGTTCACGAACAGCAGCAATGGTTCTCTCATTCATGGCTTCCTTCAGTCTTACTGCATGAGGGAGGTCTTCAATCCCCTGCAATCTTCTGAATTTGTGCATCCATCCAGTACAGTGCCATATGAACATGCATAATCCCCATATACTTGCAATTTATTCGATGATTTTTTTTTTTCATGTCTCCAAGCTGCATCCTTGTGAAAATGTAAAATCGTTACCCATCTTTAGTAGGCTCTATAGCAACAAGGCACAGATTTTTCAGGCCGAACTTTACATACTGTTTAGCAAAAGGAGAAATTATATGGCCTTTGTTTTAACATGTGATGGCATGTTTACACAAGCTTTTAAACAAATCATAGCTTGTTAACTTTGGAAGAACAAACGCAAACTACAGACACAAGTCAAGAATTTTTTTTAACACCCTCCATACACAGCTATAGAGGAGATCTTTGAAATGCTTAATTCATAGAACCATAGTATAAATCCATAATATAAAAAAATATCAGGAAAAAAAATGTAATATGAAAATACTCTCTGTTCTGTTTCATCTAAGTTGAAACCTAACATAAACTATGATACGAACAAGCTTTCCTTAGTATCAATGTACACAGAATTTTTATTGTAAGTATATAAACAGGGTTTACACTTTGAGACCTCATCATTTTTAAGCACGTTAACTTGTGGATAAAAAAACACATATCAGAGATGTATATTGCTTGTAAATATTTAGCACAATGTACTGTATCATAGTTTCAGTTTTACCAGCCCCTGCTGAAGTGTGTATGCACTCCCAGAAGCACCAACCTCATATCTCTCAGTGCTAAATAAATGGCATTACTGAATTACATAAATGTTTATGAAAAAATATAGAATACTAGGAATATTGACAAAAACATCTGAACATTTTTAGCTTTAAAATGGAATAGCTATTTCAGTCTACAAGTGGTTGGAAATTATTATTTTCTAATTACCTATGGCATTGTCACTAGCACTGCTTGCAAATTAACAAGTGTATTTGCAACAACTTCCTCACTTATTACATCAACTGCTACATTTTAAAAACTTCATAGCTGATTTACTCAAATTTCATCTTAATAGTAAATCTTTTTTTTTTACTTCTACGATATACTTTAATTTAGCATAAATAATTTTGCCTCAATAAATATTATAATATCTATATTTATATATTATATTTATTGAGGGCATTATTTAATCAATAAATAATATCCAGAATTACCTGTTGACTTTTTAATGTCAATAAATGGTTTTTGTGGAAAAGACATTGTCTCATTCAATTAAAACAGCTGTGTTTGCAAGTGAAAAATATAATGCCAATACATTTTAGCAATATGTATAACTAGAAATCAGTGACTTCGGCCCTTCTTGATTTCTAGCCCATCACTCCAACACCCATTAGACCTTGAATGCAACTCCGGATCTGAACATCCTTAATATTTATGTGGCCTACTGCTCAAAATAACCCTATTCACTAACTTTTAGCTCTCTGGTAATGTTATATCAGAATTTCACTTGGAAAGACTCACTGAATCTAAAATTTAACATAATTTCTGAGATCTATGACTCAAAATATTCCCCAGTGCCAAGTTTTAACTCTTTAATACCAGTAGATATATATTTAACCAAAAAGAACTCATCACATCCAAAATTTCACATTTCTGAGATTTACGACCAAATACCAAAATACCCCCAGAATACCAAAATACCCCCAGAAACCAATTTTTCATCTCTCTAGCACCAGTAGATCTAAATTTGATCTTCGACCTCAAAGGAGGTCGAAGATCAAATTTAATACCCTTCCCAGATCCAAAATTTTGTAACATTTAGAGATCTTCAATCTGAAACACCCCAGACACCAATTTTCATGTTTTTTAGCACTCGTAGATCAAGGTTTGATCTCTATGTAACCTCCATTTGACCTTAAATGGCACATCACAGGTCAAATTTCGATTTTTTTTTTCCTGAGATCCATGACCTGGATTACCCCTAGGTGCAAATTTTATACCACTTCTGCATCATAGTTAGAACTTGTGTGATCCCCTGTCAGCCATCAGTCAGTCAGTCAGTCAAACACTTATAATCATCTATATATATATGTATAATATTGTTCGACTGAAACTAAAATCAGAATCCAGGTTTACTGATATTAATACTTTGTTCCAATTTGGCAGTATGTTTCTGAAGAACTCATGAACCTTTTTCCTGATAGCTGTCAAGATAAACTGATCACATTTTTGTAGCCATTTACTAATTTGCCACTGCTTACCTGTTGCCTCACTTTATTTTTGAAAGCAGCTTCCCCAGCTGGGTAACTGACACAATGCTTGCTGGTGAATGCAATCTTGTCTTCTTCAAGAGTTGATTGTTTCAGTCTGTATTTGCTGTTCAAATTCATAAATCTCTTGATTATAGGCATTATGTGGAGGAGCATATTGATTGACATTCAGATTGAAGATCTCTATAAGCATTATTGGAGTGTATCATCTAGCAAACACAGTTTTTTTAGGCATATATGTACACTTACAAGAGTGATGAGGTCTTTAGCCCAATAGGAAAAGTGCTGTTTGTTTATATCAGGTCTCAAATAAAGTGAAATGAAGTATAGAGAAATAGGTATATAAATACGCTTACAAGTAGTGATGAGATCTTTAACCCAAATTGAAAAGAGCTGTTTGTTTATATCAGGTCTCAACTAAGGTGAAATGAAGTTTAGGGAAATAGGTATATAAATACACTTACAAGCAGTGATGAGATCTTTAGCCCAAATAGAAAAGAGCTGTTTGTTTATATCACTATAACTCTCAACTAAGGTGAAATGAAGTTTAGGGAAAAAGAGGCTCTAAGAAGGAAGTTCGCATAAGAAATTTTGTTCAACACTTCAGAAAAACACAGGATCAATAGTAATAAATGCAGGTATAACAAAATTACTTTTATTGTAATTTCATCCCTCTTAGTAAACTGCATTTTGCAAATGCTGAATTCTACTACAAGATTCATACTATATTAGCATGGAGAAAATTCAAAACTACTTGAAATTAGGAATATAAATAGTCATTAAAAGATTAATATATGTTAAATCATGACATTTTTCATAATAAATCTAAACAGCAACATTTGCATAGTGATTTTATTATTCAAAATTTAGTGGCAGCATAACTCTGCAGGGAGAAATGAAACTTAAGTATGAGTACTTTAGGGAAATATTTGTCAATGATCTATGTTTTGCCCCTCCTACAACAAATGCCTGTTCCAAATGCAGAGGACTGAAAGACTAGTTGATGTGTGGAAAGAATAAAAATGTCAATTCTAATATAATCACATCATCATGTATTCATAAGTGGCATGAAATAGCATTTTATGAAATCTAGAAAGTTAGAAAAAAAAAAGGTGAAATCACATCATACGATGTCAATCTTCTAAGGACTTCAGGCTGTTGGTTGGTTGTTTTACCTCTGAGTGGCACTTTTTTGCACACAGTGGGGTAAATGGCCAGGTCACAAGGACCCCGAAAGCTCAGAAAAGGTTGGGGGAGGGGACCCACTGGAACAGCTGTTGGGAGACAGATGGTAGACTCCCATCAAGGCCATCCAGCATGTTCTTTAACGTGCACAGGGTTCTTTAATGTCCCATACAATGGACGGTGGCCTTTCCAAGCCCATTGGTGTCACCTACTGACCTACTTTCCAAGCCCATCAATGTCCCCTACTGACCATGGGCAGGGCGGGGAATTTTGCGGAGATAAATCTCAACGCTGACCCAGCTGGGACTCGAACCTGGGAACTAGAACACTTCAGGCAACATGCATAAAATCAATCCTTATTAGTTTTTAACAAATGTTCTCAACAGCAATGAAACTGATCATATTAAACAGCTGTTCAAAATGTTCAGTTCAATATGTTCTGAAGATAATGATTCAGCACAGGTTGAAGACCTATGGATGTGATAAAATGATGACAGTATATGTACTATATATCATTACACTTTGAAAACTTTATTTAAAAATGACTGAGAGACTAAAAGAAAGATAATGTAAGTAACAGTGATTGACATGAAAATCTGTAATTTTGTAATAAACAAACTACAAGGTGCTTATTTAGGTGAATAATCTTATGTGAAAATTTGCCATATTTTGTCCCGAAACCAGCTTAGTACATGGGCTTGTGTTTCAAAACTATGTTAATCCAATAAAATGCTCCAAAACTAACACTGTCAAATAATATTTTTGCAACTATCTTTCCTATAAAAACAAATCACATTTTATATCTTGCAATAAATAACTTAAGTCTACTAAAGAGAAAATATTCAATAGATTTTATCAGTGATAATGTATCAAATATTCAAGCAATTTTACATGACTTCCTCAAAACGTTTCTTCATGGGCAACACTACTTTTGGAATTGATCAACTAATAGATTATATAACTTGAATGAATATGTAATAACAGATAGTTACTAATCAAAATACAGTCTACACACAAAAGAAGACTGCAATAACAAGTTAGTAATTGCTAACACAATTTTTGAATGAATAAAGACACTCATATGATGAGTGATGATATAGTTAATGGTTTAAAATTGGCAAGTGTAAAAAAAAACAATCTGGAAGACAGATTGATGAAATGCTTTTCACACTTATATATTCCTCAAGCAGCCAAATATGGAAATCTAACCAGACTGTATAGTTTAGTTCTCCAAGCATGTCTGTTTTGAGCAATACTGCTGCATATGGCCACTGTAAGATAATTCTGAGAAAGTCCTGTTTGATATTGTCTGCCCACTGCATCTGAGGTCTACCACTTTTTCTGATGTTTTTCGCTTTGCTGTTCTTACCCTTATTCACTAATCCATACTGTTCTGCATACAAACAACATGGCCAAACCAAAGCAGTATCTCTCTGCGCAATTTGCTGATCAAAGATGGTTGCCGACTCCTTTGCCAACCTTAGCATTACTTAAAAAATCAAACCATCTAATGTCCAAGTTACTGTGTAAGCATATAGAATCAAAGGCATCAAGCTTCCTGTTATTTTACTTAAAAAGGGTCTAAGTTTCACTACTATAACCAGGCAAGAATATATTAGCATACAGCATAAGTTTAGACTTTTGACAAATTCTAAAAAGTCCAAGTAACAATTCCTATTCTTCTGTTTTATCTCATGCAACATATCACCAGTAACACAGCTCCCAAGATAATTAAACTGAGATATTTGCTCAAGAGTGCAACCATTCAGATTAATTGAACCACAACCTGCTGAACCAATTTTCATCACTTTAGTTTCTTCTCTATTTATCACCAACTACTCTATTACCAGTTTCATCAACAGCTCTAATGAAAAGGTTCATCTCATCAACATCATTTGTCAAAAGGGGCTAAATCATCAGCATAATCTAAATCCAAAATTTCCAAATCTCTAGACCATTTAAGGTTAAAATCTTCCCCTTGCAATGACTCCCACATAGTATAATAAATAACCAAACAAAACAGAAAAGGAGACAAAATGCACCCTTGTTGAACTCTAGTGTAACAATTGCTACAAGCCATCATAATGTTAATCAATTTGTGGGTATGCCATATAATCTGAAGATCAACCACAAATTATAATGATTAACACAGTCAAAAGCTTTTTTGAAATCTGCAAAGTTAGTAATCACAGGTCTCTGAAGCTCTAAATATTTTTCAAGAATCTGCATAAATTAAAAAATTTTATCTCTACATTCCCTACCACATCTGAATTCCCACTGTTCATCACTCTGTTGTTGATCAACTAGGACAATCATGCAAAAAAACTTTTGCCTGGCACAGAAAGTTGACTGATACCCCTATAGCTATCACAAGAACTGTGATCACCTTTTTTAAAAATAGGGATAATAATAGCTCTGGTGAAATTTTTAAGAACAACACCTTGATCATAAAAAATATTCAATATTTCAGTCAGCCATGTGACAACAGAAACATTCCCAGCTCTATAGTGATAATTTCACCCACTACCCCTGGAAATTTATGTAGTATTAATTTAGAGATAGCTTCAAATTGTGATATAGAGCCAACATTAAAGCCAGTAATGCATCTATCCTTATTACAAACAATGGGACTAGAACTAACTACATTGTTTAGAACATCTCTGAAATGCTCAGTCACCCACGACAGAATCCTCACCTTCAATAGCAGCCTCATCATGTTCATCCCTCAATCCCTGGGTGTCAGTTTGCTTCTTTCACACAAAACATTAACTATTTGGTATAACTCTATGCTGTTGCATGTCTAGCTGCTTCCTCAGCTTGCCAAGCTATCATACCATAGTTTCCTATCAGATGTTAACCGATCTTTTATACATTTATTAATCACTTTGTAATGTTGTCTGTGATGACTAGTAAGATGCTGATTTAGTTTATCCCTGTAATTCTTTCTTTCAGAAATAAGCTGCATAGCTTTATCACTCAAATAATTCCTTCCATTTGCTATTGTACTTAAAACAGTCTCTTAGTTTCCAGAAAAGCCTGTTTAAACTGGTCCCATTCTTTCTATCTTTGGTAATAAGCAAACCACGATTCTCACAAATGACTAATCAATCTATCGTAGTAAGCTCTGGTTATATCTTCAGAATTAAAGGTAAATTTTTAACCTTAGAACAACATATCTAAGCTTTAGTTGCAAGACACTTTTGGCAAGGTCAGACTCAATTTTAGCTCCTCTATAAGACTTGGTATTCCTAACAGACCTAGCCCATTTGAGTTAATTAATATATAATCAATCATATTCCTGTGCAACCCATCAGGAGAAACCACACGTATTTATAAATGTCTCAGTGTTTGGATTATTAGTTATTTTCAAACTATTAAGTTTACTTACCTGCAGGAGACATTCCCCATTGTCACTGTACTTCACCACTACCCAAGCCAGAGTCACTACCAACTTTAGTTGCCCCTGCCAGAGTCACTACCAACTTTAGTTGCCCCTGTCAGAGTCACTACCAACTTTAGTTGCCCCTGTCAGAGTCAAGGACAATTTTACTGAACTTAACCAACTTTATTGAATTTACCTAACATATGAGTAATATCTCCTTTCATGAGAGAATATAAAATATCCTTATTATCTGTAAATTCTATTTTTCTCATTCTCATCAGAGTCCTGTGTAGGAGTTTAACAACAAAAAAATTCAAGTCTTTAATCTTAGTTTTAAATTTAGCAGCAAGAAATCTTTCGTTAATGCAGTTATATCCTAGAAGAGTATCACTGCTGAGAAGCAAACCTACACCTCAAAGATGCTTTCCATCATTCCTCCCTAAAAAGAGAAATTTAAAATTATTTTTAAGATCGGACCTTTACCCATCTGTCTTTTCTCATACAACCGAGAATATCAAGGTTATAACACTGAAATTCTTCACTTCAACAGAATAAATAATCTCTGTGCAGAATCATCACATTCCACATATCTGTGGAAAATGACTAATGGGATTTTTAAAGAAACTGTGTTTGTAGAAAGTCAGTGCCAAGACCTTTGTAGTTGACGCTCTATTCAAAGTTAAGAATATTAAACAGCCCCCTAACTGCCAGTAGGGAGCAGAAGCCTGTTCCCCCACTACTAAAGGCTTAAAGGCACACATGCTGGTAGGATGTGGACACAAGGATTTAGGTACCTGCAATGGTCTCTGATTAGGATTATTCACCAACTGATACAATGTTCCCTGTACATCTATTCATTAAGAGCTGTCAACCCATAAACAAACAGAAAATGTGGCAATAGGTTTTCCCTCAACAGAAATCCATCATTGCAGCAAATTCATCCATAATCAAGTATCAAGTTTGGTAAGTATAAATAGTCAGTGCCAAGACTATGTGGTTGACCTTTTCTCAGCAAGGTATGAAAAAAATAGTAGCCCTAGCAGTCCAGATCAATAGGCTATATTGATCTGGTAGCCCTTTCCTTCTGTTCCCTTCCAGAAGAGAATATCTCTTTCGAAGGTACTAATGGCCTCCACTACAAGAAGTTGTTGTGGGTTGTTTTACTTCTGAGTGGCATTTTTTTGCACACAATGGGCTAAATGGTCAGGTCACAAACACCCTGAGGGCTCAGAGAAAGTTGGGGTGAGGTGACCCATTGGATAGCTGTTAGGAGACAGATGAGAGCCTCCCATCAAGGACACCCAGCATGTTCTTTAATGTGCAGAGGGTATAGCTCCCCTGCACATGAGGCTCTCCAAGCTCATCAATGCCCCTACTGACTGAGAGCAGAGCGGGGAGTTTTGAGGAGATAAATCTCAATGCTGGTCCAGGCAGGACTAACCTGGGAACTGCAGATTACGAATCTGGCTCAATACCGAGTGAGTCACTCCCACCCCAAAAGAAAGCAAGGTCAGGCAGACATTAAGTACTATGTCTTGCTGGTTCTAGCATCATCACAGGGGATTGGTACATAGCACTCCTTCCAGTGTATGCCCAGCTACCATTTACAGACTTACCTATTTCAAATAATTTCTGAGTAACAGTTTAATTTTTCTTATTTCTCATTACAAAGGATTAAAAAATTAATCTAAATTAAGAACTGCATTTAAAGACAGAAATGTGAAAGATTAAACTAGGCTGAGTACCAATAGATATCCAAAAATTGAAATAAGAATATTTAAACAAAAAATTTCCAACAAATTTGTTACAAAGTTGTTGTTTGTAAAAGACAATCACTTTTTGCAAAGTAAATGCAAAATAAACAAAATTAAACTTCAAACTAATATCTTTATTTAATTTGTAAAAGCCTAAAATCACAACTTTAATGAACTTAAAAAGTACTTGCCTGAACTCGAAAAAAATATAATGTAGCTGGCACTAAGCTCTTTATTTCAGCATTCACTTGAAGTCCCATATACACCTGTTAGCAAAGAAGAAATCTACTTATTAAATTACATTACACCTAGCATAATAAATATATAATGTTAACAACTGCTAGTTAATTTAGTAGTTGGTTGAATATACTGAGGTATGGAACCAAGTCTTGGACAACTGCCTGCTAGGGCAATATCCACAAAAAACCCATATATTCCAATTAATTAAATGAGCCCATTCTGGTTTAATTTGACAAAATAAAAATTTATAGAATATTATTTAGTGAAAATTAATTAACAAAAAGAATAAAATTAAGCAGTCAAGATATAGATATTTATATAAGATATTCTTCCCCATTATTATATAATGCATTTCGGAAGAGATTAGGTCTTTGTAATGGGCAGCATACTACACAGTTAACTAACTGCCAAATTTATAGACATGTTCATTCAATTACAAATATAAACAGGCACAAATCTAGAAAAAGAAAATAATGGAGGAGGGGGTGACTGGATCAAACTAGAACAGACTGAAATGCCATTCTTGCATACATTTTTTTCCTCTCATATAGCAGTCTTCAAAACAATTTCCAGTAAAAATATATGTATTTAATATTTCTTTTCACCTGCACTTGTAAGTTCATTCAGGAGGGGGGGGGGGGGGCATGGAATTGTCCTTAGATCTGGCCTTGTACAAATATACTGATTGTTTCAACAGAAATATAATAAAAATTATTAATTGGAAACATTTATCACTTACTACTTCATATCCTTCTTCATTTTGACTACTTTCTACACGGTAGTCTGTGATTACAGCACCATTGTTGAAAGGTTCTTCCCAAGTAACAACAACTGAATGTGGTGATCTTGGTGTAGCTTGGACGTCCTTTGGCATATCAGGGGTTCCTGCCCCAGTAATCACTTCCAAAGGATCAGACCAAGGACCATACTGGATAAAGAAAATTGCATATTAAAATAATAAATTGAAAAAATAAAAATGATTCGTGACATAATACTGTTAAATGCAAAATCAAAAAAGTCACTATGAAAAAAAGATCAATTGCATCTAGCAAATATGAAATGCTCATTTTCAAAAAGAATAAGTTATGTTATTTTCTAACTCTAGAAGCTCCTAATAATAAAAATTCAAAATAATGGGAGATTTAGAAAGCGCAAATAGCAATATTTCATTACCACCTGCCCAAACCAAAAGGAGTTTTCATTTATATCTTTAAAAACAAAGAATGATTTTTACTACCTTCCTAAGAAGAAAAGTGAGTGCTGCCATTTAACATTTTAAAAATGCTCCCTTAAAAATCTATTATTTAAGTTATTAGTATTATTAATTAACATTATTTATACTACCCACTACCTAAATTCTCATCTTTTATATGAATACACTGTTTACAATATTAGTTAAAATTTTTGTCATTTTCCAACTTTAACTTCCCTAAAGGTGTACAACAGGGCAGTTATAATTACATTAACATTACTCAGAGCAATGTAGAGAAAGATCTACTCAACGGATCAGAGCAAAAAGTGGATAACTTAATAAAAACTTGAGGTAAAGAATTTACGAATAAAAAAAAAATCAGTTAGTGTTAGTGCCACCACATGGCTAGGTGTGCTAAAAACGTGGTAAAACATACCAATTTCTCATGACATTGCAGCCAATCATGCATGAGAGTAGCATGAGGCACATTATAAAATGTGATGTCTTCCCTGTAATCGCTAGAAGGAACCATGGTATCTGCAAGAAGGATCGAGCTTTGCTAGTGAAACTCTTTTACCAAAATGGCAGTAATGCCACCGCTGCATTACGCAAATATAGTCATCTGAAAAATATAAGGAAAGGACTTTTTTCGCTAAATGGACTGAATAATATGATACAGAAATTCGAAGAAACAGGCATGTTGGGTGTGGTTTCAGATAGAGGCAGACGGCCTGTTGCAAAAAGCATGCAATGTGGAGACATCGCACTGCAACGGTTAGTTGCAGAAATCCAGTGGTAATCAGAGCTACCTGTAGTTAGTACGAGAAAGGTATCCCGGCAACTGCAACTTCCACAGCCAACTGTTCATAAAATTATCTGGTCCATCTGAAAACGGTATCCTCATAAAATTCATAGGGTGCAGCAGCTGCAACCACATGACCCTGAACAATGCACCGACTTTGCAATTTCTGCCGAGGATGCAGCTCGACAATATGTTGCCTTCAAAAGTCTTATGACCGATGAGGAGCATTTTTCCCTACATGGAGCAGTAAATACACACGACTGCCAAATATGGGGACCTACACATCCACATGCTGTGCATGACTTGCTCCTACACTCCAACTATGTAACTGTACAGTGCAGGTTTACCGCAAACTTTATAATTGGACCATTTTCCGTTGAGGAGATCACACCTCAAGGCCCCATGCATCAATCGGTGAATGGATCATGTTACACAGATTTTCTCCGCTGCAAGATTATTCCAGCTTTGCAGAAAAGAAATTGCTTAGACTCCTTAACCTTCATGAAGGATGGGGCGCCCCGCCATATTGCACGTACAGCAATGCAATTGTTGCGTACCACATTTGGTGAGGACAGGATAATTTCTTGAACTTTTTCCAATGCTTGGCCACCATGTTCCCCCAAGTTAAAGCCATGCGATTTTTGGTAATGGGATTATTTGAAAAGCAGAGTTTACCAAGGAAATGTTGAATCGCTTGCTCAACTGAAGGCAAGAATAACATAGCATGTTGCAGTCACTCCCCAAGACATGCTTCAAACAACTGTGGATCATGTTGTATTACGTTTCCAGCACATTTTGCATACGAATGGTTCACATATTGAGAATCTTGATTTGTAAAATAAAGGTTATGTTTGTTCAACTTGGTATTTTCTTTATTTTAGAGCACTCACACCACCTGGTGGCACTAACACTAATTTTTTTTTATTCGCAAATTCTCTACCCTGTGTTCTTATAAGGTATCAACCACTTTTTGCTGTGATCCGTCAAGTAGATCCTTCTCTAAATCACTTTGAGTAATGTCAGTTTAATTATAAATACCCTGTATATTAAAACTATTGGAAGACTTGGAAAATGTGATTAATAATATTTTATTAGTACCTATTGTGATGGTCCACCCATTCATTTTTACTTTTCCTTAACCAGTTTTGCTTTATTTACATTATATTATTTTGGGGATTATTCCATTTGGATTGATTGCAATTCTTACTTCTGAACCATAGAAGGAGTTGCACATGCGCAACTCCTACTTTTGACTGTCAGTCGCTAATATACGCGTGTATGACATGACCCTTCTTGCATCATAGCTAGACAGATTGCAGACAGATTAGATGATGCAAATGTTTTCCTGGCATGTAACAGATACGTTCCCGATTTGTACACCACGTTATAACTAAGTGATGTTAGGTCACAGAGATAGAATTGGAATTGACATTATTGTTAGTGGAAGTTGAGTATAGAATTGGAATTGTCAGTATTGTCAGTAGGAGTTGCAGTAGTATGTGGAGCATGCTGAATCAGTATGTGAAAATAGAAGGAGTTTTTAGTAGAGATTTAGGTAGATGCGAGTTGTTAGTACTCCAATGTTTGTATTATCAACTGAATTTGACAAGTTTTTGAATTTTTTGGAAACAAACTATGTTTTAGAAACTTTTGAATGGTTGCTATTTTTCTCTTGAACATTGTTAATTGATTTTTGATCAGATTTAAACTTTAATTAAACTTGTGTAATGCTCCAAAGATCATTAACTTTAAGTTGGATCTTTTGTCTGATCCAAATTTATTCAAATTTCGGATAGCTGTATTGGGCGCCAGGCAATAATAACTTGCCAAATCAAGTTGAAATACAGTTCATTATAAAAAACTACTTATCAAGTAAGAATTCAAAAAAAAAAAAGAGGATTGTCAAGTTTAAAGTTTAAATACAATAAAAAAAATCAACTAACATTGCTCAAGAGAAAAAAAATAGCAAAGATTCAAAAGTTTCTAAAACAAAGTTTATTTCCAAAAAATTCAACACATCAAACATCAAACTCAATGGTAGAATACCTTAGCAACTCACATCTATCTAAAGTAACATCATCTCAACTTCCACTACAGCACTCTCCGTGGCCCAATGCCACCACTCTACTCACAACACTCTCTAACAATCTCTATCTAACAATCTGACTCTGTGACCTAACATCACTTAGTTATAATGTGCGTTCAAGTCTGACATGTGGCGGTTGCACTCCGGGAAAGACATTGTATAAACTGATGATTGTGCAAGCTATGATGCAAGAGAGGTCATGTCCTACATCATGCACTTTAGTGGTTGACAAAAGGTCGGAGTTGTGCATGAGCAACTCCTACTACAGCTCCGAAGCGAGAATTGAAATCAGTCCACAAAATAAAATAAAATCCCCAAAATGATAAATATAACGTAAATAAAGCAGTACTGGTTAAGGAAAAGTAAAAGTGAATGGGTGGACCATCACACTTTGACAATCCTTTTTGAATTCTTACTCGATAAATAATGCTATAGATATACAAAAATTAATCCTATTTCAACTTTATTAGGCAAGTTAATATTGCCTGGTGCCCGACAAGCTATCCAGAATTTTGAATACATTTGAATCAGAAAAAAAGGTCCAACTTGAAAAGTTCATAATCTTTGGAGCATTAACACTATCCAGCCAAAAAAAAAATCCTTTTTCATACCTTAAAACAAAAAAAGTTTAATCTCCACACAAAGATGACAAAGTGGGAAGTTCATTTTTTTAAAATGAGCTATAAAATAATAAAAAAAACTGCTTCAAATATAAATATGTAAGCAAATTTCACACACCAAGCTTTTTTTACAGTGATGACAATGACCACATTTAGAATCAAAGAAGGTTACCAAAGTTGTCACAAAAACAATGTGAAACAATACAAAATAGGGCAAAAAAAATTTAATCTTTTAAAACTACTTCACATAATTAATTACAACTTTGTTCCATTCTATGCTTTGGTAACATTAATATACAATTATGGGAAAATTATAACATATTTTGTTGGGATACACAAAAAGTTGCATATAAGGCCATCTGCAGTATGGGCAAAAAGAGTAACACTCCCACTCCACAAACTCATAATAATACTATAAAAATATATCATTTGATATGGATGTCATGTTCCCTGAGCATTTTGCTGCTTCCTGAAATTTAGCTATGGTGAATGCAAAACTGTGGCATAAAATTACATAAGAAAATGGAAGTTTTAGTTACTCTTAAAATGCTGGTTTATGTAAATCAACAGACTATGCTGTAATAAATGTCATAATATATGCAATCTTATAATACAAATATCACCTTAGCAAATTGTCAGCATTGAGATTTATCTCCGCAAAAATTCCCCGCCCTGCCCACGGTCAGTAGGGGACACCGATGGGCTTGGAAAGGCTGCCGTCCGTCGGATGGGACGTTAAGCCGTGGCCCCGTGTGCGCGAGAGCCATATCCTGTGCACGTTAAAGAACACGCTGGAAGGCCTTGACGGGAGGCTACCATCTGTCTCCCAACAGCTGTTCCAGTGGGTCCCCTCACCCAACCTTGTCTGAGCTTTCAGGGTCCATGTGACCTGGTCATTTAGCCCTTGGTGTGCAAAAAAGTGCCGTTCAGAGTTAAAACAACCCAACAACAACCTTAGCAAATTGGAGGATTTTTAGAAGTCAAATCACAAAGCCACTATCTTAAGTGTATCGAAATAATCTGAATTACTCATCAAGCAGCTGCTTACCACAGAACCCTGACAAGAGTTATCAGTACAATACACCATGAAGTAAGTCTGTGCAGAAGGTAAGCTCTAACTTATAACTATTGCTTCAAAAAGACAATATAGGAAAAGAAACATCCATGTCTTATCCAGGTCCCTTTATACTACAGACATACACACTAACCACTCAGCCTCCAGAAAAACTTGAAACTTATTTCAAGCAATAAATAAGTAAGATCAAAACACTCCCTGTCCTAGCTAAGAGAGGACATATGACTGAGTAACTCTTGCCTACCTTTAAGCTCGTGATCTTTTAGGTTTCCAATATTATAACACTTATTTACATTAGTATTATCTCCACTTATGCATTTAAAGTAATATTCATTAAAATTTTTAACTCAAATCTAAATCACATTTTTTTTTCTTGAATTCTCCAATTCAAAGTTATTTTAGGTTTTTTTTTTCAGACCACACCATAAATTATACAAGTACTAGAAAGTACACTGAGATACACACAGCTATTTATTTAGAAAACATTTGTACAGTTATCTTTGACACTGCTCTGTATATCTGCTCTAGCAACCTTCAAACATATTTACATAATTCAGGCAAATAATACACATGATTAAAGAACTCCTTGTCCCTAGCTGAGAAAAAAACATAACTGATCAATCCTTATTGTCCATTATCTGCCATTAAGCCCATTATCTGCCTGTATAAGGTCAAGGTCACTAGTGGCAAAAGGGAATTGGGAGATTACTCCAACCATCAACTGTCAGTCATAAGCATAAGAATCAAAATCTATTTATAGCTAATCCATCTTAGATTTAAGTAAAAGCAGTATTTTAATCTAATGACTTGAAATCTAAACTATGATGGAGTAAATTTAATACTCAAAATAATTAAGGGTGGTTTATGCATTATCAACTGTTTATGCTAAAGTAATGATTATAAGCTTAGGCTGTTTTTAAAACAGGAATGATGTTTATATTTCTATTTATACGTATCTCAAGCATTTATGTTTAACTAAGTTGAAATACTGAAAGGTGCAGTAATTATTCTTACACTATTAATGTTATATATATATACCCTTGAAGTACTTTGGTGCCTATTGTAACAATAGTTTTGGATTGCATTGCTTTGAATTTTCTATTCTGCATTTGGTAAAGTTTGTGTTGTCCATCTGGTGTATATTTCATGCTTAACATTGTATGCATTTCTACCTGGTTGATTTCTTAAGTTCTAGAAATATAAAATGCTACCACTTTTCTGATACTGTCTTGCAATGCAGTTCGAGCTTTTTTTTCCCCACAGACATTGCTAAATTGGGTAGTTGTTTGGTGGTTGAAAGTTATGGATGATTCTTGTAAATTTTTATTTTTTGGTTTCCAAATATGGTATATTATAATCAACTTTAAAAAGTCACAAGTGACTTCTGATTCCAATTAATAGCCGTGTTCAAAAAAGTCATAAGTGACTTTTTAAATGCAATGTAACTATAGCTTATGTGACATACAATTAAACTAAAGAAAATTTTATATAATAGCACTGATAACTAGGCAAGTGTAAAAAATAAAACAATCCAAAAAATGACTAAAATGCAAAATCTCCTGGTCAGGCATCAGTTGCTTTACCAGTTGAGCTGAGGTAGTGGTGATTTACATTTGTTACCACAAAAACCTTACTTAAACAAATGTGAATTGCCATTGCCTTAGTTCAACTAGTAGAGCAACTGGCACTGGTCTGGAAATCTCGTATTTGAATCTGGAAGCTTGGTGAATATTTTAAACTTTCCTATTATTAAAAACAATGTCTATTGTGACTATCACTGAAGTTAGTTCCATTGCATCATATTAATAGCATCGTTTAGGTCTTGTCAATAGCCTTTAACAGAAATATGAGCATTACATGGTCCTATTTTACAAAATGCCATTTGTAGGAGGAATTGGGAGAGGGGAATAGGCTACACATAGAAGAAAAAACAGCGAATAATTTTCTAGCATTTAAAAGGTAATTGAAATTCACTTACTCCTATTTTATTATAGGCTCTAACATGGAATAAATATGGTCTCCCAGGTTGTAGACCTGCTACAACACAATCAGCAGCCTGCCCTTTGTAAGCTTGTCGAGTACTGCTATCTGGATTAGTCATTTCAATTTCAAATTCTCCAATTTCAGCTCCACCATCATACTCTGGATATGCTATAATGCATTACACATGATTCAAATTTGCAAAAATATAACAAACAACAATTACACTACTGAAACTTAAATTAAAAAAGTTATTAAAAACAAAAAAAAACAACACTTTAGATATTTATTCAGCTAAAAAGCTACGGCAAAATTCCCCGCCCTGCCCACGGTCAATAGGGGACACTGATGGGCTCAGGAAAGGCCACCATCCGTCGGATGGGACCTTACCCGTGTGCGGGAGAGCCATACCCTGTGCACATTAAAGAACACACTGGATGGCCTTGACGGGAGGCTACCATCTGTCTCCCAACAGCTGTTCCAGTGGGTTTCCTCCCCCAACCTTCTCTGAGCCTTTGGGATCCTTGTGACCTGGCCATTTAGCCCATGGTGTGCAAAAAAGTGCCGCTCAGAGGTAAAACAACCCAACTCTAAAAAGCTACATAGAAAAAAAATTACCAATAAGAAAATCAAAATAAATTAAAGCAGTAAAAACATTTAAGAATTTATAGATGCTATTTTCTTGAGGCATCATGAAGCAATCAATTATTTCAAACTAACAATGTCTTATTTCAATTTGAAATAAGTCTACTAAAGTACAGGCAGTTCCCACTACAACAAATTGGTTCCAGAATACTATTCATTAATCCTTCCAGTATCCAGCCTGAAAAACAGGTTTCCATCCAGAGGCCAAGCTATTTTCTGCCTATGCTCAGCCAAAAAAAACACTTTAATTTTAGAACTTTTTTGCCAAATAATGAAAGGAATTATGGCATGTTGCATGCCAAATTAATCAGCATTTAATTCTGAATTTTCTGAAAATAAAGTATTTAACAAATAAGACAATATGCTTCATTATAATAGAAATTTTTTTTAATCGTGTAGCAAAAACATGCATCTGGCAATGCAAATAAAAATTTATTTAAAAAAAAAAAACCAATAAACAGAAATGATTACAATGCACATGAATAGAATGGCTATATATTTCTGAATAACAGAAAAATTAGTTTTTTGGTTTTAAGTAAATATTTCCCTAGTTTTGTAATTTTTTTCTCGGTACCATACTTTGAGAAAATTCCAGGCTTTTAGCCAACTGTGCTGAGTCAGATAAACAAGTCAACTTTAGAATTTTTTTTTTTAAATAACCAATCAACGGAAATAGGTCATGTTATATCCAAATTAAACAGAATTTAATTACGAATTTTATGAAAATAAATAATATAAACAAATTTGCAGGCATATTGATTTTAATAAGCCTTTTCCAATGTGATATGGTGAAAAAAAAGATTGCACTATACAATTAAGGCTTCATTTTGGAAAACCTGCTGAATAAAAATAGTTAAAAAATATATTTATCAAAAGGAAATTTCCTCCCAAATAATATAATATTCAACCTGAAATATGATTTTCATTTCTTTTAAGTATCGTATATTTTAAACACGGACAGTGTTATACAATGTGACTTGGCCTTCTCATATTCACGAAATTTTCTGAACTGGTTATGAAATAGAAAAAAAAACTTCCTTGGCTAATTTTTTTTACTAAACATTATGAATTTTTTCTTTGGGACAGGTAATATGATTAGCGACAAAACCCAGATGTTCCACAGTTCAGAGACTGCACTATATCTATTAGGATAATTCCACATTTTACCACTATCTACTGTCGTGGTTCAACGGTACTATAGAAGTCCAGGCTTTGGGAAAACCTAATTTTAATCTTCGTCCTGCATCACCACAAATAAGGATATTGAGAATCCAAGTTGACTCAGTGTTGAAGTTTGGTGATCTTGGCTAAGTACAGAAAAGTTTGTGTACCAAGGACCAGCCCTTCCCGAAATTACCCCCCAAATGATGGCCGATTTCCGTAGCAAGAAAGCCTATTTTGTTTCCGTATCCAAGACATTCAATTTCAGAAAACGGTACAAGCTCAAAGTCTTTTATTAAAAAAAAAAATAAAAGAAAAATTACATATAACCTAATTGGATGTTAAAATACAATATCTGCAGCAACTTTTAAGCCAGCCTCCGATCTAGCATAATTCGGAAAGATCGATAAATCAGCCAATTGAAGATCGCTAACTGACGGAAGTAAATATACAGAAATGACTGCTTTCGTATCCAAGACCTCATTTATTTTCAGAAAATGATACTATATCAAGGTTTTACTGGAAAAGTAATAAAATAAAAATTAACATATAGCCTAATGCGATCTTAAAATATCCACAGCAACAAGTTGTAGGCCAACCATACGATATGTAACATAACTATGAAAAAATCAATACTTATCGATTGGCAAAAAGATTGCTAATTTCCGAAAATAAATCTACTGAAATGAAAACTAAAGTTTAAATATAAAAAAAACACTAACTTTACAAAGAGTATCCAATATGCTGCACCAAAACTGTAAAAACACTTATAGCACACGGAACATAGATAGCATGTCAGTAATCTATGTCTTGTTTGACTCAGTGAAGCATAACTAATTAAATGCAGGTACAACCAGAATTTCTAAGAAGGATGTGTTTACTTTCAGTTTCGATTTGAAGGATGCTGGGAAAAATGATAAAAATAACTTGGGAATACTGAAATAGGTTTATGACAGAAAAGAGAGTGAAACGGAAAAAAAATTGCGTTACGTATTTTGTAATTACTTCCAAAATCTGTCGTTTTTAAAAATAGCAGGTTTTTTTTGTTATTTTTAGGAGATTTTCGAAAATTTAAGGAAAAATTTGTTGATAATAGTTCAAATCAAACTTGTGAGCTTAAATCTGAAGGTTGCTTCAGCCAATAAGAACATTAACAAGCAAATCGGCAATACCATTCAGTGCTTTTAAGAAATGGCAATCAGATGGCTTTATAAAATTATTTATATTGTAGTTTAATAAAATATGCATCAAATTAAAAAACAAAATATTATTTTTGAAGCTTGAATTATATATTTTTATAAGTTATATATATAAAAAATTACAATGGCAATTTTTATTTTTTTTTAAATTGATATTTTTTGTTGTACATACGTCCTTGGCCTTTCAATTCAGATTCTCCGAACGTATACAGACAACGTGGACACTGCAAAGATTAGTATGAGACTTACATTCTCACTTAATGTATGAGAAATTAGTTTATCCATTACCAACATGCTGAATAATAGCAAAATATAGAACATCAGAGTATTTGGGTTGGGTTGTTTTACCTCTGAGCGGCACTTTTTTGCACACCATGGGCTAAATGGCCAGGTCACATGGACCCCGTAGGCTCAGAGAAGGTTGGGGGGAGGGGACCCACTGGAACAGCTGTTGGGAGACAGATGGTAGCCTCCCGTCAAGGCCATCCAGCGTGTTCTTTAACGTGCACAGGGTATGGCTCTCCCGCACACGGGGCCACGGCTTAACGTCCCATCCGACAGACGGCGGCCTTTCCAAGCCCATCGGTGTCCCCTACTGACCGTGGGCAGGGCAGGGAATTTTGCGGAGATAAATCTCAACACTGACCCAGCTGGGACTCGAACCTGGGAACTACAGATTACGAGTCTGGCGCGCTACCGACTGAGCCACCCCCGCCCCAACATCAGAGTAAGAACATATTTATTAATAATAAAAACACCATAGATATAGTAAAAACATTGTAGATACATAAAAAAACATCATTTATAAATGAATTCTGTTGTGGATAGAGATTCAATATTTCCTTCTTGTGGTGGATTTTAACAAAAAATTAATTTTTTTAAAGGTAAAATGGTTGCTTTCAATGTGATGGTTAAAATGTTTTGGTTCTAAAACCTTATGTTTGCAAAAATGGATAAAACGTATTTTGCCTCTTTCATGTGTACCACCATCTGACTCTTGCTCATAGCAAACAGTCATGTAGTAACACTGCATGTATTTCTCTCATTTTAACCTCATTTTCAAACAAGCTAATGTTTTCACTTTGTCCATCCATCTGTAGACATTCAACTTCTTTGTTTTTAGAGATAAATTAAAAATTCTTTTTGGGTTGGATAGGTATTGATGAAACATCATAATTCACACTTTTGGAATTTCTCTACAACTATAATTGTGCCCTCTAAAGGTGGAAAAAGTTGAAAAAGGCAAAATGTTAAATGAATATTACAAGAAATGTAATTAGGTTAGAAATTTCAAATTTTAGTGGTGTAATGTGAAGGTCATGTAGTTTGCATTCACAACAATGATTTTCATCCCTCTTGGTGGGATACAATTTTTTTGTTTAAAGAGATAATTCTTTGCTTTTAAATACATTCTTTTTAGGTTGGATATGTATTGATAAACTGTTACAATTCACATTTTTCAAAAGTTTTCATTTGCACCCACTGATAATGGAAAAGTTAAAAATTTCAAAACTTTAAACAAATATTGCAATCTATTTGGATTAAAATTTCACATTTTAGTAGTGGAGTGTGATGATAATCAAGGGGTTTACATTGGCAGCAACAATTTGTCCCTTTACACCCAAGAGTGCAGGGATGGTTCAGTTGGCAGCATGCCAAGCTCAAAATCTACAGTTCCCAGGTTTGAGTCCTACCTGGGCCAGCATTGAGATTTATCTCTACAAAACTCCCTGCTCTGTCTTCAGTCACTAGGGGACACAAATGGACTTGGAAAGGCTGCCATCCGTTAGATGGGAACATTAAGATGTGGCCCCATGTGCAGGAGAACCATCATACACAGTGCACATTGAAGAACATGGTGAATGGTCTTGAGGAGGAGGCTACCATTTGTCACCTAACAGATGTCCAGTGGGTCCCCTCCCCAACTTCTCTGAGCCCTCAGGGCCCTTGTGACCTGGCAAATTAGTGCATTATGTGCAAAAGAGTACTGCTCAGAGGTAAAAACAACCCAAACAACTCAACCTTTCACACCCAGGGTGGGGACATATTTTTTTTTTGCTTTACGAGATTATGGAAAAATTATTTTTAGTTGAATAGGCACTAACAAAATACACTGCACAACACTGAAATTGCCCCACCCAGAAGGAGTGAGGGGATAGGGGTGAAATGTAGCCCACACATAGCAATACATATTGGCATGCCACAATTTAATTTGCAGCCACTTACAGCGGTTAGAAGATGAGATAATGCAGCACAATGTGACTGCCCCAGTAGGTGGTTGCACCATAATGAATGGCAAGACAGGCAGCAATACGGCGTGGCATGGAGTCATACAGTCGATGGATATGGTCCTGAGGAATTTCACACCAACCAGTGTTGACTTGCTCCCATAATTCATCGAGATTCCGTGCTGGCCAGTGAGAGGATTGCACATGTCATCCAATATGGTCCCATAGATTTTCTATTGGGAATAAATCTAGAGATCGTGCTGGCCATGGCAATATTTGAACATGTTGCAAACATTGTCAGGAGACCCTAGCAGTGTGTACACAGTCATTGTCATGCTGGAAAATGGGCTGCTGCATGCCTCCCAGGGACAGTAACAAAACGGGCTGCAGAACTGCGCTAACATATCGTGCAGCTATCAGTGTTCCTGTGATGTGGACAAGAGGTGACCTGCTGTCATATCCAATAGCACCCCATACCATTACGCCTGGCTGATGGGCAGTGTGCTGGTCATGAACAAAAGCTGGATTCATCCTCTCGCCAGTGGTGCAGCTGGTGCAATAATCTCCTGGGCCAGCATTGAGATTTATCTCCACAGAACTTCCTGCTCTGCTGTCATATCCAATTTGTCAGCAGAACAGGGAGTCTATCATGTACAAACTGCTAGGGTCTCCAGACAATATATGGTCAGGTTGTCGCCATATACAGATCCATCGATTGTCAGCACCCAGACAGATACAGGATTCATCACTAAACACAACTGTGTTCCATTCGTGACCACAATTCGCATGACTTCGGCACCAAGACAGATGAGTGCTGCGATGGTTTGCAGTCAATGGCAGTCGACATAATGGTTGCCTAGAGAGCAGGTGTGCCTTGTGCAACCTTCGGTTTACCGTTCAGGTCGTTATGGGGACGTCCATGGCTGCTGACACAGCCCATCGAATATCGCCTGCAGTGCTCTGTGATGACAAACAAGCATGTCAAACAATGTGCCTATCAAGCCATGCTGACGTCTGTCAGATGGCACCGCTCCCTCAGCGACACACACTAGAACCTTCATTTCACCACTATTGCCAACAGTATCCAACGGTTTGTGCATCCCAATGAACATGGGCAGTGACATGACGTGTTGTCCATCCAGCTTCACATAGGCCTATAATTCTTCCTCTCTCAAAAGCATCCAAATGGCGATAAACCTGCTGACGGTATGTACCAGGCATTTTTGGACTTCACTGAACAATTTCCAAGTTGAACCACTTAATCTCAACCATTCGCACGACTTCCACCAGCATAAACACAATACCATCCCTGTTCCTTCTTGCACCTTTTATCTCTTGAGCCACATTGTTGGCTCCGGATTATCATCATTTGCATATTTCAACTGCGCACACCCACCTTTCTATTTGCATGTACTTCTGGGTGGGGCACTTTCAATGTCGAGCAGTGTATGATGATTCATAGTTTCAAATCCTCCAAAAAGCTTTAATTTACATTGTTAAAGATTGCTAAATGCAGAAAATACAAAACTTGAAGTTATATTTCAAATGCTATATTTATGCTTGAAATTATAAATTCTGGTGATAGAATGTGTTGATCAAGAACAGAGTTGGGTTGTTTCACCTCTGAGCGGCACTTTTTTGCACACCATGGGCTAAATGGCCAGGTCACATGGACCCCGAAGGCTCAGAGAAGGATTGGGGAGGGGACCCACTGGAACAGCTGTTGGGAGACAGATGGTAGCCTCCCGTCAAGGCCATCCAGCGTGTTCTTTAACGTGCACAGGGTATGGCTCTCCCGCACACAGGGCCACGGCTTAATGTCCCATCCGACGGACGCCGGCCTTTCCAAGCCCATTGGTGTCCCCTACTGATCGTGGGCAGGGCGGGGAATTTTTGCGGAGATAAATCTCAACACTGACCCAGCTGGGACTCGAACCTGGGAACTACAGATTACGAGCCTGGCGCGCTACCAACTGAGCCACCCCCCACCCCTGATCAAGAACAGATACCCAGATAACTAACAGAAATATAATTTACATTCATATGTGTTTAAACTGCTATTGTTTAAAATTCGACTGATTGATCTTTATTTTTAAATAGTACTTAATTTGAAGTTTTCAATAATATTTTACTATAGTAATAATCAATAAATTACTATTTTATATATCATGACCTGATTTTTCCCATCAGAAAGTCTTTTTTCGTATATGGCCAATACTATATTACTATTTACATTTTCTTGTCACCCATTAGTACAAATTAGTAGAGTTAAAGGGTCCAAAATTCAGAAAATAAAAATCTTCATTTTCGTTGAAAATGAGCAGTAGGAAAAAAAATCAGGATAACAATACAGTACAGAAAAAATTTGGATATATTAGAGATTAGATGGTTATCCTGAATTTTTATTTTCCAGTAGGAAAAAAGGGTTAAATATAATTTAGCCATGATCTGTAAATGTTGTAACCTGAAAGTGTTCTTTCTTCTCCTCCCCTTCTTTTACCATATCACTTTTTTTCACTAGTCACTTAATGAACATCACTATAAAAGAACACATAATACGTAGCATTTTTGAACAATATACCTTATGAAATCACATTGGATCAAACATTATAGCATGATTTTCCCATAATGTAAGGTCTTTCAAGAATATAACTATTACATTATAGCATAAATGACTGTTTTTACATGAAAATTAAATATCTCTTATCAGCAGTGTACTAAACATACTATATAAACCTTGTAACCATTGTTAGCTATTAAAACATTTTAATATTTGCACTTGCTTGCTATTGCAGAGAAGTACTTTGCATAATAAGATTATTATTTTTACCAGTAAATAAACACTACTATAAAAGAGAAAAGAAAAACCAAGAGGAAAAAAAAAACAATAATTTTATAGTATATTACACATACTCTAAAAATAAAAATTAAATGGAATTTCCAATGTTTATAACACTTATTCAATTTGTATCATTTTAAAAGGAAGATAGGGTGGCAGTAATTTTTGACAAGTAAAAGAAACTCAGACGCTTTGTCTTCATTTGAAATAGATATGATTTGAATAATATAATCATTGATAATTTAGTTTTATTTTTAATATTTTTTAGCTCATATAGGAAGAGAATTCATTTCCTTTTTCTTGTTTGTGACAATTTAACTAGGGCTTATCATTAAAAACACCTATCTTTTCCTCATGTTTTTGACTACTGTTTTTGAGGATGGATTTCCATGTACTCTGTCATTTCCCACAGTACTAGTTTTTCTAGTTTTTCTTAAGTATATAACGTTTTACCATAGGACTTGAGTTGGGAATGTAGAACAACCATTCTAACAAATTCAAAGTAATAAAAAAATTGATATATATATATGTTGGTGGTGAAGATTTTATCCAGCTTTAAAGGTAAGACTACAACACTGTCAATGTAACTTTTCTAAGGAACATAGTTCTGTGAAAGGCACTAGATCAACTGAACGGAATATATCAACTGAAGTTAATAGCAACATTACCTTCCGAGCTGAGATGGTAGAAATAAGATGGGAGTGGAGCCATAGAAAGTTCTATTCTTTTCCGATAAAAATTATTTTCCAGTTTTTTTTTTTATCTAGAATGCAATACCTAATATGAACTTAAAATACTGCATTCTGTTGGTAGCTTTAAACAAAATATAGGAACAAAAAATTTAATTAACACAATGCATAAAAGAATTAAGTTTTAAAACAATTGTTTGCAAAGGATGACATGTACCCTTTCACACTGAAAATCATTTACTAAAGATTACATTCATGACTGTCTTTGTTTATCAGTCATAATGGTTACATTTAAACCTGAAGAGGAGGAAATCCACCCATCCCTTGATTTACACAGTTTAAATTTTACACAGTAAAGAAAATGCCAACAGTTTTGCTTTACACAATTACAGACTCAGTTTCACACAGTACAGAATGAAATTTTTTTATGAATGTAGATGTAATACATATTATGAAGTAGCAGTGATACACCATTAAGGGAGATTAGATTGTTATCCTGAAGCAAAATCAACTAAATGGTTTTAATTAATATATTTATTTTCAAGAATAAATAAATATATCAATTTTATTAATAAAGCAATTTTTAAGTATTTATTTATTAATATAGTAAATTCCTATATTAATCAAATAGTCTTCTATAACAAGTTATATTTATATCTTTTAAATAAAATTATAATCTTGCTATTGTAATGCAATCTGTCTTGCGACATCCAAATGAAGCTGTTTGGAATCTGCAGCAATGCCTGGCTTTTCTAGACTGAATTTTCAGAATAGTAAAAACAGTGTTTTATCTCATTTTTAGCAATACGTTTAGCTTTTTAGACTATTATACAGGCTAAATACAGCTATTTGGTAATTATGCTGTGTCATATTATATAAATACTAATTTTACAAAATAAATAATTAAGTGTTGGTACAAATGCTTAATTACTAATTTATATTTAGTTCATAAATATCCTTCTTTCATATTCATTAGTGTACATCTACATTAATGATGAGCATTTTTTGTGACCAAAAATAAATCTCAGAAATTAATCTAAGCTTATCTGAATCAGTGAAAATAAAGTACAAAATAATGTCACATTATTTTGCACCTTAATAAACAAATAATGTTAAAATAATATAATGTTCATTATTACTACTGAACTGAAATTTCAGATAAATATATATAAATGAAACTTTCAATGTACATTTTATTCATAACAAGAATTTTTTTTTAACTACCCCCCACCCCCTCTCCACAGCCTGCTTCTTGTCTGCTGAGGATCTACCAACCCTCTGGGGTCAAGGTCAGTCCTTGTGGATTGACCTTTCCTCCCCCATAGTGGGGGAAGTACTGTTCAACTGAGTTTCAGATATCCTGCAGCTTTGTCCAAAGGGGTTTACCCTTTTTTCCATGCATTGTTGGTTCTGATTTGCATGGTTTTGATTTACACGGTGATTTCCTGGAACCCATCTTCCATGTAAATCAAGGGATGGGTGTATTACCTTACTTGAAATTTTGCCAAATTTTCAGCCCACTCTGTGGCCATCCTCAGGAATTCTTCCTTAGTTGGAGTAGGTGCTATTTTCATGAATGTAAGAGAAACTAGAATGATCATTGATGATGGTGCCATCTGTAGCTTGGATCAAAAGACAATGTGTTTTACTCAAAAAATGATTTCTTTCCCTTTTTAAAATTACTAGCTTCTTTGACCAGCCTATTTTTGTATTTTGGTATTGTTATGTGTTTGTCAAATTCTGCTTTAAATTTTTATTGCCACTTTGAGCTCTTTCATCCTGTTTTGTAAGAATTTACCTGCTTTCTCTTATATTTATTTACAATGATATGTTTGTAGAACTCACTATTCTCTCAGCATATATTCAAATTTTAAATATAACTATTATAAAGATCACACATTAATATAGAAATTATCACATTTTTGGTTATAGTATTTGTATATTGTTGAACAATGTAACTTTATAAAAATTAATAAATTTCACTTACACCACTTTAAATGCATTGATAAAGCCTTTGGCTTCCCTAACAGACGTGGAGGCTGACACTTGCCTGGGATTACAGGTAAAGTAGTGATAGTACCAATTTCTGAATGCTAAAAGTAGAAATCAAGTTATTTTATTTCTCATACATAACTGAACATAATTTCCTACTAAAGTAACATTTAAATTTAAAATATAGGAAGCATTGCAATACAGTTGAAAAAATGCAATTAGAAATGGTGCAGTGTTTCTCACCTTCACAAATTAAAAAACATGTATATTTTATGCAAAGTCATACACCTGAATGAGATATTTTCGCTTTTCCTCCATGATATTGCATGAAACTCAACAAATAGCACAAGTCTGACCTTACCTTGTCATATGCAGGCCATTAGTACCCTTCAGAAAAGTAATTATCCTCTTTCATGATGAAAAAAAGGGTATGTTGCCAGATCAGCTTGAAACATTGATCTGGTTTTCTAAATACATTTTTTTACACCCTAAGAGAGTGATCATCTTCATAACATCTTTGTGCTGACCATTTAAACTGATGGTTTCCAACAGTGGCACCATGGCCACTGGAGGACATTTTGGAAATTTGGGAGGATCTAATGCTCAAGTTTTTCTGGTAGAAACAAGTTTAATAAAATATTGAATAGTTCTTAGATTAGCACAGTTATATGCATGTGTTTTTATGAAAATCTTTAGAATTCATGGATACCGTATCAAAATAGTGTAAATTTGTATACACAATAATATTTCAACTAATTTTATATTGGAAACAATATTTTGAATTCCATGTGTTAGAAAGGGTGAAGGGGACACTGGGCTCACAAAGGATAGGACCCATTGATTTAAACCACAAAATCTACCTTTTCTGTTATTATTTAAAGTCTAACAAGACAAATGTTACAGTGATATGCAATACATCTTATTTAAGCAAGCCACAACATTGAAATAGGTTGTTTCTTAGGCATCAAATTTCCTGTAAAGAGTAGATAATTATATCAAGAAAGCAGTTACATGAATGTTAGGTTGTTTTACCACTGAATAGCACATTTTTGCACACAATGAGCTAAATAACATGTCACACTCCCAAGGGTTCAGAGAAGGTTGAAGAAGGTGATCCACTGGATAACAAGACAGGTGGAAGCTCCTGTCAAGGCCATGCAACATGTTGAGCATGCTCATGGGGGCCATGGCTTGATTTGGGGTTTTATGGTGAATTGGCAACTTAGGCCATAATGTGCCAAACAAAAATGAATAAAAATCATGAATACCCACATCCAAAATTTTAAAATATCAACATAAAAGACAGTAGCACACATATCATTAAAAGGTAAAACAATAACTAACATGTATATAAATCTGACATAAAACAATAGAAAGTAAAATTCAAAATAAAATCAACCCAGGTGTAAACGACCTGGGCTAAAAATATACAAGAAACAATGGAAGTATAAAAACAGAGTATTAAAATAGTCAGTACAGAGTAAAAAGGAAAAAACTGGTTCTAAAAAGCAATGATCGGATAAAAGATGTCTGAGTGTAAGGGACTTGGATGTAAAGTCATGAAAAGTAAAATACAATTGATGTTCAAGGACAATGAATTAAAATATATTTAATAGTTAAAATGTTGTTGCAAAACTCACACTTAAGTTCATCATCTGCTAGTAGAAGAAACAAATGAGTAAGAAACAAATGACCTAAAAGAAGCAGAGCAAATACAACTTCCTCTTTGTGATTCGTGTGAAAACACGACTGCCATGGTTTGATAATAGGTTTGATCTCAAAGAGCTTGTTCATAAGTTGCAATGACCAAGATCTCTGCCACTGTGCCCAGAACTCAATGGCAAAACACTACTGGAAATCCAGATGTACAACCAGCAACAGAATGCTGGACAGGGGTGTGGCCGACTTGGCAGCAGTGTCTGCCAAATCATTGCCCATGATACGGACATGACCAGACACCCAACAGAAGAGAATGGTGGTGGCTGCCAGACAGTGTAGCTGCTGGCAGATCTTGGAAAGAACAGGGCATTCTTTCCAAGATCAGGCCTGGCTCTGTGATCTCCTCGCTGAGATCAAAGCCTGTAGCGAGCTAAGGTAGTTGGTGTAAAGCACACACCAATGATGATGCTTAGCCATTACATGGTCTAAGGTGAGGCTGATAGCATGCAACTCTGCAGTGAAGATGGAACACTGAAGTGGGATCTGGTCTGAAATGATTACATCACATCAGACCATGGCTGATCCCACTGATGTGTGAATCGAGCCATCTGTGAAGACAGGCAAGAAGTCCAGGTACTCAGCACAATGGCTGGTAAAGAGTTGCTGGTACATACAATCGGGTGTAAAGGCCTTCCCCATTATGCAAAGAGAAAAATCACAAGGGGAAATAGCGAGTCACAGTGGGAATGACTCAGTTGTTGACTGTGTGATGCTATTTAGGCTGGTGTTGATGTCTCTGAAGTAGCCTCAGACTCCCAAATCGAAAGGATGAATGACAGTTGGATGATTAGTGTAAAGCATCTCCCAATTAGGATGGCCCACCAGGGATTGCAATTTAGATGAATATTGTAGGAAAAACTGCTGATGGCAAATAGGCAAAGATAATTTGTCAGTCTCAACCTAAAGCCTCTGCGTTGGTGAGGTGCAGAAGGCCCCCTCTGTACACACAGAGTGCCTTGATGGTCAACAGGTCACCTTCACCACCAAGTCTCAGATGGAATCATACACCTGGGATCCGTAATCCAGTTTCAACTGGACAAGTGCACAGTGCAGACAGAGAAAAGAACATTGGTCAGCTTCCCATGAGAGCGAGGACCTTGATGATATTCAATGCCCACATGCACTTGAACCTGAGATGATATATGTGGTAAAAAGGTCAATTTCTGATCAAAGATGAGACCGAGAAACTTGGTCTCCTCCACAACACATGATTGTGGCAAAAGTACACACAGTCTACTGTGGAGAGAACTGAAATCCATTGACCATCACCCGAAAAGAAAGATGTTCGAGGCAATTTGCAGTTGTCTTTCAATGACCCTCATGCTGGAAGAGCAAAAAATGTTAAAATCATCAACTTAGAGGGCATTGCCTACAGTTGGGGAAAATGTCTAGTAATACATTGGCAGAAATTGAAAAAGAACACCATTAACAATTGAAGCATAATCTATGAGATTTATTTAGTAGAAACAACTTGTTGAGAAAGGGCAGTGATCACATATGTGAAGTGATTGAATGTTTATTTCAATTTTTAATGAGTATTACATTTTACAGAAGGCACATTTTAATAAAGTGTTGAACCTTCTCGAGCAGCAATACAAGCTTCCAATCTGATACAAATGCAATCAGTCATACAAATGCTGGATATAATGCTGGGGGATACCATTCCATGTGCTTTCAACTTGAAGGCATAATTCAGCGATGGTCATTGCCTGCCATGGTCCGTGGAAGAGCCTTTTCTGATCCAGTCCCAGACATGCTTGATTGGAGACAAGTCTGGAGAGCGTGCTGGCCAAGAGAGTTGGTACACTGCCTGAAGAGCGTGTTGAGTTGCCTGGGCGGAGTGTGGGTGGGCATTATCCTCCTGGAATATTGCATTTGGGATTACTCAAATATGGCAAGATGACCGGCTGTATGATATCGCTGACTTATGTATTGCTATTCAGTGTAACCTATACAAACACCAGACACATAAGAGAGTGATAGCTAATTGCTCCCCATACCATGATGCTCAGCATCGGCCCTGTGTGTCACTGGCAGATGCATGATGGAAGAAACCACTCACCTTGTCGCCTTCTGATGTGAAAACCACCATCAGATGCTCCTAAGCAGAATCCGCTATCTTCACTGAAGACCACAGACTGCCATTCTTTTCTTCCAAAGAATGAATCGATGTCTTTTGAGTCATCTGTATAAATCTCGATTCCTGAGCCCATAGGAATTTATCGTATGGGATAATTATTTTGTGAGCTGGGTGGGTCATCCATTGATCTTCTAATTTTTCCATGTCCTGTGCTCTAATGTTTTCAATGAATAGCTGCATGTCCTCTTTGAGTGTAATCTTGAATAGATTAAACTCTTCTAAGGCCTTGAGGTCAGCAGGGATTAAGCCTCCGAGGGTGAGAGCTTCAGTGGAGACTGTATGATACATTCTGCTGATTAGGAGAGCTGGCTGATGCTGGGCGCAAAGAATGTAGCTTCCTAACTTGAAATAACATTCATCACAGCTTGATAATAATACTTAATATAATTCACGATAATTACTGTACAATATTCTTTTGTCTAAATTACTCAATCTCAAATGTGAGGAGTGCAATTGCTATTACAAATTGTGAGACAGCTAGCTGCTATTACAACTGCTTTAATACAATTTTAACTGATCTAAATAAATATTAATTAGTCTAGATATTTCCTTATCAATTATATAAAGCATAATAGGCTAATTAACAATAATTATATTTACTAATGAGTAGTTGGCTGGTACATCTACTTGCTATGGCTCGTATGTTGTTACAATGAGACATCAATGACTTTCACATTTTCTATGTAGTCAGTAGATATTCTATAACCTAAATTAGTAAACTATAATCCTTTCCAAGTTTCGTTTGTAGATCTGCTTCAGGATGTCTCTCTTCTATTATCATAGAGTTCTCTACCTACTTTCAAAAGACTTTGTGATGTCAGCTACTTTATCTCTAATGGCCTGAAAATGCTCGTAGAATTTCATCTGATCGTCGACTATAACGCCTAAAATTTTTATTTCAGTAACCTGTTTTATTGATTTGTTTGCTATTTTAAAGGTTGGAGGTCTTGCCATTCGCTTCTGTTAGGCTTTTTTCTGTACTAAAACTAAGCTTATTTGATTTGCTCCAGTCAGTTAATTTCTGTATGGCAGTTCTGCCTAAATCTGAAAGTCCTCTTCTTGTTTTTCCTCCTATAATCAAAATTAAATCATCGACATAAGCCTGAAGTTTAACATTTTCTGGGAAGTCCATGTTTAAGGCTTGATCCATTATTATATTCCAGAGTAGGGGACCTGAACATGACCCCTGTGGACAGCCTCTGGTAGCGTGCTTTGTATATTCGAATGCGTTGGTTTGATAAATAATTTTCCTGTCTGTGAAGTAGCTTGCAACTATTTGGCAGATATTTTTAGGGCATTTTTTTTCTCAGCTCATGTAATATAGCTCCCTACCAGACTTTGTCAAATGCACAACTGACATCTAAAGAAATTACTGCAGTGTGTAGTTGGTTTAATTTCTTGAATTTTCTGGTACAATCGAAATAGGGCTAGGTTGCAGGATTTATCCATTATGAAATCATATTGCTCTGCATGCAGGTTATTTGTTTTATGTAGATGATAGTATATTCTTCTTGTAATGAGTTTATCTAGTATCTTGCTTATGGAAAGCAGAAAGCATATTGGTCTAAATGACTGCATCTTGCTGCTATCCTTACCTGGTTTGTTGAATAGAAGTACTTTGGCAGTCTTCCATGCTATTGGGAAAAATTCTAGTTTCAGGCAGGAGTTAAATAACTCAAAAAGCAGGTTTGGTACATTCGAATTTATTGCTTCTATTATTTCTATGTTGATCATGTCATATCCTGGAGCTTTGTTTCTGGGCATTGATTTAATGACATCTGCAATCTCCTGTTTAGTGAAATAAAAATCCTGTGTACTTTGATAATTTTTACGGAGCTGTTCGCATATATTTTTTGTTCCTCAATGTCATCTTCTGGGAATTCTTCCACAAAAAGGTCATTAATTATCTTCTTTATTACATTTTCATAATCTTCAATCCTGGCATTGTTTTCTGTAATTATGGTTGACAGTTGAAAAGAGTTACCTATTTTGCCTTTTGTGATTGGCAAAAGCAGAAGCCATTGGAAAAAAGCAGAAGCCACAGAAGCCATTGGAATGATGGGCTTTCCAATGACAGCACTGACATAGGAAACCTTGCCATAATGGTGGCATGGGAAGTGCATTGAGATTTCACGCCTCAGCATAAGGAATATTGTTGATGGTTTCGAGGTGTTGGACCACTTTTTCCTCCTTACGCTTTGGACAGTCATGGGACTATGTCAGATGGTCACCACTGAAGTTCACATAGTTTGCCTTGTCTGCTGTGCAATCAGAATCCAGATGATCCTGACTGTCACAGCAAGCACAGATGTGTTTGACCAGCAAGCTGTGTGGGCATGACCATATTTTTGGCACTGAAAATAGTACAGAGTTGGGTTGGATTGTTTTACCTCTGAGTGGTACTTTTTCACACATAATGGGGTAAATGGCTAGGTCACAAGGACCCAAAGGCTCAGAGAAGGTTGGGAGAGGGGACCCACTCTTCACTTTTCTCTTACTTCAGGAACAGCTGTTAGGAGACATATGGTAGCTTCATGTCAAGGCCATCCAGTGTGTTCTTTAACATACATTTTTGACAGGATATGGCTCTCCCGCACACTGGGCCAAGGCTTAACATCCCATTCAACAGATGGCGGCCTTCCCAAGCCCATCAGTGTCCCCTGCTGATCGAGGGCAGGGTGGGGAGTTTTGTGGAGATAAATCTCAACACTGAGCACATTATAGGCACACACCAGGTTCGAGCCCAGCTGGGGCTCGAACCTGGGAACTACAGATTATAGGCCTGGCACACTGAGCACATTATAGGCACACACAACTGAGCCACCCCTATCCTGAAAACATTGCAGAGGGTTAAGGTATATATGGCCATACCTCACAATACAAATAATCTGCCTTGATGGAAGAAGGTAGGCGTGGCGCATTGAAGGTTAAAATCAGTAGCCGGGTGGGTACCAATTTCCCATCATGACATGTCGAAACACAATGGACTGTTGTTACTCTTTGGGTGGTGAACTCCAAGAGGATTTTCCCCTCACTGACTTTGAGAAGTCCCAACCCAGAGATTAAATCCTGTGGGTTGGGTTGTTTTACCTCTGAGCGGCACTTTTTTGCACACCATGGGCTAAATGGCCAGGTCACATGAACCCCGAAGGCTCAGAGAAGGTTGGGGGAGGGGACCCACTGGAATAGCTGTTGGGAGACAGATGGTAGCCTCCCGTCAAGGCCATCCAGCGTGTTCTTTAACGTGCACAGGGTATGGCTCTCCCACACACGGGGCCACGGCTTAACGTCCCATCCGACGGACGGCGGCCTTTCCAAGCCCATCGGTGTCCCCTACTGACCGTGGGCAGGGCGGGGAATTTTGTGGAGATAAATCTCAACGCTGACCCAACTGGGACTCGAACCTGGGAACTACAGATTACGAGCCTGGCGCGCTACCGACTGAGCCACCCCCGCCCCAATTAAATCCTGTGATTAATTGAACATTTAGTGGGGTGTGATCATGATGGCTATCTCACCAATCATTGTAATCTTAAGGAGAAGTTTCAAGTGTTTGGAACAAGCAGTCTCAACAAGCAAGTCACTAGATCACAGGCACTTGATGGATTTTGGCAAATGTGCAAGACCTTCCAAACCTTTATGAATGAAAAATGGGGACAACAATATCCTGATCAGTCATGGAGTAGATCATCAGGAATCTTGGGGACGAAGACACAAAGACAATGACGACAACAAAGAAGATGGGAGCTCATGTTGTGCCCTCTTTGCAGCATTGATCTCGTGATTGTTTTAGTGTATTTCAGTACCTATGGTCTTCCTGAGAAGGGGATGCCCAGTCAGTAGCCAGGGCTGCAAGGGCACTATACCCACACAGACAATGAGCCAATACCTCACAAATAAAAGGGAAAGGAAAAGTGAAGTGTGGGGAATTAAACTGTCCTCACAAAATGAAATAAGGGAAAAAATAACAAAAATCATGAAGAACCAAAATGGCCTCACAAGATAAAGATAACTACAAAAGTAGAAAAATGTGTGGGGAAAACTCGCAAACCTGTAGCCAGATGTAGGAAAGACACTCCCCATACTGCATAGTTGGCCCTAGCAGGTTGAGCTCGCCATCCGATTGATCCTGAGAGGGTCACCCTAGGACCTCCCATTTACCTGAAGCAGAGGCCAAAGCAGTGTGTAGTGGTGGTCCTTGAAATCGCTGTGCAGCCCCACAACAAACAGACTCCCCAATCGCCACTAGTCATGAGCTAAGAAGAGCAGACAAGGACCTCCTAGCAACTATCAGGATCCTTCTTTCCAGGGACTTCTCTCCCGCACATGGCAAACACAAGAGCAAGCATTCAACACCCTATGAGTATCTGAACCAGCAGAACCTTCACAGGGTGGTCACCTCACTGCAGACAAGAACTCACACCAAGAGGGGGGGGAGGACATGGCTTAATGTCCCACTGACAGTCATGATTCAAAAATCTACATGCTTCATCCTTGAAAAGATAATGATATACGCAATTGGTGAGTCACTGTTTCTTTGTTGCATCCATTAAGTGGTTATGAAATATTACATGAACACACTTTGATTATGCTTTATCTAATACTCAGAACCAACACTAGTAATTATCTTGGAGTAATTTTGCAAATGTAGCAATAAAATGAATTCAATTCTTTTCTCTAGATACCACATTGTATAATATATATATACAGTGGATTCCCATATAACGCACTCCCCTATAATGTGAATTCGTATAACGCAACGAAAAAATTGCGACTAGTACTCATACAGCATAATAAACAGTCCCGTATTATGCGTAAGATAAATTTAACATTTTGAGATAGTTTTTGATTTTTTGTTTAGAAAAGCAAAAGTAATACTTACCTGTTGTTTATATATGCACAGTGAAGCTGACAGCTTTAAAAGATGTAAAGGTTTATCAAAAAAAATATGCACATTTAAAGATATGAGGAAAATATTTTTATTCAACTTTTAATTAAAATAAAAATATGTACTTCACTATTTAACATTCATTCACTATCGGAAGTATCAAGAAACAAGTTCCAACGACGCAATCTTGTTAATATTGGTTGTACAGATTCATCACTTGAAGAATCCATAGTTTCGTCTTTATTGTTATCGTTATTTAAAAACAATTATTTTTCCAGATCATTTTTGGATTGAAAATATTGGGATAGACAATTCATCTGATAATGCATGTCCTGTATAATGCGATTTCCTATAATGCGGAACGTATCCCCCACGTGTACAGGAGTCAACTGTATATAAAATTTTCAAGCATTGCAACAAATTGTACATGTCTTAGATGCTTCTGTATTGTGGAAAATTTGCTCATTAATTTTGCTTTACCACTCTTTGTGCACTTTAAGGATTAATTATGTGACAAGTGATATAATGCATATGAAATAATAGTTCTAAATGACAAATATAGTACAATACTTACAGGACTGCTTCCACCTGCACTGGTGCATTGAACTCTAAAACTGTAAGTTGTTCCAGGTTTTAACTGCTCACACTGATATTCCACCTCTGGGCCAGAATACAATGGCTCAAATCCTGCATGCATTAATGAAAAGACTAAGTACATATAGAAAATGAAACCCTAAACAAAATTGCCTAAGAATAAGACAGAGATTTAACTATATTTACCTAACTATGAAGACAGATAAGACAGACTTACCATTGTCACTGCTCATTTCTAAATGATAGCCAGTAACAGGAGACCCACCAGTGTCTTTTGGAGATTCTGAAATAAAACAAAGGGAATATGTTTCACACAACTACCAAGATATGCTTTACCTGCCAATATTATCACCTATCCTGATAATAAGCTTTAATCTTCGAATTACAAAATTTTCATTACCACTAGAATAACAATAGATTTTTAACTGCCTAAATTATGAAAATATTCATAACTGAAGAAGATACTGAATGTTTTCAGCTTACCACACATATGACAGCAAGAGGATATGCAATAAACTTTGAATATTAGAACTTCTAAAAAAAATGAACATGTGGATAAATGACATGAAAAGTTGCTTGTGCATTGTGAAATGAATGTGAATGTAGACATCACAGAGACATTGTATCTGTTTTTACGCCCTTTTAGGCTGTTTACACTGGAAGTAATACATGAGCATATAACTAGTTCTTCATATAAGTATGCTGCCCTTGGTTGACAAAACACTAACTTATTCGATGAACACCTGATAGAGAGTTTTGAAGGGTTTTTCTGCATGTAATAAGCAATATACTGATACATCTCATGATTTAATGAATTATTATTGATATTTCAGGAGACTTAGAGTAAATACCACATGGGTATATACAGGGTCATTGTAATCGAAAACCCATATTTTAAAGTGCTATATTTTATTAATTAGTTAAGCACGTATACAAGACATCAAGAAACTCCCGTAGTTTCCTTGCTGTGATGGCAATGTAGTATCACATGGCAGTGGTGGTAACACATGTAATGTCAAAATAATTATTAGACACAGCTATTTAAGTATTATTTAATAGCCACGATAAATGCTGTTACATAATTTATCAAAAATTTCAAAATCTCAAGGGTTGAGGAATGCAAAATGAGACTAAGATGGAATAAACTTGCAGAAACGCCCTAAGCAACTTTCAATTGCAAATCACACCTTTCTCTTGGCATTACTTTGCTTATCATTAGTCCTTATAATTATCCTTTGCTATTAGCCTCAAAGGAAATCTAAAGTAGATAATATTTTAAAGGTATTTACCAGTAGTATGATGGCTGGTACAGTGGCGATGGAGTTCATTTCAAACTGGCATTTTCTTCCAGCTGAATAGCATTTTGTAGAAGCTGACGACATGTCCATTGCATACCAGTCCATCATTGAAGCACATATTTGATGTTTTGTTTCTGATGTCATTATGCGACACGTGGAAGATATTGCTTTAAAGAAAGCTATTTACAAACCATCTTTGTATTTACGTTATGTAGATGATATTTTAATCTTTTGGCGTATTCAATGGAACAATTGAAAGACTTAATTGATATATTTAACAATATATTACCAACAATAAAATTTATGCACAAATCTGAAAAAAATAGAAAACTATCATTTTTAGATATTATAATTGCCCGAAAAAATAATTACTGCGAAACAGCAGGTTATAGAAAAACAACTCATATATCTAACTACATACCAGCAACTCAGCACATCCAGGTAAACATAAAAAAGCAAGTATTCTTCCACATTTTATTCGTGCATATAGATATTGTTCAGATAGGATCATATTACAAAATGAAATAAATTATAGAAAAAGGAATGCAAGAGAAGCCGGATACTCTCAACATATCTTAAAGAGATGGGGAAAAAATGCAAAATTTAAACTATTAAAATCTTTACAACCTAGGCCAAACCAAGAAAAATATTAAAGAAAAATATGCATGCAGTTTTCCCTACACCAAAAATGTAACAAAAACAATGAAAAATATTCTTAAAAAATACATTAATCTACCTACTACAGTAACCCATACTATCAAAAAACTGACACTAAACGACAGAGATAAAAATGTACCTACAGGCAGAGTTTGTGAAATAACTATCCCTGACCCCTCAAGAAAATTAAAAGTAAAAGATAAATATATAGGAAAAACATATAGACAATATAACATTAGAATGCAAGAACATCAAAATGATATATTAAAAGGCAATCCAAACACAGCTTTAGCACAAAATATATTAAACAATAATTTGGAAATAGATAAACTAGAATTCACCCCCATAACTGCCCCAAAATCCAAATTTCAACGTCTTTACTCTGAGAAAATGCTAATACATAAGAATTTAAATAAAGTATGTAACACCGACATTCCACCCCTTCCTGCAATCTCCTGTTACATCAACAACAATGCATGCGTACAAATACACAAGAACACACGACTGATGATATAATGAGTGAGACGGGTATATAGTGAGAGAACCAGCTGTTAATGAAATGAGCCTGAGGAAGCCATAAGATGGATACATGGCAAAACGCGTTGCTCCGATTGACATCATGGAGCCCACACAGTTTTTGTTTTAAATGGTTTTAACAGTTAATATGAGGTGTGTAGGTGTGTTTTAATAAATCTTTTAAGGATTTTAAACTTAAGTTTTGAGGATGTCCACTGACTTTAACCATCTATGCCAGTTGAAGCACAAAAAGGACAATTGCCTTCTAAAATAATTTGAAGCTGAATAATAGCAATTAAAAAATTGAGCCATAGAAGAAAAGCATTGGCCAAATAGCATC
The DNA here is from genome assembly GCA_038380435.1 of Ryuthela nishihirai. Classification (NCBI taxonomy): domain Eukaryota; kingdom Metazoa; phylum Arthropoda; class Arachnida; order Araneae; family Heptathelidae; genus Ryuthela; species Ryuthela nishihirai. The sequence continues at coordinate 19,607,699 of JAWZYU010000009.1, forward strand.
CATCTTGTACCTACTACAATACCTTAACTACAATGCAATGATGAAACATCAACCATCTTGGGTGCAAGTTGTCTATACTCTTCAAATACAACGAAACGTCAAATATGTGCTTCAATGAAAGACTGGTATACAATGGACATGTCATCAGCAAACAAAAGAACGCTATTCAACTGGAAGAAAATGCCAGTTTGAAACGAACTTCATCGCCACTGTACCAGCCATCATACTACTGGTAAATAACTTTAAAATATTATCTACTTTAGATTTCCTTTGAGGATAATAGCAAAGGATAATTATAAGGGCTAATGATAAGTAAGGTAACATCAAGAGAAAGATGTGATCAAGCAATTGAAAGTTGCCTAGGGCGTTTCTGCAAGTTTATTCCACCTTAGTCTCATTTTGCACTCCTCAACCTTTGAGATTTTGAAATTTTTGATAAGTTGTGTAACAGCATTTATTGTGGATATTAAATAATACATGTAATATCATCTCAAGCTGTCATCATGTGCCAGCACTAGTAAGACAGCAACTGTTCCAGAGAATGCTCTGTGTTGTGATATGCTGAAAGCAAACATTTATGGCATTGCAACTAAATATCATTATGAATACAAAAAGATCTGCTTGATCACAAAACAATTTCTCATTTAGTGTCATCAATTTAACCCTTTAATGCCCATAACGGCCCAAAATGGCTGACATTTTGAAATGGACTCGTCCAAATAGTGCTATTCCTTTGTCTTTAAATACCCTCTACCCTTTTCTGAAATTTCCTGGGTGTTACAGGATTAAAGAAACTGGCAGTGTTGACAAAAAGGAAGTCAATGATCAGACCACATGTTGAAGTGATTAAACAAATTAGAAAATCACGTATATAGAGCCCCAAAAATAAATTTCATATCATAGTCTGACATACAGAATACCGAAATTTACCATCCATAAAGTGTTACATAAACAACTGAAACTTCAAGCTTACAAAATTCAGATTAAACAGCTCAAATGAAACCAGCTGATCATCCTAAGCAACCAGAATGTGCAATATGATTTCTGAATAAAACTATAGAGTTTCATTTCATGAATCAACTTTTTTTACCAGTTTCCAAGTGTGAAATCATAAATTGCAAGAAATGCAGAATTCAGGGTAGCAAAAATCCTCATGTTGTAGTGGAATATGTATGCAACAGGCCAAAGGTGGATGTTTATAGGCTGACGTGTAATTGTGTTATTAGACTTTTTTTTTTTCAGGAAAAGCAATGACAAAATTCATTGGGATATTTTAGAATTGTACAACTTTCCACAAATTTAGGAAATTGAAATGCTAGTTATTTTTTAACAAGACAGCACACACCACTGCATTTTAGTGCAAATGTTCAAGAAGTCTTAAATGCCAAAATTCCAAACTACTGGATTGGTGGAGGTGGACCAATCTTGTAGTCCCCAAAGAAGTCCCAATTTAACACCATGAAATGCCTTTTTTTGGGGGGGGAGGGGGAAATATATTAAAAATATAATTTATTCAAAAAACTAAAACATTTAAATGAAAGAATCACTAGAACTGTTGCAAGTATTACACCAGACATGCTGAGATGAGTATGGACAGACCCCTGTACATTGATGGCTTTAAACTTTTTAACACGGGATCAATCATTAGAAATTGTCTTGACTACAACTGAAGATTCTGGTCAATATAGCATTTTCCAGGCAGGTGCACTAGACCACCAGCATCTCAAGAGTTTCCTGACATAGTATTTTTTTAATCCAATCACACTTTATCAAGCATAAGAATATAATTACTTACAGGTAGACAAGTGTAGGATGAACAAACTCAAGTATAGAGAGTTGAGTTATTTTACCTCTGAGCAACACTTTTCTGTGCACATTGAGCTAAATGGACATGTCACAAGGACCCAAGGGCTCAGAGAATGTTGGAGGAAGAGGACCCATTGGACACCTGCTAGGAAACAGATGGGTAGCCTCCCATCAAGGTCATCAAATGTATTCTTTAACATACACAGGGTATGTGTTAAAGAATGCACATGGGGCCATGGCATTACATTACATTCAACAAACTGTGGCATATTTTGAAGCCCATTCTGCCTCTTTCTGAGCAATGGTATGGTGGAGGTTTACCAGATATCAATGCTGGTCCCAGGTGGGACTCGAAACTGGAAAGAGCAGATACTTGAGCCAACACTGACCCTCAAGTATACAGGAAAACTGTCTTGAGTTGGGTAAGATCTGAACCCATGTTCTCCTGATGCCATGTCAGATACTTTAATCACTAAGCTACCAGTCACTGATCACTATTGATGGCTTTAAACTTTTTAACATGGACTCAATCATTAGAAATTGTCTTGACTGCAACGAAGATTCTGGTTAATATAGTACTTCCCAGGTATGTTCCCCAGATGGGAAGTGATATATATTTTCAGAATCTTCAGTTGCAGTCAAGACAATTTCTAATGACTGATCCCATGGTAAAAAGTTTAGTCATCAATATAGGTGATCTTCATCAGTGACCACAGTAGAACATGTCATCAGGAGGCCATGGGTTTGAATCCTGCCCAGCTCAAAACAATTTTGGTTCTATGGTTGACAAATGTCAATAATTTAAAATTTTCATAATTTATCTGGTGCGATATTGATATTTTATTAATATATAAGATAATTTATCTTGTGTGATATTGATATTTTGTTAATATTGAAACTTTCTCAGTCCAAGTTTGTGCAATGTAAATTTGCTTATCAACATGAAAATGCATATGACCCTTGTTTGTGCAATATTTTATTATATTTGGTGCATATAATCCTTGCTGTAACTTTGGGTTGTTGTGCTGATAAACATATACAAAATTTTATAGTTTTCTCTCTTAAAAACTTAAATACAGTATCATAACATTAGATTGACAATAAATGAAAGATGGAATATCTGATGATCATTTTGACCTACAAATTGCACCTATAAGTTGATTTTTTCCACTTATATTTTACAATTCAATCAAAACAAAAAATATATATTACAGGGATGAAAGTGTGACTTTGTTTCATACTATTTTTGAACAAGTATTTTAATTTCCAAAATTTGCTGTATATTCGAAATTTTCACATTTATTAGCAGGATAGTTCCATGTGCATTATAACAGCAGCAACGTACACTGCTCACAGAAATTAGGGGATATTTCAAAATGAATATAAAGTGATAAAAAAGAAGCATTTGAATTGTTTTTGTTAAACAAGATCAGAAAAGCAAACGACAAATCAAAGAAAGTTGTTCGATTATGCAAATGAGATGCAAACTCAATTGTCGTGATTGAGTAGCAAGTGACATATTGGTGGGGGTGAACAGAAGCATGTCAAACTGGACGAGAGTGCCACACATTGACTGTTAGTAGGGTGCATGGTCACCCAAGACTGCCAAAACACACTGACAGCAATGGGGCATGGACAGGATCAGAATGTCCAGCAGTTCTTGTGGGATCCTCTGCCACTCTTGCTCCAGGGCAACTTCCAGCTCAAGAAGTGTTGTGGGAGGCATTGGACGGTTTGCCAGACGTTTTCCCAGTGCATCCCAAGCATGTTCAATGGGATTAAGGTCTGGATTGAGTTGGGTTGTTTTACCTCTGAGTGGCACTTTTTTGCACACCATGGCCTAAATGGCCAGGTCACATGGACCCCAAAGGCTCAGAGAAAGTTGGGGGAGGGGACCCACTGGAACAGCTGTTGGGAGACAGATGGTAGCCTCCCGTAAAGGCCATCCAGCGTGTTCTTTAACGCGCACAGGGTATGGCTCTCCCACACACGGGTCCACGGCTTAACGTCCCATTCAATGGACGGCGGCCTTTCCAAGCCCATCGGTGTCCCCTACTGACCATGGGCAGGGCAGGGAATTTTGCGGAGATAAATCTCAATGCTGACCCAGCTGGGACTCAAACCTGGGAACGATTAAGGTCTGGAGAACATGAAGGCCAGTCCATGTGTTCGATTCCTGCCTCCTGACACGTTGTTGATGAGATGCGCACGGTGGGGCCTTGCATTATCGTCCATGAAAAGAAAGTTGTTTCCAACTGCTCCAGCATAGGGTACCACTTAGGGTGCAGGACCTCATCTCGATATCTGACAGCAGTCAGCGATCCATTTCTGATGATGTGGAGGTCGGTACGACCACCAATGCTGATGCCAGCCCACACCATGATTCCACCACCACCGAAGGAGTCCCTTTCTCGTATGAAACATGGGTTCTCCTGTGTTCCTCGTTCACGCCAGATCAGGACACGATTGTCAGGCTGCAGACTGAACCATGACTCATCAGAGAAGAGGACAGTTGACCACTCATCATGGGTCCAATGACGATGCTCCTTAGCCCACCTTTTACAGGTTCTATGGTGTTCAGCAGATAACGGAATGCATACCATTGGTCACTGGGCATGCAGTCCAACATGGTGGAGCCGATTTCGTATGGTCTGAGTGCATATCTGTCGTCTAGTAGCAGCAAGAAACTGTCCCCACAGCTCTGTTGCATTGCTGTGCCTGTTCCTCTTGCCAATAAGGTCAAGTAGCGGTCATCTCTTGCTGTTGTGGCAGATGGGCAACCCTGCCCTCGTCTTCTTCGTACTGTGCCAGTCTCTTGAAAGCGATTCCACAGTCTGCTAATCATGCTTTGGGATGTTCCAAGTGCTGTTGCCACTGTCGTCTGTGTTTGACCAGCTTCAAGACGTCCTATGGCTCTCCAGGCTTCGCATTCGGGCAAATCGTGTTGCAGGGGCATTGCAAGTGCTGGGAAATTGCAGGATGTGCACTTTCAAGATCAGGGAACGTGCAGATACTCCAGTACTTTCAGCCTTTTGTATAGTGCATTTTCACCAATGACATAAAAGTTGGTTTTGCATCTCATTTGCATAATTGAACAACTTTCTTTGACTTGTCATTTGCTTTTCTGATGTTCTTGTTTAATAAAAAAAAAAATCAAATGCTTCTTTTTTTATCGCTTCATATTTATTTTGAAATATCCCTTAATTTTTGTGAGCAGTGTAGATAAGATTAGCCAGAATTTTTGAAGGTTTTTTTTAATGTTTTCTACTAATGTAAATTGATGACTAATGATTTATCAAAAATAAGATATCCTCAAGAGTCTAGTGTATATTATACCCTCCCCTCTATCACCTATATCTGCTATGTACTAACAATAGCATAAAAAATTACTAATAAATTATATAAAAAAAGACACAATAAGTAGTATAGAGTACCCTGGAACCTAATACATATTTCTCAGTAAATTTCATTGTTCACATAATGCAGATTCTTTCAACAAGAGCTACTGTATAACCTTTTGGAACACTGATTATTAAATAATCAGCATTACTAATATCCTAAAAAAAATTTCTATAGGATATGATATTCACCATCTCAATGGTCACTTAAAGTATTTTTTTTACTATCTCAACCCTTTTTTTAACAATATAACTTTACATGATTTTATAAGATCAAGATAATTATATTTCTTTAGCATTATATCAATTTTAGGTAATAATAATAGAGCATATTAGATATTTAATGGTAACTTAAGAGCAATGGATTTCTTTATCACAGCTTTACTCCATTTTCCATTTTATAAATACAATTTTATTTGCATCCTGATTTTTTTAAATTTTATAAATACAATTAAAAAAATTGATATTCTATAACATGCATGGCAGAAGATACTCAAAAATGTTGAAGATTTATATTTCAATAAATCAAGAATTTCCTACACATAACTAATTCAGAAACAGTTTTAGTATATTTAATAAACAGATCATAACTTGAGGAATTTAAATGCACATTTGTTAATTTCTTATAACTGAAGAATTATCACTCAAGTATTTTATCAATATATTTATAAATAGAGCATAATTTTCATTTTCCACATTGTATACACAATTTATTACATTTGTTCAAATCATTACTGTAATTATTTACTCCATTATCCATATGTATTCTCACATTAAGAAAACAATCATAAATCTACCCCACCAGCACAAATTTTGGGATTCTACTTCATTCTATGTTATAACTAAAGTAAAAACAGTCATTTCTCAAACAAACTCAAAACACTTACCCCATGCCACTTTGAAACTTGTGGAATGAACCCGTCCTTTTAAAATTGGCTTTCCTGGTGCAACAGGTTTATCAGGCAATGTGATGAAGCTTACTGTTTTGCTCCATGGACTTGAACCCTCTTCATTGTTTGCAGATAGCTATTTTTGAATATAGAGCAATAATTGTATATTCCGAGATCATGGTGCCACCTTTTTTGTAAACATTCTATGCATTATACTGCTTAAAACCCAAAGTTACTTTTACTAAAGTCTGGTGAGTCAAATAAGTGCAGTCTCCAGTATAAATATTAAACTTTTTCACAATATCTGAAGAACTATTTAATATCAAAGATTTCACTGTAGAAATATTTTAACCCATGACTTGAAAAACCCATTATGATACTGAATGCTAAGGCATCCACTTACTATTAGGTAGGAAACGATTAAATAATATACTAACCATTGCTAACCATTATGATACTGAATGCTAAGGCATCCACTTACTATTAGGTAGGAAACGATTAAATAATATACTAACCATTGCTAACAACAATGAAGTACTATTCATGTGCTTACATAACTTTCTTTGTTAACTTACATGCTGATGCTTCACTAAACTGAAGCCCATGAAGGAAAGTCCAGCACAATGTGAATTGGGTGCCACTGTCATAGAAAGTAGTTTAACTTGTATAGGCATATTGCTGGTACACTTCACTGAATAGCAATCACCTGATGATGCTGAAACAATTCAATTAAATGCACATTGTGATGAAAATTTTAATTACTTGATTTCAAAAGGTTTTAAATTCTCATTTGAACCAGTGTCCCTCAGCAAAGCTAAAATATATGTGTTGGTACTGGAACCATCGTGCTACCTAGAAGTGGTAAAATCAAAGGTATTTTGTTGGACTGGTATCTCACTGCAGCAATAAGCTTCACCATAACTTAACTGATATCTGAAGTCCTAAGATAATCGAGTGCTTCCATTTTGTACCAGTGTAAAACAATGATCTTCAACATGGACTCTCTTCTGATATAAAACAGTAAGAGTTGTAAAGTACTGATAATACTGTTCAGCAAAGTGCACCAGCTGTGTGCTTCCAAAAGTTCAAAGTTCCTATAACAGTGGCACCCAATTCACATTTTATGGACTTTCCTCCATGAGCTTCAGTTTGGTGAAGCATCAGCATTTAAGATAACAATAGAAGTTATGTAACCATATGAATAGGACTCCATTGATATTAAGCAAAGGTTAGTATATTATTTAATTGTTGCTACCTAATTGTATGATGGATACATTGGCTTTCAATATTATAATTTGTTTTTAAGTCATGGGTTAAAATATTTTATTTATACAGAAAAATTGTTGATATTAAATTATTTAGAATACTATTCTCACTGTGTTTTATAAATATTAGATATTTCATGGTTGATCTGTTTAAAATATTTGAAACATGAAAAATATATTAAATCAATGTACAAAAATGTTTCAGAAAAAATAATAAAAGTTAGATAAAGTTGATAATTTAGTAGATAGAAACTGATTAAAAATACAGGCAAGGTCAAGACTTTTTACCACCATTTAGTTTGTTTGCAATTTGACAAAAAACAACATTTTTAGAGGAAGAATGCCATAAAGATTTTTTTAAGTCTTTCAAAGATTACTGTTGTCCTACTGTATTGAAAATGTGCATCTAACTCTACTTTTCCCATAACACTTTAGTCCTTCAGATTGTGGATGTGTCATTTACAACAGTACCAAAGAGAAATATACAAACAATGGGGAAGTCAAAGTCCCATAATTCGTGAGGACCTACTATAATTTGAAGGGACTAAGATTTCAATACTATCTTTACATTATAAATGAGTAGAACATGATCAACTATCTTGCAAAATCATACTTGTGTCCAAAAGTCATGGTATGACCTTATTTTATGTCAACAGCAAGTTAACTTCAAAGTTCCATAACATAAATATGTATTTATGAAGAAAAAAGGTCAGGAGATATATCAAAGATCACATTTAAATTCATCTAAATTTTGATTTTCAATGTGTTTTGGTAAAGTTATGGAAGCTTCAATATTTAACAGCAATAGTACCAGTACACAGTAAACAAACACAATTAATGAATATTGAAACATTATTTACGAACTTCTAAAACATATGCTCATTTTATTACATGGTTTGAAATAATATTTATTAAGCTTTAACTCCCGAGGTATACTCTTATCATTAGCATTGCTATTGTTAAATATTAGCTCTCTGAATACAGAATGACTATTGTTTAAAAACAAAGACTGAGACAATGATTGTGATCTTCTTCAGTTGCATTTTTTAATAAAAAGCTTATTTAAGAAGCAGAGACCTTCAAATTTGGCTTCCCATTGGCATAACATGGAATCATATCTTAACTTGTAGATATCAGTTTAGTTCGGTTACTGTTCCACAATTTAGCTACCAAAACAAAACTCAGCATAATTTCTCAATGTTAGCTGCTTGAGTTATGCAGGTTGAAAGTTAGTAAAAAAATATTACCAGAGTGAATTAAAAATAAAAACTGGCATCTCAAATGACTTTAATTTGCATTATATTTTTAAAATAAATTAAACTAGCATAATAAATTAAACTAACATAATGTTTTTAATTTTCTTTTCAATATTATAAGTAGAAGTTAATGAAATATATCAACAAAAATATTCCTTACCCTAAATTTATATTCTGTATTTCTCCTCAAATTTGTACAGGTGTATGAAGTATCTCTTCCATTGTAAACAGGAAGAAAGCCATGGCGCTAAAAATGACAAAATTTGCAACATAAAGAAAGAGGTAAACAATATGCAATGAATGAACTTCTGAAAGAATTAAACCAATATAAAAATATCAAATTTAAAATAAAATTAAAGAAGCAATTTTCTGTTTTTAGATATATTAATCATCTGTGTTACTGATAGGTTGCTGACCAGAAAAATCTGTAAAAAAAACATACTTTATATCAGAACATTATTTTGTGAATAGAATCCTGAATCTGTAAACCTTCCATTTGGTGTTCTTCAGAGAATACTACATTTTTTTCAAAAATAATTTTTTTTACAGAAACTATATTTATAACACTAGTCTGAAAATGGAATATACAAAAAGTTAATAAAAATTCAAAATATCATGCATATAAAAATTTCTAATGATAGTCCCATTGGCACCACAGGTAGACAAATATATACATTCATAAATGAAAAACAATATAATGAGCAATTACAATAGTTCAAGTAAAATAATCAAACTACAACATCCTGTACAACAGAAAAAGAGGCAGTGTATCTTTATATCCATTTCAAAAAGAAACCATCAATTATACCAAATGGAACACCAGTCATGCCAAAGAGTAGAGCACCTGTCTATTTATCTGATTATATTGGCAACACTGTAAAAACTCAAGAGCTAATATCAGAACATATCTCAGATATTAATATCAAAATCCAATATAGTTTTTGCAGAAACAGTGATCAGTATTTGAGTTGGGTAAATTTACTTCTGTGTAGCATTTTTGCATACATGGGCCAAATGACCAGGTCACGAGGACCTCAATGGATTAGAAAAGATTGGGGAAGGGGACCCACTGGACAGCTCCTGTCAAGGCCATCCAGTGTGTTCTTTAACATGCACAAGGCATGGCTCTCCTGCACATAGTGCCATAGGTTAACATCTGATCCAACATAGGGCAGCCTTTCCAAGCCCGTTGGTGTCCCCCTTTCTGACCTAGGCCAGGGTGGGGGCTTAAGTTGAGATAAATCTCAATGTTGGCACAGGTAGGACTCAAACCTGACTGTCCTGGGAACTACAGATTACAAGCCTGGCATGCTGCTAACATAACCAAATCTAAGTATTTGAGTAAATAAATACCCCCTCAAGCAGCTGCTTGCCACAGAGGTCTGACAGAAGCCTGCCAGTTTAATATGCCATAGAGAAAGTCTGTGAGGAAGGAGAGACCTCAGCTGTAAGACAACACAAACATCCAAGCCTTACTCGAGGCTTGAACTCAAGTCCCTCTGATCAGGAGCCAATGGTGCTAACCACTCAGCCACAGGACAGTTGTTATTTAAGTAAAGCTTCTATAAGTATCAAATTCAGTAAATGAAAACATATATATATATAATCTAATACATTACCTGATGTCTGCATAAGCTCCAATAACCAGCCAATTAGTCTAGTCTTCTAAAAATTGGTAGCATGTCAGAATATGGGTAAGGTAATAGGTCAGGTAAGCAGACCTTGGTAAGGTAATTTGGTCAGATAGATCACCTACATTAAACAGTTCTGTACACTCAGACTTTACAATATCAACACTATCGACCTTTTTGGTTAGCGATATTAGTGCACTTAAAATTAAACACATTGAACTGTAAAAAAAAATCTAATACATAACAACTCGACTTGCAGGTGCTTAAATCTCCAACTAAGAATAGTTATGTGGACTCGTCATAATATCAAAGCTACTAATCTTTTTGGTTAGCGAAATCTATGCACTCAAAATTATCAATAAAACGTAAAAAATGCCTCAAACTTACCTACAAACTTCGTATATTGTCATCATCTCTCATAAGGAATTTCATTCTAGAGATAAAGAAATGTTAACTCTATGTTAAGGAGATGCTTTTGTGCCTGAAATATAGACAAATGTCTTATATGCCATTTTGGCACCCATTTTGAAAAATCTTGTTACTTCAGATCCATTAATATTACCATTAATGGTTTAAAACACTGCCTCATTTCTGCTGTTTTTTACTTATTTACAGTGTTATAGTATTATTAAATTTATGATACATACACTGTGATTTTATTATATTTATGAAATCACATATTTACTGAAGATAAATTTGTCACTTACAGTTGCTTCATCTTCCATCTGTAAAGTAAAATCATCATCATTTGGTCTTGCTTGCCATTGTAAACTCAGTTTGCTTACAAATGTTTGTTTAAGCAATGGGGGTAAAGGCTGACTAGGTGTACTCCCACTAGTAGAAAAGCAACCAATCTCACTATACTGGCTGCAAATATATATTAAAACTGTCAGCTATTTTTCATATAATATTAAATAAAGCTAATAATTAAGGAGCTCTTATTCACTCAGTAAAAACATAAAACACTTTTATGCATAAAATCAATTTAACCACAGCATCTATTAAAACTCTTCATTTTCTACAATATAACAAATATTTGCTGCAAATTTAAACTATCCTACAGACAAAATGGTTTATTCCTTTGGACCTAGTAATAGAACAAACAATAAGTAATTACACTTCACTATTAACTCTTAACAGGATTGCGAACAATTTTTCACTGGGATCAGAATCACCACAACTAGTAGTAGATGAAATCTAAATGCATAGTACAATGCTGAGAAAAAAAAAAGAAAAAACTTAACATATAAAATCATTCTTTTGATAGTTTTTCAATTAAACCTGAAAGTTAACAAACAGAATTCTAAAAAAAAATAATTTTGATGAGATGACAAATAATGGAACACATTTCTATGTGTTCCAAATTGTTACTTTAAAAAAAACAAGCAATTTGTTTCTTAATCAGAAAAAAGTTTTCACAATGATTCTACAAAATGCAAATCATTTAGCAAATATGTAGGTTGGTTTTGCCTTCACATTTTATTATTTTTTCCACTTTATTTTTTTTCTATTCTACAATTATTTTTATTAACTAGATATACATTGCTGGTTCATAAAACATTATTTTTATCAAGGATTTAAAACAAGGTCTATATCAGTTAAATAGAATTTAATATCTACAACTGTAAAATTCACAATTTCACTATGGTTTTTGTTAAAATTAAACTACATAAACAGTATTATCCATTTAGACCTTTAGTCTCAACTCATCCATCTACAAACTTGAGTGCAGATTATCTTACTTTTTACACCACTCTTTCACAAGTATGAACATACAGCAAACTCAGTGCAACAAGTTATTGATCTGATTTAACTTGCTCTGGTATCCCCCAGCACAACTTAACACTCACTAGATGTTGTATCATTATAACCAAACACAAGTTTTAAAAGTGTTAATGTGACTTAAATCAAAATTGTTAAAGGTGGCTACACCCACTGCTCTACAGTACTTTGGCATATATAAGGCACTGGGCATGGCCACCTCTTCCAGTTGTTTTCAAGTTAATTGCAAAATGTGTACACAAATGAATGGGGGGGGGGGTCCAATAGGTTCCCTTCTCTTCAAACCATAGCAGATGCAGTTATACACCACATTGAAACTACAGCTCTAGCTATCAGTCCCATCCTTCATTTGACATCCAATACAGTGACAACATATTGATATCAATGAGCTCAAGCAAATACTTGTGCTTTCAACATTATTCCATCAATAAAATTCATGCTGTAATCTGAAAAAGATAGAATGTTACTTTATTTAGACATCCTCATTCAAAGGCATCATGGCAAATGCACTACAAAAGTCTACAGCAATCCCTCATCCATATTTAATTGCATCAACATCCAAACACCCAAATAATAATAATTATTAATTATACAGCTATAATTATTAATTATTATTATTATTATTATGCAGCTTTTAACTCTTACTTCTTCAGAGCCTACTACTTTCATTACATTCCACACATCAACTACTGAAACAAAAAATTAAATATATATATATAATCAGACAGGAAGCAGGATTTAACAGGAAAGAGATCAACAAAATCCATAGAAAATCAGATTTAAATTATGCCAAAACCCAATTCTTCACAATACAACCCAGTACATACCACTTTCTCATATACCACAGTCTTACTTTGCATACCTAATATTGCCCACACAGTACAGCATATCTTTCGATCATACACCTAACAATCCCTCATGATCACCTCAACAGTAAAGAATTATGAATGATAAGGACATAGTACCCCCCCCCCCCCCCCTCTGCAAGCAGCATATACAAAATAAATAAAATAAATTACTTGGACTACCTTTTACAATCCAAAGATAATTATATTGGCAGAACCTTCCAAACCTTTAACATAAGACTACAGAAGCACATATATAACTAAGCAAATAAATTCCAAACACTCATTAGCCAAAACCATAATTTCCAATAATTGACCCATAACTTTTCTAAACACCAAAATAATTGCATCCCCCTTAACTCAATTTCAACTCAATTACATGAAAAACATTGTAATCAATATCAACCAAGAAATACTAATAACTCAGATATTACCTCCTTACTCGCATCCTGAAGATTGTTATTCAACTATGAGACGTAGTTTTAGTGAACACTGGTAGAGAGAGAATGCTATTTAGCCCTTGATGTTCACACTCACTTTAGTCATATGAAGATACTGTCATAATAGCAAAACACATTGTATTGTAACAATGTTTTTTAAAACTTGCTTAAACTTCTTTGAATTAAAGTCAATAAACTCTAGTTAACCTAAGCAAAGAATTCTATATTCACAGTCTTCCCTGTGCTTTACTGCTACTAAAACTGGAGAACCTCTCATCTTACAATCCCAGCAAATTAATGAAATGTCAGTCATTTCTCTGTCTTAATGCTGAAACTGCTTCTCTCATAACAAGGCATCTTCCTCAACCCAAGCTTCCCTTCTCATCATCTCATGAGAGCACCAATCCATTACAGCTTCCAACATCTGCTGCAATGGAGATTACCACAGTATCAAAGCTAACAACAGTGCATATACTCCAACTCTACAAGTATCGACTGAATTATAGTAATTATACGATCGACTATTCAATGATCAAAGGATTGGATTGTTTTACCTCTGAGTGGCACTTTTTTGCACACCATGGGCTAAATGGCCAGGCCACAAGGACCCCGAAGGCTCAGAGAAGGTAGGGGGAGGGGACCCACTGGAACAGCTGTTGGGAGACAGATGGTAGCCTCCCGTCAAGGACATCCAGCGTGTTCTTTAACGTGCACAGGGTATGGCTCTCCCGTACAAGGGGCCACGGCTTAACATCCCATCCGATGGATGGCGGCCTTTTCAAGCCCATCAGTGTCCCCTACTGACTGTGGGCAGGGCAGGGAAATTTTGCAGAGATAAATCTCAATGCTGACCCAGCTGGGACTCGAACCTGGGAACTACAGATTACGAGCCTGGCGAGCTACCGAATGACATCTACTGTCAATAACACGTTCCACATCATCCATTCAGCAAGTAACAATCAGTGTAAGAATCAATCCAGTAATCACCTTGGATTTCTGCCTCTGGAAAACTGCAAAAATTTGCAATCCTGAAGCTGTTACCATGTTCTGATGAGCCAGATGCTGTCAGTCCCAATTCCTCCATGTAAGTTGAAAAACTAACTCTGAATTGAACGCTTGACACTATCCTTTGACTAATTCAATTAAAAAACTAGAGCCCCTGTGAATCAAGTGCACTCATATGCTTTAAACAAATAGAGTGTTCAGTAATAAATTATCACACCAAAAGTCCTGTAGACAAGGAACACTTGTCTACAGGACTTCAAAAAACATTGGTTGTCCTGACTGTGATTCAAACCCAGGTCTCCCAGAAGCATGCAGAGCGACTTAGCCACTAGACTACCGAGGAACTGATTAACTCTTTCCTAAGTGAAATTACAGATATTAGATTCTATTTAATTTGAAAGCCAGTATTTTTATATCACAATTGTCACAAAGCTAAACCTGAAAGTAATTTTGAGAATATCATATTCAACCACAGACATTGCCCATAAGGAATGGAGATTGCAGTTGCAATGTAAAGACAGCCATTTGTGACAAGCTTCAAACAAGAACTTTGGTATTTATGGAGTCTTTTTTCATGTTTTTGGATATATGTGATTGTTCAGGTAGTGTCTTTTTCATCAGTGAGCTTCCATTTTTGAGTAGAGCTATATCTTAGCAAAGTATTATTAAAGAGAAAGTCATATAGCTCCTGGCCGCTGAAAAAAAATTAAGACTTTTTCTTTTTTTTTTTGTTAAATTTAATTTAGGTTATCTCTCAATTTCCCACTAAAAATAATACCCAAGTGAAGATCTCAGAAACAAAAATAAAGAGAATTTTCTTTGCTCAGAAATCATCTCCCCCTCCCAACTTCCTGTCCCACAGGAGAGGATGAGATGCAATTTCCCTAAAGGAGTGATAATCCCAACCCACCACTGCTTATTAAAGTGGTAGGTTGGGATTATCACTCTTTTAGTGAAACACACACTTGGCAAAATTGCATTTCAAAGAAATTATTAATTCACGAGTTTATATCATTAAAACATTTTAACATCACCCCCCCCCCCCCTTCCATATTCTTGGCTATGCCACTGTGAGAACATGGAGGCACTTTACTAGAAATAGCCTTAAAACTGCAACAGTTGCCCCAGGGGCACAACACTGGATATACAAATGTCTTTATCAACAGAATTCTTCAGAAAACTAAACTTAAATTTCACAACTTCTCCCACCACCCCTTCAACCCCAGTGTAACTTCATCTCCTCCATTACCTTCTCCAAAATTTGCCCCCCCATTACTAATCTCGTAAACCCTTTAAATAAAAGTTCCTTTCGAAACACCACCTAATCTATTTAAAATTATTAAGCATGATAGAGATTCTATTTACAATGCTAACAAAGGCAGAATCTACTTCATTACCCTAATCCCACTTTGCCCACCAATACCCCTTCTTTCTATATCAGCTGCACTACTCCCACCCTAAAAGAGAGGTTTGCCAAGCATAAACAGGATATTAAAAACAAAACTCCATGCATTGCCCTTGCTAAATTTGTCCTTGAAGGTCAGTTAGTTCCACAGTTCAACTCTGCATTCATAAACTCAAGTTGCTTTCCAAGAAAACCCTCAAAATCTTCTTCAGAGACAGATGTTGCAACTTTAACACACCTCTTCCTCTTGCAGCCTGGCACATCTTGCTAAGAGTTCCCACCACCCCCTACCACTAGTTAATTGGCAGCACCTCTCCCCACTGCACAAGCCTAACTTGACACCTCAACAGCCCAGCTATTGCTCCACTGAATGTAATGGCCAGCACTTGTGAAAATGGCTATCAGCTCTGCACCTCTCACTGTTAACACAATAATTTCAGCAATACATCCAAGTACTCCTGGCAATGGACTGAAGATCTAACTACTCAGGGACTTTAAGCTCCAGTACCAGAATTCTGAATCTAACTTCTGCTGCAGGACTTTTTTCAACTGCAAGTGTCCTCAAGAAAAAGGCATAATTTTTGCCTATTTAACACATCACCAAAGAACCAGTTTTCCAATGAACTTTGTGCCACCCTGATATGAATGCCAAGTACAGTTGAAGGCATTCAGCTTCTGCAATCATGTACCTAGCACATTTTAGTGCCTAATTTATAAACATGTGTTAATACATCTAACCAGCAAAATAAAGCATTTTGCATTGTTATATGTTAATTATGTTGAGTGATATTGTTTACCGATTTATCACTTCCTTTTCTACAGAAAATGTAAGGTACGTATCTACATTGAAAAAGCATATTAGTACGTACAGTACTAATACATACATATTAGTAGGTAGTACTGAATGTAAGAATAGCCAATTGGCTTTGTGCACTGACAGACCTTGTTTGGATGATTACTATACAAAGTATGTCATGCTGTTTCAGTTACATCTATTGTAATATTTTTATTCAGACTGAAATGCTCTTTTAATATATATACATAAAAACGTGATTCACTAATCATTTCAAAATAAGAATCAAAAGAAAATTACTTTTTTTCCCTTAAATAATCAAAAATAGCTTATCATTAATGCACCTCCAATTTCAAATTAAATATTTTGCTTAATTACTATTCATAACAAAATATTTTTCCTTCTTCGGTATTTAGCATGATGTTCAGTAGCTACTTCAAAGTAAGCTTTTAAGTTTTCCGATTCTGTTGAAACCACTCGAAAATTTATTCAGCCACCATGCATTCATTATTAAAAATTTAGTGACTTAAAGGTTAACTATAGCTGTTCCAAACTTTATTGTTGCACAAGAAACAAAGATTGGAATCTGATTTACTCTCAATCTACATTTTTTATCTTGTTTTAAAAAAATTAGAATAGTTTCACTTTGTTGTCCATGCATCTGTTCGTCAGTTCATTTATCTGTTCATTAGTTTGTTCATCTGTCTGTAGATATCAAACTTATTTGTTTATAGAGATAAAAATTATTTTTGTGTTGGATAGGTATTGATGAAATTATGATTCACACTTATGGAACCTTTCTAGAGCTATATTGTGCCCTCTAACAGTGGAAAAAGTTGAAAATTGTAACATTTCAAATGAATATTGCAAACGACATATTTATGCTAGAAATCTGTTTAATTTGGTGGTGGAATATTAAAGGTCACAAAATTTCAATAGGCAACAATGGGTTGGCTCCTTAGACCCAGGGTTGGGAAAATGCATTTTTCCCCCCTTTTAAGAGAAAACTGTTTGTTTACAGAGAAAAATTAATGATTTTTTTTCATTGGATACATATTGATGAAATATTACAATTTGGACTTTCCAAACTCTCAAAAGCTATAACTGTACAAAATTTCAATGGTGGAAAAGTTGAAAATTCCAAAATTTATATACAAATGATATATTTATTGCAGAAATTTGAAATTTTCATGATGGAATGTGAAGGTTATGAAGTTTTTATTGGCAACAATGAGTTGATCCTTTACCCTTGGGTAGGGAAGGGGAAACAATGTATTTTAAAAGATATCAGTTTTTAAAATGCTTGGAATAAAATAAAAATTACTTTTGGATGGGATAGGTATTGATGGCTTATTATGATTTTCACTTTCTGAATATCCCAAAAGCTATAATTATATCTTCTTAATTACACCCTCATTAATAATTATTATATAATTCATTCTATAATTACACCTTCATTAAAGGCTTTTAACAATGGAAAAAATCAAATATTTCAAAATTTTCAACAAATATCACAAATTATGTATTTTTGCCAGAAATTTGAAATTCTGGCAGCAGAGTGCAAAGGTGAAGTTTCCATTGTCAGCAATGAGTTGACCCCTTACTCCCAAGGTGGGAGGATGAAACTGTATTGAGATATAATTGGAAAATTCGTTTTTAGTTTGATTGGTATTAATGAAATATAATTTTCATTTTTCAAATCCTTAGGTAGTTTTAATATATATTGTTAGAGATCACTAAATACAGAAACAGCAAAACTTTTAACAAATGTTGCAGGTGATCTGTTTATGGTAGAAATTTCAGTGGTAGAGTGTCAAGATATTACAGTGACAAGCAATTATCTTCCCCCTTTTCTCAGAGGGGGTGAGAAATGCAACTTTTTAAATTTAAGAAATAAAATATTATTTTTATATTGTATAATTACTAATAAAATACTACTATGTACATTTCCCCCATTATCCCTTAACTCAAATTAAAACTTTTAAGAACTAAAAAAAGAAGACAAATGAAAAACTTCATTCTCTTTGAAAATGATATTCCCATATGTGCCAGAGGCTATGCATTCTTCTAGTTTTGTTTTACAATGGGTTAAATGACTATGCTACCAGGCTTTAAACATAGCAATGTAAGCCAATAAACAACTGTTAAGGCAGGTGAAACTTAATAAATATTGAGATAAACTCAGATAAACTCAACGGTTCAACGTCCAGTAAAAAATAGGCACTTTTTGACATCGATTTCAATTTTAGAGGAAAAATTATCTTGAGCTGGGTGGGATATGAACCCACGACCTCCTGATCAGATAAAAGTTTATCTGAGTTTATCTCAATATTTATTATCATTAGCATACTTGTAAGACATGCTTTCCATCTATTAACAAATAAAAAGCCGCTAGGGCTAAAAATTGCATAAAATAACGCCTATATGCGACATAAAGGGAATGTTCATAGTGTTAATTAGAGAGATCTTGATCGATGGCCAGTGGCTCAGTGGTCCAGAGCACCTGACATGTTATCAGGAGGTCGTGGGTTCATATCCCACCTGGCTCAAGACAATTTTTCCTCTAAAATTGAAATCGACATCAAAAAGTGCCTATTTATAACTGGAGGTGAAAGCCTCCCATCAAAAACATCAGTATGCTCTTGAGAGTATGGTTCTCTATACTGTATCATCATTCAACATCGTATCCTACATAGTATATGTTCTATTAGTTGTTCATACAAAGATGTGGATTTCTGAGTTTTTCCACTTCTTCTAAGAACATATTTTGTGCAACAAGATGTATATTTAAAAACATAAAAATGAAGTTTCGAATAGAAAATTATTGAACATTTTTATTTCTATCTTTTGATGCTAAAAAAAATTGCTATTTTAACAGTTCATATATGTTTGCTTTTTAAGGAATAAACACTAAATTCATAAAAGCATTACTTTTGCAGTAGCACTTATGGAACTCTGGATATCTGCTAATTTTTATTCTTGAAAATCATGCAAATTACACTTAAAGTATTTTGCCAACTACTTTATGGAAAATTTTTGGGTATATAACATTTTTCAGAACAAGCTCTAAAAAATAATAACTTTTACTGTTATAATGCAGACTTGCCTTTTTCCATGCTCATTAACAGCTGCTAAACGAAACCTGTAACATGTTGAGGCATTGAGTTTGGTTACTTTATACTGTTTCTGTAGACCATTAAATAATTCAACAAAATGTTCACTGCCCTGTCCCTACAAAAACAAATATATAAATGGAAACAATATAGAAATCAAATTGCAAGATAACACACACACACATATATACACAGTCGTATCAGAATAATATGACCACCTACCTAATAATGGTAATAACCACCCTTGGCCTGGATGACAGTGGCAAGACAACATGGCATGGATGCAATGCAGCCCTGGAAGGTTGCCAGAGGCACATGTGCCCATTGGACTCCAGCAGAGCACGGAAATTCCGGAGATGACTTGGTTGTGGGTCCACACACTGAACCTGTCAATCCAAATGGTCCCACAAGTGCTCTATGGGATTGAGGTCTGGTGATTTCACCAGCCAAGGGAGAATGGAGACATCGTTGTCGTGTTCCTGGAACCAGTCACGCACCATCTTAGTGACATGGCAGGGTGCATTGTCCTGTTGGTAGACACCATCACCACCAGGGTAAATGTCCAGCATGAAGGGATGCATGTGGTCAGTGAAGATAGACATTACATTAACTAAAGGCAAGTCCCAGATGTACCGCAGCATATCGCTGCACACCATCTATGGGAGAATGCCATGAACACCACTACCTACGCCAGGGCAAGACAGTGCCACAAGGACACAGCTCATCTACGGTTACCTATGGCAAACAATCCTATAGAAGGAAGGTTCATCCATTGGTCAAAACCTAAATTTAATCTGTTCCCCGGTTAGCCACAAAAATGGTATATAGGGTAGAGACTCTTCGTTTGGCTTTTCCATCGATAAGCCTGTCAACCGAGGATCTTTTCCAGTCGCAAGCTTTCAACTTCGTCCTCTCCATCAGTGCCATGCACCCGCTGCCCCCTAGAAGCAGTCTGTACCCCAACTTCACTGAGGATGCACCGATGAGCTCACTGGACTGGTGCCCCACAACACCAGTCCGCAGTACTCACAGACACAGCCCCTCCATCGAGGCTGTGAACCTAAAAAGCTTCCCTGAGCAAGCAAATAAGCCCACTAGACTGGCCCCTCTCAAACCAGTCGGCAGACCCTCACAAGCCCTGCCACCAAAGGCCACATCCCATCGTGCAAATGAGGGAACAACGGGCCGTGACCCTACTTCACAGAGGCACCATTAAGCCCCACCACCACGTCAAAGTGGTCTCCTATCGGGGGGGGGGGGGGGGGGGGGGGGGGGGAGATGGACAGGTGGCCTTTGGCATTCATGGCATCCAGTGGTACCAGCAGTCCCAGGTCATATCAGGAAAACATCCCCCCAGACATGCACACTGCCACCGCAGGCTTGTACTTGATCGACAAGAATGTTCAGGTGTTGGTTCTTGTGTGTCTGACACCGTATCCACCACCGCCCGTCACTTCTGTGGAGTAGAAACCTCAATTTGTCAGAGAAGGCAACCTTTTTCCACTCTTCCACTGTCCAATGACAGTAGTCCCGTGAAAACTGCAGGCATTGTTGCCGATGCACCTTGGTTAACATGGGCACCTTTACGCAGTGTCAACTCCAGAGACCCATGCGTAACAGGGTTCACTCTTCTGTTATCAGGGGCACATACCTTGGTGCCCCAGCATTCATTTGAATGGTCAATTGCTGCACTGTTGTGTGTAGATTGCCCTTTACCAGTCGATGGAGGCAACGTTCTTCTCTGGGGTACTCGGTGTGCCAGTGGTCCATTCTTGGTATACCCTTACTACAGCACCTCGCGAACAGCCCACAAAGTCTGCTGTTTTTGAGATGCTTCCCCCTTAGTGCGGTAGCCGATAATCACTCCTTTTTGAACGTTAGTCAAATCAATACCTCTGCCCATTGTGCTCACGTTACGTACTATGGATCATCTGTCCTGGCCGACTGCTTATATCTTAATGTGGTCGACCTTGTCATGTGCACTCTGTGATGCACTGGGCAGGTACACTGTGATTGTATAGGTGATCATATTATTCTGATATGACTGTGTATATATAAAACAATACTTGTTGAAACACACAGTATAACAACTGTTAAACAAAAATAGATATTAATCATATTAAAAGATTTTAAGATCTTTATACTTGCTTAGTTCAGATTACAAATAGCATGTGCAGTATGCTCACAAAGTAGCACAAATGAAATATTTAATTAGTGTTATTAAATTTTAAGCACAATTTGTTTACTGGAAATGTGGAAAGTTTCCTTAAACTTCTTTATACATTACTTTTGTTTCTTAACAATACAGGTCATATTTCAAAGTAATAATTTATTTTCCAGATTTGCTATTCATGCACACTTTCATCATACGATGAGAGGTACAAGGGATTGGGTGGGAGCAAAATGCATTTAACCTAGGGTGCAGAAAAGTATTAGCTTGACCATGTGTTTATGGATTCCAATATAAATTAACTATAGCAATTTATTAAGTTGAAATTTGAATCAATATAAATCCTACCTCATCATACTCCAAAATATAGCTGATAACCTTTGAGCCATTATCTGGAGTTGCCTATTAAAAAAAATTTTGAAATAAGTATAACATTTTGAGCTAAATTCAATTCATAAAATGAATGTAAATTGTCATAACTATTAATTTGACTTACATTCCACTTCAGAACTATTGAAGTTTTTGTTCTTGTCATTAATTTTGGAGGTTGAGGAACATCAGGTTCACATGACAACATCTTAATAGATACACCTGAAATAATGAAATTAAAATAATGAACAGAATAAAGAACACAAAGAAGAAATAGAAAATTAAATTAAACAGAATTACACAAATTCAAAACAATAGCAAAACATGAAATAGACTTGTCAAAACTAGATATTTAAAAACAAAATTTCAAGAAAAATTAAGGTAATTCACAGAAAACATTTCAGGTACAACAATAAGCTAATCCAGAAACAGTTTTTTTAACATCAGCTTTTTCATCCCATCATCTATAAAAATAAAAAAGAAACTCTTCAAGCAGTTGCTTGCATAGATACCCGACAGAAGTCTATCAGTATAAACACATCATAGATACGATCTATGAGGAAGGAGAAACCTTACAAGAAAAACAACATCCAAGCAAGCACAGAAAAGTTAATGCACCAAAGCAAAAAAAAAGTCTATTGTCAGAGTGGCACAGTCAAAATATTGGGGGGGGGGGGGGATTAAAAATCTTTAAGAAAAA
The DNA here is from genome assembly GCA_038380435.1 of Ryuthela nishihirai. Taxonomy (NCBI): domain Eukaryota; kingdom Metazoa; phylum Arthropoda; class Arachnida; order Araneae; family Heptathelidae; genus Ryuthela; species Ryuthela nishihirai. The sequence continues at coordinate 19,630,567 of JAWZYU010000009.1, forward strand.
TTCAATATAAACTTAAAAGCTCAATTTTTTTAAATTAAATTTTGCCAAGGGGGGACAGGAGACAAGGACTTCCAGAGGAGGGCAAATTTCCATGTCAAGGAAATCCTTTTGGCTTTAGGAAATGATACAATATCAAAGTTTTTACTGAGAAACAAAGAAATAATAGCATATAACCAAATGCGATGTTATATAATATATTCACAGCAACAAGTTGTAAGCCAGCCATCTGATTTAGAATAACTGAAAAAAATCAATAATAATCTATCAACCAAAAATCAATAATTTACAGAAATAAAAACTAAGGTTTAATTACAAAAAAAGGAAATAAAATACTAACTTTACAAAGGTAGTTCATTCCAATATGTAGGGAAGAAGTATTTGGATTTAAATCATCCAAGTAAACAACTATCATGCAGTCACTTAGCAGACTGCTATCCCCACTCTTGCACATGTGAGAGCGATTAGAACACCTACGACTTTCCATATGTTGCAGCTAGTCTTGAAATTCTGGATATGAAGACTTTTTTCATAGTTTCGAATTGTAGAAAGGGAAAGACACATAGAATGTTAAGATAAATTATATAAATGATAAAAATAATTCTAGGTACAATGGAATATATTTAATGCAAAAAAGAGTGTAAAAGGGGGGGGGGGGAACAGAGGTACTTTCGAAATCTTATATTTTTAAAAACAGCAGTTTTTTTTGTTAATTTTAGGAGATTTTCAAAACTTTAAGGAAAAATTTGTTGATAATAGTTCAAATCAAACTTGTGAGCTTAAATCAGAAGGCTGCTTCAGCAAAGAATAACATTAACAAACAAATTGGAAATACACCTATCCCTCAATTTACACGGTACTCAGTTCACACAATTTTGGCTTTGCACGGTCAAAAAATGCAACCAGTTTCGATTTACACGGTACTGACTGAGATTTCCTTTCTATGTACGTCTCAGTCAGTACCGTGTAAATCGAAACTGGTTGCATTTTTTGACTGTGCAAAGCCAAAATTGTGTGAACTGAGTACCGTGTAAATCGTGGGATAGGTGTAATGTATAGAGCTTTTAAGAAATGGTAATCAAGTGGCTTTAACAAATTATTTATATTGTAGTTTAATAAAATATGTATCAAATGAAAATTATTTTTAAAACTTAATTACAATTTTTTAAAAGATATATGCAAGAAAATTTTCAAATGGAAATTTCTATTTTTTTTAAATTGCAGATTTTTTGTTGTATTGAAAAAAGGAACATAAATGTCTTGGGCCTCTAATTTCAGATTCTATCTATGTTCATCTTGGACCCTGGAAGGGTTAAAGACTGATCTAAACTTTGCAAACAAAAACACAGGCACTTTTTCCAGTGTTTAAAGAAATTCTAAAAAGTAATGTACATTGGTAATGCACACAAGGTCTGAAGGGGTTAAGCTTATCATCAAAGAAGCATTTTTCAAAAAAAAATGAAATATTGCATTATTTTAATTAAATGAAATATTTTGATGAGCAAGATATAACACTGCTCTGTGATGAGTTTAAAGTTTTGAAATTGGAGTGCTTTTTATATTATTGCACGCTTCTTAAAATATGATAGCATATAAATTTTTGTTTTATATCACATTTTTTTTTTTGCCCCGTCCCATGGCCGAGTGGTTAGCGCGCTTGGCTACTGATCTAAGGGATCTGGGTTCGAGCCCCGGGTAAGGCATGGTTGTATGTGTTGTTTTTCTGCTGAGGTCCTGACATCCTCTCAGATCTTCTACTTTGGCATATAAACTGACAAGCTCCTGTCAGACCACTGTGGCAAGCAGCTGCTTGAGGGGGTATTTTTTTTTATCACATTTTTTAGAAAATTTTGATTAGTTTTCAGATTTAAAAAAATTTATTATCCGATAGAGTACTATTTAATAAAATCTGGCCTTCAAAGTATAGAATATATAAAACTGGGCAATTTTCCTCCCCAATATAACAACGCTGGTTGTGAACAAATATTCCTGTCATATCCTGATAATTTTTCTGCAGTTATTAGTGGTAGAAATGTGATAAAATCAAAATAAGGATATTATTTTTTCAGCCATACAAATATATAATAATAAATTCATTTTGCAGTATTCCACGAAGTTATTCTTATAGTAGATATATATTATTCATCAAAGGAAATTGCTTAACCTGAATGGTTAGTTTTGTACTAGTAAATGGTGAACTTTAATGGAGATACTTTTCTCACAGGTCTCAATGACCTCTGAAGGATTTACCTTCCAAAAGAATTGGCTGAACTTTTGGAATCAAAATTGAATGGATGGAACTTACTTGCTCCAGACACAACATTTTTACTGTTATAGAAATCATGAGAAGATTTTTACTATAATTCCATATTAGCTTTGCCATATATTTTCTTTTAGTATATTTTGCCAATATCTTGGATCTGTTAATGCATGGATAAAGAATATCAGGTTGATAAATGGAGACAATTTTCTTTTGATTCCTCATCCAAGAGAAGCATGAAAATTGCCCTAGTGCATAATGTGTACTCATTACCTGATGCACATTCTGCACAAATGAAAGAAAATATATGTTTAAAATCATTGTTAGAAAGCAATAAAATACCAAGAACACAAATAGTTGTTTTATGGTGACCTTAGAGTTATTGGCTTAATTTTAAGATTACAAGTAGACTTAACTAAAAACCCTTTTTCTGTGTCTTTGGGATAGTAGAGTTACAGAAAAGCATTACAAGAAATAAGAATGGACAAAGAGACAAGATTTAATCACTGGCTTACAAAGCCGAGCCCCTAATAAATGTTAATAAAATTTTACTACCTCCTACTTCTCACAAAATTAGGTTTAATGAAAATTTTCATAAAAGCCCTAGATACAGATGGAACTACATTCAATATCTGTGCCTAACATTCCCCACATCAGCGATAAAGTAAAGGGAGGCACATTTATTGGACCACAGATTTGGAGGAAACTGTTCAATGATACAAACATTGAGGAATACAACATACTATGAAAAAGATGCATGGTTATGATTCAAAGCTGTAGTTAGAAACTATGATAGAAAAATAATACTTCAAATGATTAAACTACGATAGAAAAATTTAAATATCATGGGTGCAAAATGAACTTGAAACTGCACCTTTTTATATTCACATCTTGATTTTTTTCTGGGAAATTTAAACGCAATAAGTGAGAAGTAAGGTGAATGATTCCATCGACAAAATGTGAAATGATTAGAAAAGTTGGAATTTGAACAGTATGGTGGACCAATCTAGAGTTTGAAGAGAAATAATCCAGGTAAGAAATGTTGAACATCGAAATGACAGTGCTTTTCTTAATGTAATTATAGATAAATATTAAAAGAATGCTTTATTCTAATATATTATTTTAACATTATGTTTTCTTTTACTATTAATCAGTTTTAGATGCAATTTGAAGTGTATATTAAAAACATTTTTTCATAGAAAATTTTGACTTCATTAAAAAATCATGCCAAGGGTGTTAAAAAAAGTGTACATAATGAAGAAATATTTATAGTTTCAAAACATGGCTGAAATACAAGTTCAAATCACAAGGTTTGAAGCAAACAATTTTTTTTTCTTTTCAAAAATACAGAGCAGTGTCTTTATCCTTTCAAATAATATCAAATTTCCATTTGATAGCTATTTTAAAGTTACACTTGGAACAGCTAAGATATCATCTTAAGGAAATTAACATAAAAAACAAAAAATTAATTGCTTACTTTCAGATGGATTCCCTAAAATTTCATCCAAAACTGCTTGAATACTACAAAGATAAAAATTTAATGCAATGAAATAGTCTATAGTCTACACCTTGTTCTTTAACAAACTTAAAAATCAGTGATGAAAGTTTCATACTTTTGATACAGTACAATCCTTACACAAATATACTTTTATTCCAATTGCTATGGATAAAATATACATGTATCCACATTGTCAGAGCAGTGTCCATATTCCAAATTATGAATACACAGTTCTGTTGCAATGCAAATGTGTATATGCTCATATTTTTATCCAGAATACCTATCAGCAAGATACAAATATCTCTTTAAAGAAAGGGTGGTACAAACTATTCTCTAAGTATTAAAGAATTTTTCATACGCAAAGTTTAAATTACCATACAATTGAGTCTGTGTCTGCATCATAAAATTATCCAAATTAAATTTGAATGGATATATATTATATATTATTGTATTGATGCAAAAGTAATGGAAAAAAGCATGAAGCATAAGTTTGCTGTTGACAGAAAATGTGCAGTCTTGTAAACAATGTAAAAGACATTGCATGTGTAGCACTGTATCTAATGATGTTCTCTACCTACATTTTGTCCATACAAATGGCAATAGGCATTCAACAATGTTGACAAAAAATGGATGTATTTTCTTCATCATGCTGTATGAATTCAAAAATGGTGTCAGCATCCAAGAGTGTTTGCATAAACTGTGCAAAGCTTATGAGGACAAAGTCAAGCAGGTTACTAAAAAGTCTAAAAGCAGGTTACTGGTGGTATGACAAGTTCCAGTCAGGTGAATTTCATTCAGAAACAAACCTTGAAACCGCTGGTGGAATTGAACAATGATCATTTAACCCTTTCTCTACTATACCACCCCAAACTGCTGCAGGTAGGGGGAAGTGAAGAAGAAGGAATAGCATTGATTGGACAAGTCCATTTAAAATATCGGCCATTTTGTGCCAATATAGTACTCAAAGGGTTAAAGGCACTGCTGAACAAAAATTCACATTGAATATCCAGAGAATTGGCACAGCTATTGAACATCAATCAGTCCTCTGTAGTTATGGCATCTGCAAAATCTGGCTTTGTCAAAACTGGATCCCACATAAGTTGTCACAGCAGAACATGATGGCTCAATATACTGCATGCGCTTCATTGCTTGTTTGGCAAAAGGTTGATGGTTTTCTTCACAGAATGATTACAGGGGATGAAAAGTGGATATATAATAATGAAAAGCGGACAATGTCCATAAAAGATCACGGTGTCAAGCACCGTGATCTTTTATGGCTCCTAGCAAAACCAGAACAGCATTCTCATAAGGCAATGCTTTGTTGTTGGTGGAATTGCAAAGGTATCATCCATTATGAACTTTTAAACTGGAAACTTTATGAACTTTTAAACAATCCAACTGCTCACAGTAAACACCCAAACCAGTTTGGGTGTTTACTGTGAGCAGTTGGATTGCTTAAGTGCAGCACTGACAGAAATGATGTCATGTTCCACCAGGATAATACAAGGCCCTGTGTTGCATTACAGACACAGCAGAAGATCTATGATACAGTTTGTTATCTCTGCTACTGCCACATTGTGGGCTCCTGGCTGACAGAGTGATCACTGAGCTCAGAGAGGAGCTCAAAGCTACTCCAGTCAGTCCAATCAAGCCTCCACCATGAGACTCGTGAAGGGCTGCAAGGCCCCCCCACGGGAGATGGGGCACACCACGGGGAGGTGATCACTTCCATAAGGGTTGTCCTCGACCTCCCATGTAAAGAGTGGAGATCGAGGAGGTGCAGATGGTGAGGCCCCGTGTTGCATTACAGGCACAGCAGAAGATCTATGATACAGTTCGTTATCTCTGCTACTGCCACATTGTGGGCTCCTGGCTGACATGTGAGGGTTGGAGAATGAAAGTAAGTACTGACACTGTGTTCAACAGGGAGAGAGAGAAGGATCCAGGAGCCACTGCTCCAGGATCCCTCCCGTTGGTGTCAGCACTGCCCCATCATTGAAGTCCCCCATGATGAGGAAGGGGGATGGCAGCTGCGAAACGAGGTCATCAAGGTGTTCCTGCAAGACTATGCTTCCAGGTGGAAGATATACTGTGCAGACAGTCAGGGAGAATCCCACAAAGAGGCGGATGGCTACCGCCTCTAAGTTGGTAGTGAGGGGTACGATCTGGAATGGAGAATGGTTGTTCAAGAGGATGGCGACACCCCTGCAAGCTGGACCATTTCCATCTTGGTCGCAGCAAACTAGTGAAAAGTGCCAGATCATGGGATCTGTGACTGACACATACAGATGGGCTGGTGTGCCTGAAGGAGGGCCTTGATGTCATCAAGATACCTCTGGAATCCACGACAATTCCATTGTAGGAGTGTTGCCATCTCAGAACTTAGAAGAGTGGGCAGACAGCGAATACTTATTCAACTTAACCGCCACAGAGGACGGTTTAGTGAATAGCAGGTGGTCTGTATCCATGTCCTCAGAGTCATCCAAGGGACATGGATCAGTGACTATGCTTTGTGGAGGAGTGATGGTTTTCATTTTTGGCCCTGGTGGGGGCCCCTTTGGTTTGGAAGGTATAGTTGCTTGAGAATGGGAAGGAGGAGGCCTTCTAGTGGAGGTGGAAGGCTGAGTTGCAGGAATGGAAACCGGGATTGATGTAGGAAGTCAACACCAACCTCAGTTTTGCCTGCATCAGGAGGTATTTAGCTGCAGGTGAGAAAGATTCAGTAGGTGGTACACTGATGTCAGTCTGCACCACCACCGAAGTCATTGGAACGATGGGCTTTCCAATGACAGCACTGACATAGGAAATCTTGCCATGTGGAGCAGATGGTGCAGCAAACTTTCTCACCTCAGCATAAGAGATGTTATTGATTGTCTTCAAGCGTTGAATCTCCTTTTCTTCCTACCATTTGGGACAGTCATGGGAATATGTCAGATGTTTGCCACTACAGTTCACACAGCTTGCATTTTCTGCTGTGTAGTTAGGATCGAGATGATCCTTGCTGCCACAGTGACCACAGGTAGGCTTTCCCTGGCAAGCTGTGCAAACATGACCATATATCTGGCACTGAAAGCAACACCGAGGATCAGTACATATGGCCATACCTCGCAATGTAAATAACCTGTCTTGATGGAAGAAGGCAGGCGTAGCATGTTAAATATCACAATCAGTACCCGGGTAGGTACCTATTTACCATCACGGCATGTTGAAACCCGATGGATCGCTGTTACTTCTTGAGGCATGAGCTCTGAATTTCCTCCTCGGTGACTTTGAGAAGGCTCCACTCAGTGATCACACCCTGAGAGGAATTCAAAGTTTTGTGGGGAGTGACTTTGACAGCCACCCCACCAATCTCTGACTTTCAGGAGCAGCTTTGAGCATTTGGGACAAGCGTTTTTTTTTTGTTTCATTCTGCAAGTCGCCAGATTGTAAGCACTTGACGGATTTCAGCTCTCCTGCAAGACCTTTCAAACCTTTGTCGACAAAAAATGGGGACATGTCCCCAAGTACCTGATCACTCATGGAGTGGATGATCAGGAATCTTGGGAATGAAGACACAGACAAAGATGATGATGGCATAGATAACAGAGACAACAAGGAAGATGGGGGCTTATGTATAGCCCTCTTATTGTTATGAAGAAATTAAACGTTAAATTGACGTATAAATTTTTTCATAAACTCTCATGTTTGGTTTTGTGTGGTTCAGTGCCCACTGTCCCCACCCTCCACGGAGCCCAACAAGGGACGCCCAGTCAGGCACCAGGACTACGCAGGCACTATACCCACAAAGACAGTGAGCTAAGCTCTCACAAATAAATAGAAGGAAAATGAAAAGAGAAATGTGTAGAGATAAACTTTCTACACAAAAGGAACTAAGTGTAAAATAACAAAATTGTGAACAACCAAACTGGCCCCATAAAGAAATTATAACTATAAAAGGAAAATAAGTTGTGAGGAAACTTGCAAACCTGTACCTGGACGTCAGGAAGGTCACTCACTGCTCTGTACAGTTGGCCCTAGCAGGACCTGCCCACCAGCCAATTGCTCCTGGGGGATGCTCCTGGAATCTGCTGCCCAGCCCCGCGACAATCAGGCTCTCCAATGGCAAGGCCGCCAAAGGGGATCCTGCCAGTCATGAGCTGAAGAGAGGTGATGGGGAGCCCAGATCAACTACCAGGATCCTCCTTTCCCAGAACATGGGTCTCCGTGCACTGAAAACAAGCGGACAAGCGTTAAGGACTCTGTGAAGGTACCAAGTCAGTGGAACCTTCATAGGAGGTCCCCTCACCACAGACAGGAGCTCTCACAGAGAGGAGAGCCTTCCAGTAATCCCCAATGTGCCTATGAGTATGATTTAATATCTATGATATCAGCTTGTGATAAAACAATCAAAGAAACTTTCTTCAGCTTAAAAATATAAGGTAAAACACTCAAACCCATATTAAAATGTTTCCTAAATTCAGTTTGACCTGAAAATCCAACACTTGCACCTCTACTTACAGGCTTATTATTACAATAAAATTATTGAAATCCAACACTTAGTGAATAATTTTTCTGGTACCAGACAAAGCCTAATATAAACAATGTATTATTTTCTCATGTTTAATGCATTTCAATTACAGTAAATAACTATCAAGTAATTAATATCTAAATTTTCTTTCTACTGGAAATTATTACCACACAACTGTAATCTTCGGTGAATTATGTCTTATGTTCAATATTAATTGAAGTTAGACTGTTTATAACATCATACTTTGATATTTGACTGAGTGCTTGTATTTTGCGCATTGTTGTACATTCCACCACTAGTGTTTTATTTTTTTTTATTCCTTGTTCATTATAGCTACAAAAAGAATGATGCTGATGAGCATGAAAAGATAAAACTATATTAAATGTGTGTGGGGTAGGAGGAACAACATCCCAGTAAGAAAAATTTATTCCATGCTCTATGGATATTTTCTGCCAAATGCACAATTTGCACTGTAATATTTTCTTTTTTACAGATGACTTACAGATGAAATGTCAAACATAGCTGTTTGAGAAAGAAATATGGCACACAAATTGTGTTTCACATGTCATTAGTTATTTTAGAAATCTGATATTATTATGCAATTATATATGCATAGATAAAGTTTCTTTAACTACTGAAACAAAATTTTTTTATGATTATATACAGTAAATCATATAAGATGAACAGCTTATTGATGTAATTTTGCATAACCCCACTTAGTGAAAACCTCAATTTAGTGTAAAGCACAGAGATTAATTAAATCAGGATTTCATTATAGTTTAATTTCAATATTCATTTTAATAGAGATATAGCACAAAATATGACAAATTTAAGATTTTTATTTACTATAAATTTTACAAATGATAATTTTGGAAAAGATATTCAAAAAACACCAATTTTTAAAGTTCTAATATCTGTTTATCTATTCAACTACATTTTGTCATATATATAATTTATAAAGGAATTCAAAATTTTCAAGAAAAGCTAGTAAAAACAATAATTTCTAACACTTCTATATTACCTATAGAACAGAAACTTGCTGCAGGTTTTCACAACTGACCTTCATAAATGTATCATTAATGCTAGAATTCCATATTTTACAATTCAATATTTATTGTTCCGCAACTAAAAATTCACAAACAGTTAAATCATACATAAATAATGAAGTAGAAAAAATGGCACATAGTAAGAAATGAAATCAACATACCACACATAGTTCACAGATGCAGGCTTTAAGTCACTTATATTGTATTCCAAAAGGTTCCCACTATAGGGGGGGAAATTATATATCAAAACATTACAAGAAATTATGCATATATTAGTTACATTACTGTATTAGTTTTAATAACAGCATATATTTACATATTTCACTATTTAAAATCTTGCTCTGTTATAAAGCATTGAAAAAGAAACACTAAAATATTATACATCTGAGAATGAGGCTTTCTCATTTGCTTTCATGTTCTAACTTTCTAAAGAGTGCTCTTCTTAGTTGATGTGACAGTTTAGAGAAAGGAGAGCACTGCAGATGTGATGAAACTTGAAGCCAAAACAACTTGTGCACAGAAAAGCCAAGGTGCAGCTTGTTTTGAAATAATGTATGCAGTATATCAGCAAAGAAGCAATGACACAAAATACAACAATATATTGCCAAATTTTCTTAATTTGCTTATATGGCAGGTCATGTATATACCACATGCTCATGTCTGTCATAACACATGCCCTCATATACCATATGCCTATCCTGGTGAACAAAGGTTGCAAACAAAATATGCCTCCCACAATACTTATGCAGTTTACATTAAGTGCATTCATCCATATTTAAGTTACACTATATTAATTGCAGATCGAAAATATAAAATACATACCTATACACAACTTTCTGTTTGATATCTCTACCTTTCTCAGAAAGTAGAAGTTTATATGAGAAATCTGCTTCCTGTAACTCATCCTTGTATTTTTCTTTATTTTCAACTTTCAACTGTGGTGGTAACCAACTCACCAAGGCACTTCGTGCAGTTACTGCACTTACCTAAAATACATAGTAAATCATATAGTTCAAATTTTCTGTTAATATTTAATAAAACATCTTTAATATTGATGCAAGTCAAATATATTTTAATTATTTAAAATACTATTAATTCGTCTATCCTATTTGCCAGTAATGGCTAATCTTGGACAAACATGGTTTCCAAAAGAATTGGATAATAGTATATGCCATGGTTGCACACAGAGCTGAGCAAAATGAATATAACCAGAAATAAAGAAGAACGTACTTTTCTAAATTTGAAATGTTATAATCACAGCTGTTGAGTGGTTATAATCTATGATTATCTGGATAACTTTACAATGTTCAACTAAAAAAACATGTTAACTACCAAATGTAATGATTTGGTTACCTATTTAACAGCTATGCATAATTCTTCAGAATAGTACAGAGAATCATCTGTTACAACTGTACATAGAGAAGGGTAAATTTATTTTTTATGCTCAGTATTACCAAAAACTAAATAAATCAAAGAAGAATGATTCTTTTCTGTCTCTGCAAGAATTTCTGAAACTATGGTCAAGATTTCCAAAAATATATTACCACAATGAATAGACTTAGATTAGTACCTAAAGAGCTTCAAGGAGAAATCATAATCATCAAAGAACAATGAATTCAGTGAAAAATATTTCACCATGACAACCAACACTGCTGAAACTGCTATTGCTTTTCATACCTGTAACATGTCTTAACATCAATTCTTGCCTTCAACAGTTAAAGGGCAGTGATTTAAACTTATACATAACTGTTACTATTCATTTAAAGACATATTTACAATGGTAAAAGCCTTCAAAAAAAATGGCTACTAGTTGTCCATTTTGCACTAATCTTCACCTGTTGAAATTTGGGAACTTATCTATTTACATAAAGGGTTAATTATATGCTGTATGTAATTACAAACTTAACTGGATTGGTTTCCTATGATATCTGGTATTGCATCATTTAGCCCAGAAGCTATTAATTTTCTGCTTTATGGTGTATAAGAGTCATCAAATGAAAAGGTATAATAGAAATTGAGTCATTCAAAATGAAAAGGTATAATATATAAATCTGAGTGATAGACTGAGTGATTTTTGTGCCCTCACAAAGAGAAATAGGTATACACAGAAAAAAACTTATCAGTATCAGATTAGTGGCAAGTATTAACTTGAATATGACAGACATTGTATGGATTCAAGACCAACTCCACATGGAAGCATCCAGAGTTGAACAAGTGCAGTATGCTAACATTTTAATTTATCAGGGGCCACTGTTAATAGAGTTTCTGGACATGGTGACAATCATCAGCTCACAATGATATTGCAATAATATGAGCATTTGAAGACTGGCAATATCGAAGCACTCTTGACTTTTGAGTAAAATGGTTGTTTTTTCTCATCCAAATCATATCTTTATCACTTGAAAACAAACTTACCACAGAAAAAGGGTTAAGTTTGTCAGTAGTCATTGAAGTACATATATTATTTCAATCTCTTTGTATGCAAGTTCAGACTTCAGTAAATTTTAGTATTTACAAAAAATCAATCATATTAAAGCGCACGCACGCACACGCGCACACACACACACATACATACATACAAAACAGTCATTAGCAGCTATAAAAGTTCATTCTGGCATATTTTCTAATCATCTGAATACTTCAATTATCCAAATACTAGCTTAATGATCTATCTTTAAATTCATATACTTAACCCTTTTTGCCTGAAAAATTCTAAAATTCCTCATAATAAAAACAAGTTTTGTTCTTATAGTAACAGTACATAACAAATTGTTGAGTTTACAAATTAAAAAACGTTAAAATATTTAGTTATATTTTATAAACAAATTGTGTCAAAAATATTTAAGCACATATATTTTAAGAAAATATTATTTTTGCTTTGATCAGTCAAATGATAACTGCAAATATTAATAAAAGCATATGTTCAGTTCAAAGCTTACCATGGGTGCTTTAATACTTGATAAAAGTTCAATTATTAATCTTGCATCACTGTTATCTAAAAATATATTAAAAAAGCACTGTTATCTAAAAAATATGTTAAAAAAGCAAGTACACAGAATGCAGAAATCTAATATTTAAAACTGTATAATGTGGATGATAATATAGTGTTTATAAAATAAGCATAAAATATGTAAAATTTATTCCTTCCAGCATGCAAATTTATGCAGTGGCCAAGGGAGTGATAAAAATTAAAAATATGACCTATATATTAGAGTGGAGAGGAAAAAAATGTTTTGTTTTGTTTTCCTGATAGTGCAAAAAAGTTGTCAATTTAGCTCCTGAACAAACATATAAAATATTTTTTTAAACAAAAAATTGGTGTTCCACCCAGACACTGAATTTTTACCATTAATACACTGCTAGAAAACTTTGCACTTTTGACTTTCTTGATCCAACTCTTTGTACTTTTTATTTACTACATAGGGGATTGAGAAAGATTCCAGAAGCTACTTGTTATTTGTACAGGACATCTCAAATAAGGAAGTATACCTGATGGAACACAGCCTTAGACACCATGCAGTTAAGGCTTTGCAGTCAGTTTTTGAGGAACAGCTGGAAATTGGTTTTTATGTGTATGATTTAGCACTGGTACAATTCAGGATCTTGTCAATGAACACTGTTGCCAGAAGACACAGAAAGGGAAGTGAGACCAAGAGATTTAATAGAATCACACTACCACTTATTTAGAAGTTATGAGAGACTGTATCCTGCATTTCGAAGCTATTATGTAAATGATAACAATTTTAAGCAGAATTCAGCTACTCTCTTTGTGATACTGAGTATGTTTCTTCTCTATCTGGTTAGATCACCATATAAAGCATAAGCTGCCAAGTATGAGTGAAAACCAAGAGTCGTGTTTGAGACACTAAGTGAGATGAGCGGTCAAAGGTTTGACTTGATTACATACACTGAAGAGCTAACACATTATGACCAGCGCATCTTTATGCAAATCAAAGCAACTGCAGGTAAACGATGGCATGTGAGAGTCATGAAATGGTATAAATAACACCTGATACTGAGCTCTGTTAATCAGTGTTATTCTTGTTCTTCAGATGGGAAAGGCAGTGGACTTAAGTGAGTTTGACAAAGGCCAAATTGTAATGACCAGATAACTGGGTCAGAGCATTTTAAGGAAGGCAAAGCTTGTGGGGTGCTCACTGTCAGTCATAGTTAGTACCTTCAAAAAGTGATCTAAGGAGGGAAAAACCACAAACCACAGGCAAGATGTGGGCCGACCATGGCTCACTGATGCTAGAGGTGAGCGAAGGCTATCCTGTATGGTATGAGCCAACAGAAGGGATACTGTGGTGCAACTTGCCCGTAATTTGAATGCTGGTGAAGGGAGTAATGTGTCACAACACACAGCACATCGAACCCTGCTGAAAATGGGGCTGTGTAGTTGCAGGCCACTCTGAGTGCCCATGTTAACCTCAGTTCACCATCAAAAGTGCCTACAATGGGCACACGAGCATCAAAACTAGACCTCGAATGATTGGAAGGTCGTCTGGTCCGATGAATCTCGTTTCTTGCACCATACGGACGGCTGGGTAAGTGTGCGTCATTTACCTGGGGAAGTGTTGACATCAGGATGTGCCATGGGACGAAAATAAGTCAATGGAGAATGTGTAATGCTTTGGGCAATGTTCTGCTGGGAAAACTTAGGTCCAGTCATTCCTGTGCAGGAAACTATGACATCTATCACCTACTTAAACATCATTGTAGACAAGGTACATCCTTTCACGGCAATGGTATACCCCTCTTTCAGCAGCCCTCACAGCAATAGTATTGCCTTCTTTCAGCAGGATAATGCATCATGCCACACTGCCCAGAATATTAAAGAATGGTTTGCAGAACATGAGGAAGACTTCCAGGTATTTCCCTTGCCTCCAAATTCCCCAGATATCAATCCAATCGAACATTTGTGGCTTGTGTTGGAACAGTGACTCAACCACATAACTTACAAGAGTTAAAGGATCTTCTAGTAACGTGTTGGTACTAGATACCACAAGACACCTTGACACCTTTAGAAATCTTATAGTGTCAATGCCTCGCCGGGTAAGAGCTGTTTTGGTGGCACATGGAGGACCAACATTATATCAGGCAGGTGGTCATAATGTTTTGGCTCTTCGGTGTATTGTGAAGTGATAGGCATACCTATGGTTAGGTAAAATAGAACTTGACACATTATGCTCTTGGTATTGGCAAAATAGTAGAAAAATTTACCACAGAGGTAAAGTAAGTTGGCTTACCACATCATTTCTATCAGAATTTCAGATTTTGGGCAGTGATTATAACAAAAAGCAGTAAATTTACATGATAAAACAGTTTTGTTTCTCTATCATTTTGAAATGCACTACCCCTTTTTCTGATACTATCTTTGGGCCTTATGCAAAACCTTTACATTTTTAAAATTTTCTTTACAAATATGATGCACTTTCATATGATCATGAGACAATAAGAAGCAACACTGTACAACATACCTCTAACATATTTACAGTGATTATTTCTGCTATTTTACAAATATTAGTATGACAAAAGTATGGATTTCACCTTCAAATCTTGCCTAATCCATAGGATTTCATGACTTTATCATATCTAAGTACAATTTGATGACTCATCTTTCTTGGAGCTCTAAACACTGTACATATTGTATTTCTTTAGTCTTTTACTCACGTTGAATTAGAGATTATGTGACAAAAAGCTAACTGGATACACAAGAAATATACTCAATATCACAAAGAGAATGGCTGAACTTGGAATAAAATTATCATTCACAAAATAGCTCCAAAATCAAATGTATGGGCTCTTCTTTTAAAAAAATATAACTTCTAATTAGTGAGTGTGTGATTCTATTAAATTCCTTGGTCTTTCTTCCCTTTCTGCTGTGCCATCTGACAGTTACTGCCATTGACAAGATCCTTAACTGATACTAGTGCTAAATAGTACAAAAAAAAAAATTTCCAACTTTTCCGAAAAACTGACTGAAAGTAGCCATAATGGCATGGTGACTGAGACTACTGTTCCATATGCATACTTTTAATTTCTTCTGTTAGTACTAAGGCAATGATCAGCAAACTTACTTCAATCTTAGTGGAACATATCCTTGTTTGAGAAGGCCTGTTATAAGCTAGGAGTAACTTCTAAAATCCTTCTCAATTCTCTATGTAGCAAATAATAATAAAAAACAAGAAAAAAAAATTACATCCAGGAAGCCAAAAATTCTAAGTTTTCTAGAAATATACTAATGGTGAAAAATTCAAGGGCTAGGCAAAACTCTAAAGATTTTTCTTTTTATTTAAATGGAGCAATGAGAAATGCTTACATGGTAAGATTAGATCTGCTGATACAGCTGGAAGGATGACAATCTGTCAATGTGTATTTACAAAAATATGTAATATGTACATCTTCCCCATGCTTCATTTTTATCATGATGTCATGCCCACCATGTGTTTTCTGACAATTATTTGAAGAATACAAAAAGGACTTCCTTTATCTCCCTTAGTCGCCATAATTATGGACCTCCATCTCATTGGATATTTATGGGATGGACAGGAACATGCTGAGGATGATCTCCCCTAATAAGGGCTATGAACTCTATTTTTAAAGCTCTTATTAGTGAAAATCTCTCTTATAGTCCTTGGTAGTAAAATTAGCTAAGTACAAAAATAATTTTGGCCACTCTTACTTTAGATCAGTACATTTCCTTATTATTATTGAAATTAATCTTGGCTTAACTTCACATCATTCACCCAACAGGTCACCTCTACTTTGAGAATACACCAAGTATAGAGTATCAGGTAGTTGGTAAATATAACCTTACTAGTGGTTTTTAATGCTGGGTGTATTACATTTAAAAACTAAGATAAACTAAACACTAAAGAACTAAGATAAAAACTAAGATAAAATACAGTGAACATAAAACTTTCACTAGCAAGGCAACAAAAATAAAAATTGCATAATTCCCTAATAAATCTAATGTGCCACTTGTCTGTTGCTTCTCTCCCCCCTCCCCACTCCACCATGCGCAGTGAACATGCCGCACACCTACTTAGCATGATTCTGGTGGAGATTGGTGGCCAGTAGCTCAGAAGGAAAACAGCTGACAGTTATTAGGTCGTGAGTTTATATCCCATCCATTTCCAAGCCATTCTTCCACTAACGATAAACTGCAATAAAATCATACCAGCTACTTTTCAGACACAAAAAATTCATGATTTCAGGTTATTATTGAAATACATAGTGGTACTATACAACTAATATCAGATTTAAAATATTTTGGGAAATATCTATTCTTATATGACTACATATACAGGGTGGTTATAAATTTCCCTATTCCAGAGTCCCAGGAGAGATGATGGACGGAGATAGTGCCACAAATATTGGTAGGTAAGTTAATAAAACATGAAGAAGTGATCTAGCAAAGAAAAATAATTTTTAAGTTCATCCTTCAAACTATTTGTATAGAGTTTTTAGGAGCAAACTGAGAAGCTTTTTGGAGCAAGGAATAAACTCAGTTTTCAGTGAAGTGACACTATGTGGTGAGGTTAGGGTTGTTAAGAACTTTTTTCCACATGTTATGAAGTGTGATTCGTGTCTCAGTTGCAGGTAGGAATGGAAGAGGTCATTATTTCAATAGACTAGCAGACAATGGTTTCATAGTAAGTGAATGCATGTGCTAGCAGTGTGGCATGCTCCCAGTCTATGATAACTACATGTTGCCTTGCTACATGTAAACAGATCATCTGCGCAATCTAAATCAGTGGTTCTCATCCTTTTATGCTTCACAAACCCCCTGGAAATGTGTATGTAACTGGCGTACCCCTTATATAGATAGATAAAACTATAGTTATAGTATAACAATGGTTATTTTTACTTTGTTACTAGAACTAGCAACTTCTGAGCTCTCATGGTGTACCCCAAAAAATTTTACCATGTACCCCCAAGGGGTATGCGTACTCCACGTTGAGAACCCGTGATCTAAATCATTAATTTTGAAATCTCTAGAACATTTAAAGCAAAAATCTTTCTCTTGTGAAGAATTTCACATAACATAATCAATAAGCAAAGGAGAAAAGAAGACAAAATGCACTCTTGTCTAACTCCATTAGCAATGCTAAACCAATCGCTTACAAGCCTTACCAACTCTCACACACGGTATTATAGAGAGTTTCCATTCTGCTAACTTCTCAGGTATTCCATATGATCTAACAATCAACCATAAATTATGTCGATCAACAGGCTCAAAAGCTTTTTCGAAATCTATGAAGCTTATAACCACAGGTTTCTGAAACTCTGACAATTTTCAAGAATCTGCCGAAGTGAAATATTTTAGCTACACATCCCCTGTCATTCTGAATCTGCACTGTTCATCACACAGTTGTCCATCAAGTAAATTCTTAATTCTATAAGTTTAATCATGCAAAGAACTTTACCTGGAACAGGAAAACTAATTCCCCTATAATTATCACAAGAACTGCAATCACTTATTTTTTAATAGGGATAATAATAGTAACTCTAGTAATATCCTTGGGAACAACACAATTATTACAAAAAATGTTCAAAATTTCATTCAGCTATGCAGCAACACAAATGTTTCCAACTCTAAGCATTTCAGTGGTGATTTCATCCTTCCTTGGGGATTTATGCACTTTTAATTTATAGATAGCCAAAGGAACTTCAGAATGTGATATAGGGCCAACATTAATCCTTTAATGCCCAAGAAATCTGAGAAAAAGGTAGAGGGTAGTAAAGACAAAGAAATAGCACTATTCTGACTAGTCCATTTCAAAATCTCTGCCGTTTTGGGCCGTTCTGGGAGTTGTTAACAGATCCTTTACACGTTTATTAAGCTCATTGTAATGCCATTTGTTAGGAATAATAGGGTATTGATTCATATTAATCCTGCACTTCCTTCTTTCAGAAATAAGTTCCATAGCCTTATCACTCAAAAAATTTTGTTTCCTCTGTTCCCTTTTATCTAAAAGAGTACTGTTGGTTTCAAGAAAGACCTGTTTAAAGTGATCCCATTCTTTCTCAACCTCAGCAGTAAGCAAACCATGAGTGTCGTAATGACTAAGTAGCCTATCATGGTGTTAAAGGTAATTTTCTTAACCTTAGCACATTTCTTAAACTTCAGTTGCAAGACACTTTTGACCAGATGAGTCAGACCCAATTTCGACTCCCGTGTATGATCTGACATTCCTAACAGAATAGTCCATTTGCTGTTAATTAAAATATAATCTATCACATTCCTGTGCAACCCATCAGGTGAAACCTATGTATTCATAACTGCCCCAGTGTTTGTAGTACAAATTGGTTATTTACAAACTGTTAAGTTGACTTACCTGAAGATGTTCCTATTGGAACTACCAAAGTCAAATGGACCTAAAACCCCTGCCCAGAGGTCAGAGTCAGTACCAACTTTAGCATTGAAGTCACCTAGCACAAGAGAAATATCTCCTTTCTTGACAGAATTCAAAATATCCTGAAGTTGTCTGTAAAACCTATCTTTCTCGTTCTCATCAGAGTCCTATGTGGGGGCATAACAGATGACATTCAAGTCTTTTGTTTTAAATTTATCTGTACGAAATCTCTCATTAATACATTCATATCCTAGAAGAGCATCACTGGTTTATCTGCTGAGAAGTAAACCTACACTTTGGAGATGCTTTCCAGCCTTTCTGCCTAAAATGAGAAATTTAAAATTATTTTTAAATATATCACCTTTACCTGTCCATCTGGTCTCTTGAAGCCTAGAATACCTAGGTTATAACACTGGAATTCCTCTGTGAGGCCATCAAGACATAATATCTATGTATATAATTAATTTCAATACACAGCAAAGATTTTAAAATATTTAATAATTCACAATTTTGCTGTTTTAACGTTAACTGCTCTTGAGCAACCACTAATCTACATTCCAATTACATTGCTTTTCTTAGTTATCTAAGAACTCTTTGTAACATGGTATTATTTTTTACTTAAAGAGGCTTTAAGTTCCTTAAACATTCCAAGAGCTCAACTCAAGTTCCATTTGCTCATGAGCAGTTAGCATTAAAACAGCAAAATTGTGAATTATTAAATATTCTTAGATCTCTATGTAATGTCCCCAAGTTCCACATACCTGCAGAGAGAAATTATTAGTATGATTTTTAAAGAAACTAGGTTTATTGAGAGAGGTATGGCATGGGACAAAGACCCATTCTCCCACCCTAAAGGCTACCATGCTGGTAGGAACTTCAAGCACCACCTTTTCAAGCAGACCTTTTCGAGAACCAGAAACTGACCTGCCTAACACACATTACTTCAGTGTAGGATTAGCAATGCCCAACTAGCTAAGTGAGGGTTCAGGTACCTGCCTCGGGCTGTGATCAGGATTATCCACCAGCTGAAATAAGGTATCCTGTGTCAGTGGTGAAAGTGGATTGTATTTCTTACCAGTATGCTTCAAAGCATAGCTATGTATGGAAAACCATGCACAGGCAGTCACTTCACTGAAGTCATCTTACAGATATAGTGAAGTGTATGGTGATGAAAGTACACCATACACTTCATTTCTTTCATATTAATATTCACCATACACCATTTTTCAATTCTCCATTTCTCTCTGTTTTCCAATAATAGTGAATCATTTAAGAGTTTTTTAGTGTGAAATAAATATTAATATGCCCATGTACTATACTGATGATTTTGTTGTATTCGCGGATTCTGGCATTATTGAAGAATACAATAATGAGGTGGAGGGTTTTTACCTGGTGGTACATATTTTAACATCGTCCATGGCGAATATGGGATACTCGTTTTCAGGGAAAATGAAGTTTTCCATTTTCCGATTTTGCACTCTCTAACAAGTAATAATTCATACCAATGGGTGATTGGAAAATGTAAATAATAATATATTATTAAGTCCTAAAAAACATAAAAGACATGTCTCATTTCTCCCTTAAAATAAAAAGTTGTATTTTCTTATCCCTTAGATTTCAGGTGCAAATCACCCAGTGTATATAAAATGATTTATTTATTATTACTATATTAATTAAAATTTATATACTAAATTTATAAAAATAAAGAGCAACCTGGTCAAATTTTAAGCAATTTTAATTTAATTAAAGGACATAAAACTGCCAATATTCCATTCTTCATGAACACATTCCACACCAGAGTTTCTAGTGTATCTTTTGCAATATCACTTCTAGTTTACATTTTCAATATTTAGCACCTTCTACCAAGAGTAAATTAAGGCCATTCAGAGGATTTAGAAACTATGAATCACCATATTTCATTAGTACTTATTCAAGTCATAAAGAATTTTTCATTAATCTCTCAAAACCAAAAGTTGCATTTTCCCAATCATCCTGAGGGTGAAGGGACAAAATATTTCTTCCAATGTAAACCCCTTAATTATCACACTCCACAATTAAAACATCAAATTTCTAGCCCAAATAGATCATTTGCAACATTTATTTAAAAAGTTAAAATTTTCAAAATTATCTACCATCAGAGGAAGCAATTAAAGCTTTTGGGAGATTCTAAAATTGTGAATCTTAATAGTTTATCAATACCTATTCAACTAAAAAAGAATTTTCAATTATTCTCAAAAAACAATTTTTGCTTAAAACACAAAAATCACATTTTTTCAAACCCCCTCTCAGGGTAAAGGTAAAAAACCATTGTTGCAAATGCAAACTTGGTTGTGAAACATGATATTCACATTTCACAACCAAAATTGAAAATTTGTAGTGTAATTACATTGCTTGCAATATTGGTTTAAAATTTTGCAATTTTCAAAATTTTCCACTGTTAGATAAAGTAGTTATAGCTATAGGAAGATTTGGAAAGTGTGAATCGTAATATTTCATCAAACCTATCTAACTTAAAAATAATGTTTTATATTTTTCTAAAAACAAAAAATTGCGATGTCTATAGATAGACAGATGACAAAGAGAAAACATTAGTTCGTTTTTTCTCAAAACAACCTAAAAAATTTTTTTCATGAATTTACATTAACAAAAAAATTAGAAAATATTAATTCCCTTTCCCACTTAATCTTCAAACTCATTACTTAAATTTGTGGAGGCCTTGCCCAATCACCCCCATTAAATTGTTTTCAGTGATTCTCAGAAATATTAGAATTTTAAATTCAACAGAATATTATTCACCAAAATAAATTTAGAAGATGAAAGAAGAAACCATAGATATATATATACACATCTCACAAAAATCGAGTAAGAATTAAAATAGGAATTTGAAAACCACAAATACTTTTCCCCAGTTCTGCCTCTGGTGGTGATTAAGACCAAGCCCAGACAGCTACTCCGGATGGGAAAGTGCATTGTTTATGATGATTCCCCTAGAGATGGCTTTGGTTGGAGTGGACTTTCTTTGGGTTTGCTCTCTTTACCCAGTATGCTAATAGTTCAAAGAGAGAAAGTACTATTTACTTCCCCTTGGCACTCCCTGTCAGCAGAAATGAAACCTCAAGTGTGTGTTTTCAAACAGCTTCTAAAGTATCTAAAGTGTTAAGTTGTAGTAATGTAATTGAAAAAAAAGAGGAATTTTTCTTAAAAGTATCCTTATTTTAATTAAATGCTAAGAAGAAAGAGCATTAAAATGCAAAAGAAATCGTTAACTGTACCACACCTAAAAAATGTCTTACCATTATGCCACATTGGCAAATAATTTCATGATAGTATAGTGTACCGGTGTGTACAAGCCTACTTTCACCACTCCCTATGCCTCTGTTCACTTAGGGCTGGCAACACACAAGCAAACAGAAAACACAGTGGTAGATTTTCCCTCAACAGAGGGTCACCAATTTCCCTGCATAAAATGCACCAAATCCAGGATCCATAATCAAGTTCAAAGATATAAACCAGTCCAGTCTAGTGGGTATAAATGGTCAGCATCAGGACCCTGTAAAGTTGACCACTCTTCAGCATGGAAGGGAAAAAAAAAGTGCAACCATAAGCCATACTGATCTGATGCCTGGATACCTTATCTCTTTTGAAAGGTACTAATGGCCTGCACCATGAGAAAGCAGGGTCAGACATCAGGTGCTAGGCTGGCTGGTTTCCTTGCATCATCACTGGGGATTGTTACAAAGCTCTCCTTCCAGTTTATACCTAGCTACCATTTACAGACAAAGATCTTTTTAATTGTGTACAAAAAATTATTCCAACTGTTGCCACCAAGGAGAACGTGCCCATTCCCCTTAGTGGCAACAGTTGGAATAATTTTTTTACAGGTATGCTAATCATGTTTGTTTGCTTAGTAACACATTTCCAACACAAAAGACATTGTATAAAAGTGGCACACACCATAAGTCAATGGCTGTATGGCTCTCGTGTAGGAAGAATGAGCACTGTTATCCAAGTTATTTTACTAGAATCAGAGTAACACAAACTCTCCACTGTAAGAGTATCAGCATCTGAGAAGTCTGCAGAGAGGACCACTGACGTCATCAGTGGCATTAAAATAAGATGAAGTTTGTGGCAACTGGTGAGTTGGGAGTGACTCTAGAAAGAGGACAGCCACCCATTGCAGATGTGGCGGATGAGGTGACAGTTGCTATAACAACCTATGCCAGAAGTGGCATGTGATCAATCAGCTATGCCAGAGTGTGTCATGACAGTTGGACCTTCTCTGTCTAGTGCCTTCAAAGTGCTAGGGCATATTGTGTGATGGTACCCAAACAGGATTCATATGGTGCAGGAACTGCAACCATGTGATTTACAACATTGTACCAACTTTGCTCTCCAATTTCTGGCATGGATGACACATGGTGCCCACCCATTTAAAGCCATTTTACATGTTATTTAAATAGACTGATGACTGAAACAAGTATTGATGATAGGATGCATGTTAAACAATATTAAATGAACATCATCTCCAGCCCTCATACATGACAGGGTGTGGCATCAGTGCACACTTCATCAATGGGTTGTTTTCTTTGATGAGGTTACACCTAATGGTCCAGTGTACCATAAAAGGTGTCCATTACTCAACTTTCTCTAGCATTACATGAATCCTACCCTCCAGGAATAGCATTATCTGGACACCACAGTGTTTATGCATGATGCGGCACCCCCACACATTAGTTAGCAGATAAGGCAGTTGCTGCATACAACACTTGGTGATAAGAGCTGTTTCTTAAGACTTTTCTCAAGCCTGGCCACCACACTCACCAGGCCCGAATCCTTATGATTTCCGGATCTGGGGCTATCTCAAGGACTGGATTTATCATGGTAGCATGCAGTTGCTTGCTGAAGGCCAGCATTACACATGAAGTGACCAACATTCACAGCGACAAGCAATGGTGGCCCCATGCAGTCCTTCACTTCCAGCACATCTTCTGCACAGATGGAGAGCATATTATCAGTTTCTGTAACAGACATGTGCATGAAACCAATAAACATCGTTTTCTTGCCTGTGCCTTTCTTGTGTCTGCAGCAACCATTTTCCCCTGGTAGCAACAGTTGAAATTATTTTTATTCTTCACTAAATAACTTCTGCATGTTCTCAATATGCTAATAAGCTTATTGAGAACATGCAGAAGTGATTTTCACAGAGTTATCTCTGTTGCATTTTTGCAGAAGCATTTTTGCAGATCTATCTCTGTTTGTCATTTCTCCTGACTCCAGAATAGTGGATCTTATTTAATAACCACTCTGTATATATGTGGTGAAGAAATTAACCACACTGCTGTACATCTTTTCATTAGTAAATTTTTGTTTGATGGAAAAGCAAAACACAATTTAAAAATACCTTCATTAACACTTTTTTCCCCCGATCCTTCTTCTGAAGGTGGGGATTTTTCCTTAATTTTTTTCTCTGTTCCATCTGTTAGAGAAAGCAAAAGATTATTTCACAATGATAATCAATTAGCAACATACAGGGTGATTCAGAATTCATCATCAATATTTAGTGGGGAGGAAGGGAATAAGAAAAGAAAGAGATTTCACATAGGAAAGTATGGGGGCAGACGAACGCATGGTGGTGTAGAGGGCGCTGTGTGTACACACCTCACATGCAGAAGCACAGCTGTTTGACGCGTGCAGTCAGTTGTCATTCGACAAGGTGAATTTGCAGAAGTAACATGAACCAGTATACGTGGAATGAATGTGCAGATATGCATGTAACTTACGGTGCGGCAGGAGAAAGATGTCTTCGAGCCAGGCAATTGTATGCAGCGCGCTTCCCAAACCGCCGTGTGCCACAGCATCAAATGTTTTCACGTATTCATCGCCAACTGCGTGAAACAGGATCGTTTGCTGCTAGTAATGTTAATCGAGGGAGGCGCAGATCGGCATGGACAGTAGCAGTAGAGGAAGCTGTCCTACAGGAAATCGAGGAACAACCTGGTGCTAGCACACGAGGTATGGCTAGGCAGTTTGGAATTTCGCAAGCAACAGCGTGGCGGATATTACACGATGAAGGGTTACATCCGTTTCATCTGCAAAGAGTGCAATTATTGGCAGCAGACGACCATCCCAAGCATGTTATTTTTTGTCAGTGGTTCATGCAGAGAACAGCCGTTGATCCCAATTTCCCAACGTATGTTCTTTTCACCGATGAGGCGTTGTTCACTCGAGAGGGTGTCTTCAACACACACAATTGGCATGTGTGGGCTCATCAGAACCCACACGGTACAAGACCTGGAGCTGCGCAACAACGTTTTGCTGTCAATGTGTGGACTGGGATTGCCAGTGACTGTTTGTTGGGCCCGTATTTACTACCATCCCGTTTGGACGGTGCCAAGTACCTAACATTTCTTCAGACTGTGTTACCGGATCTTCTGAACGAGGTTCCTGATGATAGTCTCCGGCGAATGTGGTTCCAGCATGACGGCGCTCCTGCACATTTCGCAAATGCTGTGCGTGCTTACCTACGCAGACAGTTTGGTGGTCAATGGATTGGCCGCGGTGGACCGGTTTCTTGGCCACCACGGATTTATCTCCAATCGATTTCTTTGTATGGGGTGCTATGAAAAACATGGTGTACGAGACCCCTGTTGATAGTGCTATGGATCTTGTAGCACGCATATCAGTTGCTGCCTCAAACATCCGGGAAATGCCAGGCATCTTCCACAGGGTCCGGCTGTCCATGCAACGCCGTTGTGAGTCATGCATTCTAGCACATGGTCGGCAGTTCGAGCACCTCTTGTAAGTCTGTACAACCAATGCAAAGAAATGTTACATGTAAGATAATGTTTTTTCCTTACCACTTCCTTCTTATGTGTTCTTTCCATCATTGAACTGGGGTCATTTTGCCCTACTACATGGCATATGCGCCCATGCTTTCCTATGTGAAATCTCCTTCGTTTCTTATTACCTACCTCCCCACCAAATATTGATGATGAATTCTGAATCACCCTGTATAGTTAAATTAGGTAAGCTAATTTGGTCAGTTGTCTAAAGACAATACAATTACAAGATTTAATTTCTATGAATATTTCAAGGCACTGTATAATATTAAAACTTCTAACTTATATTTCATAACCTAATTATTAAGCTTAAACGTCTAACTGCCACAAAGAGAAATACTATATGTTTGTTAAATATATAGCTTTCTTGATATTTGTTAAACAAATACTAACACTTTTAAGCTGATACATGGTTTACTAAACTGTCTTCATTTGAAAAAATGAGTTGAAAAATAATTGGTTGTCCTGACTGGGATTCGAACTCGGGTCTCCCAAGAGCATGCTGGGCGTCTTAACCACTAGACCACCGAGGAGCTGACCAACTCTCCAACTTAGTGACATATAAGTTTCTTAGTGACATATAAGTTCTTCACCAGTGGTGCCATCTATTATCAGACGTTGGGCAACCAAGCCACCACATATTTGATGGTAGTAATATTTGTCACTCACACTCACAGCATTATACTCTATAGCATATATAAGCTATTCAGTAATAAATTATCACAGGAAAAGTCCTGTAGACAAGGAACACTTAAAAAAATGGATTGTCCTGACTGGGATTCGAACCCAGGTCAAGGAGGGTCTAAGGGTCCACCCATGCACCCACCTTCATCATAAAAAGATTCAAAATTTAATCAGCCATCTGACAACAGAAACATTCCCAGATCTGTGGAAATTTCATCTACCCATGAGGATTTATGCAGTCTTAACTGAGGGATACTGAAACTAACTTCAGAATGTGTGATGGAGGGCCAACATTTTAGCCAGTAATGCATTTATACTCATTCTAATGGGAGTAGAACTAGCCATATTGTTTAGGAAATCTCGCCAGTCGTTTAGGAAATAGCCAAAATGTTCAATCCACTTTCCCATGATAAAATCCTCTCCTTCAAAACCTTGCCAAGTTTATCTCTCAATTCCTAAATGCCAGTCCATTTCTTTCTATGCAAACATTAAATATCTGGTATAACTCGCTGCTGCTGTACTATCTAGCTGCTTCCTCTCCTTTGTCAGCTATCAAACCAAAAATTATGATCAGCATTTAACTGATCCTTTACACATTTATTAAGCTCTCTGTAATGCAGTCTGTTAGAACTAGTAGTATTTTAATTCAGCTCATTTTTGCAATTCACATTATTACATTATGATGCTTTCTGCAACAGCTTGCTCCTAACATTCACAGAAATTTTCCTATCCCATATATATATACCAAAAATGGAAAAATAAATATATTGTGCAAAATACAACTGCCTGAACTTCCCACATAGCACATGCAATCATCATCATGCCAAGATGATCGAGGAAAATAGTGATAACTGTAGATGTACAGGTGAAATCTATATCACAAATTACAAGATAAAGCTACCTTTATTGTTTCTTTACAGGAAGTGCTGCCATCTATTTTAGTTCACATATTATATCAAGTCTGCATTCAGATATAGAAACAATACAATTACCTGCGATGGCTTCTAATCAGGTTGTGTACAATGCTCATTGATACACAATTGGTGCCAAATGGGTTAAAGGAAAAATTTAACACTAAATGTTTAACAATCATGTTTAACACAAGTTTATTATTGTTGCAAACTATAACTAACACATACTTTAAATCAGAGGTCTGCAATCGTTTTGAAAGCAGAGCACCAAGAGGTACAAGGACACACTTGGCAAGCATAAAATATTTTCAATGATACTCTCATCCAAATAAAAGTAAAATAATAGTAATTAAAATTTTTACAATGTAACTGTTTATTCATGGTTACCAAATGGGATACTACATATTTTAGTTATAAAGTTACTTTAAGTATTTTTAATCATTATAGAAGTGTGAAAGCTGTTTAAATAATACAAAATATCAGATGTTTTGTATTGGTTGTAAGAATACTTTAAAATTTTTAGCACAAAATGTAGTGCTATCAGTAATAGCAGATGAAATTTTATTATGATTATGCTTGTGATCAGTAATACAGGAGGCAGAGGCACGCACTTTAAACAGTTTAGCACACATGGTGCTTGTAAGAAATGAGTTACATATGTCTGCTCTAAATGACAAACTTCAAAATTAATGTGATTTATCAATGTTAATTCATTAAAATGTTAAATAGAGGAACTGTTATCAGAGTAAATGTATTAAAATTTTAGTCATGTATTTTTTTTTTATCATTGCTGTGAACATTAGGACTATAATTTAATTTTACATAGAACACCACTAAAATAAGGTAACTCCCTTGAATAATTAGCCCACTTGATACCATTGGTATCATAATTTTTTATTAGTTTAGCTTCCTCTAAAGGGCTGGAGGCATATGTAATGAATTTCAAAAACATCACCTTTTCTTGGAGATGATGATGGAGAAGGTTCAGGAGGGATAGCTATGCTATCTTTTTGGCGTACCTCCAACCTTTTTTTCAGTCTTAGAACCTGGCGATGTGTTCTCTCATCTTTATGTGCATGAGAATGAGAAGTTGATGCTGTGGCAGAAGACCCTATAAATTAATAACATATTTAACAAAAAAACTAGGCTTTGGTATTTTGTTTATAAATTTATTTCATCTAGGCTTTGGTACTTATCATTTTCAGATAATGAACACAATATATGCAACAGTCCTTGTCTACATCCCAAGACATATTGAAAAAATTTTTATCACTCTTTTTAAATAATTACTTAAAGACAATATAACAATGCCATAACTTATTGTGTGCACAAGGTCTTTTATCAGCACAATTACAGGCTTTATCTGGCATGCTAACAGCATTGATACATTTTGCCTAAAGAACAGCACATATCAAAAAGAAAGAATACTCTGGATCAAAATTGCAAAACTCAAATGTGGACAATGGACAGAATCTACTTCTAAAGGAATGAAGTGAAACAGAATCCATTTCTAAAGGAAAGAAGAGGGTCAGAATCTACTTCTAAAGGATTGAAATGGGCCATGAGTTATGCCACTTTTGGCCATTTAAGCCAGTGTAGTCTTTTGGCAGCTTCTCTGAAAGCTAATGTTTTCAGAAAAATTTTACTCAAAAGAATTTTTTTTTTCAATTTTCTCTTTTCATACTTTTACAATTTATTTCTTGAAAGAATATACAAATATAATATTACAATTCATATTTCAGCAAAAATATATCAAAAAAGAATTTAAAAAATTAACTTTTTTTGTCATTTTTTCCACTTTATACACATTTGAAATATTTAATGACTTTTAAACCTATATTCTACCAAAACATACCTAAAATCAAACTTCTGAAGACAAAGAACACATTTATCTTTTTCCCCTTGTGAAACCCTTACATTTAAATTTTACTATGGGTAATTTTTTATTTTTTTCTACCCTGTCAGTGTCAATCATACAGGGTGTTGATGCTAACTACATATCCCAACCTTAAAGAAATTATGGCCCTGAACTTGATTATGGATCCTAAACTTGCTACACTGGTGGCTTTTTTGTTTAACCTGAAAAACAGGTTTCTATCCTAAATTAAAAACGGTATTGTATTTTTAACACCTCTAAAATATAAGTTTTTTGGGCATATATATTAAAATTTTTAAAATTCGATATTTCTATTTTTAAAAAAATAAAGTTCGGTGTGTTGTGCTAAGACCATATGCATATGTCATTGGCTCTCCCAATTCAGATTCTTCTAACGTATATATACGGGTTGGGCCCTGGAAGAGTTAGGGATAATTTTCCACTGTGTTTTTTTGTGGGTTGACAGTCCAAAATGAATAGATGCACAGGATACCTTTATATCAGCTGGAAGATAATTCTGATCAGAAGCCATCGCAGGTAAATAAACTCTTGCTTCTGTGGGCATTACCAAACCTACACTAGAGGAACTTCTATCAGCATAGGTGGCCTAAGTCTTTAGTAGTGGGGGGGGGGGGGGGGGGTAATAGGTCTTTGTCTCATGCCTATGATTAGAGGATAGTCTGTATTGTTGGTAGTTCATCTCTCGATAAACATATTACTCTCAAGATCCCGCTAATCATTTTCTCACCACAGGTATTTGGAATGCAAGTACTCTGCAAAAAATATTATCTTGATGTCCTGACACATGAATTCTAGCATTATAACCTAGAAATTCTGTGCTTGGAAGAGACCATATGTACAAGTAAATGTCAGATACTTTTAAAAAATCTTAAATTTCTCTTTTCAGAGAAAGAGGATGGAAAGCATCAAGACATAGGTTTGCTTCTCAAAAGACAAACTGGTGATTCTCTCCTAGGATATGACTAAATTAATTGAAGTTTTCTTGGAGCTAAATTTAAAATTAGGTTTAAAGACTTGATGTTATCTGTTATGTCCCCACCAAGGACTCTGATGAGGATAAGGATGAGAATAATTTTTTATTAAAATTAATAAAATTACAAAAAAATTAGGAAGGATAAAAAATAAAAAATTTTAAGTAACATTTTTCAAAATATAATACTTTTATAATTGTAAATTAAGTTATTTAAAATTAAAATATTAAAATTAAATTTACAGACAATTCAGGATATTTTGAACTCTGCCAAGAAAGATTTGGAGTATTTTACATCCTAGCAGCACTTTTTTGTACACATTGGGCTAAATAGCAAGGTCACAAGGATCCCAAAGGCTCAGAGAAGTTTGGGGGGAAAGGGACCTACTGGACAGCTGTTAAGAGACAGATGGTTGCCTCCTGTCAAGGCCATTCAATCTGTTCTTTAATGTACACAGGGTATGGCTCTCCTGCACAAGGTTAACTGTTTATATTGGCAAAAATATATCAGGATGCAATGGAAAAAGGTAATACCATTTAGAAGTCTTAGGATAGACTGCTTTCTTATAACACTTAAAACCAATAGCATGGTAAAATTTAGCAAAAAAGGTTTAAAATATGGTAATAATGATAAATACTACAGTGCTGAAACTATAGTGTCCAAGCCTGACTCAAGCAAAACTGATTTCCTCACTAGATGGCAGAACCCCACCATATTCTATTAGTTCCTGAACTATTTCTCAACAATAAAAGATTAAAATTAAGAGATCACACAGCTAAAATAGTAATAAGATTTAATCACGAATGTGCTGTGGTAGATAGTTTAAAACATTTAAAAGCACGGTTGTTTGGGAGCAAGTCTCAAAAGTGAGAGAGTGCTTTACATCTTATAACCTAGTTATAGGTTCTGCCTTAAGATTACCCTTAAGATTACCTAATCTTAAGGCAGAACCTATAACTAGGTTATAAGATGTAAAGCACTCTCTCACTTTTGAGACTTGCTCCCAAACAACCGTGCTTTTAAATGTTTTAAACTATCTACCACAGCACATTCGTGATTAAATCTTATTACAATAAAAGATACTGTTACATTTTCTTTTTTCAATTTTGTATAGTTAACAAAGCAAAGTGGAATTTAGCAGGTGTTATTTTTCAGTTTTGTTTGGTTGGTTTTGGACCAAAATTATGGATTTTAACAGTGATGGCAAAGAAAGGTTACATTGCCTAAGTGTGCTCTTTGTTCTAAGAGGCAATAAGATTTTATTGTAAAGACTGTAACAGTGGATTGTGCTTGACACAATGCTTCAAAGTATACCATACACAATAGCTGAGTCAGATAGATACTTTCATCATATTTATATGGTTCACTTTTTTTATTTATGAACAAATTATGTTAGTTTATATTATAATACAATTATACAATAAGTGATGAAAAATGCCAACTACACAGAATTAATATGTTTAATAACTGTCCTTTTACATATATTTACACTTAATAACTACTCTTTTACAACAAAAAATTTTGAAAAATGGATGTAGAAAGCCTATTGGGATACAGTTGATATCAAGATCTAAGAAACTAACTCATATAATCATCTGTGACGAAAAATCTGGAACAAAATCCATTTATCATAATGTGATAAGGCTAAATATAAAGCCTCTGATAGGGAGTGATGCAATGCTCAAAGTTTAACTTAGAAGGGAAAAGAACAGACTCACTAAATCCTTCAATTCTTTTAAACTTTTTTAATAAAAATATTTAACATCTTGCCTTAATATAATTAAAGAAGTTAAAAAATTTAAAAAACACTTATCTTCCTATATGTGCCATAAAAAGTAGAAAATAAAATTAAAACATATCATTGATGCAATCAGTTACTGAATTGCATTTATTTCAAAGGTGCTGGGAAAAAAAATCTTGTTGAGTAAGTAAATCATCATTCTATCTTCCTTTAAAAAGAAAATGAATTCAATGACTAAGTGCACCATCAATATGCTTTATTTTATTTTTTACTATTTAGAACACATAGAGGGGGATAGTTTTTTTTATTTATATCTTTATCTTTGTCACTAAAAACATTTATCTTTGGAAACTCTCATTTGATATATGACTCATAAACATTGACATTTCTTCTCCCCCATTTTTTGGGGGGAAGGGGTCAAGTTTGAAGTTGCCATGATAATGTAGACATCATTTGCTTAAATTTGAGATATAAATCATCAAGATTAACCCCCCGTGTAATTTCTGTATACTTTTGGTAGGGGAGAAGAATGGTGGTGGGGAAGGGGGCATAATTTGAAGTAGCCTACCACAGGCCTCATATTAGCTTTCATTTGACACAAAACTCAGATCTGTGGGCACTCACATTCAGAAGATATAGAACAATGACTTTCACTTTCCCCTTTTATAGGGGAGAATAAAGCAATGGGGAGGGTGAGGGGTAAAATTTGCTATAGCATAACAGACCTCCCATGTCACAATTTTTCATTTGACATAAAACATGTCATGCTCAGCCCTCACATTCAAAAGATATAGTAAAACAATCCTACATATATACTGCTCACAAAAATTAGGGGATATTTCAAAATGAATATGAAGCGAAGAAATATCCCCTAATTTTTGTGATAAGTGTATCTCACCTTTTTTTGAGGGGGAAGAAAGTTTGGAGGGGAGGAATTTTTTATAACCTGGTGACCCTCTCCATGTAATAAACATTCATCTGACACATATCCTGTTACTTTTGCCCTTGCAATACGAAGATGTAGCAGAACATTCATTTTCATATTTCCCCTTTTTAGGGCAGAAAAAAGTATAGGGGGTAGATTTTTTATAGTCTACGACACTAAGCACCATATGCTTTCATTTGACATGTGGATCGTTAAATCTGTCCCTCGCATTTAAAGGATATGGTGGAACAACTGTTTCAGCAAACACACAAATTGACAAATGATGAGTGAAAAGCAATAGGATTATAGCTAAAACAAGTTTTTCTGTTTTGAAAAATGTGATTGCAGATAAAAACCTCATTCAATATCTTGCTTTTCAACAATATAAGTTCAGTATTTAACGAGTTATGGAAGTTTGAATATTTAACGATAACAATGCCAGCCACAAAAATTTACTTCATAAGTTAATTAAAACTTAGTAATGAGTATTGTATCAAAGTGTTTAATACAATAAGTTTGTATTCTGGAACTTTGTGTAAAGAATTCTTTCACTATTTTTCAGTTTTGAATAAGTTTCTTAAGACTGGCATTGCTGTTGTTAAATATTCAAACTTCCATAACTCATTAAATACTGAAAGAATATTGTTGAAAATCAAGATATTGATTTATTTGATTGAGATCTTTACCTGCAATCACATTTTTCAAAACAAACTTATTTTAGAAGTTATAGAGCTTTGACTTTAGCTTCTCATTGATTTAACATAGGGATTTTCCTTAATTTATGGAAACCAGTGTATATATATGAAACCTTTGTATTTTCTTTCTCATGTATGAAATACAGGAATTTTATTATATTGTGTGTTTTACTAGTGTGTTACTATCAGTTATAATTTTTACTTAGATACAGTTAACGCTCAAAAAAACTTTCTCTTTGCTATCACAATATATACGAGGAATAATAAAAATAATGCTGTGAATAGCAAGGTAAAAAATTGTTTTAAAACAAAAAATAATAAAATGTAAAGCAAAAGCACATACTTATTCGATGAGGCAACTTTCACTAATTATCGAAATCCATCTTATCAGTTAGCTTATAAAACATTGCAAAAATATTTAGAAAAAGGGAATGGCAACAGTTAGAAAGCAATTTCAACTGAAAATCTATTTGCAAAACATTTAAATATAGAAGGAAACATTCAAGAAGATGATTGCAACCAAACAAGAGTAGATGATGGTTGACAACCAAATAAAGGGGCACAGAAACCGATTTTTTTTTTTTTTCAGGTTTACTTTCTTTGTGTACAAAAATTATTTTAAACTTTGTAAATTTTCATATTTGATTTTAAAGATATTAAAATATTAGATCTTTTCTTTAAAAAAAAAATCACACTAAGTGTAACATTATATGAACTACAAAAGCAAGAATAATTAACTCTAGAAAAATACTTCTGATACAGAAAAAAGGGTTAAAGAACTCTTTGGTTAATATTCAAGACAAGAAACATTTAAAAAACAATTAAATGGTACATTATAGGTACTAATTTTAAATTTCTAATTGTTTTAGTTTCTACCTATATATTTATGATTTTACTTTGTTAAACTATAAGATTTGCTTATATTATGTCACTCTTGTTAAGTAATGTAACTGCAAAACAATGAAACTTAAAATAGCAATAGTCAATGAAGACATTAAAAATTCAACATATTAGGCAAGTGTGAAAAAATCTTTCTACCATCTTCCAGATTTGAACACAAGATCTCCTGGTTACACATTAGCTGCTCTACCAATTTAGCTAAAGCAGAGATAATTCAGTTCCTAAGGCTGCAGATAATAGGAATTCATATTGTCAGGGTGCAATTCTATATACCATCTTCGGTGCACTAATTCTAATACTTCCCATGCACCAAAATTGATAAAACTACAAAAAAGATGCATTATAATAACCTATGGTTATTGATGAAAATCAGTTCATCATCAGTTTAGTGCATGAAATTGTGCTCCAACAATTCAAACTACTATCATCTATAACCTAACTTCAGAAAATGTGAATCACCACCTCCTTAGCTCAACTGGTAGAGCTAATTCAGTGGAACAAGCCAATCCCATATTTGAATCTGGGAAGTAAATAAATGGATCAATGGATTTTTTTTCACACTTGCCTAAAAATTGATCACCCAATACTGAAAACTTCTGGACTACTATTTGAAATACCACATTTGCATTAAAAAACTGGCAGATCAGCTCCTTAAGAAAACAATAATACAAAACACAGACAAAAAAACTGAAGAGTAGAAATTCAGACTGAAGAAAGTAAAGATACTCTAAGAGAAAACCATTATCCAAGATACATAGTAAATGAAAAAAAGAGGAGAAAACAAAAAAATAAACCATACTTCACTAAAAATATATATGTAGCATAAAGGATTGTTTGAAAAACTTAAAGGGGGTATGCTACAAATATTACACTTGCACAAAATTTAAATAATAAAATCAACAAATATGTGCTTAATTGAAACAAAAACAAATATACAAATTGAAAATGGTGTAATCTATAAGGCTACCTATGAATGTAAACATATATATATATAACAAAGACCTTTATAAAAGGACACAAAGCAGCAATAAAAAATAAAACAGGATTAGACAATAACAATAATAAACACAAAACAAGCATAAAAAAATTAACAGCAAAAGGGAAAATCTTGATTAGTGGCTGGTAGTTCAGTGGTCTGAGCACCTGTCATGTCATTAGGAGGTTGTGGGTTCGAATCCCACCTGGCTTGAGGCAATTTTTCTCCTATACTCAGTGTGGGCAGAATATAACAATGAAGATAGTGGCTTCAAATAAACTTGATGACTACTGTGAATGTAAAAGAAATTATCTTTATTCTTATTATTCCACTGAAAGAAAATCTTGGAATTGGTGGTGATAATTCCAGTGTCAATTTTACACCTCTAATTCTGATGTCAGCTGATCAATTTCTGAGTAAAATCATGAATCCTTTCTTTATTTGATTCAGCATCACTAACTAAAGAATTAAATTCCAGTTCCAAGTCATCAAAATCAATTTTCTTCCTGTCTGTGACATCCTGCAACATTTGCTTTTAAAACATGCTGAAAATTTGCATTTTGATGAACAACTGCTGTCATACATTCAAACCAAAACCATAACTCCAGACATATTTAAATAAGAGTGAATTAAATATTTTGGACAAATTTATATAGAACATTTTGTGTATATATATATATGTAGTATCATAGGCAAATAAAACTTCAATAACAGATGCTATCTGACACTAAGGCAAATCATGAAAGTAGTTAAATTTTAATTTCAATGTCAATTTAATCAAGATTAAAGCTATATTACATAATAAAGTCTCTGAAATTCATCACAAGTATGGGGTGTTTACCAAAGTTATTACAGATTCAGCCTTATGGATAAGCCCTTTTGGCATTAATCTCAGCTTTATCGTTACTTTGTTTAACATGCTATACGTTTATCTTATCTTATTAACCTTTATCCTAGTGTAAAGGTAATCAAGAGAATGATAAATTATAGTTACCATAGTCCATCTTGTCTAGTACAACAGCTTTGGAAGATCTCTGCTTGATATTATGCAGTTTGCAAGAAGAATATCTCTATTGGATGTTACAATCAGCTGTAGGCTTATATCTTCTGGTTTCTTCCAAGCATTACTAGTCCTTATATATGCACTCTTTGATGTTCACTTAATGTAGTGGATATAGCTGGATTTGAGATGTTAACTGCTGATAACTTTTTAAGTCCTTTTGATGTCATTCCTGGCATGCTTATGCTTAGTAATTGTTGGTTGATAATCACTCAGCTGGTATTGCTATCACTCATCCACTATTAATTTGTGCACAAACTGGAATAACTATGAACATGCTGCACACCACCCACTCTTATGAACATTGTCAACGATTAACAAAGACTTTACAAAACTTCTAAAAGAATATCAATGCTTAACTTTAAAACATTAAAACTCTAAAAGTTAACTCCCCTTACATGCTCTTAGAGCAACGCGTCTCGCCAACTTGTGTGGCATTCTCAAGCTCGGCACTTAACACTGCTGTCATCAGCCTTGTCTAGCCGTTGTACTAGAGAAGATGGACTACAGAACTACAATTTATCATTCTCTTGATTACCTTTACACTAGGGGGGCGGGGGTGACTCAGTCGGTAGCGCGCCAGGCTCGTAATCTGTAGTTCCCAGGTTCGAGTCCCAGCTGGGTCAGCGTTGAGATTTATCTCCGCAAAATTCTCTGCCCTGCCCACAGTCAGTAGGGGACACCGATGGGCTTGGAAAGGCCGCCGTCTGTCGGATGGGACGTTAAGCCGTGGCCCCGTGTGCGGGAGAGCCATACCCTGTGCACGTTAAAGAACACGCTGGATGGCCTTGACGGGAGGCTACCATCTGTCTCCCAACAGTTGTTCCAGTGGGTCCCCTCCCCCAACCTTCTCTGAGCCTTCGGGGTCCACATGTGACCTGGCCATTTAGCCCATTGTGTGCAAAAAAGTGCCGCTCAGATGTAAAACAACCCAACCCAACCTTTACACTAGGATAAAGGTTAATAATACAAGATAAACATATAGCATATTAAACAAAGTAACGATAAAGCCGAGATTAACACCAAAAAGGGCTTATCCATAAGGCTGAATCTAATAACTTTGGTAAACACCCCTTACTTGTGATGAATTTCAGAGACTTTATTATGTAATACAGCTTTAATCATGATTAAATTGATATTTATAATAGCTGTGGTTTAATTATTTTACTTTATATCAATTGTCTAATTATATGGCATAGAATTTCAACAAATCCTGGAAGTATAAAATACATATTATTTTACTAATATTAGTAAAAAATAATTACCTTGGTGAGATGAATGACTATTGCACTGCTGCGACTGTGCATGTCCATGTCCGTGCAACCCTTGTCCTGTTAATCCTGGTTGCATATGTGGGTGAAACTGTGTAGGGGGAGGATATGAAGGATGGGGATAGACAAAAAAAGGAGAAGGTCCTGCAGCTTGTGCTGTGCCTGGAGTTGGACCTTGATTCTGAGTAGAAAACAATAAATCTTTAGTATCTAATAACAACAGTTTTAAACAAAATGAAATATTCATTTTGCATCCAATCTCTCACTCTATTTGAATGCCATCAACAATGCACAAGGTAGAATACAATAAACATTAACCCTTTAACTAGTAAAGCTGCATAACTTTGATTCCAATAAATTACCATCAATAACAACATTGATATAGGTTGCAGGGTTAATTCTAGATTAATGCTCCATATCAGTGAAGAAATAAGCTTCACTACCTTTAACTCTCACATTCCCAATGTCCCTCAAAAGTGTTTTTAATATTAATTTTCAATTACCATTAGCTACCTTTTTGGTAAATTTGGGTTATCTCTGAGTAGCACTTTTTTGCACATTATGGGCTAAATGGCTAGGGCACATGAACCCCAAAGGCTCAGAGAAGGTTGGGGGAGGGGACCCACTAGATAGCTGTTAGAAGACAGATAACCTCCCTTCAAGGTTATCCAGCATCATCCTGCCCTACTGACTGTGGGGATGATGGGAGTTTTGCACAGATAAATCTCAATGCTTGATCAGGTGGGACTCAAACCTGGGGACTACAGATTATGAATCTGGTGCATTACCGACTGAACCATCCCAACCCCACATTCTTGGTAAGCCTAAACAAATATTACTGGTAAAATATTATTAAAAATAACAAAACAAAGAACTAAAATGATATATAGTGAAAATGATACATGGAAGCTATCATTAGCATATCCAACTATAAAAATAAAAAAAAATAACATTTGACTCTGATGAATATAGAAATTTTGATAATATAATAGTTTCAATTTCGGTCTTTTTTACTCTCTAATTGTGGAAATTCAAATTAATGAATGATTAGGAATATGCAAATAATAATATTTCATTAGTACCTATCCAACCTAAAAAGAATTCATCTCTAAAACAAAAAAAAGTTGTGTTCACCCCTTCTTCCTGAGGGTAAAAAGACAAATCACTGCTATCAATGTAAAAATTTAAAATTTCTAGTGTAAATAGTTTACAACAATCATTTAAAATTTTACCATTTTCCACCTTTACACCCTCTAACGCTTTGGAAAATGTGAATCCTAATATTTCATTAGCACCTATCCAACCAAAAGTGAGTTTTTCATTATTCACAAAAAGAAGTTTAATATCTACAAATGGATAACAAAGTGGAAAACAAAATTTCATTTTTCGAAAACAAGCTAAAAACTGCCTAAAGCTATTTTGAAAGCTTCCACGTCATTAGTTCCCTTTGATAAAAATAAAGTCTCTTATGACTAGAACTAATGTGAATTCTGGCATTTCATAAGTCAAAACTTTTTTAAGATATTCATATATAAATAACAGAAAGAAAAATTATAATCTTAAGCTACAAAAAACAACAGATACTGAGAAACGTCTTGACTACTAGTCATCAATCATAACAGCATTAATAAATATTATTATCAAGAAAATAATAATACAATTTCAAAAAAGGCAGAATTATTATATACTTCACCTTAAAAAAATAGAAATACCAAATGTAAAATATGGAAAATATAAGAAAAAAAAATACCCCCTCAAGCAGCTGCTTGCCACAGAGGTCTAACAAGAGCCTGTCAGTTTATATGCCATAGTAGAAGGTCTGTGAGGATGGCAGGACCTCAGCAGAAAAACAACACACACATCCATGCCTTACCCGGGGCTCAAACCCAGGTCCCTTAGATCATTAGCCAAGCATGCTAACCACTCGGCCACGGGACGAAAACATAATCCACCTAATAAATATATCTAATAAAAATGGAAAGGAAAATGGAAATTAATACAATAATAAAATCAAAAGCAGAAGGGGTAGCTGACTGGTAACCAAGAGGAGCCCTGCTCTTTTAGAAGCATAAATAATCCACACTGTATTGAAAGGGTTAAATCCACAGAAAAAGCCAAGGTACCAGATTACTTGTTTGTCATCAAGCTACATTCCATACATTCTTATAATTTAGGTAAGGATTTTAACAGTCAACAATTTTAAATATAGTTAAATAAGTTAAGATTCTATAAATAAAAAATAAAAATAAATACCCCCTCAAGCAGTTGTTTGCCACAGAGGTCTGACAGGAGCTAGTCAGTTTATACGCCATAGCAGAAGGTCTGCGAGGATGGTGGGATTTCAGCAGGAAAACAACACAAACATCCATGCCTTACCCGGGGCTCAAACCCAGGTCCCTTAGATCATTAGCCAAGCATGCTAACCACTCGGCCACGGGACGAAAACATAATCCACCTAATAAATATATCTAATAAAAATGGAAAGGAAAATGGAAATTAATACAATAATAAAATCAAAAGCAGAAGGGGTAGCTGACTGGTAACCAAGAGGAGCCCTGCTCTTTTAGAAGCATAAATAATCCACACTGTATTGAAAGGGTTAAATCCACAGAAAAAGCCAAGGTACCAGATTACTTGCTTGTCATCAAGCTACATTCCATACATTCTTATAATTTAGGTAAGGATTTTAACAGTCAACAATTTTAAATATAGTTAAATAAGTTAAGATTCTATAAATAAAAAATAAAAATAAATACCCCCTCAAGCAGTTGTTTGCCACAGAGGTCTGACAGGAGCTAGTCAGTTTATACGCCATAGCAGAAGGTCTGCGAGGATAGTGGGATTTCAGCAGGAAAACAACACAAACATCCATGCCTTACATGGGGCTCAAACCAAGGTCCCTTAGATCAGTAGCCAAGCGTGCTAACCACTCAGCTATAAGATTCTGTTTGAAGATTGTATATCACACTTATTTTAAAAGCATATTTCCAATCATGTATCTTTATGCTGGGATGAGGGATAGAGAACCATCACAGCCAGACATCTTTAATTGTCACAAATCATATCTAGTTCCTAAAAAAGTATTAAGTGATTCAGAACTCAAAATTAAATAAACAATGAGTCAGTCAGAATTGATCCAGAGGTAATGAGAGGGTGGGGGAAGAGGGGAGGCACTCAGGGTATGTTAACAGGGCCTTTATTCAGTGAAGAGGCAGGGTCCCCTCCCAACCTTCTCTGGGTCTTTATGACCAGGCCATTTAGCTAATTGTGCGCAAAAAAAAAAGTGCCACTCAAAGGCAAAATAACCCAACCCATGAAAAGGAGTAGGCTTGAGCATTTTTCTGATTGTTTTAAATATTTATTCAAATTTTTAAAAGGGTTCCCAAGCTAGGATGTTTGCTCGGATGCTCTTCTGGCTCTCAACACCACTCGATATTTAGATGGCTTGAAACTTTGTGTGTAAAAAGTTATACACTCTGAACTAAAAGGATTTCAAAAAATATCCAAAGTATCAGATTAATGGCACATCATCATGCTATATTTCATACAT
The DNA here is from genome assembly GCA_038380435.1 of Ryuthela nishihirai. Lineage (NCBI taxonomy): Eukaryota > Metazoa > Arthropoda > Arachnida > Araneae > Heptathelidae > Ryuthela > Ryuthela nishihirai. Next base: position 19,671,660 of record JAWZYU010000009.1, read on the forward strand.
TCTTTTAATTTAGTATTATTTTTAACATTTGATCTAACCCAGGATATATTTTAAAAATATCTGATATATTTTTAAAATATTTGCTGTCTTTCAAGAAACTTTGCATGATTATTCCAAGTTGAATTGTCACCAATTGCTACACTGTATCTATACTGATATCTTAATTCCTCATAATTAAGACAAATTTGATCTTTTTATGCTGTTATTTAATGAATATTCAACATAAACAGAACATTTTGCAAATATCAGTCTTACAATTTTGAATGATAATAAATTTAAATAATGGATTCTTAATTCTGAACATTCATTCCCTAACCGTGTGTAAAAATTACCTTCATTTTCAACACTGTTACAAACTACTCTCTGAAATTATTATTACTACTTTTATATATTCATATTATTTGTATAACCATGATTTGTATTATTTGTAAATAAAATTGACTAAACTGTAAAATAATAATTCAAATGAAAGTAGCTGGCATGTTTGTTTGAATTTAAAAATTTTACTCTATTCCTTTATTTTTACATCTTACTCCAACATTCTGCCAACATTAATTTATCATGAGTTGACTCCTTTAATTCTGAATAATACTTTTTTTGTACTGCATAATGATCCGATTGGTTAGGTCATAAAAACTTACCAATCAAACATAAACAAGATGGAAATTTCCTGTCAAAGTCAGAAATAGCCAGTTTTTTAATTTTTGGGTTCCTTTAGACATTGGGCCACAAGCTAACATTCTATCCAATGCATAGTAACTTTTCCAAGCCTAGTAATGTATACATCACACCAAGGGTAGGACAAAAATGAAAAGAACATCTCAACATGCAGTTTGGAATCGAACCTGATACACTACAGGCACCCAGCACGGTTTCAGGGGAAATGGGTTCCAGTCCCACTCAGAATGAAACTCATTTTTTCAGCAAAAATATTTCTTGAATTCTATGTTTATGGTAATCTGCGCATTTACTGTTGATAGACTGCATCATTTTATACACTACCAATTTTTTCTGCAATGTATATTAATTTCTTTTCCTTACAAAATTAAATTCTTTCAATAATTTTCTGAAGATCCTAGGGTTGTAAAAAAGGTAATAGATCTAGGAAAATCAGTGTAAGTAATAAGAATATTAGAAACTGAGGGAGAAAAAAATTTCTGTAATCAGATATTCTAAGTCTAAATCTCAGCTTTGAAGATTACATTGGCCAAACCTTAAATGTTACTACATTTTCGAATCAGATTGTCACTTGTTAATGAAATCTGGTGTAAAATACTAGTAACACTTTGTCATTTCAAAAAGTGACATTTCTGAAATTGTATTACAGACTTCAACATGAGAATAATGACAATAATTACTGGTAGAGAAAAAGGGAGGAATGAGTCGCCTATCCTCTCTTTTTAGCCAATTATAGTAATATTTTGCTTTAAATGGGGAATTAAAAATATTTTTTCCATAAAAGCTAAATTCTAAAACCAAAATATACTACAATTGACGTTTTATATAAACGCAATATTCAGATTATTTAAAATAAAATATTTATGTTTTATATAAAGCCTATTTTGTAATTAACCAAATGAACCATTTTTAAATTACGCGCAAGTCGACACACCTCCTTAAAACAATTTTCGTTATTTCAAAAGTCTAAGAATTAAGGTATTACTTGTTATTTTATATCACAGAGATTATTAAAATGAGTATATATATATCTTTGGAGGTAAAAAATAGTATTAAGATCGTGAATCATAACGAGCTGAACAGTACATAGCAAACCTTCGGTGACCAGCAAAAGATACAATAGACTCCTCGTAATTAGCTAACATCATTTTACAGATTGAAAGAGAAACATTCCACGCTTACAATAACATCTCCAATTTTTCATTACGATCAAAAGATTTCTAAAAAAAATCGCAAATTTCGTGCATAAAATACCTAAATTGAATTCCTTAGTATTTTTCAAAAAATTCGTTTATGCAATTCGCTAATAAACAACGCTCACACGACAAACTGTATTAAATTTATCAACGCTATGGATAACGCTTACACGAAACAGTTAATCCCATGTTGGCAGATTGCTATTGGCCAAACAGATCCTGCGTCGATAAATCGCAAGCATCTGATGAATATGAATCGTGGCGCCATCTAGTGACATTTAAATGAAAGCAAGACATGAAGGCTACGTACGAGCAGCAATTATTTCCACTAATTGTTTCCGGTTTTTGCTTCTATTATACGTATAACGTAACGAAATTATTTTTGAAAAAAATTAAAGGAATTTCAAAATATTTATAACTATAACAAATAACGAAAAAAATAATTTCGTTATTTTCACTGTTTTTGTGTTTTGATACATTTCAGATTTTTCCTTTATAAGATGTACTTAGAAACTTGTGTGAAACAGGCAGATGTGGAATTTACTTTTATCATCAACGAGCAATGCCATTCATTGGCACATTCCGAAAAAATTTGGGAAGCAGCTATCTTGGCCACTTTCGTCATAATTGGCGCTGGAAGAAAATGATTTGTGATAGCCAGATAAGAGCTGCAATGGAAAAGAAAGGTTGAGTTTCCATTCAAGCAGTAGGCAATTACAATAGGGCGAAAATCTCAGGTATATTACAATTCCCTGTGATCCGCTTAAACATTAAAAGAAGGAACTATGTAGGTGGGGTAATTTGGGTATAGTATAGAGCAGTGGTTCTCAACCATTTATGCTTCACGTAACCCCTTGGAAATGTGTATGTAACTGTCGTACCCCTTGTATAGATAAATAAAACTATAGTTATAGTATAACAATGGGAATAAAACACTGACATTGTTACTAGATCTAGCGACTTTTGAGCTCTCACGGCGTACCCCAAAAAATTTTACAATGTACACCACGTTGAGAACCCCTAGAATCGGAGGAAAAGGCCATTAACTTCTTGACAATAGTTGAAACTTTCGGTCTTGATTTTCCCTCCAAACCTTCAACATCTTTTCATGCCGCCCCTCCATCCCCTAAACATTTCTATTGTGTATGTTTGCAAATCTCTTGACTATCAGTCTCACCTTGTACTTATATTGAACAAATAAAGGAGGTAATTCTCACGTTTCAATCGACCAGTGACAAAGGGTGTCTTGTACTTCTCTGAGGCTCCTTCAGGGGCGTAGCAAAGGATTATGGTTGGAGGGGGAAAGGGGGAAATCGAAAATTTTCCAACTCGAAATTCAAATTTTGCCAACTGAGCAAACTTGGAAGATTTTCGCTCCGCGTGGGGGGGATATTTTCACTCACAAAAATCTCCTGCATTTTGCCATTTGACTTCCAATTTTGTCAACTAGCCATAATTTCAGAGAGGTAATTCCAATATTTACATTTCGTCTGAATTGTAGCATGTGAATTTTTCCCTTGATTTGGCCAACTCTCCTTAATTTCACGAAACTAATACCAATCCTAAATTTCCCAAATCACTTCAAACTTTTCAAACTCACCAAGATTTTGCCAAGTTTTCTCGATTTCATTCAACTATCCTGAATTTTTCAAACCCAATCCCAATTATCACAACTCGCCCGTATTTTCCAAGTGGATTCGAATTTTGCCAACTGCCTACATTTTGTTACGTTTCCTCAATTCGTCCAACACTCCTTAATTTCACAAAACAAATCTAAATTTTCACAACTCGCCTATATTTTACCAAGTGGATTAGAATTCTGCCAACTATTCTAGATTTTGCCAACTCGCCGTAATTTTACAGGAAAAATCGCAATTTTGACATCTTCTCTGAATTTGCCAACTTACTTCGAATTTTATCAACTCTCCTTAATTGCACAAGAAAGGCACAATTTTCACAACTCCCCTATATTTTTTACCAAGTTGCTTCGAATTTTGCCAACTCCCCTAGATTTTGCCAAGAGTTCTTGGTTTTTCCAACTCTCCTTAATTTCACAAAACCAATCCCAATTTTTACAACTCACCTGTACTTTACCAAGTAGTTTCCAGTTTTGTCAACTCCCCTTAATTTCACAAGAACAATCCCAATTTTCACAAATCTCCCGTATTTTACCAAGTGGATTCGAATTTTGCCAACTGCCCTAGATTTTGCCATCTCGTCACAATTTTACAGAAAAAAATCCCAATTTTACATCACACCTGATTCTTGCAAAGTCACTCTGAATTTTGCCAACTCCCCCATGATTTGTCAACTCTCCTAGATATTGCGAAGTTGCCTAGATTTTGCCAACACGCCATAATTTTACAGAAAAAAGATTGCAATTTTTGCATCTCACTTGAATTTTGTCAACTCTCCACGATTTTACCAAGTCACTCCGAATTTTGCCAACTGCCCCTAGTTTTTGCCAACTCTCCTAGATTTTGTCAACTCGCCAAAATTTAAAAAAAAAAATCCAAATTTTTATATCACACCTGAATTTTGCCAACTGTCCCTAGATTTTGCCAAGTCACTCCGAATTTTGCCAATTCCCCAAGATTTTACCAAGTCACTCCGAATGTTGCCAACTCCCTAAGATTTTGCCAAGTTGTCCCGATTTTGCCAAACTCACCTGTATTTTACTAAGTGGCTTCGAATTTTGCCAACTGCTCTAAATTTTGCCTTCTCTCCATTTTCCAAACTGCCTTAGATTTGCCAAGTTACCTCGATTTTGACAACTCCCCTTAATTTTCCAAAAAAAATTACCATTTTCACAACTCACCTGTATTTTACGAAGTCGCTTCGAATTTTGCCAACTCCAAGTTACTTAGGGGGAAGCCTCCCCCCCCCCATGGCTACGTCCCTGGGCCCCTTTAACAGACTGCATAAAGTTAAAAAATTTCAAATACGTAATATTTTCAATTTCTTTACTAGATTATTTTTATGCTATTTGAAGTCTCTTTCTGCCTAAATGCATTTAATTAATTTGCATGAGTATATTCAAAAGCACAGCAAATCTCTTCTACAGGAAAGTATCGATGAAAATTGTTCAGTGTAAACAAACGACTCAACAAACGATTTGCTGGAAACCTATCTTGATGAATCCGAAAACATGAAGGTAAAAGAAAACAAAATTTCAATTTTATTAAATGAATGTGAGAGCAAAGAGAATTTCTTCAAGAGAAAATAATTTTCACTACTGGAAAAATCAGGATAAAACATTACAAAAACTTCCAATAATTGTTCTAGCAATATCTGCAACTCAAGTATTTGCAGATAGTTTTTTCTATACTCTCTGACAAAAAGAAATAATTTGAATTCAAAATTAGTAAAAGACATTTTGCTTATAGTAATGAATAAAATAGTAGAATAACATTTATTGCATTCGACTGGTTAGCATGCTTGCTACTAATTAAAGGAACCTAGGGTTGAGTCCCGGTTAAGGCATGGATGTTTGTGTTGTTTTTCTGCTGAGGTCCCGCCATCTTCACAGATCTTCTACTATGGTGTATAAACTGACAAGCTACTGTCAGACCTCTGTAGCCTCAAAAAAATCAGACCTCTGTAGTCTACAAATCAGACCTCTGTAGCCTCCTCTCAAGCTACTGTCAGACCTCTGTAGTAGCTGCTTGAGGAATTTTTATTTTATCAATATTTTTGAATTAATTTCGCTTTTTTTTAATTTTTCTCGAGTCATTTCAACAAATAGTTTTTAAAATATTAATCTGTGCACATAAATCTTTATAGTAATAAGAATTATGAACGCATATTTTTGCTCTGAATTTTTATTAATAATGCTCCATTTTATTGTTAAAAAATTTTATAACCAGGAAGAATAAAATTTTAAGTTGTCCCTTTGTAATTATAAAAAACCAACCAAATTCAAACAATGTGCTGAACAATTCCTAAAAATATAACATAAATCTCTTCAGTAGTTTCGATTGTATGGTTTACATGCATTATTAGAATACATAGAATAATATCATTCAATTCATTCATAACTCGGTCTCTTATTTGCAACTTTTATTTCATTACTATTTTTGAAAAATGAGTAACAGAAAAAGCAACCGCAACAATTCAAATTGCAAATATACATTTATTTCGTTACTAATAATTGCTATGAACATTGGAAATTTTCCTCTTTCCAATTTTTTTATTTGCTTTTTAACAAGTGGATTGATTGAACTGGTGTGAACCAATGGACAACACTACTGCATACATATATAATTAAAATAACATATATTTAATAATTTGGCATCTGTACTGAAAATATTTCCATATAACATAACGTTAAAACGAAATTTAATTTTTGCCATAACGAAATACGATATTAAATTTTTGTCTGTAACGAAAAACGTAACAAAAAGATTTTCCTTTCTACAGAGCTTTTTACTTGCTACAGAGGGTTGTCAGCACTCTCTGTACTTTCTCTGTAGCTTTTTACTTGCTACAGAGGGTTGTCAGCACTCTCTGTACTTTCTCTGTAGCTTTTTACTTGCTACAGAGGGTTGTCAGCACTCTCTGTACTTTCTCTGTAGCTTTTTACTTGCTACAGAGGGTTGTCAGTACTGTTCTATTACAATAGCTTTTATTGAGCACTTGCTCACACTCACACTGTCTGCCCACCGCATCCTAGGTCTCACCCTCTTACTGACACCTTTAGACATACCATTCATAACCCTATTTGCAAATCTATAGTTATGCATACGGGCAACATGGCCAAACCAACAAACTCTCTCTCTGCACAATATGCCACTCAAAGGAGGTTGCCGACTCCTTTGCCTAACCTCATCATTACTTACAAAGCTGAACCACCTAATGCCTGTTATCTTGTTTACAAAGCGTCCAAGTTTCACTACCATAACTAACCCTAGAGAGGACCAAACTATTATAAACTCTAATTTTAGTCTTTAGGTATATATGCCTATTTTTCCACATTCTCTATAGTTTCTTAAAAGTCCCGGCAACTATCCATATTCATCTATTAATCTCGTGCCGCACATCACCAGTATCTGTTACATAACTCCTAAGATAATTAAACTGAGACACTTGCTCAAGGGTGCAACCATTCAGAGGACTAAAGCACCAATTGCCTGACCAATTTTCATCTCTGTTTATAACCACACGTACTCTACTACCAGCCTCCTCAACAGCTCTAATGAAAAAGTTCATCTCATCAATATCATTTGCCAAAAGGGCCAAATCATCAGCATAATCTACATCAGAAATTTTCGTATCTCCCAGACCATTTCCCATCAATTCCAATAACTAAAGAGAAAAAGAGACAAAATGCACCCTTGTTGATCACCAAAAGCGATGCTAAACCAAATGCTACAAGCTTGTAACTAATTTGTCTGGTATGCCACGTGATCTCATGATCAACCATAAATTATGACTGTCATGAGTCAAAAGCATTTTTGAAATCAACAAAGAGAGTAACCACAGGTTTCTGAAATTCTAAACATTTCTCAAGAATCTGCTTAAGTGAAAAAATACGATCTACACATAACCTACCACTTCTGAATTCACACTACTCACCAGGGAACTGTCAGTCACCCAGATTCTTAATTAAGCACAATCATACAAAGAACTTTACAGAACAGAAAGTAGACTTGGGCTGGGTTGTTTTATCCTTAGAGGCACTTTTTTTCCACACAATGGGCTAAATGGCCAGGTCGAAAGAACCTCGAAGACTCAGAAGGTTGGAGGAGGGGACCCATAGTTGTTGGGAGATAGATGGTAGACTCCTATCAAAGCCATCCAGTGTTCTTTAACATGCCCAGGGTATGGCTCTCCCGCATACGGGGCCATTGCTTAACGTCCCATCCGATGGTGGCAGCCTTTCTAAGCCCATCGGTGTGCCCTATTGACCATGGGCAAAGTGGAGATAAATCTCAACACTGGTCCAGCTGGGACTTGAACCTGAGAGCTGGAGATTATGAGCCTACCATGCCCCAGAAAGTAGGCCAATACAATGGAGTTATCACAAGAACTGCGATCACCTTTTTTTTAAAACGGAGATAATAATAGCTCTGGTAAAATCCTTAGGAACAATGCCTTTATCATAAAAGATATTCAAATTTTCAGTCAGCAATGTGATATAACAGAAACATTCCCAGTTCTAAGCATTTCAATAGTAATTTCATCTACCCCTGGGGATTTATGAAGTTCAAGTTTAGAAATAGCCAAAATAACTTCAGATTGTGTTATAGAGCCAACATTAAAGCCAAGAATGCATCTATTATCATTACAAACAATGGGAGTAGAACTAACCACATTGTTTAGAACATCATTGAAATGCTCAGCCCACCTAGCCATTACAGAATCCTCACCTTCTATACCCTTACCTTGTTTATCCTTCATTTCCGGTATAACTGACCATTTTTCCCACACAAAACATTAACTATCTGGTACAGCTCTCTGCTGTTACATTGTCTAGCTGCTTCCTCAGCTTTGTCAGCCAAGCCATCAAGCCAGAAATTCTTATCAGCAGAAAACTGATCCTTTACACGTTTATTAAGCCCTCTGTAATGCTTTCTATTACGATTAGTAGGGTATTGATTAGACATTTCTACAGTTCTTTCTTTCTGAAATAAGCTCAAGTGCCTTATCACTCAAATAATTCTGCCTCCTCTGCTCCTTTTTTTCTAAAAGACTACTGTTAGTTTCCTAAAAACCCTGTTTAAAATGGTCCCCTTCTTCCTCAACTTCGGCAGTAAGCAAACCATGACTGTCATAATGACTAAGTTACCTATCATGGTAAGCTTTGGCTATAACTGGGTCTTTCAGAGCTTCAGTATTAAAAGTAAATTTTTTAACCCTAGTACAACACTTTTTAAGTTTAAGTTGCAAGACACTTTTAACATGGTAATGGTCAGATCCAATTTCAGCTCCTATATGACCTGGTATTCCTAACAGAACTAGCCCATTTGCTGTTAATTAATATATAATCAATCATATTCTTATGCAGCCCATTAGGTGAAACCCATGTATACTTATGTATGTCACGGTGTTTGCAATAAGTGTTAGTTATTCTGAAACCATTGAGTTTACTGACCTGTAGGAGACGTTGCCCATTGCCATTGGAGCTACCAATACTAAAAGGGCCTATCACTCCTTCCCAAAGATCAGAGTCAGTACCAACTTTAGACTCTGCAATACAGACAAAACAAATTAATTGGTGACTGCTGCTTTACATCCTTTCACTATTTTGGTTCTCTATACAGTGTCAGAGAGAGTTCCTCTCATTTATTTACAAACTTAGTGTTACCAAAAAAAACACGTTTCAACAATCCTTATTAGAAGCAAGAAAATAAAATGTACAAGTGTTAAAAAAATATTGTATTAAAAAAAGTTGTAAATATTGAATGCTACAGAACATTCTATACAATATGCACATAAGTATATTACATAGGATATAACTTTTGTTGTTCAAACAAATTAGCTTTCATGCTGTGTTTCTTCCATTTGCAATTTAGTTATTTAGCATGATATCATGGATTAGTCCTCTGGCATGGGTAATCCTTTGCAACATGAAGAGCTTTCCGTGTTAGGAAAAAAAAAGTATGAACAACATGATTATTTTCAAACATGGAACAAATGTTGCAGTTTTTTTTCCAACACTTTCATTTAGCTTTTCCTAAAATTCTCTCTATTTATTAACACTAGTTAGTGCTAAGTAACCGAGTGTTAGTGTGCTTGGCTACTGATCTGAGGGACCTGGGGTTTGAGCCCCGGGTAAGACATGGATGTTGTGTTGTTTTTCTGCTGAGGTCCTGCCATCCTCACAAGACCTTCTACTATCCCTCCCCCTGATATGGAACCATCTTGTCGAGGTAGGGGGGCTTGAGGGCCTAAATGAAGTCATAGGCTATGCTGACCTGAGTGGGACCGGTTCGATAGGCCGAGGATGGAAGAAGGCCGGACTAAGAGTTCCCGTCACGGGAGCCGAGGCAACTAGGATCTTTATATCCTTGTTTGTGGCGATCCAGGACATGATTAAATTTAGGTTTTGACCGATGAATGAGCTTTACTCCTATAGTACTGTTCGCCATTAGATAGTCGAGGATGAGCTGTATCTATATGGTACAGTCTTGCCCCCTGACCATAGATAGTGGTAAATGTGCATTATCCTTATACTGGTAGTGCTTTTGGTGGAACTAGTGGGTCTTGTCATCACATATATATATAGACCTTCTACTATGGTGTATAAACTGCTCTGGTGAGACTTCTGTGGCAAGCAGCTGCTTGAGGAGGTATTTATTAATTTATTATTAAAATTCTCTTTTATTAACACTACTTAGTGCTAAATGCATATTGTATGATACTTGATTTACTCCATATCTCTTGAAATGAGTGGTTTAAAGAATTATTGAGAAAAAATGATATCCCTTCTGAAAAGTACATATTTTTATTAACTCTCCATATTTGTAGGAGTGGTTTGTGTAATTTTACATCTCAGCAGCACTTTTTTGCACATAATAGATTAAATGGCCAAATCAGAAACACCAAGGGCTCAGAACTGGGTAGGGGACCTATCAAAGTACCAAGAGTGCTCCTTAATGTACATAGAGTACATGATCACAACTAAAGCCATTTCAATACAGTCTAATGCCATCAATTTAAGCAAACCACATTAGGAAATATTTTAAAATCCACTCTCAAAGATTAAGGAATCAGTAGCTCAACTGGCATATATAGCGTTTTGAGACTATAAGCAGTGGCTGGATTGGGTTACCAATCCAGCCACTGCTTATATGCCAACACCTCTGAGAGGCACTTTTTTGCACACAATGGACTAAATGGCCAGATCATAAGGACCCCAAGGACTCAGAGAAGGTTGGAGAGAGGACCCACTGGAACAGCTGTTGGGAGACAGATGATAGCCTCCCATCAAGGCTATCCAGCATGTTCTTTAACGTGCACAGGGTATGGTTTCCTACAGACAGGGGGACCATACCCTGTGCACGAGTAATTGAATTGCCAGATGGAGGTTAAGGCATTAGCTTAACCTCCCATCTGGCGGATATAAGCAGTGGCTGTACATGAGTGCATTAATGAAAGGTTTCTTACAGCAAAATTTCAGACAAGCATTAAAGACTTGAATGTTATCTGCTGTTATGCCCCCACTGAGGATGCCGATGTGGATGAGAAGGATAGGTTTTATGAACAACTTCAGGATATTTTGAATTCTGTCAAGAAAGGAGATATTACCCTTGTTCTTGGTGACTTCAATGCCAAAGTTGGTACTGACTCTGACCTTTGGGGAGGAGTAATAGGCCCTTTTGGTATTGGTAGCTGCAATGGCAATGGGCAACGTCTCCTACAGGTAAGTAAACTCAATGGATTCAGAATAACTAACACTTATTACAAACACCGCGACATACATAAGTACACATGGGTTTCACCTGATGGGCTGCATAAGAATATGATTGATTACATATTAATTAACAGCAAATGGGCTAGTTCTGTTAGGAATACCAGGTCATATAGGGGAGCTGAAATTGGATCTGACCATTACCTTGTTAAAAGTGTGTTGCAACTTAAACTTAAAAAGTGTTGTGCTAGGGTTAAAAAATTTACTTTTAATACTGAAGCTCTGAAAGATCCAGTTATAGCCAAAGCTTACCATGATAGGTTACTTAGTCATTATGACAGTCATGGTTTGCTTACTACTGAAGTTGAGGAAGAATGGGATCATTTTAAAAAGGCGTTTTTGGACACTAACAGTACTCTTTTAGGAAAAAAGGAGCAGAAGAGGCAGAATTATCTGAGTGATAAGGCACTTGAGCTTATTTCGGAAAGAAAGAACTGCAGGAATGCCCTTAATCAATACCCTACTAGTCCTAATAGAAAGCATTACAGAGACCTTAATAAACTTGTAAAGGATCAGTTAGCTGCTGATAAGAATATTTGGCTTGATGGTTTGGCTGACAAAGCCGAGGAAGCAGTTAGACAGCACAACAGCAGAGAACTGTACCAGATAGTTAATGTTTTGTGTGGTAGAAAACGGACAGGCATACAAGGATTGAAGGATAAACAAGGTAAGGTTATAGAAGGTGAGGATTCTGTCATGGCTAGGTGGGCTGAGCATTTCAGTGATGTTCTAAACAATGTAGTTAGTTCTACTCCCATTGTTTGCAATGATGATAGATGCATTGGTGGCTTTAATGTTGGCCCTATAACACAATCTGAAGTTCTTTTGGCTGTTTCTAAACTTAAACTTCATAAATCCCCAGGGGTAGATGAAATTACTACGGAAATGCTTAGAGCTGGGAATGTTTCGGTTACCACTTGGATGACCGAAATTCTGAATATCTTTTATGATAAAGGCATGGTTCCTAAGGATTTTACCAGAGCTATTGTTATCCCTATTTTCAAAAAAGGTGATCGCAGTTCTTGTGATAACTATAGGGGTATCAGCCTACTCTCTGTTCCAGGTAAAGTTCTTTCCATGATTGTGCTTAATAGAATTAAGAATCTGGTTGACAGTCAATTGCGTGATGAGCAATGTGGATTCAGAAGTGGTAGGGGATGTGTGGATCAGATATTTTCACTTAGGCAGATTCTTGAGAAATGTTTATAGTTTCAGAAACCTTTGGTTGCTAGCTTTGTTGATTTCAAAAAGGCTTTCGACTCTGTTGATCGTCATAATTTGTGGTTGATTGTGAGATCATATGGTATACCAGACAAGTTAGTTAGCATTATGAAAGCTCTCTATAATAACACTGAGTCATGTGTGAGAGTTGGTAAGGCTTGTAGCAATTGGTTTAGCATTACTTCTGGTGTTCGACAAGGGTGCATTTTGTCTCCTTTTCTCTTTAGCTTGGTTATTGATTATGTTATGCGAAATTCACTTCAAGGGAAAGATTTTGGCCTTAAATGGGCTGGAGATAGGAAAATTTCTGATTTAGATTATGCTGATGATTTAGCCCTTTTGGCAAATGATGTTGATGAGATGAACTCTTTCATTCGAGCTGTTGATGAGACTGGTAGTAGAGTAGGTTTGGTTATAAACAGAGAGAAAACTAAAGTGATGAAAATTGGTCAGGCAGGCTGTGATTCAGTTAATCTGAATGGTTGCAGTCTTGAGCAGGTGTCACAGTTTAATTATCTTGGGAGCTATGTAACAGATAATGGTGATGTGCGGCATGAGATTAACAGATGAATAGGGATTGCTGCCGGGACTTTTAAGAACCTATGGAGAGTGTGGAGAAATAGGTGTATACACCTAAAGACTAAAATTAGACTGTATAATAGTTTGGTTCTTTCTAGGGTTAGTTATGGTAGTGAAACTTGGACACTTTGTAAACAAGATAACAGGAAACTAGATGCTTTTGATTCCAGGTGCTTACGCAGTATCTTGGGCATTAGGTGGTTCAACTTTGTAACTAATGATGAGATTAGGCAAAGGAGTTTGCAACCTCCTTTAAGCAGCATATTGTGCAGAGAGAGACTCCGTTGGTTTGGCCATGTTGCCCATATGAATAATTATAGATTGGCGAATTGGGTTATGAACAGTGCGCCTAAAGGCCTCAGAAAGAAGGGGAGACCTAGGATGCGGTGGGCAGACAATGTCAAACAGGACCTTGTTAGAATTGGTGTGCAGTGGCCAGATGCAGTAGATGTAGCTCAGGATAGACTTGCTTGGAGAACTAAATTGCATGGTCTGGTTGGACCTCCGTAGCCCATGGCTGCTTGAGGATGATGATGATGATGATGATGTACATTTCATGTCTGACTTATGTCACTTCATACAAAGGTCTTTTTCTTTGATTTGAATCTTATTATGAAATACCTTCTGAAATTACTATGTTATATATAAAAGCACTTTTAATTATAATTAAAAATTATTCAAAACAGGATCTGACAGATGTACCCACTGAGGGCAGAGTAAGGTTAACTGAGAAAATCTCAAAGCAGATCCAGTCAAATCCAAGTACATCAAGTTGGTATCTCTTCAGGATTCAGACAACAGCACCAAATCCTGCCCCCAAGCAGGTAGGAAACAATGCACGACAGATAATTGTGGCTTTTACGCTATTTTTTTTAATTTTTAACCTACCATTTTTTATTTGCCCATTTGTGGATTTTTTTATTTGTTTTACTATATTTTTTCCAACTTGGTGGCCAATGTAGAAGTTACATGCCAAATTAATGTGATGATGTAACAGTCTCCCATTATGATAGGGAACGCATATGTATTTAATCATAAAAATGCCCCTTGGGACTAGCCTTTAGGCATTGTGGATTAATTCATTGCCTCTCAGCAGCATTTACTGACTTGCCTTGGGGTCCTCAGTTCAATCCCAGATTGGAGAAGCCTCATCTTGACATGATGCATTCTACTCTCTAATCAGAGCTGCTTAAGTCTAATTTCGCTGATAAGCATTGATGTTCTGAGATTCGGATGGATTTCTCTCATAAGCCACTATTAATTAAAAAATTAACGAGTTGAATTCAGATGTTGATTAGTAGGTAGTGGAGGGTATCAAAGGAAAATTCATGATGCCATCAAGGCTCTGTGCCTAGATGGCATCATGAATCAAGCTGATAAAGAGAAAATGAAAAGGATTATTAAAGTAGGCCAATAGATGGCAACAGAAATAAAATTCACCACTAAGATGAAGGAAGTTGGTAGTCACAAGCATATGACCCGAATGAAAAAACAATATGGTTAAGGTCTTCTGATGGCTCCCTTCCACTTCACAGTTGTATCAGTGTTGTCTTCCTGACATTTGAACTACCCTGAGACTGAGTCTACAAATTTGAAGATGCATGGCCAGTAGAGACCTAGTATTCACAATAGAGGATTTATAGGATGTAAGCTGGATACAATGATGAAAGAAGGAAGGTTTGGCAAGTTCGTCACAATGAGTAAGTGTTATTATATAAATAAAACAAAATGTATGCGTATTTGTATATGTCAACCACAGAACCTAGAAGGCTGATATGCTTAATATTCATGTTTTACACTTGTATTGACACCTAGCTAGTTTTGAGACTACAAACATATGACAAATGCCATCAAAAGTGATATTTACCTCTATTATTAACATTATATAAAAGCAGATATACATTTGAAAAAATTTATTTTTTTTTTTACATTTCAGAAAATACAGCTCAGCTGCCAACGATGTATTTGTTTACTCCAGTAGCCACGTTTGATAATTGGTTTCTCCTAACTGATAATATATGACACTTCTAGACTGTCCATACAGTAGCAGTGGTGACAATTGTAATCACAAGGTTATGCAGAAAAAAAAATCTGCTGTAGAAGCATAAATTAGACTATCTAATGGCACAGCCAACTGGCAGGATCAAAACAGTTAAAAGGAGAAATGAAAAACTTCCTTACTAAGCACCAGACCTCCAAATAATATGATGCCTATGATTATTAATATTTGGAAAAAACTTTTACCAATCATTTACAATCTTCTGCAGTCTAAGTTGATAGATGTTTTACTGCAGATGCATTATATTTTGATATTTGCTGTCATGATGAACAGAAAGCAATATTTCACATTTGTGAAATTTCAACAGCTACCAAAATATATCTACCAACTCATATAGAGTTATTCCCAAGTGTCAATAATGTACATTTGCTAATATAAAGCCATTCCTCTTTCAATGGGCAAGCATTATACTATGAGAAAGCCTATATAAAGCTATCGCTAGCTTTTCACAAGTCAGGGTAGATTACATATTGGCTACAAGGTATCATAACATTATTCAAAATATGCACTACAGAGAAAAAAAAATGCAACACCTGGAAGGATTAATGCCATTTTATTGAAACACAGGCAGCTGTTAGCATACACTGAGATGTGCGATTGATTACATTATCAAAAAAAAATATGGAAAATTACCACTTTATCTACCCAGTAAAATGGTAAATTAGTATGATGTTGAACCGCCCCGTGCAGCAATGAATTCATGAGCACAGCAGGGAAGGTTATTGCACAGCTCTATAATGTCCTCCTGAGGGATAGAATGCCAAATAGTGTAAAGTCGCTGTTCCATTTCAGCAACAGTGGTAAGCACACCTCTTGGGTGTTGTTGGAGCTGTTGACCCATCATGTCCCAGGTGTGTTCAATAGGTGCAAGGTCTGGAGAGAATGCTGACCATGGTAGTACCTGAACATTTTGCTTGTGTAGATACTGCAGATTAATGCAGGTTGTGTGGAAACGGGCATTATCTTGCTGGTAAAAGTTTCCTTGCTGCTGAACAAATGGGACAGCCATTGGCTGCAAAGTGTTGGTAACATATAATATATCATTGGGCAGTTAGAGAGATCCCCTTATGATGATTAGTTCTGACCGAGATGTCTGACTAATGGCACCCCACACCAAGACACCAGGTGCTGGAGCTGTGTGACGATGTCACACACACACTGGGTAGCATCGTCATCATCATCTAGAGGAAAGGCAATCCTTTCCTATAGATGACAGCAAACGTGTTGTCTACCATCGTGCTGACCAAGACAAAAACGAAATTAGTCACTAAACACCACGGTACTCCATGCTTGTTCGTTCCAGTTCTGTCTGAGCCAACACCACTGAAGAAGTACTTGCATGTGAGCAGATGTGAGGGGCAAACACAGTGATGGACAATAGGCTCGCAATGAAAACTGTAAAAGCCTGTTGTTTACTGTCTGCCTGGTAGGTATTCAATGTGTTACCTGTTGCCAGTCCATTCGCAGTTGCGAATCTGTTACACAATGCCATGCGTGTAAATGGCGGTCTTGTTACTCCGTGGTCAAATGTCATCTTCCTGATCCTTGTCTGCTGGATCCTTCTTGAACCCATTGGCACCATATGTGTTTGATGGTGCTGGGATTGCAGTCAACAAGGTTGGCCACATCTCTGTATGACAAACCAGCTTCCCTAAGGCTGACGATTCTTCCACGCTCAAAGTCTGTTACCTGTTGGAACAGATGTCGACATCTGCTTAAGGGCATCTTTAGAAGTTTAGAACAATTTCCAGTGTTTTGTCAACCAGGGACTTTGGTTGCCTTTATCTGTGTTTGACCTATGACATCAGCTTCTGCCTGTCCAATCATTTCGATCATCCTGCAAACCTAATCATTTTCATGCATTTCCATATACTACTGCCTCCCTAAATTTTGTCAAATTTGCATAACTTCTTGCAAGTGTTGCATTTTTTATTTCCTGTAATATATAATGAATGCAACAAAAATTTATAACAAAATAGAAAGCACAGAATTGCCAACCAGCTTGCAAATGAGCAAAGTGACATACAAGTGTATGCCCACAGAGACAGAAGTCAGATTTGCTGATCACTGCATCAGTTAGAGCTATCATAAAACATGCAAAGGTAACATAACTTCACTGGAACAGTAGCTAATTCCCTACCATTATCTCAACTATAACCCTCTAAAGAAAAAGCTTATAGAATTTCAGTGGTGGAGAAAGTTATACTTACATATGGATTACCCATAGGTACTGCCACAGGCGGTTGTGGAGAAAGAATGATATGACGCAATGTTCCATTCTCATCTACTATCTGTTGAACAATATGCCCAGGTGGTACTTGCACAGGCATTGGAATTGGTGGTGTACTGTTACTAGACACCATACGCACAGTTGCTGGACCTGGAAGAAAAAAAAACGGCATATTATCCACTCAATAAAGTAAATGGCATACGGCTAAAAAAAATTGAATGCACATCATTTGACCATGCTCAGGCCACAAAATGTACAGCAAACACTTTACTCATATAAATCATGTTGCCAGGCAGTCTAGGCTCCAAGGTTGAGTAAAGTATGATTTGAACAACTGAAAATAACTTTCATTCTAGTGTTAGCATACAATTTTATTTAGTGTTGGTGCAAACTGTTGCACAACTCTTCAACCATAAAATATATTAACTTTGTCTCTATTTTACTTCATGATTAATACTATTTGAAGAATATAGATAACAAAATTGTGCTCCTCAGACTGATACTAAGTGTCAACATGTCCTCTAAAAGAACTAACAGTTCAAATTTTTATTTATGTAACTTCATTGACACAAACCTGATATCAGCATTGCAATGATCTGTTGTTGCATGGATTGTCAATATCTCTAACTATAGCATCAGAAGGTTAAAACTGTTTCCAGTAATATGGAATACATATCTGATATTGATTGTTATCATTTTATTAACTACTTACTAGCTTGAAGTATCATCTACTATGCTACTAAGACACCATTCTTTTCTATCCTATATGTTTTTATATGTTAATTTTTAATATACTTTTTGTGCTCTCAGTACTAATTGCAATCACTTTTTTTTTGCTTGTAGTCACTGTTTGCTACCACATTTTAACTTATGATGCATACTTAATCTGAGGAGAGGCATCAAATACTTGAATCAACCACTATTTTACTCCCTTACTCATTTAAAAAGGAGGAAATATTTAAAGAATTTAACTTAAATTGATTTTTTTTAAATAAAATAATGAAATTTATTTTTTTTTATTTTTTTAAACCAGTTATTAAGAGAAAACATTCAAGTTTCTGAAATTTCTAATCTCTATTTCAACTGATCTATTGCTGATGGAGTGTAATGACACCCTTTGAAAATTTTTAGGCTGTTCCCATAATTTATGGAAAAAATGAATGAAAATTACAGCAAAATTTTCTGTTCGATTTTTGAAACTTTGAAAATTAAAAAATATATTTGTAGTTGTAATTTACTTCTTTCAAATTATTCCCATCCTTATCTGTTCAATAAAGCTTTGTTTTATATGCAAGCTTCTTACTAATAATTTCTCATGATTCTGCACAACCCCCAACTCTAAAAGGATTCCTGATCTACTGCATGTAAATAACATCAATTTTTCTTAATGCAATGTCAGCTTATTTGTGACATTAAATTTCCCAATTTATTGACCTAGTCTATTTTAGCTTAAGAAACCCTTTATCAAACAGCATATTAAAATTTGTATGCAGGCAATAAACATCAAGAAACTATAACTACTTTTTATGTTAAACGCCAATTTTCTGATAGACTTTAGATTTACTATTTTTTTATTTATAATAAATGTCGTATTAATATTCTGATGGAAATATTAAAGAAAACATCATCACAAAATATTTTCATCAAATTACAAGAAAAATAAATATTTAAAACCAAGACATACCTTGTATTAACTGCATATGGTCACCCATGTGAAAAGATATTGTCTCTCCAGGATTCACATGAAGAAGAACAATATGCTGTCCATTGCCAGAAATATTTACTGAATTTGAACTACTGCTGCCTGTGACCTGATGATTTGGACTTGTTCCACAAGAATGTGAAGAATTATATCTTCTACTAGTAGGAGATGGACCCCGATGGCTGTAATTAACCTTTGGAACAGAATGGTGAAAATTTCCACCGCTATTTGCCCCATTATATGAAGTGTGTGGCTGATAATGTGTGCTTGTTGCTCCTAGAAACTGACTATCATTAGCAACAGACCACGTTTCTGCATTCACAAGCACTGGGTGGTTAGAAGCATTTTGCCTACAGCTATCAATTTCTACTTGATTTACCCCATTCACAAAAACACTTTCAGTACCACTGCTAGTATTCACAGTCCTTGTTCTTCTTTCCAAGTTTTCTGACTCTGGACTGACCCAACTGGTGCTGATTTTGTCTTTTACTGTATATGTTTTCTTTTCAGAACTTTTATCTGTTTTTTTGTCCTCACCATTAGAAAAATACTGTTCAGAGTCAGTCCTTGAGCCCACATTTTTGTCAACTACTTCTTCTGAAGTTGTACATGGTACAATTATGATCTGTGTTTTATCAGAATCTAAAGACATCTGGATATTTCCTGGAGATGCCATATTCGTTTTTTTTTTCTTTTGTATCTCACATCACTTTAAATTCAGTGGTATTTCCTGAAAAAAATTAACAAAAATTTTTAACATTGAAATTAAACACTTCACAATTAGTGAATAAAATAAAAAAGGATATCAAAAAAATGGCTCTACAGATTCCAGTTATGTTGGGTTGTTTTACCTCTGCAAGGTACTTTTTTGTACGTAATGGGCTAAATGGCCAGGTCACAAGGACCACAAGGGCTCAAAGAAGGTTGGGGGGAAGGGGACCCACTGGACAGCTATTAGGAGATATACGGTAGCCTTGCCATCCACCATGTTCTTTAATGTGCACAGAGTGTGGCTCTCCTGCACGGGTCATGGCTTAATGTCCCATGCAACAGATGGCAGCCTTTCCAAGCCCATCAATGTCTCCTACTGACCAAGGGCAGGGTGGAGAGCTTTGCAAGATAAATCTTAATGCTGGGACTCAAACCTGGAAACAGCAGATTATGAGTCTGGCAATACCAACTAAGCCATCCCCATTCCCTTCCTTATTTTGACTCATTATTTAGTGAAACAAGATAAGGCTTGATAGAACAATTAGATTTTCTTTACATTACATATATTCCACATTCAGTAATCTTTTAATAAATCTACGAAATGTGTATTTCTCTAATGCACCTTAAACCACAAAGTTTGAACAACGAATGCTTTTATGGGCGAGTAAATTTATAATTTTGAGTAGAAAACCAGAAACTTCAAAACATTATATTGAAGCAATTAAACAGAAACCATTCATTTAATATACAAAAGAACATTAAATTGCTAACAATAGAACAACAGAAATCAAAAGGAAAATCATCACAGGATTAAATCAGTGATTCTTTCTTCTTTTTGTTCATGACACACTTTTTTACTGTGAATACTCGCAGCACACTAAAAATTTAAGTCGGCAACACTGTGGGAGACTTGTGCATGCACAATTTGCCTTCAATAACAGCTATTTCTTTAGAGTCATTTGTAAACACATAACTATTCTGTTCAGGTTCTGATGTGTATTGAGGTTGGTGCATATACTGTACATGTTATGGACACATCTTGTGTAATTTTGGTTTTAACATCAAGATTTAATTGGTTAAGTTTTTGATTAAACAGAAAAAGTTAATGAAGAATCAGTGGCAGAAAGTAGCAACAAAACAGTTTATTTTTTCTTTTATCTTCAATATCATCCAGAATTTTGTGACCATCCTTTAAGAACCACAGGGTTAGACTCTCAAATTTAACTCTTCCAAGGTCTCCATCAATTAATAATACACATTGACAGATGAATGAATGGGAGGCCAGAGGACATCTATATCTCTTTTTGGTATAATATTTTTTTAAATATTATAAAAATACATAATTTTTTTTACATATATCTTATAAAAATACATAATTTAAGCTTCAAAAATCATAATTTTCTTTTTATTTGATGCATATTTTATTAAGCATTAAGTCATGATATAAATAATTTGTTAAAGCCATCTGATCACCAATTCTTAGAAACGATATATGGTATTGTAGATCTGTTTGTTAACGTTAGTCTATGCTGAGCAACCCCCTGAATTCAGATCACAAGTTTGATTTGAACTATTATAAACAAATTTTTCTTAAAGTTTTGAAATTCTCCTAAAAATTAACTGAAAACTTTTTTTTTTAAAAAAAGGAAAATTTTGTAAATAATTTTTACTTTTTTTTTTTCATTTTATGATCTCTCTTCTGCCTTAAAACTATTTTAATACACCTAGAATTATTTTTATCATTCATCCCAGCATTTAACTGCGCTTTATGGCTATTGAAATTACAACTAAAAATAACCTGAATTAGCTGAAAAAATTTGGTTTTGCCTGAGTGGGATTCAAACCCATGTCACCCAGAAACATGCTGGGTATGATAGTCACTATACCATCAGTGGCTAATCATTTTTTCCAGCAATGTGACTTAAAGACATTTCTGCATATTTTTGTGGGTTTGAATTCCACTCAGAACAAAATAATTTTTTTCAGCTAATTATTTGAAGAGTCCCTTGCATACAGAACATTTTCCTGTGATACTTCATTAGTAAAAATAACTTGTTTATACAAAACTGGTGGTAAATATGTCACAGCCCATCAATATGCAGATGGCACTAATTACTAGCAAGTGTCAGCCATGTGTACTGTGTACTGCGTATAGCATCGACATTGACTAACCTTTCAATTTAGTATTTTCTTTTATACTTTTACAATTAAAACTTTGTTTTTATTTCTATAGACCTTTTACAATTTTATTTCCGCATATTTATGTGTATCAATCTTTGTTCTATCATTAGTTATGACAATGGTCACCATACAATTTGTTGTTCCATTTTTTACTTCTATCAATTTATTGATTTTATTCCAATATATTTATATGTTATTATCAATCTTTCAGAACCATAATACATTGTCGGCTATGATGATAGGAGGCTTACAACTTTTGCCATGGATATCTTTTCTAACATTGAATTAGGTTATATTATTTTCATTGCTTCTTTGTTTTCCAGTCAAACTACTGATCTCTTATAATTTCCTGAAAATGAATGAGTCTTAAATACAGAAGCAAAAAACCTTGACATGGAAATTGGCCCTATGGTCGGAAGGACAATTTCATCAAATGGTGTTATAACTCCCCTAACCCAAGAAAAAATTATTTTTAAACAATTTAGTTTTTTAGTTTATACTGAACATTGAATAGTTTTAAAATAGTTTACCCCCACCCCCTCAATATCTTGGCATTGCCACTATATTGACTTTTTTTTTGCCTAGGTCCACCAACTTTTCAGCACTTTGCCAAGAGTCCCAAAATGCAATCCCCCAAAGAAAAAATGCATATGTTCAGCAAAAATAAAGCCAAGAAATTGTTTTTCCACTTCATAAACTGGACAGAAAATCCCATGAATATGATCAATCCAAGTCATCTCACTGAAAAGAATTATAAAAAGAAATAAAAATCATATTTCATGTAAATATTATTCAAGAAATTTCCTTTTGACTAATAAATAATTTAACTGTTATTATTGATCAGGTTTTCTAAAATAATCTTCAATTGCATAGTCAGATCTATTTTTTTCACTGTATCACTGTAAAAAAGTCATATTAAAATTAGTTTGTAAATTTGTTAATTTTTTATTTTAATAAAATTCAGAATTAAATTACAATTTGGTATATAACATGGCCTATTTCTGTTGATTAGTTATTAGTTAAAAAAATTCTAAAGTTGACTTGTTTATTTGATATATATATATATATGTTAAATACACTGGTGGAAATTGAAAAAAGAACACCCAGAAGGAATTACTTTAGGAACGTCATATTATAATATGTTAATAGTTAAGGGCAGCAGAAACCGTGATCCAAGACTGACAGTCATTGGATGAAATAAAGATGTCACTGAGGATGACAACATGCAAATGTACACATCACAAATGTTTTTAAGTTTAAATGCTAACACACCTTAAAATGAAAAACCAATTCTTGAAAATGCTACTGAACAGTTTTCAGGGATGGCACTTCTATGATTGTTCCGATTTTGGCAATAATATGGAGTCTTCCATGTAGAGAATGCAATGAACACCAGCCAGTAGTGTAGCCTGCAGTAAAAAGACCCAACCATTTTTTCATACATTCACCCAGTCTTCAAAAGCATTACTATAGAAAGAAATTAACATTTTTTTTTTCTAGTGATGTTACATACATACCACATTTAGAAAATATATACTAAAATTCAAAATGCATTTCAATTATTAGAAATTTTCACACATTTAACAAGTAATTAAATATAAAAATTTAATACTTAAAATGCACTATAATTTGAAAAATTACAGAATCATTTTGACAATTGTAACCAATATAATAAATTTATTAAAATATAATAATTAATAAAAAAATTCAAGTTTTCATTTCAAGAAAATTCAAGGATGTGGTGGAACCATACTTCACTGAGCTTAAATCTCAATTTTTTCTATTAACTCTACACTTATTTCAAGTCCAATAAAATATCTCCCGTAAATCATTACAATTTAACAAAAAAAATCATGAATCCCATATGCTGAGGGGTCTGAGAGGAACCTATCAGCATGAAATGTCATAGAAACAGGCCTATGAGGATAGTAAGACTTAACAGAAAAATAACACTACATTTAAAAAATGCAACCTTGTCTTCTCCAGCAATTGAACCCAGATCTCTTTACTCTGCCATAAACATAGAAAACAAAGAAATGTATAAATTTGGAGTTTGGCCATGTGTTGATAATTAATAAAAAGTCATTGATTTTTTTTTTATTTTTTATTATTGGACAGTAAACGGCTGGACAGTACCATCCCATGGCTGAGTGGTTAACGCACTTGGCTACTGATCTAAGGGACCTGGGTTCGAGCCCCGGGCAAGGCATGGCTGTTTGTGTCGTTTTTCTGCTGAGGTCCTGCCATCCTCACAGACCTTCTACTATGGCATAATAAACTGACAGGCTCCTGTCAGACCTCTGTGGCAAGCAGCTGCTTTAGGGGGTATTTATTTTATTATTTTTTATTTATTTAAACTGGCATTTTAAGCTAACCTATTCTCCTTTATAGCTGAAAGATATCATTTAGATCTGGGGTGGCCAACCTGTGGGCTGAATTCAGCCCAGTCCTTCACAATATGCTGCCTACAGCCAAATAGATACTCCTACAAGTTATACAGCCCTCAGGTTTAAAACTAGCGCATGACAAAGTATAATTAATATGGGTAATATAAAAATTATGTTATGAGTTGTCCTATATTTGCACAAGAAACATTCACCTGAGTAAATGAATCTTATAATGGATCAAAGTTGATTTATCTTTGGCATTTGATCTTGACTATATCCTTCCTTCGTGCACAGATTCAGGGAGCATGTGTGAGCTGATGAAGAGAGTCATAGTGACAAATGCACACAACCATCGCCATGAGTTGCTCTTGCAACCTGCAACCAATAAAAGATTGGACAGCCCAGGTTCAGATAAATCACTTACACAGGAGATATTTCAATGATAGGAAAAGTCAAACAGAAGTGGCAAGTTGGTTGAATGATTGCCTTATTGTTACTACAAACTTTGAAGAGTTTACACAGATAGGAACTACATAAAGATGCAGAAAAGGGTGACACAGGATCAACACCATAATTAACAACAACAGTTTGAAACAAATACTTAACATCTCATCTATGTGAAGACCATTGTGGCATTAGGGCAACAAAGAAACCTGGTGTCTCCCAATTTGTTTCTTAAATTTTGTTAAATAAAATAATGAAATTTTAAATGACAAATATAACCAAATAAGTGGGAAAAATTGGATTCCTAAAGCAGGGAGGACCATAGCAGTGCAGATACATCCATTAGCAAAATGGAATGTATAAAATCTTTTTTAACTAAAAACCTTAAAATACTACAATAAACATTAATTTTAGTAAAAAAGAAAATATAAAGTATATTCTAATAGATTACCAGATGTCAGAATAAGCTCTGACAACTAGATAATCTTATAAAATTGGTAGTGCAAGTCAGGAAATGGGTAAGGTAATAGGTCAGGTAAGTACAGTAATTTTGTCAGGTAAAGTAGACCACCAACTTAGAACAGTCCTGTGCACTCAAGC
Source organism: Ryuthela nishihirai (assembly GCA_038380435.1). Classification (NCBI taxonomy): domain Eukaryota; kingdom Metazoa; phylum Arthropoda; class Arachnida; order Araneae; family Heptathelidae; genus Ryuthela; species Ryuthela nishihirai. The sequence continues at coordinate 19,697,060 of JAWZYU010000009.1, forward strand.
CTTTATAATATCAAAGCCACTTACCTTTTTGGTTAGCCCTATTTGTGGGTCTAAAATCAACCACTGAACTGCAAAAAATATCTTGCCTTGCATGCATAACAACTCGCCTTGTATGATGATTACCTTCACTTACAAACCTCATATATTATTATCTCTTGCAAGGAATTTCATTCTACAGAGATATAGAAATCTTCATTCTATGTTAAGGAGATGTCTCTACACCTGAAATATAGGCAATATGTCTTATATGCCATTTTGGCATCCATATTGTAAATTCTTGTTACCACAGATCCTGATATGGCATTACTGTTGGATTATATTGCCTTACTCCTCTATGTTTTATTTATATATAATATAGAGTGCTTTAGAGTTTTATTAAATCACAGTGTTTATATTTCATTTTTTTTCCCTCTGGTTTTGCACTACTGCTACTTTACAATATGTGTATATTTTCGCTATCCTTTAATTCAAGTATTAATTTACATATTTTTATACTCTATGACTATACTAGATTTTGCTAGCAGGCAACAAATATATTTTGTTGACAAGGATTAAAATTTACTAGTGCACCCAAGGGTCTGGAAACTTCCAGAAACATACTATTTGGTTGGCAGATTACCTCAGTTGGTAGAACAACAGGTTCATAATCTGCAGTTCCTAGGTTCAAGTCCCATCTGTGGCAGCATTGAGATTCATCTCCACTAAAGTCAAAAAGGGGGATACTGATGGGCTTAGAAAGGCTTCTGTCCATCAAATAGGACATTAAGCTGTGGGCCCCATGTGCAGCAGAGCCATACCTGCATATTAAAGAACACACTGGATGAGCTCAGTGGGTGGCTGCCATCTGTGTCCTAAAAGATGTCTAGTGGTTTCACTTCCTTCAACCTTCTCTGAGCCCTTGGAGTCCTTGTGGCCTGGTCATTTAGTTCATTATGTGCAAAAAAGTGCCACTCAGAGGTAACCCAACCCAACTATTTGGTCTTACATTAAAAATGAAATTCTGCAATATGTATATTTAAAAATTTTCAACAGTACTTTCTAATATTATGCCAACTACAATGTAACAAACCATTTACCATTTCAGCCTAACATATTGTGCTATTTTAGACCTTTTTATATTACTCAGTTTTAAAAATCACCTGACAGGAGCACAGCAGTTTACAAATACTATTAGTCTAAACAAAAGTGTGTGTTGACTGACATCTGTGAGGAGCTGTGAACTTTAGGCTACACTCAAATGTTCTCAATGGTATATCCCATGTTTACTACTTAGATTAATTAGTTACACCAACAATACATTAGCAGTATGTGAGAATTCAGCAATTCATGTTACAATATCCAGACAATAGTTATTAGTTAATATGCAATGTAACAAAGATTTTCAAACCATTTAAAAAAAAACCATAAAGAGACTACCATTTGTCACACCACTTATTTTAATTACAAAGCCGATTTTCAAACTAAAGTACTAATTTAAGGTGGATAAACTACAGATATATCTTGCCAGTTAGTCAACAGATAGCAGCTAATAATTTTCTTCTCTGATAAACTTGTACAAGCTGTTATTTTTTAAGAGCTGCAAGAAATTCCTTGGCACCTTTACTTGCTATCTCTGGTACCTCTGAGTGGCTCTCTCTGACTGGCCACCTCTGAGTGGCAAAATACTTTATTACAATTAATATTAATAATATCTGTAAAACTACATACCAAGCTGGCTGATGACTGTGGGTAAATTTTATGCATACATCATTAACTAAAATGTAAAGCCACAAGCAATTATAAGTAATCATAATATATGGGCTACATTAACCTATATAACCAGTATTTAAACCTGCTCTACACTAAATTATAAAGTAAAATAAATGGATTTCTATATGCACTACTAAAAAAATTAATGTCATTAGCCTCTATTTCCTCAGTTTGATTCTTATTATCTCCTTATGCAAATATGCATATAATCTAGAGTAACTATTAAAATTTTCAATGTAAGTTTATACTAAAAATTTCTCAACATCAATATGATAAGTTTAGTAACAAATTAAAACCATATGTTATAAGTGATCGCAAAAATAGACAATAAAATAATGCACTAAACAGCTTTGAGTTCTAAAATTGCACAGCTATTTAAGTTTCACTTTCTACCTTCCTTATTCATTGCTCTTTTAGTGTCAGGCACACTCAATATTAATAATAGGTCTAATACAGCAAATTTATTACTGCACAGTTATTGCTAAACTACTACAATGGTATCCTTGGCTTTTTAGTTAAAATTTGATTTTAAAAAATGATTAAATGTTTCATGGGAAATAAGCAAGAGTTTATTCAAACTGAAGTGCGACAAACTATTTCATAAAATTATTAAAATAATAAATTAATTCAAACCAACACTAAAATAAGTAATAAATTAAAGGTATTACTGGTTCATAAAATCATTAAAATATTATATTTCCATACAGTGCCAAAGGTACAAATAAAACACTTTTTCAATAAAATGAAACACTCTGTCAATTTCTTATTTATATTGGTCTATGATTTATCAATTTGATTTCACAGACATCATTGCTAAAATCTACAAGGTGACATTCAACAACATCTACAAGTAAACAAAGCAAAACATTCAAAACAATTTGCAAATCAAATATGTGAAATGTGACAATTTTATAATTCGTTTCATTTTTTGCACAAAATATTTAAGCTAAGGGGTGAGAAAAATTTATGTGCATGTGATATTTTACAAAATAAGTTTATAATATATATTATTCTATTGAAAATTTAATCCTAAGAATAATTTTCCCCAGTGTAATTTTTGACAGTATTCTTTTAAAGTTCCTGATTTTCAATTTATTTATTAATATGCCTAAAATACACCTAACTTGCAATCCTTGTTTAGTTTTCACTTCTTTTTGATATTATAGTAGCAGAATAAAAGTTTGCATTGAACAAGTTTTTATTAGTTTTATAACTTCTAGTATTTTAGATAATTTAGTGATTAAATAATAATATTTTATTAAAAATAATAATTTAATAATTTAATTATCTCACAAAAAAGCATTTTGTTTAACTGTTTTGCAACTTTTAAAAAAATTTAATCTTTTTGTGGTTAATAAGTTTCAATTATGAAATAAATATTTCATACTTTTATTTATTTTTTATAAAAGTATATTATATATTTTTTTTAATTCATAAAGATGAGTCACACACTGATGAACATATTGTTATATGCAAATATATGTACTATTAGAGATATACAATTAGGTTCATGCCAAAGCAGGGAAAAGTGGGCTATCTGCCCTGGGTGCAAATCAAACCTAGAGTGCAATTTCTAATTATTACATGGTCAAATTTTATTACTACGTACAAAAATTATTTGATAAGTCATAAAATAATTCTTGTCTTGGGTGTAAAATGCTAGGCATGGCACTGAATAAAGGAGTTATTTATAATTTATAAAGGAGTTGCTAGTCCGAAAAAAGGAGTTATAAATTTCCCAAAATAAAGTTAGAAACAGAGTAAGAGGTTCAAGAGTTCATAAAGGTTCACTATAATGCTGTAGGTAAAAGTACATATATACAGCAGCCACTGGTGTTGTTAAAGTGTCCAAAGTATATTTGCAGAGGGATGAAAGAAGCACTTACTTAGAGTTGATTTCAATGCATCAGCATTGCAGTCAAGTCAGCTTCTGGTTCTCCTCTTCCTTTGATGGCTGTCATATGCTTCCCATGCATAATTCCATCTAACCGTCTCAATTTTTCCACTAATTATAGTGATACAGAGAAAATTTCATAATTTTTGATCTACACTGTGACTTAAACCTCTATCTTTTATGCTATTTATCTACCCTATACAACAGATAGGATAAATGTGCTTTCCCAATGTGAGTCTTTTCAGAAGTAATAGGCATTCGTATTTAACATAAAGTTTAAAATATTTTATATGAAAAAAATAGTCATTGACTAATTATAAATGACAAAGATTTTGCTCACTCTTAAGGGCACTAGTGTGAAAAATTAACCCATAGCTCAAATGACTAAGCTACTGTCTGTAGCAATGAAATGATTCATAAGTAAAACGAAAAGACTAGAAGTATCGGATTCTTATTATAAAAATCTTCAAAACCATCCTGGTGGCCAAGTGATTAGCATGCTTGGTTACTGATCAAAGGGACTTGAGTTTGAGCTCCAGATAAGGTATGAATTTTTTTTTTGTGCTATCTTTCTGCTGACAGGTCTCACCTTCCTCATAGATCTTCTTAATGGCATTGGTATGTCAGGTCTCTATGGTAAACAGCTGCCTGAGGGGAAATTTATTTTATCATTACTCAAAATATTTTCCCAGATGAGCAACAAGTTTTTCACCAATAAAACATTTTGTGCTGAGGATGGATTTGAACTATAAACTACTAGTTATAGAACAGCTGATCTACCTGTTTTTCAGTTAAAGGTCAAACTCACATGAGAGGTCCTTTCTCTGTTGTTAAACTGTAAGAATGTTGATTCAAATTTAAATACTTCCCTGCCATGATAAGAGTGAATGTGGCAACACCCACATGATGTAGTGTTATTTTGTATAGTGGAGCACTGGGTGTTTAAAATTAAATTTTAATTCTACCTATTAAGCTATCATATCCATTAAGCCAAGTCCCCAAAAATCAGAAATTAGAACACATCAACCCCACTCCCCACCTTCCCACCCCATCAGAATTTTCTGCGTATGGAACAGAATATTGAACATGTGTTTTTTAAAATACAGCTTAATTTTTTTTATGTGCATAAACTATGCTTTTAATTCATATTCAAAATATCTATTCTATCAATTACATTACCCTTAAGTGTCAGTTATTTTTAATGCAACTCAACTTCTGACCCTCATTATGAAACAACTAATGAATAAAATAGTTTGCATTGCATATTTAAAGGAAAAGCATTTAATTCTGACCAAAAAATGTAAAAATGGTAGGTAAGCATATAAAAAATTGTTGCAAGCTGATTTGTAGTGATTTTTGAAAACTGATTAATCAGCTTCCGACACTTAAAAGTTAAATGTATTTTCTCACAAACATCTGGAAAAAAAACTATAATAGTTATATTTAAGAAAATAATAAAAATGCATTTATTTATTTATTTATTTCCATTCTTATGTGAAAGGCTACTGCAAAATCTTATGCAAATGATGGAAAGGACCAAACGGCTGGTGGATGGCAACATAAGGAGGGTATATTTCATTGCCCCTAAACAAAACAATTTACTTTTTTTCCAACCCAAAGAATTCACTATATTTTGGTTTCCCCCTTTTTTTTTCTTTAAATATCGTTAAAAAAAATTTAAATAAAATATACACTTGCTTCAATATTTTACAGTTGAGTTTGATTAAAATCTAGTTTTATCTTCAACTAAAATAGGAAAATAGCATACTTGTTCCTTGGCATCAACTCAGCTGTCATTTAACATCTGGTAGCACAGCATTAATAAAATGAAAGCTTTCTTTTGTACATCACAAAATGAAACTATTTGGTTATAGTCATTTCGTAATACAAAAGAAAGAAGATGATCACCGTATGTACGTTCTTCTGAATTAGAAATTATGTCAATAGGCGTTTCTATCGTGATGACAGAAGTTTACCATCTGTTACATTACTTCCAATACACAGTTTTCTCAATGTTTCATTTTTCACTTGGTACAATAAAACATTAGTAAATTATAAGTGCTCCATACCTAAAAAGATTACCTAAGAGTAACAATTCCTTAATTATTCCCTTAACTTACCACATAGAAACAACGAAAAATTCAATACGTGTCACATCTCAAGTCTTGTCAATCTGAGCAAGTTAGATCGCTGTGGCAGTTCCCACAGTGTACACACTTTAACCGTCAAACAAATCAATCAGACGAAGTCGCAAAAAGTAGTCAATGAAGGTGATCACGTCCAACGTTTCAAAATTCTGAAAAACTAAAATGACAATAAGTTAGGCATGTGTAAATATATCCAAATTCACATGGAATGTCACATTTCTAACGTCAATCACCGTGTCACTACAATAGCTGCCAGATTCAATGTTATTTTCCTTTTGACATATAAAAATAAGAAAAACAAGGGTCAACGCAGCCTAATGGTTAACAAATCCCAAATTAAAACGGAAGCAGCAAATGGAATATTCGTCACAAATATCTCGATGTTATTCTTTCCGTCAACAACAAAATATATTTATGAAATACGCTACTTTTTTCCCTAACTGAAGTCTTTAACTTTCAAACATCCTGAATTTTTTAATAAATGCTATCATAATAAAACTGGATTAAACCCTAAACACAGTCTGCTGGAGGAGCTGTTCAAAACTTTTCAATTGGTATAAAATTCATTATTTTCCATTATTTTCATTACTAGATTATTAGAAATGAGTGTTTAAACTGGTGCCTACGTAATGGGAATGCCTGCCAATTTCCGCGAAAACCAGTGTTAACAAGCGCGTATAGGCAGCTTCAACATAACAAAAAATATGTTTAAAACTAATTGTGTTACAATTGAAAATTATTTTCCATTAAAATCCAAAATTTTCAGTGTTTACTCAAAATTATTTTTTAACAGTGTGGTTAGCAAGCTTGGCTACTGATCTAAGGGACCTGGGTTCGAACCCCGGGGAAGGCATAGATGTATGTGTCGCTTTTTCTGCTGAAGTCCTGTCATCCTCTCAGACCTTCTACTATGGCATATATACTGACAGGCTCCTGTCAGACCTCTGTGGCAAGCAGCTGCTTCAGGGGGTATTTATTTATTTTTTAATTTAATTCTTTAAAAAACAAAATTTCATTTTTTTTCAAAGCAATTCTTTACCTAATTTTATAATTTTAATTACTATTACAATAGAGTTTATTGCAGCGAAATGCATTAGCAACAGATTTCAGCAAGATCATTTTGATATTAATACCTGATTCTTTTTTTCGGAGTGGGGGTGGCTCAGTTGCTAGCACGCCAGACTCGTAATCTGCAGTTGTCCATGTTCGAGCCCCAGCTGGGCCAGCATTGAGATATATCTCCGCAAAATTCCCGTCTGCCCATGGTCAGCAGGGGACTCCGTTGGGCTCGGATAGGCCGCCGTCAGTCGGATGGGATGTTAAGTCATGGCTCCGTGTGTGGGAGAGCCATACCCTGTGCACATTAAAGAACACGCTGGGAGCCTTGACAAGACGCTATCATCTGTCTTTCAACAGCTATTCCAGTGGGTCCCTTCCCCCCAACCTTCTCTGAGCCTTCGGGGTCCTCGTCACCTGGCCATTTAGCCCATTGTGTGCAGAAAGGTGCGGCTCAGAAGTAAAACAACCCAACCCGATTTTTTAAATTAAGCATGAAGCTGAAAAATACTAAAAAAATTTATGATTAAAAGTAATAGTTTTTAAATACAATACGCACAAAGTTTATGCTACAGCACAGAACTGACTCTTTATATGTTACCTTGTGGTGACAGATAGGTGCTTCTTATTGACTTAATCAGTTATTAATGTTTCATTTTTAATAACATGGAGGTGTGCAAATGATGTCAATATTGACAGCCGAAATATTTTTAATTTCAGCACTTTTCTTCAGAAAGGTTTAGAATTTAACCTGTTCAGTTCTGTTCTGTCAGAAAGGCTTCTTCAGTACATTTACTTCCATAATTTGTTTAAAATGGTTTTAAAAATTTAAATATTTTTATTTTGCAAAGATATATATATTTTAATTAGTAATTTTTCGAAATTATATTCCGCTTTGGCACTAAAAAATTTCTTTTTTCACATAGGATAAATTTTTAACTTGTGACTTTATCCCAATCGATTTCTTTTTTAGAATGAATATCACTGAATTTTCAAATTAGGTTTCTTTTAACACGTTATCAAGTAGTTTTTTTCACTCATATCAGCCATCGATGATGCAATAATCTTTGCTCGTGTTTCTGCATATCTTATCAAATACGAAACTTTATCAGCCATCTGCGTTAATATTAATTTTTTTTATCAGAGGTTTTATCAGCTCTCCGCGATGAAGTTAATCTTTTATCCGCAAAGAGAACTGCGGATATCAACATCCACACAGGTTCTAGTTATCTGATGTTGATTAGGTATTTAATTTGATGGTGATAGTATTTAATGGCTTAGATTAGTAACAGCATTATCTTTCCATGTTATGTCAAGGGGAATCTAACTCCGAAGCTCTATAACATCTAAAATATGCATTTAATGGAAAAATATGATGAAAATAAAGAATGCAGACCCGTCAGAGCTAGGTTCTTTCAAGCCGCTCGTGTGTGTTTGCCGAAGGGTACTTATCTCTACCTTGTCAGGATGTTGCTGCTATCTAGGTGACCGATAAACACAAACTCAGATTTTGCAGATAAGCACTTGATGCAATTAATAAAAAATTGTAACAGACGTTAAAGATAATCAAATTTATTTAAATCTTGATTTTTCCATCAACATTCGTTCAGTATTCCAAGAGTTAAGGAAGATGGAATGTTTAATAATAAATTATCTTATTTTATAAAAATCATTCATAATTATCTAATATCCATATAATCATTATGCAAATTTAAATAATTCATTTTTTAAAATGTATATTTTATTAAATGATTTGAAACGACACTTATTATTTAGGTTTCAATTAATATTTACAGTAAATTCTTAAGACCCATTACGTTGTGAAATATTCTAGATTCCATTATTAGTTAAATACTAAACAAATGCTGTTGAAAATCAAGATTTATATATATGAGATTATGATTTTTAATTTATTTTCAGTAATTTTTTTTCCATTAAATGGATATTTTAGAAGTTACAGAGCTTCGAAGTTCGGTTCCAATTCATCGGAAATTCTCCAATATTTTGCTGGGCAGCGTAACTCAATTCCGTATATTTTAAACATATTCATCATTTTGAGTAAATAGGAATAAATTTCCCTTGCTTACAATTCCTGCGATTCGAAAATATTATTTATTCAAACGTGATCTCTGAATTTTTTCCAGTTACCCATGAACTGACATATCACAGCCATGGACATATTGCTACAGCGACCTGTCTCGCAGATCCAGTTTCAAAGGGATTCGATAGACTGCATCATCGTTCACACTTCTAGTTAAACGGCAGCAAGTAGACAGAACAGTAAATAAATCACATATGAACAAATCCGTATCAGAATCGAATTTTGAAACTAGCGGTCAACAACGTAATAAGGTAATAATAAAGCGCTCGTTCCTCTGGTTTATATCTAGCAAAATCATTTTCAGCCTGCATACTGCCAGCTTATTCTGTGACTGCCAGCATACTGCTACGAAGCAAGTACCAAGAGAAACAGTGGATCGCCAGCGCCACAGCGGAAGAAAATGTAACTAGCGCTGCTGTCACTTCCTTCGTGTCTTGAAATCGGCAAGTATTGCCATTACGTAGGCATCGGGTTATAAATAATAAATTCCCCCTCAAGCAGCTGCTTGCCGCAGAGGTCTGTGGCGAAAGCGGAACCACAGAGACAAAAAACAAAACCCATAAGTTTTAAAGTTGATGCTATAGCGACTGTGCTGAAGCCATGTAGCTATATTTGAAACATTAGCCTTAAAAGTAGTAATAGAACGATTTCTGCTCTATAAAATGTTGATGATTTGCAATTTTTATATTATGGCTGCCTGCTAAGTGTTCAACTACACCTATCGCCCTTTAAAGCAGGAAACAGAAATTCCATTCTAATCAGTTTTTAAATTTTAGATATTAAAAAATTACGCATGGTGTAAATATCGTTCTGTTGCATTTATGCTGTCACGAATATTTCTGTTGTGTTGAAATTTGAGTTTCAACTCACAAAACTTGCTGAATTCAAGCAAATTTTCCCACTTTTTTGGGGTTTAGTGAACTGATGAATCCAATGATTAAGTATAAACATGATGTTATAATATCATTTTAAATTCATGAAGATAATTTATGCTGTGAAGAAATGCATCTTTCTTCTTGATTAACATGCATGTCTAGAAATCTTTCAATAAATATTTTTGTTTAGGAACTGAAAATTTTGTTCATGTTCTTGATAAAAGTATATAAGATATTTGTATTAAAGGCATTTCCATTTAATTCTGAAATTTCATGGTGTGTTCTTTTACAAATTCAGAAAGGAAATGTACTGATCTATTACTCTGAATACGAATTCCTTATGATTCATTTTTTTTTTTATAAGTTTGAATAATTTTCCTTTCAAATAATGTTTTCACTTTGTCCTCTGTCGGTCTGTCCGCTCACCTGTTTGGCTGTCAATCTATAGATACCGAGGTATTTTGTTGTCAGAAATAAATTGAAATTAAAAAAAAATTGATGGTTTGGATAGCTATCAATGAAACATTACTAATTTGCCTGATCTCCTTGAAGTTATAATTGCGCTCTATAAAGGTGGAGAAAATTATAAATTCAAAAATTTAAAAGAATATTACAAAGGTATTATGGTAGAAATTAGAAATATATTTATGGTAGAAATTAGAAACTTTGATGGTGGAATGTGAAGGTGCATTGGCAACAATGAGTTTGCTAAATCCGCTGAGTGGGAAAAGACAATTTTTTTTTTTATTTTAAGAAATAAATACGATAATATTTTTGCGTTGGAGACATATTGATCAAATATTATCATCGATGTTAATATTATGTACCATGCTTTTTGAATCTTCCAAAAGTTACATTTTCGCCCTCTAATGGTGGGAAAGTTAAAAATTACGAACATTTAACTGAATATTGCAAGGGATGTGTTTATAATAAATAAAATGAAATACCCCCTCAAGCAGCTGCTTGCCACAGAGGTCTAACAGGAGCCTGTCAGTTTATATACCATAGTAGAAGGTCTATGACATTGAGGTGGTCTGTGAGGATGGCAGGACCTCAGCAGAAAACCGGTACATACATTCATGCCTTACCCAGAGCTCGAACCACTCGACTACGGGACGGCTATGTGAAGTTAAAATTTTGATGGTAGATTGTGATGGTCATTAGGTTTGCATTTGTAATAATAAATTGCTCCCCCCTTACACCCAGGGGTGTGTGAAACGTTTTTATTTATAGAGAAAATTAAAAATTTCTGTTTCAGTTGGAATGGTACTAATGAAATATTATAATTCGTATTTTTTAAATCCTTAGGTGGTTTTAATTTCCATGATTAGAGGTAATAAATGTGCTCTTAACAATTATTGCAAGTGATTTATTTATGGTAGAAAATTGAAATTTTGGTGACAGAGGGTCAAGAAATGTTCAACTGAAGAGAAATCTGCCCCTTTTCTCAGAGGGTATGAGGAAAGCAACTTTTTAAATTTAAAGTACAAAACAAAATATTTTAATATACTTTCAGTACTAATAAAAAATGCTACTACTGTAAATTCTCATTAATCCGGATTAATTGGAGAAAGGAGGGTTACAGATTATTGAATAATCTTGATTCGTGAGGCAAAAGCTGGCCCTAACAGTAGATGAAAAGCCTAGAACATAAATAAATAAAAAAAATTAGTGATCTAGTTCTGAGCTTGTAATTAAATGCATTAAATATTTATTTGATGTGTGTGTAACACCAAAGTACAATGATTATTCATCTGAAAAAAATTATTGCTGACGTGATGGCATAATTTTTTTCGGATGAATAATTGTTGAATTCTAATATCTACAGGTAATCTGTATATTTACTATGAAAAGTAACACGTTGCTGCTCTGAAACGTTTACACCTCCATACTTTTAAATGCTGCCTATAAATTTAAATGCTGCAAGAATATTGCTAAAAATCGATATATAAATAGAATTGATTGATATCTTTAATTTACCTTTACTCACATTTTTCCCATAAGATGCTTATTTCAAAGTTTATCCATTTGAAGCGCTTCGAATGGATCAAACAAGTCCCATTCAAAGAAGGTGGTCGTAATTCAACGATCACCAGTTTATCTACAGCACTGAAACTGTTTTAAATCGGCCCTGCTTCGTCTGATTTTAGTATCGGCTTAGATCGCCAGAGGGCTATGTATTGTATCCGGAAGCAAGTGTTTACATCATGGATGGTTTACATATATTTTCGTAAATGTTAAAAAGTGTATTGATGATCGAAGCATGTAAATATGCAGTTATAAACGCTGTTCGAAACATTTTTGCCATGTTGTAGTATAATTACAAGTATGTTTCAATTTTTAACGTAATTTGCTATAACTAGTGATTACTGTATGGTGGTATAAGGCCCAGGATATTTGGAGGCGTTTACCATTATTTTGTCATTAATGCTCTAGATTTTTCGATCCCATATTCATTATCGCCAAATGAAACAAAAATATAAAATTAAACGTGTCAATAGACTTCACTCTTATATTTAAGTGTACAACGATTTTTTTCTTTGGAATTGTAGAGGGGGGAAAATGGAGGGGGACATACTGGAATCCGCATTGTATACCACCAACTAAATTAGTTAGTTATCAGCATTCATTCACAATGCGCAATATTTAATATAACTATTAATATTTTTTATTATATTGAACCCCAGTGAAATTTTCTTGGATCTGCCTGGATCTAGGGTTCCTCAGTTGGTAGTGTGCCAGGCTCATAATCTGCAGTTCCCAGGTTCAATTTCTTCCTAGGCCAGCTTTGAAATTTATCTCCACAAAATTCCCTGCCCTCGGTCAGTAGGAGACACTGGTGGGCTTGGAAAGGCTGTCATCCGTTGAATGGGACATTAAGCCATGGTCCTATGTGTAAGAATTTGTGGAAGGCCACTATTTGTTTCCTAATAGCTGTCCAGTGGGTCCTCTTCCCAAACCATCTCTGAGCCCTTAGGGTCCTTGTGACCTGGTCATTTAGCCTATTGTGTGAAAAAAGTGCCCCTCAGTGGTAAAACAGCCACCATGGAGCTGCCACTGGTGGTGTGGGACATATATTGCATAGCATAGTAACTCTGCTGGCTGGGCCCAGTTTGAAATCCCAGATATTGTGTATGTGCCAAAAAATACATGCAGTTTTTTTTAAACTCCACTATTAGATTTATGGCATTTTATCAATTTAAGTGAAGTGATTATTTTACAGTTCTGTTGATGGTTTAGTGTATGACAGAATCAAGATCACCCTTGTAATTTTTGACAGCCACTGATCCTTCCCCCAAATCGAAATAGGCTGATATTTTATTTACAGCTGCAGTATGTAAAAAAAAACTTCCATAAATGATATCATTATCACAAGAGTAAAAGTTTTCATAAATACTTTGCAGTATTTCCACAGCTTACTGCAGTTTCCAAGTTCAAGTCATAACTGTGTCTGTGTTGAAATTTGTCTCTGCTAAACCACACCCTACTATGGATGCCCTTCCCTAATTTTCTTTGATCCCTTAGGGTCTTTCTCATTTAGCCCATTGTGTGCAAAAATGTAACTCAGAGTTAAAACAATCCAACTCTGCGGATTGCTATTTACGGTTCTTAAGTATTCAAAGTGTTTTTATATGTGAAGATATTCAAAATGGAAAACTGATAACTTTATTCCTTTTATTATTATACTACTTGTTAACTACATATGTAACAGTTTCATTTCTAACTCATTATATTTACTTATTATTTGTATTTAAAATAGGTACTTTGGATGGATGGAACATTTTAATCTCTAGTAGCTACCAAAAATGTCTGACAATCTCAGAGGTCTTAATCCTAACTTTGTGGATTTTAAAAACTTGTCACATGCATTATCTATAAAAGGAATAAGCACTGTTGAAAATGTCAGTGAAATTCAAACTCTTTTCATAAATTCTCAAATAAAGCAGGTATGTGTTTTATATTGACATTTACAAATTTAACACATAAAATTTATTGATATAATTTAATGTTCATTGAGAATAAATATTTTTATTTTTTCGTAATTAATATGGACACTGATACATCTAATATACTCTTGTTCATATTTATATAATTTATATTTTCATTAATGCCTATATATTGTATGATAACTTATGAAACACACGGAGTTGTTAATATTAGTGTGTAACATCCATATAATATGTGTAACACCTAGTGAACCATATAATTTTTCTTAATAAAATTATGTATGAAAATTAATTAGTGTATAAAACTAATTTCTTGACATTGTTTTTTGTACAGAATGTTGCAGAACAATTTTTTGTATCTTGCAATAAGAAATTAAATCCAGCCTGAAAACTACATATGCAGTTTTTATATATACACAAACTGACACATGCAGTATTTATACATATAATACATTGAATATTAGTAATTCTCAAGTCATCTTAATGGGGAGTTTTAGCAGAAATGCATTTTACAAGGTTGGGTTGTTTACCTCTGAGTCAGCGGGAAGTAGGCTGGGGTAGCCTAGGCAGTTCCCCAAGAATTGTATGGGCTCGGTGAAAGGGCCCTGTTTGGATTTTGAGAAACATTTAAATAGTGGACAACATCATTATTCTTGCATTTTTTAAACGCATTTATTTCCAGTTGTATGAAGATAGTTCCAGTTTGTAGGATCATATAAAAAAAGTTGGTAGAAAAAGGAACACGAGGGTGTTATTGAGGACTTTTGACATTCAGTTAACTTTACAAAAAGTAACACATTTCCCATCATTAAATCCTTAAAATCATATATTTATGGTACTTAATTTTTAATTTGTCATTTCTCAGTATAATATTTTAACATTCATTCTTCAATAATTGCATGTTAAAGAGATATTATCACATAATAAATATAAGTCCCATGGCCAAGTGGTTACCTTGCTTGTTCACTGATCAAAGGGACCTGGGTTTGAGCCCAGGTAAGGCATGGGTGTTTGTATTGTTTTTCTACTGAGGTCCTGCCATACCACAGACCTACTATGGCGTATAAACTGACAGGCTCCTGTTGGCCCTCTGTGGCAAGCAGCTGTTTGAAGGAAAGTTATTTTTTTTTAATTTTTATTTTTTTAGTTAAACTAACATTGGCTTTAGCTAAATATAATTTGAAGAAAATAGTTTGAAATAAAAAATATGCAATTGACAACTTAGCAGTGTACAAAAATTAATGCTACTGAAAAATTTGGGGGCCTGTGGCTTACTTATTCTGCCCCTACTCTGGGCAGCACTTTTTTTTTGCACACTTATGTATTGTCGGGTAGTGGTTGTGGCCTTTGTGACCTTTTTTTTTAAATTATTATTCTCTTTATCATGTTGGCATTGATCTGTGAGGTACCCAAGTTATAGATCACTGGAGGAGGTTTATCTATGATGGTGGTGTTAGGATCTCCTCAGGGAGGGGGGTGTATAGGTGAGGGTGGGTTTTTACTAATGCTTGGATTGCAGTGTTTAGGCAGAGGTGTGGCACTCTGGCATCTGTGTTCTGTATTTATAAGGTATTAAATTTATGGGTATTGCTGTTTAATATTCATTCTGTATCTCGATCTATGATTTTATGCATTCATCTGAGGAGGTAGTCATATTCTATATTCAAAAATTGATCGTGAGTAATAAATATTGAGTATATGTTTTTTGCTCCACATAACTTTTCTTAAATATCTTATGGCTGCATTAATAAATTTAATTTTGGTTGTGTGAATGGTGTGTAACCAAGTGATCTGAAAATTTAGTTTTGGGTAATTGTAACCATTTAGGGGTTACTTGAAACCTTTGCAGATTTTCAGAAACCTAAGATGTAGTAATCATTTGTTCAACTGCTTACACAAGCCAATTAGATGCTTAGATGGATTCAGAGCACATCTGACTAGAGTGCAAAATAAAAAAAAAAATAGTATATAATACTGATATTAATTTTAATTACTGCACTATGAAGCTATACTGTATTTTTTTTATCTTTCTAATTATTAATCTTGTATCTCTTAAAAATAACTCAGAAAATGAAGCATTTGTTTAAAATTTGGTAACCCTTTTCATTTTTCAGTGATTACTATTTCAAATATTTATTTGCAATTTTTAAATAAAAGTTATTCTGAATTTTATTTCCATCATCTAATGTAAACCTTTTTTACATATATGTGTGATGAATGCTAATATCTTTTGCAGGGAAAAGAACTAGTTCGCAATAATCATTGGTCTGTGGATCACCCAATCAGAAGGCATTTGTGGGAAGTTTTATGCAATCAGACAGCTACAGCTAGACATGAAGCTCTCTATAGTGAAATGTTAAAAGAATTATTTGGTAAAAATATTTAAATTTCACTATATCTTATATGATAAAGATTATTCTATTATTCTCGGGAGTGCTTTCTACTTAATGAAGTAAAATCCATGATTTTAATAAAGAGAATGACAATGCCTCAGATATTGTGAAATAAATCCTTTTATTATTATTACTACTGTGTTCACTCGTAATGATTTGCTTAGTGATTGTTGTAAAAATACATTTGTTACATTTAAATGTTAATCAAGAAATAAAAATTATATTAGGTAAAATAATATAGAAAATTGAACTGTTAGGCTAGATGGATGAGTGTAAACTCTGGATTAAAATCATGCAAATACTTTTAGTTAAATAATTGTTTATTATATGCTTGCAATTGACTCTATTAGCTATGAAATGAATGTCAGATACTTTGTTCTTTGTATTTTTTGTAATACACTTTACAGTGTTTTGAAGATGTTGGTTGAACCTTGCTATACAGCTTTATTTTAGTTTGATAAGTATAAAATGTAACAGATATTATCTAGGGAGTAAAGCTCTCTCAGCTGATAAAATAAAAATGTAGCTTGTCTAAAGGCTGCTTTTATATTCTGGAGGCAGGGGCGTAGCTATGGGGGGAGGCTCCCTCCCCAAAATAACTAGGAGTTGGCAAAATTCGAAGTGACTTCATAAAATCTAGGTGAGTTGTGAAAATTTGTAATCTTTTTTTTTTTGCAAAATTAAGGTGAGTTTCTAGGGTTAGTTATGGTAGTGAAACTTGGACACTTTGTAAACAAGATAACAGGAAACTAGATGCTTTTGATTCCAGATGCTTACGCAGTATCTTGGGCATTAGGTGGTTCAACCTTGTAACTAATGATGAGATTAGGGAAAGGAGTTTGCAACCTCCTTTAAGCAGCATATTGTGCAGAGAGAGACTCCGTTGGTTTGGCCATGTTGCCCGTATGAATAATTATAGATTGGTGAATAGGGTTATGAACAGTGTGCCTAAAGGCCTCAGAAAGAAGGGGAGACCTAGGATGCGGTGGGCAGACAATGTCAAACAGGACCTTATTAGAATTGGTGTGCAGTGGCCAGATGCAGTAGATGTAGCTCAGGATAGACTTGCTTGGAGAACTAAATTGCACGGTCTGGTTGGACCTCCGTAGCCCATGGCTGCTTGAGGATGATGATGATGAAGGTGAGTTGTGAAAATTTGTAATCTTTTTTTTTTGCAAAATTAAGATGAGTTGTGAAAATTTGTAATCTTTTTTTTTTTCAAAATTAAGGTGAGTTGTCAAAATCAAAGTAACTTGGCAAATCTAGGGCAGTTTGGAAAATGGAGAGATGGCAAAATCTAGAATAGTTGGCAAAATTCGAAGCCACTCGGTAAAATACAGGAGAGTTGGCAAAATTCGAAGCCACTCGGTAAAATACAGGAGAGTTGGCAAAATCAGGACAACTTGGCAAAATTTTGAGGAGTTGGCAAAATCCATGAGATGTAAAAATTGGGATTTTTTTCTGTATAATAATGGGGAGTTGGCAAAATTCGGAGTGACTTGGTAAAATTGTGGGGGGTTGGCAAAATTCAGGTGAGATGTAAAAATTGCAATCTTTTTTTTTTGTAAAATTATGGTGTGTTGACAAAATCAAGGCAACTTTGCAATATCTAGAAAAGTTGGCAAATCTTGGGGGAGTTGGCAAAATTCAGAGTGACTTTGCAAAAATCAGGTGAAATGTATAAATTTGTATTTTTTTTTTCTGTAAAATTGTGGCAAGTTAGCAAAATCAAGGAAATTTGGCAAAATCCAGGACAGTTGGCAAAATTCGGATCCACTTGGTAAAATATGGGCGAGTTGGGAAAATTGGGATTGCTTTTGTGAAATTAAGAAGAGTTGACAAAATCGAGAAAACTTGGCAAAATTTTGAAGTGACTTGGCAAATTCAGGAGAGATGTAAAAAATTGGGATTTTTTTTTTTTTGCAAAATTAAGGAGAGATGGTAAAATCGAGGCAATTTGGCAAAAATCTAGGGAGTTGGCAAAACTGGAAACCACTTGGTAAAGTACAGGTGAGTTGTAAAAATAGGGATTGGTTTTGTGAAATTAAAAAGAGTTGGAAAAATTGAGAACTCGTGGCAAAATCAAGGGGAGTTGGCAAAATTCGAAGCCACTTGGTAAAATACAGGTGATTGTGAAAATTGTGCCTTTCTTGTTCAATTAAGGAGAGTTAATAAAATTCGAAGTGACTTGGCAAATTCAGGAAAGATGTAAAAATTGCAATTTTTTTTCTGTAAAATTACAGCAAGTTAGCAAAATCTAGGGCAGTTGGCAAAATTCGAATCCACTTGGAAAATACAGGCGAGTTATGATAATTGGGATTGGATTTGTGAAATTAAGGATAGTTGACAAAATCCAGAAAACTAATGAAAATCTTGGGGAGTTTGAAAAATTTGAAGCGACTTGGCAAATTTAGGAGAGATGTAAAGATTGGGATTGGTTTTGTAAAATTAAGGAGTGTTGGGAAAATTCACACTGACTTACTACAATTCAGATGAGATGTAAATATTTGGATTATTTCTGTGAAATTATGGCTAGTTGGCAAAATTGGAAGTCAAATGGCAAAATGTACTAGATTTGTGAAATTGCCTCCTCCCCCACACACGGAGGAAAAATCTGGGTTATGAACATGACAGAGACATTATTTTCTCAGTTGGCCAAAATTTGATATTCGAGTTGGAAAATTTTTGATTTCTCCCCCCCCCCCCCCCCCCAACCATAGTCCTACGCTACGTCCCTGCATGGAGGTGTAGTATCCATTTACAATGTGGAAACAGACCAAGCCAACATAGTATTGCTTTTGAGATACCAGCACTCGCACCCATTTAAGATTGACAATGCATTCTCATTTAATAATGTCATGGGCAGATTTAACAAACAAAGCCACCCAATCCATAACATCTGACTGCCAGTATAGATATATTTAGAGAAAGAACTGTGATTTTCAAACAGTGATTCAATCTTAATTGAATGAGCTAGTTGCAAAGAAATGTTTATTGGAATGCAAAACAAAGAGCATTAAATGAAATTTTGCTCTAAATTCATTGCTCACTGAGAAATTCAAGATTTCCACATGGGCACTCAAGGCACTGATTATACATTTCTTGAAAGGGGGTAACAAGTATTAGGAAAGATTGCATGCATTTTCAGAAATCATGGTGAATACTTGCAAAAAATTATTACACTGCTCAAAGTGGAAATTATAACACCAAGCAGAAATGGAAGTAGAGATATATAAATCGCAGGAGGCAATCAGCCATCAGAGATATACAAATAATGAAAGTTTCACAGCAAATGGATACGTGACATCCAGCTGAGCCATGGATAAATACCGGGTGCTCATGAGCTCGTATCGTAGCATGACCAAAGTGAGGCTGGAGTGCATGCTGCCAAAATGTTCAGAACATGCCTTGGAGATGACGGCAGGATCTTTATGTGCAATTGAACCTTCTTAGAGAGAGAAAATCGTCAATATGTTAGAGTTCAGTTTAAGCCTTGGAGTGATTGCTGCAAGTATAGGACACAATGTGAGCACAGTGCAACTCATGCAGCATCATGGAGCACCAAATGACACGAAGGAGAGATATGGGACCTGCACACTGCACCTCAGGACCTAAAGGTAGCATGCTCTGTTGGAGGTCCATTTTATTACCCTTTAACCACAGTGACTGCTGCAGAGTGATTTGCAGACTGCTACAGGTACCGTGGTCTCCATGCAAACCATTAAATATTTGCATAATGCAGAATGAGAGAGAGATGTCCAATCTGGCATCTGTCATTGCAGTGCCATCGCCAGTTATATTGTCTCCACTGGTGTTGAGTAAGGCAACATTAGACTATGGAATGGAGGAGAGTACTGTTCACAGACAAGTCCCGATTCTGTTTCAGCATGCCAGATGGGCATTTTTCCACACAGTGTTGGCACCATCAACAACATGAGGAAGCCTATTCCATTAGCTGCCATATGGCTCCCACTGTGGTACAACTGTATGGGGTGGCATCACTCCTGGCAGCTTGATACCTCTGCTCCATGTTTCTGGTGTGATAACAGCAAGATGTTACATCAATGACATTATTAATCATGTGACATGACCCCTTCCTTACAACCATGCCTGGAATGATTCTGCAGCAGGACAGTGTCACCCCACACACTACACATGCAATTGACAGTCTCCAAGGTATGGATATTCTCCCATGGCTGCCATACTTCCCAAATTTGTCACCCATTGGTATGTGTGGGACCTTATGGGTCGCCACCTTCACCAGCTCTCTCCAGTGGCAAACCTGGTACAGTTGCATGCCCAATTCAATAGCTTTTGGAATGCCATACCTCAGGACACAATTAACCATCAGATTGATGGAATGCCAAGATGTCTACAAGTTTGTATAACTGCCCAGGTGGGCCTCTGTACTTATGAATCTGCAATAAATGCATATACCTTGTGTTCTCACTTTCTGTTTTTTGATCATTTGCACATCTACCCCCATAGCTTTCATCCTGTCAGTTTCGGGGGTATACATCACTTCCTTCGCAGTGTTGCAATTTCCACTTCGAGCAGTGTATTATGTTAATTTAAGAGAATAATTAATATGATTTATTTTAAAATGTTATTGGAAGGCTAAAATATATAGCTTCACCAGCTCTATTTATTTAGCTCATCTCTATGTTTTTGACACAGTTATATAGTGTTATGTACTGTTCCTTTATACCAGAGTAAGTGAAATAGAAATTACAAATTGGCCATCACTGATTTAGTTACTTATAATATCCATCCATCCACCACCCACCCGCCACACTCACTGTGTACATATAAACAGTAATTTTGCACAATATGTTACATAATAAAATAATAATAAAACATGCAAAAAAGGTAGTACAGTTGTCACATACGAATCTGTAGTATACAATAGCATTTTTTCATTAACCAATAACATTTCCAAAAATCATTGTTAATGCATAAAATGTAGATGGACAAAAATATCAACTAGACAATAACAACATGCACTTAGACTTGTACTCATCCATTGTCATTACAAACAAATCCAACTCTCTGTGGTATAAATTAAATCATAAAATTTACTGATGGAAAATTTCTTTACAGAGTTAGTTTAGCAAAAATTTGTCTTAGTAGTAACTTGTTTCTAAAATTGAAACTTGGAACATAAAAGTTGAAAATATTCATTAATTTTCTGTCAATAGAATTGTGCAGTAATTTGTAGAAAAATGTCATTACAAATAAATTCCTTCTCACTTATAAAGACTTAAAATTAAATGTACTCCTTAACCCTTACTGTGTCGCAGCCCAAAGAATCGCTTTCTTCTTTCCCATTGTAGTGATTGGACAGTGAAGTTTTGCTCCCATAGTATAAGGTAAAAAATAGTTTTTTGAAGAGAAATCTGAAGTTTTTTTCAACTGTTTCTAATTAAATATCAAAAATAACATTTAAATCTATGATATAATTTTTTATCTGTTGATTCTGCTTGAAAGAATTATGATAAGTTTAAAAACAATTCTATTTCAGTGTACCGTGAATGTATGAGCATGCTCAGTCACCTTAACAGCATCAAGTAGCGCTGATTTAGTTTATGCCTATATTCTGCCTTCCCATACTTAGATTATCAATCGGTTGCATTTCTGTGTATTTTGTTCTATTTATAGCTCTACTAGAGTTGTAATGCTTTCTAAACTTTTAATGTAAGGATATTTTTTTTTACTATTAGAAATTGCATTATCTGGGAACTATGCACATTGGCTTACGATCAATATTTTAGCAGACTTTCGATTTTAAAGGCATTTTTTGTTTACTTTAATGCTTCTAAAATTATTTTTTATTGCTTCACAAATGGATACTGTGATTATAAACAATAATTAATTAGAAACAATAAAAAGAAACTGCTAGCGATCTATAATGGCAGCAATCAGAACAAGCATTAGGATTACTCAGAGCACAATTTTTAAATGGTAGGACTGTATTTATCAATATTTTTAATTACATTTAAAGCATATAAACAAATTAAGATCAGAAAATTTAAATTTTTAACCTAAATTTCTGCCAGAATTTTAGAATTATTTTTTTCCATAGCAGTTATGCAGCTTCATAATAAAGTGACTCGTTCTCAAATTCAGTGCATTGATTAAACTTTTAAATGTTTTGAAACATTTTTAAATTTTTTTTTATAGTTCTTTATCACTTTTCTGATATATTTTTCATTTCTTGTTTAAATTATATAGTTTTTTAAGCAAAATATTTTTTATGACACTCCTTTACTTAGGTTTAGAGTTTGTCAATTGTCAAAAGTATAAGAATATACATTACATGCATAAATGACTAAATAATTTAGAAAAAAATTAAATAAATGAAAGATTTAAGTAATAATCAAAATATTATGAACTGTTTATATTAGAATAATAAAATAATATAGAAAAAAAGGAAAAATATATATGTATATATTTTTGAAATTTTACTAAAGATTAAGTGGAAAAAATACAGTAAAATTTTGCAATGTTTTAAAAAAATGCTTAAAACTTTAACCTACCATTTTTTTTCTTTGAAATTTTGCCATTTTATTAAGCAAAATTAAATGCTCTTTCTTTTGGTATATAACATATTTCCATTCATTAGTTACTTCAGGATGAGGTTCTAAAGTTGTTTATTTTATTTTCTGAAAACACTTTGAAATAAATCTGTCCATGACAGTGAGTTCAATTTCAGAAACCCAACACTATAAGGGTTAAATCAGCTGTTGGTATATCATACACTTAGTGGCCTGATATTTTGTAATGCAGAATCTCTAAAATTAATTTTGAACTCTTTCCAATAGCTAACTATAATTATTATAATATGGGCTCCAAATTAGCAAGCCATACTCTTTGATCTCATTATTGAATTATATGAAATAATTTTTGATTCAATACTTTGGAAGTCATGTGTTTTTCTAATTATATATATCGTAAATATTTATATGCTATAGATACAAACTGTTGAAATGAATTTTAAAACATAATTTTGTATCAAAACATTTGCCAAGATCATAAACATCTGTACAATTCAATTTAGTATTTTAAATAAAACAATCATAGAGAATAGATTTTCTTTATACATATAACTGACTATAGAGCATTTTGATATGTTCAAACTCAAACAATTTTTCCTACACTATTTTTCCAAAGAGTTAAGATCCAACTATAAAAATAAACAATAATCCATAGTTGTAATTTCTTTATATATTTTAACATTTCAGCAAATGATAAACAAGCAGAATATCACACTCTGTTTTGCAAATCATTAATAAATGTGTTGAAAAGTAAAGGACTGAATCTGAATGTACATCATTGTATACAACATAAAGGGCTCTATAAGTCAGATGAGCAATAATCCAATGAACTAATTTATAAATTAAACCAATTCTGATCAGTTTGTTTATCAGTAACCAAAATTTATTATATCAAATAATTTTTGATATTTTTTAATCTTTTTTTAGCAAATGCTTTAGCAAAACCTATATAAATAAATAAATAAATAAATACCCCCTCAAGCAGCTGCTTGCCACAGAGGTCTAAAGAAAGTTAATAAAGTTATAAATTAGAAGTTAATGTAATATTGGAACTTAAATTCATCAAATTAGGTAAAGTGGATCTTTTGGCATAAACCCCTGCTGATCTGTTCAAATCCAATTATTTATCTGAATAAAAAATTTATTATAGATGACAAATTCAAAAAGTTTTGAAAAAATAGGCAAAAAATTATTATGGGTTGATAATTTTCTATTTCATTTTTCTTTCCCTTTTTATATATTGGACAGATTTTAGATTGCTTCCAAACTCTTAGAAATTTGCAATCTCAAATTGATTTATTATGCAAAATTAATAATGGGTAACTCAGGCAATCTCTATATCCCTTTACAAGAAATGAGGGTATTTGATCTGAACTCATTGTTTTTGACCCATTAAGTTTATTAATTGCATATAGAATATCATTATAGGTAATATTCAAAACTGTTACTAAATTGGCAATGTTATTAACTTCTCTTGCAATCTGATTAATGTAGAAATTATGCTTTGTACTCATTATATATACAGATTTAAAGTAATCAGCAAAACCTTGTGTAATTTCTTTTTTCATTAGCCAGTTCCCTATCTCTATATGTCATAACATTAATATCCATTTTATCTTTATTATTTTTACTACAATAGGACCAAAATTTCTTAAGATTGTGATATATTTTATCTTTTAAATATACATGTGTATGTGAAATGGTTAACTACTGCTAATTTTTTACATGTACTTCCCCCACTCTCAATTCTATTAAAATAACAGTTATAATTTAAACTTATTTCCTTAATTTTGCAATTTATATTTATTTCAATTGTTCTTTCCAGGGGAACATGATCAGCCCTCTAGTCTGCCGTCTTTTGTTGACCCTGCATACTGTATCCGATACCATCTGAATTCAGAAGGGCGCAAGTGTACAGAGAAAATACTTCATGTTATTCATCATGTCAGACCAGATATTACATATTGCCCTATTTTGTATCCACTGACTAGTTTGTTTTTGCACTTTATGCCTGAAGAGGTGACATTCAGCTGTATTTATATTTTATTATCTGAAAAGCAGCAGTTCATTTCACAAACCAAAACTATGCATCAAGCATCATCATATGTAGTTATGAAACTTGCCAAAAAATTTGCTGTAAGTACACCTAACTAATGAATATGGAATGTGAGTAAATTACTTTTTATTTTACATCATTTGAAAAGTGTTAAGTTGCAGCCCCCCCCCCCCTCCAAAACACAAACAAATTTATGTAGGTAGTACTCTCTAAACATAAAAATAATTAAAATATATTATATCTACACTAAAAACTTTGAGTATATGTGCACATCCTATAATTTACCATTTTGATGACTACAATGTTTCAGTAATGTAATAACAGTTTCCTCCTAGTTTATTAATATTACTCCCATAAAAAGCAAATATGACTTTTTAAAAAAAAAAATTTTTTTCAGGTGTTATATTTGTTCCAGTCCAAATTCTGGAGTTTGCCAATATTTCAAAGATTGCATCTAGCATATTAATAATCATTCTCCACCATTTCTTTCATTAACTTCACTTGCTGCCTTCAACAGAAGAGTGCACACATTTGTTGATTTCTGTAAAGTTTGGCTACTTTACTATAATTGTAGAGAAAAAAGTAGGTTCCTATTGGGGCAGGGGTAAGCAGTGAAGTCTTAGCACTGTCATTGTTAGGATCAGAAACTTAGGAATCAAAGGCTGCATCCTAGGACATTATTGACTACACCTTCTCAGAAAATGACAATGATAGAAAAGTTCATGCAAGAAAATTTAAATATTTTTAGAAACTATAAGTGTAAACTGTAAAGGTACAGTGTAGTATCCTTGAAGCCTAATGCAAGTATGGTATTCATTGGCTTATATGAGTAATATTTGTAAAAGGAAAAAAATGTACGATTAATTGTTTGATTGCACTGTTTGAAACCTAATAAATTTAATTATTACCGTTGAGTATTTATGTATAGTTTAATTGATAGAGTGTAAAGTATGGTATCTAAAGTTTTATGAGGGTTTTTTTTTTACTTTCCTAGAAAACCTGAGCACGAAGGTATATATCATACCTTCATGCTCAGGTTCTTGTATATAATTGTTCTTATATAGGGTTAACATATGTCCCCCAAAAGACATATCGTCCTTTTTGCCTCAAAATTTATGTCCACCCAGCATTTTGAAAAAAAAAAAATGAGAATGTCCTCCTTTTTTTATAAACTCATAAGAACGTTTTAATTTTTAATTTATTGTACCAATGGTTGTCATATAATCCATTGTTAGTAAATGCAAATCGTGAATGCTAAAGTAATTCTGTTTATGCTGTAACAATTACTATTTTCTGTAGTACTCAATATCAACAATTACATGCCATCAAAAAAAGTGTGCTTTAAAAACTTTCATGAAATTCTGCCACCACCCACAGCCACCGTCACATGTCATATAGATTGTGCTATGAAAATTAAAGGAGTTTTTTGTTCCCATTGCGACATAAAGGACCACTAAGGATCCTTAAAACTCCCTTAGTTTGTACAAACATTATCATACAAAAGCATTAATATCAAGACTAAAGTCATCACTGAACATAACCTTAGAGTTAACAAAACACACAAAGTTTGCCTGTTGGAACAGTAGATAGTTCCCTAACCACTATGCCAACCAAATCTTGATTGCTTATCAAGTATGAATAAAAAATGGCACCTGTCATATGTTTTAAAGTGTACTTTAAAGTGTACCTTTTTCTGACTAAACTGTTTGTTAATGCTTGAAATAAACTTGTTAAAAAATTATTTTATATTACAAACTGAAAATATGTTTGACTCCATTTTTAGTTTTTTTGTCCTCCTTTTAGAAAGTAACTTTTGTAAGTTTTTTCATCTTACAGGCTGTTGGAAATATGAAAACGGATTTTTTTTTTATTTCAGAAAGCTGCATATACTCAACTTGAGAGAGAAATAAAGGAGCATGAAAATTTAGAAAATATGTTCCAAAGCTGGTTGGCATGGCTATTTAAAGGACTCCCCTTTCCTTATGTGGTAAAAATATTTTACTTTTTAAAGACACAAATTACAATAATACATAATAAATATTTGCAAGTATTGCGTTAAACAATACTCAGGATGATTGAAGGGCCATGTTCTTAAGGTAGTCACTTCTTGCATTCAATATATTTCATTGGCTACTACCATCATTTTAAAGGCTGTCTGAATGGGAAGGTTATTATTTTATTATATTGAACTGTTATGAAGTGAAAAATGATAATACTTGTTATTAATATCATTTGTTATTAAGGAATCTATGCAATGTTTTTCATTTATGCTTTATGCATTTTTCCATTTATTTTGAGTTTAGTTCATTTCCGCTTTGTTTCCTTTACTAGAATAATCTAAAAGTAGTTGAATATGAAGAATCTTGATTTAATGGAATCTTAAAAATGAAGGCAGTAACCATTGAAATAACATGAATCTTCATCTGTGTAAGTATTCTATAAAGTATTTTTTTCTATCTAAATGAAAAGGGCCAAGAAAATAATTGTGCTAAGGGTATAAAATTCCCTAATACTGTTTTGTGTACCACAGTGTGATATGTTTTTGGAAATAGGAATCATTATAAAACCAAAATCATAGGAATATAGCAGGCATGTAAAGCTAGTAGCTCACTGGCTTCTTGTAGGCCTTTTAATGCTTTCTAGTGGTCCACAAACAGGTAGTTGTACCCACAAACTGAGTAGTCCAGATCTTTTCTTTTATTTTTCTATATATTTTTAATTACAGCATCAACATTAATTACAGTATGTTAATATGATACATCATCAAAGGATGGTGTATCATATTAACACTGAAATAATCTGAAAAAAACCGGTTTTGCCATGAGTGGGATTTGAACCCATCTCTCCTGGAAACATGCCAGTTATGCTACCACACCACCACCAATGGTTAACGTTTTCTTCAGCTAGTGCGACAAATAACCTTTCCAATAACCTTTCCGGATTTCTTTTATTTGATTTGCACAGTGGCGCCATCTATCCGGGAAGTGGACAACTCTGTTGCCTCATACAGATGGAATTAATATTTGTCACTCACACTCATGGCATTAAATCAATAAATCAGTAGTAAAGAATCACAGGATATATCCTGTAGACATGGAACTCATCCCACTCATGGCAAAACCAATTTTTTTTCAGCTTATTATTTCATGAGTTCCATGTCTATAGGACATATCCTGTGATTCTTTACTACTGATATTAACATTGTGTCATTAATACTGCAATTAATTAAGGAGGTTTGCATGCCAAACTTAATTATCTGGGTATCAGCTCCCAAGGATGGTTCATTTTCCATGCCATATATGTGTGATGTTTTGGCAGTACCTATTTTTCTGAATAACTTGTGCTCAGGAAAAGAATTAAGACATCACTGTTAACTGATATGCATTTGTGATCTTTAACCCTTTTAATGTCCAAGCAGGGTATACCATTTTCATTTTTCCAATTCTAGTGGTGCATGGAGTATTTACCATTTCACATGATAAGATACTATATATTTTTTTTAACATAAATTGGCATTTTTTAACTGTTTTTAATCAAATATTGAAAATACATTCAAATCTCTGATATGTACATATTTACCTATATTCCTATTGCTTTTTGCTCATCATTTGTTGGTTCGTGATGATTTCTGTGTCAAATGAAAGTTTATAATGTAGTGATCACTTCTACAATGTTGAACCAATATGTGAGCCCAATACAGCCTGTATGTGTCATGGCATGAGTCTACCAGTGTCTGAAAGTCAGCAGGAGGAATACAATGGCATTTGTCCACAAGAAGTGTGATCAATTCCTGCTTGTTCAATGGAGCTGGAAAACACTGTGTGAAACATTCCAGAAGGTCCCATTGATTTTCCTGTGAGTTGACATCTGGTGAGTTAGTGGCCATGTTATGTGAGAAAGTTCAATCTCATGCTCTCAAACTACTGGATGATGACTGTGCTCTGTGGTCAGGAGCATTGTCATCCTGAATGACAGCTCTCTCTTAATGAAATAAATACTGTACCATTGGATGAAGATGATCACTCAGGACTGCCAAATAGTGATTGGCATTAATCTTGCCTTGTAACAGAATGAGTGCACCCAGACCATGCCATGAGAAAGTAACCCATACCATTACAGAGCTGTCAAAACCCTTAACACTAGGGAACAAGCAATCAGTTTACTTTAGTTGGTGCACATGTGCACTCACCCATTTGTTGGAAACAAAGTGTAGGATGATACATCAAACCATATCACATTCTCCACTGCTTGTGCTCTTTGCACCACTGTACATGACCTATTGTGTGCAAAAAATGACACTCAGAGGTAAAATAACCCAACCCACTGTAGATGACAACATGCATTGATGTGTGATGAGCAGCTTGTGAAATGCAATTTGACTGTGATATCCAACTCTATTGAGTTCTTGACTAACTGTTTTTGACAAAACTGGTCTCTTGCTACAAAGGAGCAGAGTGCAGATCAGATTATTTTTTGATAGGCTCCCATCTTAACATTAAACTAAACAGCAAATATTTTGCAAAACATAATTCGCAACCTCGATTTAATTGGGAAAACCTGCAGAATGAAGGAGACAGGAGACGCTTTGAAAATGAACTTCAAAAAGAGCAACTTCAAAATTTGAGACTAGATAATAATTTGAAGAACCTTTTCAAAAATATTCAGAACAGCATTAAAATGTCAGCAGGGAAAACCATTGGATTTAAAAATGGCACAGGAAAGAAGAATAAATGGTTTAATAACATAAGCAACAAGCTATAGAGCAAAAAAAAAAACTAGCAAGAGAAAATTGGCTACAGCAGAACAATACAGATTCATATTAGAGATCTAAAACTATATCCAGAGAATCTATTAAAATCATCCAATGGGAAAAGAGAAATTTTTTAAATAATCAGATTAAGGATATTCATAGGTCCTATAGGCTGCAGATGACAAAGGAGTTCTACAGGGTGATTCAAAACTTATCGTTAAAATTTCGTGGGGAGGTAGGGAATACGTCAGGAAACCGATTTCACATAGGAAAGTATGTCCGCAAACGTCATCTACATGAACAAAATGGACAAGTAAAGTGAACACAAGGAAACAGTACAGTTAAGTGGTAACGAATGTGACTTTTATTCCAACAAGGTAAAGTACAGGTTCACAGTAGGTGCTCAAAATTGCGACCATTTACACGGACACAGGATTCACAGCGCCGTTGCATTGACCGCCGAACATTTTCAAAAACGCCTGGCATATCACGGACAATGCCTGCGGCGGCCACTATTTGTGCAACAAGGTCCATTTCACTGTCGACGGGGGTCTCGTACACATGGTATTTCATGGCCCCCCACAAAAAGAAATCCATGGGCGATAAATCAGGTGACCTGGGTGGCCAAGCTATCTCTGATGACAGTGGGAGTGGTCGGGCGAGCTGTACACTGGTTGGGTACACACAGCGCCCTCTACATACGCATGCGTACATTTGCGGACATACTTTCCTATGTGAAATTGGTTTCCTGACGTATTCCCTACCTCCCCACAAAATTTGAACGATAAGTTTTGAATCACCCTGTATAGAGGAATGAAAAATAATGAAGTTGGGTATCACATTAAGACTGTAATAGTTAATGATGTCAATGGTCAAATTAAAGCAGGTGAGGATGGGATGATTGAAAGATGGAGAAGACATTTGAATGAACTGCTCAACTGTGAGACTCCTAGGCTAACATTTGAATGGATGTATATATTGAGCTATGAACCAGAGATTGAAAAACCCACATTAAAAAGAGTAATTGAAAGTATTTTTCAACTGAAGAATAATAAAGCAGCTGGCATTGATGGAATTGAATCTGAACTCCTAAAGAAAGGAAGAGAACTACATGAGAAAATTCATAGACTTGAAATGATCTGGGAAATGGAAAGTATGCCAAAGGTTTGGCATGATTCTCTAATCATACCTATATTCAAGAAAGGAAACAAGAAAGAATGTGGCAACTAAGGGGTATTTCATTGTTGCCAACTTGTTATAAAATCTTATTGAATATTATATTGAAAATAATTATTCCATATGCAGGGGGCATCATTGGAGAAAACCAAGCTTCTTTTAGAAAGGGTACATCAACTATTGATCAAATTTTCACCTTAAGGCAAATTTTGGAGAAAAACTGGGAATTCAACAATGCTTTATCATATCTTTTTCTGTGGACTTTCAAAAAGCTTATGCTAGTATTCATAGAACAAGCCCTGTTCTTAATGCATTAAAGGAATTTGGCATACCACAAAAGTTAATAAATATGATTAATATGTGCATTAATGAAGTAGAGGTATTGTGCTGGCCAATGGATTAAAATCAGAATCCTTTAAAATTACGACGGGACTAAGACAGGGAGATTCTTTATCACAAATCTCTTTAATTTGATTTTGGAGAAAATTTTTGAGAGTGACAGTGGAAGGAGAATTCAGAGAATGGATTAAAATTCTTGGTTATGCAGATGACCTGGTGATTTTGGGACCAAATGATGATATCTAAGACAATATCAGAAAATTAAATATCTCAGCAAAAAAATTGGGACTAAAAATAAATCAAGCCAAAACTGAATATCTTAAAATGACAAGTAAAGATCATGAGCACAACCCAGCTACTTTTCAGGTGAATAACCTCTCTTTTAATCAAGTTACACATTTCAAGTACCTCGGAACTTAGAAACTTATACAAGATGAAATTCTTGCTAGAATAAAAGCAGGAAACCAAACCTTTCATGCACTCCAACCTCAGATGTCTTAAAAATATCACATAGAGCAAAAGAACATATATATATAAGACACTCTTATGACCAGTTGTTTTGTATGGGTCTGAAACCTGGAGCACTACAAGAGCTTATGAAACATTAGATCCTTATGAAAAATTAGCAAGTTCAGCTGTCTTAGTGACTGGAGCTCCTGTCAAATGCACTCCAACTATTATGCCCTTTTCAAAATCTCTAAGGTCTTCTCTCAATGACATGGTACCAATAATTACATACAGTTACACTGGTTTTGTCTGTATAAAAAAACCAGAATAATAAAAATAATAATAACAAAAACATATTTATATTTTATATGTTTTTGTTATTATTCTTTTTTTTATGTCATGATGCTAAGCATACTGGGATGTCATTTGCATGTTTCATGCCTTCATCAGTGGCACATAGATGCTGCTGTTTAACATAAACCAAAAGGTTTTCTACAAACCTTGGTGTTTCATTTTTCTGTCCATTACCTGTAGTTACTTCTGAACAGTGTCAACACTATTCAGAAGTTTCTTCTCAGAACAGAAAAGCTCTCCATAACAGAAATCTTTCAAAAAACCTAATTTTAATAGTGTCTTGTTTTATTTCATTAATGGGTTTTTTTTGGGGGGGGGAAATAAACCTGTTGCAATTTGTGCAATTCCCTTATATGATCAAAATATTGGTGTACAATCAAGAAATTGCATTATTGGACTATTTTTTCCTCTTTGAAGAAACCATCAATTCAGAGCACTACATCAACCTGAGCCTTGGAGAATTTATGTAAATTGGCTGATGAATAGTTGACACTATTTTAATTTCAATGAGATGGAGCAACTGTTCCCACAGCTAATGAGATGATGCAGGGTTGGCTCAGTCATTAGCATCCCAAACTCATAATCTGCAGTTCCCAGGTTCAAGTCCACCTTTTCCAGCATTGAAATTCATCTCTGCTAAACCACCACCCTGCCCTAGGTCAGAAAGAGGACGGTGATGGGCTTGGAATGACTGCTGTCCATTAAATGGGAAATTATGCTGTGGTCCCTTGTACAGGAGAGCCATACCCTGTGCATGTTAAAGAACACTCTGGAGGGTTTAAAGGGATGCTGCTATCTGTCTCCCAACAACTGTCCAGTGAGTCCCCTCCCTCAACCTTCTCTGAGCTTCAGAGTCCTTATGACCTGGCCATTTAGCCCATCATGTGCAAAAAAGTGCTGCTCAGAGGTAAAACAACCCTACCCTAATAATTGATATAATGCATAAATTAGCAGAGTAATACAGAGAAAACAGAAATAATTATCCCCTCCCGTGCTTTTTTGAGAAAGTGCTTGGACTGCTGGTATGGGTTGCTCTTGCATAACACACAGGAAGCAATGACTGCAGCAGCTATGACCAAAGTCTGCATCATGCATACTTTATGATATTAATGTAAATAAAATTAATTGCTAATAATTAATAACTAATAATTGATATATAGATATCATTAGTAAATTACTAATCAATATATGACATAAATTTGCATGAATTTATATTGAAAGTGCATGCAAGCAACCTCATTTATTTTCCTCAAGATGTTGCCTCTTATCCAAGGAGCACTTTGGCATCAAGCATTGCAAGGTAATAGACTTGCACCTTAAAAGATTGTGTAAATTTTACGATATTAATTTGTAATTTGATTTTATGTAGTGTCTATCAGAATACACTCAGTGGATTAGAAATGTGTTAGCAAGGTAATTGCTTACCATTACAATCCAGTGAGTATGAAAAATTCACCAGTGTACCTCCTAGATTTGCACATGGGAGTCATTTGGGAATCATGGAAGTCAGTCTCATATGAAGTCAATATAACCTAACCTCTGGGAAAAACCGTGAAATGTATTTAACCCTTTAATGCCTAGGAAATTTCAGAAAAGGGTAGAGGGTATTAAAGACAAAGGAATATCATTATTTGGATGAGTCCATTTCGAAATTTCAGCTGTTTTGTGCTGTTATGAGTATTAAAAGGTTGATGGAATCTCCCATTTGTCCTATATCAGGTTGAGCTTAGGCTTATTTAGGTTAGATTGGTAGGTTATCTTATTTTTTATTAATTTAACCCACTTTCTATAATGCTGTTCTACCAGAAAAACACTCATTTTTGTACTTTTATGCAAATTTTACAATATTAACTTGTAATTTGTAAAAGAAAATACATTGGTCCAGCTTAAGTAATCAATTATCTAATACTGAAATAAATAAACTGCTACATACCTTGAGGTATGAAGAAACAATCATGAAGCAATGGAAGAAGCCTTAATGT
Organism: Ryuthela nishihirai; assembly: GCA_038380435.1. NCBI lineage: Eukaryota > Metazoa > Arthropoda > Arachnida > Araneae > Heptathelidae > Ryuthela > Ryuthela nishihirai. Next base: position 19,730,880 of record JAWZYU010000009.1, read on the forward strand.
AGCTATGTATATACGTACACACCAAAGAGCCAAAACACTATGACCATCTGCCTAATGTGATGTTGGTCCTCTATGTGCCACCAAAACAGCTCTTACCTGGTGAGGCATGGACCTACAAGATTTCTAAAGGTGTCTTGTGGTATCTGGTACCAACACATTACCAGCAGATCCTTTAAATCATGTAAGTTACATGGTTGAGCCATTGCAGATCGGATATGCTGTTCCAACACAAACTACAGATGCTTGATTGGATTGATGTCTGGGGAATTTGAAGGCCAGGGCAATACCTGGTAGTCTTCCTCATGTTCTGCAAACCATTCTCGAACAATCCGAGCATTGTGGAGATATCTCCCTGCATTTTCTGTTTTTATTTATTTCCATTTAAATAATTTTTTTTTGTAATAACATATGTAAGAAATATGCTTACATGTATCAGTGTAATGAATTATTTAACAATAGTTGTATTAATGTCATTTTACTTGTTTTAGTTTACAAATTAGCATTCAGCCTTAATAAATATGGTTAGAACTAAAAGTTCACTTTGTTTCATTTTAAATTTTTTTTTAATTGGATCCTGTTTGTACCCCAGTACGCCTCAGTAAACAATGCATATTTTTTTTTAACTTAAGTGTGAAACCTTATTTAGCTTATCATAAAAGACTAAAAGTTTATTAAAATATATTGACTGCATAATTGTGTATATGCTATAGATAAGAATTATTGATTGTTTCCTGGTTGAAAAGAAAAAAGCTCTGTACAGGGTAGTATTAGCAGTACTAATGCTATACAGCAAGCATTCAGGTAAGTTTTCAAGCATTTTAAATTAAGAATGTTGATGTTTTCCTCCCAAGTATAGTCAAAATGCTTTCATATAATTTTTTCTGCCTTTAAAGTAATAAATCAGCACTTTAGCGTCGATTTTTTTCTTAGAGGAAAAATTGTCTTGAGCCGGGTGGGATACGAACCCACGACCTGACATGTTATCAGGAGGTCGTGGGTTCGTATCCCACCCGGCTCAAGACAATTTTTCCTCTAAGAAAAAAATCGACGCTAAAGTGCTGATTTATTACTTGATTGAATCAGTTGAGTTTATTCCATTATTTATTTTCTGCCTTTTTCAAAAAAATTAAAATAATTTAACACACCATTCTTTTATAATATTTCTGAAACATTTTATTTAATTATGGTTATGCCAGATCATCAGCTAGCCATAGTTGACATAAATCTGGTTTTTCAATAAATGATGAAAACTATCTTTTTGTTATATCTCACTTCAATATAAAAAATTAATTATTTTGTGTAAATTATACATTCATAATCTTTTGTTATCCACCTTTGAACATACAATAGCTATTTATGGAATATGATTAAAATATATAAAGTCCTGTATTTGCATAATTGTAACTGCTGTAGACTCCTTGTGTTTGATGTGTATTCCTATAGTACAGGATTGAGTAGCTTTTTTTGCCACAGTGGGCTAAATGACCAGATCACAAGGGCTCAGAGAAGGCTAGAGAAAGGGGATACATTGGATAGCAGTTAGGAGACATGGTAACCTCTTGTCAAGGCCATCCAACATGTTTTTTAATGTGCATAGGTTATGGTTCGCCTGCATGCTGGCGCCCAACTTTATGTTCCATCTGGCAGACAGCAGCTTTTCAAACCCATCAGTGTCTACTGACTGAGGGCGTGGTGATGGTGGGGGTTAATAGAGATAATTCTCAACTATGGCACAGGCAGCATTAATTGCAGATTACAAGCCTGGAACTCTGCCAACTGAGTCAACCTCATTCCACTGAGCATTGTAATTTCGTATGGGTAGTGTCAAGGGAATACCTGTACTGCTGCACAGATATTTGCAGTGAAATATTTACAGACTCATCATCCCAGACATCAGATGACCATTGATGTGTGTATACTCAGCATGTGAGTGCATAGGCATGATGCTCACTTCCGATTGAACAACAACCAACATTTAGGTTAGAACAGTGTGGGGTTTTTTTATAGTAAACTCCACAACTTGGACATCCAAAAAACCTGTGTGGCCATTTGAATATCATTGCCTACAGCATCTCATTTTTGGGCAGATTCCAAGGAACATGCATGATATAACCTTTCCTGGTGGACATATGACACCACTTGCCATTCACCAGGATGTTGAAACATCAGCAGTGATTAGCTCGAAATGATCTTTAGTTATGGTTCTCAGCTGTCATTCAATTGATTTCACTGGTGGCAGCAACATATTTATACATAATCAGTGGTCCTCTACAGCTTCGCCATTGAAATTTTGGTGCTATCTGTAGTATTTCTGAAGTTAACATTGCTAAGTTCTGCAATTTTCTACCAAGGGTGTTGCAGCTATGCTCAATTGGAAGAGCCACTTTCCTCTATGCATCTGTCACTTCTATACAGTTGGGGTCACTTGGTCTCAAGTTATCACCCTGGATAAGGGCTTTATGCACCAGCCTGTATTAAAAACCTATATAAAGCAGTTAAAGAACAAATTGATAATAATTGCTTTGAAATTCTACTTATCTATTGCACAAATAAAAGAGTACTTCAAAACACTCAATAAGTTTTTCAGAATAACAAATATCGATTCAACTGTGGAAATCTGATAAGAGCCTGTCATTATAAATCATGATAGAAAAGACCTTTGAGAACAGCAAAGTAAACATATTTTTCCTGGGATTTGATCCCAGATAATAACCAATCACATGAAGTGTTTTCACACAGTCAGAAGTTGATTCATTTATGTCACAAACTTGCCTATTACACATCCATACATATTTACCTATGCACAAACCAAAGCTCAGGATCAACTACCCATCTTAGAAATCTTTCATTACATTGGTAATTTTTGTTGCGAGAATATTCCCCTTTTACAAATAGAGCATTTAAAACACATTTGTTACATTAGACCATTAAATGTATTTTTTGAATAATCCAGAAATAATCAAAAACAAGGCAATTTTTCATCTAAAGTTGTTAACTTCAGAGTGATATCTTCCTTAACATTCATTAAATACGCTGAAAAAATACCTCTTCAGTTTAAACAATTGTACACTCATAATGTACTTACCATCTTCATGATATGATTGTCATTGTTTCCTGAGGCTGAGAGCAGCTGAAACCAATACTTGCATGAGACACGGAGAATTGTGTACTGCTGATAGAAAGTTCATAGCATCAATTAGAGGAGATCTTGATCGGCAGCCGGTAACTCAGTAGTACAGAGCACCTGACATGTTATCAGAAGGTTGTGGGTTCGTATCCCACCTGGCTCGAGACAATTTTTCCCCTAAAATTGATTGATGTTCTTCAGAGTGATATCTTCCTTTAACATTCATTAAATATGTAAAAAAAAAACTCTTCAATTTAAAAAATCTAGAAATATTTATTTTGAAGTGGGTGAAGCCCAAACTTACAACTTCCTATTTACATTGTCAAACACTCTTATCATATGCTGTTAGGCATGATCAATTTCTTAGATTTTTTTTTATTTTTAGGAATCCCAAAATATAGCTTCTTCAATCATATTTCTTGGTCATTGTCACCAATATAAATAACTGATGTGTCTATGAAAAATGTTAGTTATGTCTGTTCATTAATGGCAATATTATATATATGATGTTTCAGATGCACAGGAAATTTCTATAGCAAAAAGAATTTTTTTATGTTTTGCTAAATATTGTTTTTACAAACTAATACTGCAGTTCTGAGAATTTTAATCTAATGTAAAAAGTTTAATTCTGTCTATTATTTATTTATATTTTTTTTTTTTGAGAATGCCAGTTTATTGTATTCACACTAAGTCAACCATCATAATTGGAATGCTTAAATAACATTTGCCATTTTGGCTAATTCAGTTGTTTTTTTTACCTTCCATTAATCTTTAAGTTAGCTACACAAAAAACTTTAATACCTTATTAAGCCCTTTTTTTGTGTGTAATATGTAATTTTTTTCCTTTTCAGAGAAGATGCAGCAAAGTACAGAAAATGAAGGTATAATGCAAAGGTTACTTGAATTCTGCCAAAATATCCCTGTTCCTGTTGAGAGATTGTTTAAGGTATGTTTTCATGATATGTTGTAGAAAATAATATTTTTAAAATTACAGATACTTTTAAATTAATATTGTACAGCGCTTTTGTTCATCAACACCTTACAAATTGAATTTGCAAAAAAAAAGATACTCTTGTTATAATAACAGTGAAGAAATTGGTATAACATTTAAGAAGGCTTTCAACAGACAGCATCATATGACCATTATTTCATGGTAAATGAAAAGCTTAAAAGAATTAGAGGGAAAAAATTTGAAATCAGATATGCCTTAAACCTGCAGAATTGCATTACATGACATTTTGGCTTAACATTGAACTGAGTTCAATAATATTTCATCTTTTAAAATTGGTTTTTAAGAAAATCATGATGTAATTCACAGTTTATAGTGATTAGATGACACAAGATCCTAAAGCAGTGATAGGCTGCAGAGGTCAAACTACACAATTTGCTCTCCAAACACATCTATCCAAAGCAACAATTGCTGAATTAGGCAACTGAAGGGAATTTAAATAAAACTGTTTGATGTTGTCATCATTAACATTAACATTTTCCCCTCATCTTTAGTAATACTGCTTATACAGTATGGCCCAGAAAAAGTGTACCGAAATTTGGCAATACTGTGTGTCATGCATGTGGGCAGGGAAATGTTCTATTGAATGACATAGTGTGGCCTTGAATTCTAAACAGGAAGGTTGTATGAGCAACTGCAATGTAATTCGAGAAATAACATTTTGATGTGGAGCATTATTTTTGTACATATGGGCAAGAGTGTGAAGGGATATCAAGTATGAAAATGGCACAGTAGCATTTTGAGGAAAGGTTTAACAAACCACCCCCAAATTAGTGAATGTTGCTAGTGAAGACATTCTGAGAGACTGGAACAGTGGTATCTCAATGGAAGCAGCATTCAGGATTAAATGGACCGCCACAGACAATGAGCATGTGGGAGAGGCATTTGGCAAAATTCTCAGATCACCAAGGGAAAGTCAACAACAAATTAGCAAGAGAACTGATTATAGAGAGAATATCTGTGCAAAGAATGGTTCATGAGTTTTTAAGAAGAAACTGCAAGAATCAATAAAAACCATACAAAAATGCTTGTTTTGTGCTTGGAATCTTGCTAATGTTTACGAAGACAAGAGTTTTCTCTGCAATGTGTGCTTTTCCAATGAATGCCACAAGTTGTTGCAGGGATACATCAAAAGTAGATTATGAGATTCCTGGGTATCCAGTGACCAGATGAAATTTTGAAACATTCTCATTACAGCAAGAAAGTCACTTTTTGGTGCACCATTTCTGAGCATGGTCTTATCAGATCTTATTTCATTGAAGATAAACAAGGTAAATGTTTCACAGTGATTCAGGCATACAGCAGATTATAGAGTCCTTTCTGAGTAATCTGAAACTCTTCTCCCAAGCAAGTAATTTGGCTTTGGGTACACAGTGGTTCCAACAAGATTGAGCTACAGTGCACACAGCTAGGAATGCATTGCAGGTCCTCCAGTAGCACTTTCCAAATCATTTAGCCCATACCTGATCTAGTGATTAGTGTACCTGACTAATAAACCAGAGGGTATGTTCCTCTGCATGTATCTGCATGTTGTGTGAGAAGCGAGGACAAGACCAACAGATCTAGGTTATCTCCATCCTTTGTGTATGGGAGTACTTTCTATTTAATAAAAAGTCTCATATCAAGGGGGACAGATTATCTGTTCCCTTCAAATTCACCAGACCTCACCCCACCTAATGCTTATCTGGGGGAAATGCTTAAAGAAAAGGTGTATCTAGTGCCTTTTGAGACTGATCATCTGAAGAACAAACATCTGATGTGTACTGCACTCTACACCACTTCAGTACACTCAGGAAATGTTTTACAATCTCCATCTCATATATGAAACCTGTTTGGAACATCTTGGTTTGCATTTGGAACATGTTTTTGTGTAATGTAATCTGTTTTAATTTCCACTGCTCTAGTGGGTTTTCAGTTAAGTTTAATTTAGGACTAAAACAAGTCTAACTAAAAATAGTTTAAGGGTTTAAGGTTTTTTAGGTTTTCAGTTAAGTTAAAGGAAGTACAATCCTCATACAAGTTGAATTTGCTAATTTTTCATCCTATATGGAGACAAATTAGCCAAACCAATGCAATTTTTCCTTCCACAAGAAGTTGCTCAAAGGTTATTGATGATTGGCCTGGCCTTCAAATTCCCCAGACATCAATCAAATTGAGCATCTGTGGTTTGTGTTGGAACAGCATATCCGATCTGCGGCAGCTCAACCATGTAACTTACAAGAGTTAAAGGATCTGCTGGTAATGTGTTGGTACCAGATACCACAAGACACCTTTAGAAATCTTATAGTGTCCATGCCTCATTGGGTAAGAACAGTTTTGGCAATACATGGATGACCAACATCATATTAGGCAGGTGGTCACAATGTTTTGGCTCTTTAGTGTATGTATACCGAAAGGCCTCCACTGGCTTGTTTTCCTCCCACTGTGCATCCTAGTGCCAACACTTCCCCAGGTAAACGATGCACACATACCCGATCGTCCACATGGTGTAACAGGAAATGAGATTCATCAGACCAGACAACCTTCCAATCATTCTAGGTCTAGTTTTGATGCTCATATGCCCATTGTAGGCACTTTCAATGGTGAACCGAGGTTAGCATGGGTACTCAGAGTGGTCTGCAGCTATGCAACCCCATTTTCAGCAGGGTTCGATGTACTGTGTGTTGTGACACATTACTCCTGTCACCAGAAATCAAATTACAGGCAAGTTGTGCTACTGTATCCCTTCTGTTGGCTTGTACCATGTGAGATAGCCTTCACTCACCCCTAGCATCGATGAGCCATAATTGTCCCACACCTTGCCAACAGTTCATGGTTTTTACCTTCTTAGACCACTTATTGAAGGTACTGACCACGGCTGACCATGAGCACCCCACAAGCCTTGCCATCTCGGAAATACTCTGATCCAGTCATCTAGCCATTATAATTTGGCCTTTGTCAAACTCATATTATTCTGCCCCTTTCCCATCTGAAGAACAAGAATAACACTGATTGACAGAGCTCATTATTAGGTATTATTTATACCATTTTATGACCTTCACATGCACCGTCGTTTACCTGCAGTTGCTTCGATTTGCATAAAGACGCACTGGTCATAATGTTTTGACTCTTCAATGTATATATCTGAGCTTTATAAATAGAGAATGGGTGTTGAGTCATTAGCACTCCATTCTGGTGATGTTTATCCTATGTTCCATGTTCAAATTCCCATTGTGACTGCATTGAGATATTCTCTACTAATCCTCATCTGCCTTAGTAAGAATGAGAAAATCAGTGGGCTTTAAAAGGTTGCTAGCCATTGCGTGGAACTTAATCATGATTACATGTGCAGGAGTGCCATATCATTTGTATGAAGAACAAAATAACCTGGACAGAGTCTTTGTGTTATGATTAGACATTTTTGTTATGAATCAGACAATTTGTATTTATGATCAGACAATTTGTGTTATGAAAGACAAAAGAGTCTTTGTGTGAGATGTTAGGAGCCATTTGTCTCCTAACATCTGTTCAGTGGAATCCCCTCCTTTTATACACAGTTCTAAATTCTTATGTCCATATGACCTGGCTCTAAAGATCATTATGTAAAAAAAAGTGTTACTCAGAAGTAAAACAACCCAACTAATATTTTCAAATCTCTAAACCATCCCTGGTTCAAGTCTCTCTCTTCCAAATCCTTTTCTGATGACAGATTGTGATAAATTAATGAACTCATAGCTCATTATTTTAAAGTTCATGATATATAGCCAGTTATGTATAGCTAAGTCCAATTGAGATCTCAAATCTATTTTTTATTGCTTTGTAAATTTGTTTATATGATTAACATCAATAAATAATATTCAAGGCCTTGAAATTATCAGTCTAGCTGAAGCCCTAGGTCTGGTAATTTGTAATAATGATTCTATTTTCTCATGCAAAGTGTGGAGAAATTACTGTGACCACAAAACAATTGATCAGAAGTTTTCAGTTAGGAATACAATTTATATGGCCCTCAACTTGGAAAAGTGTCTCTCTTTGTGGGCTTTTGGTAGCTAAATGATTCAAACTGTTGAATTTTAGCTTTATAATTAGGCAGACTTCTACCCAACTAATGGCTCTCTAAATATGAATCATATTGATATGAGAAATACTTTTTTGTTAACCTTTCGTTCCACAGTTATTTATCTTCATAGTAAAAAGTTCTTAGTAAAATTATGCTATTGTTGAAAGTACATAATGTGAAATTTTCTTTCTGCGAGTTCTAAATATTGATTTCTTAAGCATTTAATGACCAAGGTAGTTGTAAGATATATTTCATTTCCTTATTTCTCAAAAACATAATGTTATTTAGGTTGCTTATGGAATACGTGGATTTAGTGGAAAACTTGTAAGTCAACAATTGATTAAAGCTGAAATGGTAATGAAAAGTAAAACATATGCTGGAGAAAGAGCAATGTCAGCTGATAGATTGCACACTTCAGATTCTACATACCATCTTCAGATGACATCTTCATCCAATCCTGCTGTAAAAGAGGTTGGTTTCTGTTGAAGATATTTGCATTAAGAAATGTAATGTTTGCATTCATAAATTTATTCACTAATCATATGCAAAATGGCACTAATATTTTAAATTCTTTTTAATTAACATTTATGTAACTACACCTTGTTTCCACTATTTAGACTCAACAACTGTGGCACACTATTAGGCACAACAACTGTGTCGTGCAATAAGTTGCATTAAAAGTAATGGTCACATGCTATGTAAATAAAATCTTATGCTATCATTGTTTTTATCTTCTTTTTACCCTTGTGAAGTCTTCAGCATATAGTGATAGTGGATATCACAAAGTCCAATCACAGTTAACATGGTGTTGACATCCTGCCTCTTCAAATGCATAACATCAGATAGTAGTCCTCCCTTGTGATTGTTGCCCATCATCATCCACTATTGAATCATCTGGATGCAATCTGTCCTTGTTGGAATCCCCACACACATACACACTATACTCACTGAGGACATTTTACTTAACCTCCCCCCTTGACAAAATTTATTATCTTTTTAAATTGAATTTTTAAGTTTGTATTGAATGGTTTTAAAAGCGTCCCCCCCCCCCCCCTCCGTTAGATCTCAGCTGTGCCACTCTGACAATATGAATTTTTTTTTTGCTTTAGTGCACTAACTTTTTTGGCACTTAGCCAAGATCCCCAAAATTCAACACTCAAAGAAAGAAAATTCATAATGCTTAGTAAAAGAAACAGTCAAGAAAGTGTTCCTCCAATTCATAAAGCAGGACAGAATATCTCATTAATGTGAGTAATCCAAGTCACCTTGTATAATGCTGGCCCGTGTTTTAAAATATACCATTAAAAATAATGCTTCAAGTAAATATTATATAATTTTATATATATATATATAAAACCATATATCAAGTAAATATATTATTATTCAGGAAGAAATTTACTTTTGATTAATATAGTGAAAACATCTCATTAAAATTAATATACTTGTAAATTTGTTTATAATTTTTATTTTCATAAAATTCAGAATTCTGTTTAATTTGGTATATAACATGACCTTATTTCAGTTGATTGGTATTCTTTTTTTAATTCAAAAGTTCTAAAGTTGACTTGTTTATATGACTCGGCACAATTGGTGAAAAGCCTGCACTCTTCTCAAAGTATGGTACCAAGCAAAAATTTATAAAAAGGTTTTTTTTTTAAAAAGAATTAAATAGCTTTTCTGCTCATATACATTATAATTATTTGTTATTAGTGTTCATCTAAATAAATTTATTTTTATTCGCATTGCCAGATGTGTTTTTTTTTACTTAATGACTCTAAAAAGTCTTATTAAAATAAAACTAGTCATCTTTTATACTAAATATTTTATTTTTTAAAAATCCAGAATTAAATGCTGTGGCAAACAGTTGCTTGAGAAGTTATTTATTTGTTTATTTTTTTTATAACATGCCATAATTCGTTTCATTAATTTTATGTCAAGAAAGTTTTAAAGTTATTTTTTTTACTTCATAGGGAGAAAATATCTTGGCCTCTGAATATAAACCAGTTTCACTGAAAGGGCTAATAAATAATAACATAGGCCTACAGTAATGCACTCCACTCACTATACCACTGTTGTCTGGGAGAACACAGTGTGCACTTACACTTGACAGGCTTGTAGCAGTTTTTGTACATCGGCACCTTGCATCATCACATTGCATTCATTTCTGCATGAGTCATATTAGGTGCAAAAAAAATTCTGATGCATTTTGTGAGATTAAATTTAACCATTTAGAATTTATAATGAAGTCTTCAAATCCAAACACATCTACAGCAGGTAATACTGAAAAGATTCCAAGGAAAAGTTTAATTCTAATCTTCTTCTTCTGACACCAAGGCTCAATATTCAAGACAAGTAAGATCAGAATTCACTCTTATTGAACAACCTCCAGCAGCAGCATCTATGTCTGCTCCAGTTGAAAGTATCAATCTCACTTGTCCTATGATTGAGATACCCAGCACTGAAAACAGCAATTTTGATATAGATGAGACTCTAGGCCAGGGGTCTCAAACTCAAATCATATAGGGGCCAAATCAGTTACTTGTCAATACATGGTGGTACTTATTTTATTTTAAGCACTTAATGGTGGGCCACAATTGATTGTAAGCAATAATAAACATAATTACTAATATTGTAAGCATTAAAATTTGTTTTAGTATTTAAATGTTACATACTTTAATACCAAATCATAATCTCTTTTGTAGCAGCTTTATCTTTGGTTGAATGCAAGCCTATTCTCCATACTCAAGTGAGATCATTCTAGTCAAGCCTAGTTAGTAAGCCACAGTTCATTACCATAATTATGATAGAACATATTTTTTGTGGGCTGAACAAAATGGCATCATGAGACCACTTTGAGACCTCTACATTCAATAGTCTAGGCCTTCAATAGTTTAACAGATTTGAAAAATTATAAACCTCAATTATTAAAGTGCTGAATTTCATGTTTCATGAACTTATAATTTCTAAATTGAAATCATTTATCGTATTCCTGTGAAGCATATAGAAATGCATTTTTAAAACATTTGCTAGATAATAAACACTATGAGAGAGAATGAAAACGTTTTGTGTAGGAGTTACAAATTAAGCACTGCATCTACATGTTTATCAGATGGGTATATAGATGAAATAATATTTTAGGTAGAGTTCATCAATGGAACAAACTAAATCACAGTTGGTTTTTATAATTTTAGTTCGTGGTACCTAGTCAGTGTGCTACAATAAAAATAAATGTCACTCTATAGCTTCATAGTTCATGAGACTTAGGATGTATGTCAAACAGGACCTTGCTAGATTGGTCTACAGTTACCAAATGAAAAAGTGGCTCGGTAGCTTGCCAGGCTTGTATCTGCAGTTCCTAGGTTCAAGTCCTAGCTGAGTCAGCATTGAGATTGCCCTGCCCACAGTCAGTAGGGGACACCAATGGGTTGGAAAGGCTGCCATATGCAGATGAGGCATTAAGCCATGGCCACGTGTGCAGGAGAGCCATACCCTGTGCATGTTAAAGAACACCTGGATGGCCTTGATGGGAGGCTACCATCTGTCTCCCAACAGCTGTTCCAATGGGTCCCCTCCCCAACCTTCTCTGAGCCTTCGGGTCCTTGTGACCTGGCCATTTAGCCCATTGTGTGCAAAAAAAGTGCCACTCAGAGGTAAAACAACCCAACCAACCCAAGTCATGATGTTCAAGTAGATATTTGACAAGTGTGCAAAATTCATTCAGCCTTCTCTGCCAATTTTTTTTCCATACTGACGATTAAACTACTAGTAGTTTATATTCATGAAATTTTATTCATGTCCTTATGGTCATGAAATGTAATTTTTTAATAAAATATATTTTATTATATATATGTATAATTTTTTTTTTGGAATAATAGCTTAAGATGGATGCCTCCACTAGAACTCGATCTTTAGGAGTTATTCCATTAGGAAGATTTAAGTCCGAAATTCTCAATGCTGAACAGGTATGTTTTAGAAACAAAGGCTTTATAAAATTATAGTGTTCTGACTATATGCAGATATTTACAAGTAGCAGTGTAGCTGACTAGTTAGTGTTCTGGTTATTGATCAAAAGACCTGGGTTTGAATCCCAAATAAAGTATAGATGTTTCTTTTTTTATGTTGTCTTTCTGCTGATGTCTTGCCTTCCTCACAGATCTTCTTTGTGGAATATTAAACTGTCAGCCTCCTATCAGACCTCCAAAGTAAACAGCAGCTTGAGGGATATTTTAATCAGGACCTCTTAGAGCCAAACTGAGACCCAGGCCATTTTCAAATTTGAACCCTATTAAGATGATGCCGTCCCATGGCTGAGTGGTTAGCGCACTTGGCTACTGATCTAAGGGACCTGGGTTCGAGCCCTGGGTAAGGCATGGATGTATGTGTCGTTTTTCTGCTGAGGTCCTGCCATCCCCACAGACCTTCTACTCTGGCATATAAACTGACAGGCTCCTGTCAGACCTCTGTGGCAAGCAGCTGCTTGAGGGGGTATTTATTATTTTTATTATTATTAAGATGATGATATTGATTAAAATTTACGAAAACATGCAATTGAACTATAAGTATGTTACAAGCTAGTGTCATTGTGATGATGATTGTTCAAATGGAAGACTGTGGTAGAGCATAAATTGCCAATTACACTATCTGCTATCAGGATGCTGATTACAGGTGGTGAACTCAAAATAGCCAGGTGGTATAATAACTGATATAAAACTGGAGAATACTAAGTACAATATTCAATTTTAATATATTTAACACTATTTTACAATATATATACCTATTTCATCCATTACTTGGGTTTCAGATTAATAACAATACATATACTCTACAGCTTCAAAGCAACTAAAGTATTTAGGGAATGCAGGCTCTACACTCCCTAAATACTTAGTTGCTTTGAAGCCCCAATGGTCAAAAGCCACTGAACAAAGGAAAGGAAAAATAACTAAATATCTCCAATCAATGCCAACCTTCATTAAATTTCTTGAAGTTGACCATCTATTGTATATGTTCAAATTCCCACTGCTTGTTGTTGCAACATTCCTGTGTGTGATGTAGGTAAGCAGTCTGCTGGTTTTGCCATGGACTAGAGGAGAAAAAAAAGCTAGACGTTTATCATGCTTGTCTCTCTGCTTTTTTTGTCACAGACTTACTTTCTCATACATGATAGTTGTTTATTGGTGAATTTTTTTTAAATAGGTAAGGTTAAAAAGGAACACTCTATATAACAACACCTATCAAGATATGTCACCATGGATATATTATCCCCATTTTTATATTTTGACAGTAAAAAAAACTTTCTAAATACTATAGACTAGTATGGCCTAGCTGGCAGCCTGCAAACCACTTCTGTTCCAGCCCCTGCGATTTTATGTTAATTTGTTTTTTTACTGAAGCACAGAAGCATGCTTTTCTTTAATATAAATGACACTAGTTGCAATGCAGTTTTTGTATAATGCTGCTGACTAGTGATGAGAGACTATGTTTTTTTATATTGACAGCATCAATCATTTCATATCATTTTGAAATAAGTGAGTTTTTGAAAATTTTGATTTTAAAGAGAATAAATACTAGAGAAATATAATTGTAATAAAGTGTAAAAAGCAGTTATTTATATGCAATTTTGCCTCTCTTCTAATAATTTTTAATTTTTATGTCCCAAGAAAATTTTCCTGAACAAACAGAGTTTCACTATAAATGAGGTATAACCCACTTCTCCTGATTACGTGCCAGATGTTCTAACTACTAAACTATTTTAGCAGCTCATTTTCCAGCAATTGTGACTCTTTACTATTGATTCTTTTATGTGATCTGCTATTTCATTTAAATAATGAAATCAAATAATAGCTGCATTACAATGGATGAACTGGCATATGATAAATATAAGAAAAACTCATGGTTTTAAAATTTGTACTTTTAAAGGAAGTATTTTAAATATGGCTTAAATAAATTTTTAATAAATGAACACTCTGAAGGTTTTAATAATCATATATAAAATATTTTTCTTTTTAGATGAGTGTGATTTGGGCATGGCTACCACTTCGTGTAACAATGCTTCAACCAGAAGTTATATATTCAACTAATGAACATGGAACTAGCCTTACTGCTTTTTATATGAAAGTTGGCTCATGGGAACCAACTGTTCTTGTAATCAAATCAATAAATGATGAGGTAATATGCTGTTACATACGCCTTTTTTTAAATATTTGAGTAATTAGATTATCAGGAATGTATTTAGGAGAGATTAAAGTACCAGTTCGCTGAAAAAAAGTATTGCTGAAAGCAGTTAAATAACTTTGTTTTTAATGTCAGTACAACTTTTTACTGCTTATTGCAGCAGCAAGACAATCTATCACAGAGTACAGAATGAAAGGTGAATAACCTTTCATTCTGTAATAGACCACCAAGTTTGTAATTTTAGTATTATTGAACTATCAGAAAATTAGATTTATGCTAAATTTTTCAGTTATTAAAAATAATAGATATTGTCATAGGCACTGCACAATCATGAACACTTAATAGTGTCAGCTGGGGGTTGAGTGAAGTAGACTAGCTCAAATGGCAAAAGTACCTGTTATCAGGAGGTCTTTAAATCATATCCCACTTTTGCCAAAACTCGATTTCCCAGGTAAATTTTCACTGGTAGTTTCCAGTGTTTGCCTTGAGATGGTAAGATGGAAACATAAGTTAATACTTGCTTCTGATACTTTTTGTAACGTTTTGCATTTCCCATTGAATGTATTAGTGGTTAATATTAAGAGTTTTGAAACTATGGCTTTTACAGTAGTAATTATCTGATAAATGAACACTTTTTAAGATATACGACTAATTTATGTACTAATATGGCAAACATCATAATAAGAATGCTATATACAGAGGTAAATTCGCCACAGCTTCAAAAAGTATTACTGTAGAGAAGACGATAAAAAACGAGAAACAATTTCATGGTATCATTATTAACTTAGAAGAAAGAATAACATTTTTTAAGCCATTTGCATTTATTGATACATGTATATAACAGGCATTGATGTTCTACTTACATAATTTAAGAAGTCAAGCACTTTCGACATACTCAGTGTGATGGTCCACCCATTCACTTTTACTTTTCCTTAACCAGTTTTACTTTATTTACGTTATGTTTATCATTTTGGGGATTATTTTTAGTTAACCATCATTTTTCCTCATCTGATCTGCTAAAGGAGTTGCGCATGCGCAACTCTGACTTATGATCAACAGCCACTAATGTGGACTAAAGGACATGCCCCTCTTGCATCATAGCTAGCTTGATCATCAGATTATGCAAACATTTTTCCCAGCATGCAACATACATGTGTCAGTTGCATGCCACATGTGTACTAAGTGACAGGTCACGAAGTCAGTAATGAGTAATGAGAAAATGTCAGTAGAGGAAGGATGTTAGTAGAGATGGATCTTTTAGTTGCTCAGGCTTTTGTATTCATCAGTTTATATGGTATATCTTTGATTTTTTGGAAATAAACTTTGTTTGTTATATGAAATATTTTGACTTGCTATTTTGTTCTCTTGAGCAATGATAATTAATTTTTATTAAGATTCATCTTTATAATTTGACAGTCTTTTGATTTCTTACTCAATAAGTAATGCCTATATATATAGTGAACCCTCGTTTAACTTTATGTGGGAAGATTAATTGCCTGGTACCCGATACTATCTGGAAAGTTTACTTAAATTTGGATCAGTCAAAAGATCCAAAGAGAAGAAATTTACATACTTTTGGAGTGTTACATCAGCAATCATCTTCAGGGTGGCACCAATCCAAGTTCGATGGTGAAATGTTAGAAAGGTGAAAGTATACTTTTTCTTAAAGATATATTCTAATGAGAAAAGGCCTACAGGGGAGGTAGCTTTCATGTTTCTTGCACTGTAAAGCCATGGCCCCATGTGCAGAAGAGCCATACCCTGTGCACATTAAAGAACACGCTGGATGGCTTTGACGGGAGGCTACCATCTGTCTCCCAACAGCTGTTCCAGTGGGTCCCCTCCCCCAACCTTCTCTGAGCCTTCGG
Organism: Ryuthela nishihirai; assembly: GCA_038380435.1. Classification (NCBI taxonomy): domain Eukaryota; kingdom Metazoa; phylum Arthropoda; class Arachnida; order Araneae; family Heptathelidae; genus Ryuthela; species Ryuthela nishihirai. The sequence goes on from JAWZYU010000009.1 coordinate 19,747,094, forward strand.
GGTCCATGCGACCTGGCCATTTACTCCATGGTGTGCAAAAAAGTGCCGCTCAGAGGTAAAACAACCCAACCTCTTGCACTGTAGCAAAAGTCACTGTATAGCTGAGATCTTCATTGCATTGTCAGGAGTACTTAGATGTGTTTTTATGTCAGCAATGAGAGGTGAAAAAGAGAGAGCCATTTTCCAGTGCCGAACGCTGTGCTGAAAGGAGCAATAACTGGTCAGTTGGGGTGTCGAGATTAGGCTTGTGCAGCAGGGAGGAGGGGTGGGGCACATGGTTGGCTTGTGGGGGTGGGGAGTCACATAGCAGAATGCACCAGTCAGCAGGGGAAAGGGGGGTGTTAAAGTTGCAACATCTGTCTCTGAAGGCAAAGATTTCAAGGTTTCTCAGAAAGCAACTTATTTTCAAGCAGAAGAGGAGAAGATGAATGCCGAGTCGAACTGAGGGACTACCTGGCCTTCAAGGTCAGTTTTAGCAAAGGCAGTGTGTGGAGTTTAGTTTTTAATATCCCGTTTACGCTTGGCAATCCTTTACTTTAGGGTGCATGTAGTGCAGCCAATGTAAAAAAAGGTGGTGTTGGCAGGGAAAGTGAGGATTAGGGAAATGAAGTAGATTCTGCATATGTCTGCAATCTTTGTCATGCTTAAGAATTTTAAATAGATTGGGTGGTGTTTTGAAAGGAACTTTTAGGTTAAGGGATTTTAGGAGGTTGCTAACAAGGGGCGCAATATTGGAGAAGGTAATGGAGGGGGCATAGATATGCTGGGGTTAGAAATGGGTGACTGTGAAATTTAAGTTTAGCTTCGTGAAGAATTTTGCTGATAAAGACATTATTATATCCAGCATTTCTATCGGAGGCAACAATAAAGTCGATTTGATTTTGGAGGTTGATTGGCAAGTTGCAAGTGCGCAAAGTGTGATAAAACTCTGAATAGAAGAAAGTACTTTTAAACTGTGTGGATTCAAAGGCATCAAAAGGAATAAGAGTGGGAGAAGAACTGAGTTTTCGGAAAAATTTGGTGGTGAGTTTGCCCTGGTCAGTTCACTGAATACTAAGGCCCAGGAATCAGTTCGATCTACTTCATTCTCCTGTGTGAACAAAATGGTAGGATAAAATGAATTGAGCTCGTCGAAGGATTTGGCAAGCTTTTGCTCCAAGTGTTCCTAAATGAGAAAACACTGTCGGCATATCTGGTCCTAACAAGGGGCTTCATGTGTTTTTCAAGTTATGAAGGACAACATTGGCAAGCAGGCTTGAAAGAGGGGATCCCACAGGGCATCTGGTGAGCTGTTTATACAAGGTTGAATTATGTTTAAAATAGTTATTGTCAATGACAAGGTCAAGCAATTTGGAGATTTCATTGATTTGGATTTAGCTGAGTTTTCCAGAGTTAATCAATACTCTTAAGTCATGTAAATATAATATTAGTGCCTGTTATATACATGTATTAATAAATGAAAGCGGCATAAAAAGTGTTATTCTTTCTTCTAAGTATTTATTACTTTAATAAATATATTCTACAGCAGTTACTTTAAATTTGATAAGTAAAATGTTCAAACCTTTACTGTCAAGTGCATAAATGTTAAAAAAATATAATGATTAGTTTCTATGTCATGTAATGGCACCATCATTAAGAATTACTACTTAGACAATGCTACATTTTGTCACCTTTTCTGTTTACTTGGTAAATTATGTAATAAGAAAAGCTCTGGAAAATAGAAACTGAATCCTTAGATAATCAGCAAATATGAATAGTTATAGATTGTATTACAATTTTTCCTTCTTGACAATCAGTTTGCAGGAGAGGAACTCTTTCCTTAGTGTTAATCATGAATATTCTGTAGGGTATGCTTGATGATCAATGCAGAGAAAACTAAATTAATTAAAATCGGTCAGGTAATTAATATCTTGAATTGTTATGTTTCTGATTAAGTCTCTTAATTACTTTGGGAGATGTATAACAGATAGTGATAGATTACAAAGTGAAGACTATCCCATATGGTACAAGCCAACAGAAGGGATACTGTGGTGCAACTCGCCCATAATTTAAATGCTGGTGATGGGAGTAATGTGTCACAACACACAGTACATCGAACCCTGCTGAAAATGGGGCTGCATAGCCACAGGTGCTCCAAGTGCCCATGCTGAACTTTGTTCATCGTCAAAAGGGCCTACAATGGGAATGTGAGCATTGAAACTGGACCTTGAATGATTGGAAGGTCATCTGGTCTGATGAATCTCACTTCCTGTTGCACCATGTGAACGGCCAGGTACATGTGCGTCATTTACCTGGGGAAGTGTTGGGACCAGGATGCACTGTGGGACAAAAACAAGCTGGTGAAGGAAGTGTAATGCTTTGGGCAATGTTCTGCTGGGAAACCCTGGGTCCAACCATTCATGTACACGAAACTATGACATCTACCACCTACCTAAACATCATTGAAGACCAGGTACATCCTTTCATGGCAACAGTAGTATCCCTCTAGTATTGCTTTCTTTCAGCAGGATAATGCACTATGCCATACTGCCTGGATTGTTTGAGAATGGTTAGTGGAATATGAGGAAGACTCAGTATTTCTCTGGCCTCCAAATTTCCCTGATATCAATCCAATTGAATATCTGTGGTTTGTGTTGGAACAACATATCCAATCTGCAGCGGCTCAACCAAATAACTTACAAGAGTTAAAGGATCTGCTGGTAATGTGTTGGTACCATATACCACAAGATACCTTTAGAAATCTTGTAGTGTCCATGCCTCGCCGGGTAAGAGCTGTTTTGGTGGCCATGGAGGACCAGCATCATATTAGGCAGGTGATCATAATGTTTTGGCTCTTTGGTGTATATAAAGTCAGATCAAAGGTAATATGGATATTTCAGATCATTTCAATTCTCTTTACATCCCATTGCTAAGTGGTTAGAATGATTGGCTGCAGGTCAAAAGGATCTGGATTTAAGCTCTAGATAAGACATGGATCTTTCTTGCATTGCCTTTCTGCTAATTGGCAAGTTGAAGGTTTTGCCTTTCTTCACAGACCTTCTCTAAGTCATAAGTATATTCAATGATTTTAAGTATATTTTAATTACTTGAACATTTATATGAAACCATTTTTTTATATTTATCATTAATTATACATTTCTGTGCTGGGCTCATGGCCATGAAATTCTGAGGCATTCTTAATCTGTCAATGATTATAGACACATAAAATGTGTGACTAGAAATTTCTACTAGACATAGAAAAGTTGAAGTCGTGAAAAATTGTTTTAATAAGCAGGGGGAGCATTTTAGTGGCCCACAAAGAAAAGGTGCCCCCCCCCCTGCCAACCTAGAGAATACAATGCTTTAACGTTGAAATTTTGAGGAAGGAGAATTGGTCAAGAAAGAAGTGAGCTTACAATGTTAAATGATCTCACTGTAATTGGTCTTCAAAGGCCTAATTCAACATCTGTTGCCTAAGACAAACTTTTTTGAAGAATGAAATTGCACTGTGTGGTTGGACCTCTGTTGCCTTTGGTTTCTTAAGAATTATATGTATACCATATTTTGACACTTCTGATTATGTATTCATGATATTTATAAAAAAATTCAAGGTTTTTACATTTTTTCCCATATAATAAATAGGAAAAATATTCACTCTCTCCACATTTTGGTTCATACAGTTCTTCACTTAACATGGTAGATATATTGCTGAAAAGTACCATGTTAAGCAAATCGTGTTATAGGAAAATATATAGAAAAGAATTATTTTTCAAGCAGCTGCTTACCATATAGGTCTGATAGGAACTTGTCAATATAATACACCATAGAGAAGGTCTGTGAGGATAGTGAGACCTAAGCAGAACAAGAAAATAGACATCCATACCTTAACTGGGGCTCAACACCAGATCCTTTTGATCCACAGTCAAGCATACTAATGACTCATCTGCTGTGATAGAATATGAAAATATATACACTGAGATGCCAGTTTATTAGATACACAACTCTTGTCACATAAATGGTTCATTCCAATGTGTAATACATATGACTGCAGTGTGCTTTACATCAGGCAGACCAGCTCTTCGAACATCATAGTTGGATTAAACATCACAATAGGCAAAATGAGTGATCTGAGTGACTTTGAATGTGGCATGACAGTTGGTGCTAGACATGCCGGTTGTAGCCTTCCAAATGGCCATCCTCCTGGGCTTTTCACGCACAACCATTTCAAGGGTTTATCGAGAATGGTGTGAAAAGCAAAAAGCTACCAGTGATTGGCGATTCTGTGGATGAAAACAGCTTGGGAATCAGAGGGGTCAAAAGAAACTGGTGAGAATCGTGCAAGCAAGCAGATGTGCCACAACCAGGCATTCTCATGGAGGAAATAAACATTGTTGGGCAGAAGGTAATCTCCATATGCACCACATATCAGAACTTGTTGCGAATGGGCTACAATAGCCGCTGGCCATGTTGAGTACCGATGTCATCAGTGAACAACACGAAAATGTATCTGCAGTGGGCACAGGAACATCAGCACTGGACCATTGAGGACTGGAAAAAGGTAGCCTAGTCAGACAAATCTAGGTTCTTTTATATCATGCTGATGGATCAGAATTTGGCACAAGCAACATGAGGCCGTGGAGTCTGGTGTTGTTTGGTGTCAACAATATAGGAATGGTGGCAGTGTGGAGAATGTTTTCATGGCACACATTAGGCCCCCTGAATAAACATCAAAGAACATCTGAATGCTACAGCATATTTAAACATCTTTGCTGACCAAGTTCATCCCTTCATGGCTACAGTTTATCCTCTCTTGGATGGACACATTCAGCATGATAATGCACCTGCTCTCACTAGGTATGTATCACCACCAAATGGTTTCAGGTACATGCTGACGAGTTTACCTTGTTTCATTAGCCTGCACAGTCCCCAGATCTAAACCCTATCGAGTATACATGTGGGATGAGGTGAAAAGAAATGTTTGCATCCGGACTGTGCTGCTGTCGAATTTTCAGCAACTGTGTGACACAATCATTTCCCTATCATAAAATATTCCTGCACAATGCATCCAGTATCTTGTAAGTTCTATGCCCCAATGAATACAGGCTGTTCTGAAGGCCAAAGGAGGTGCAACACACTACTAGGTTAGTGTACCAAATAAACTGGCATCTCGGTGTATATTCCATAAGAAATAATATAAAACACATGAGGTTACTTGTATGAAGGAGTTAAAGAGGAGTTAGAGAGAAGGATAAAAGGGATATTCTACATAGAAATCATTAATTTTTTAATTAAATGTTATAAATATATGTCATATTTAATATATAAAATATATAAAAATATTATCTCATTAAATCTTTACAGTCCTTTAGTTTTCTCTTGTATGATACACAAACTTATTGGAATATTTTGCTGCTAAGAGTTTGGTGTTAAATCCACATGAGAAGTTTACTATTCATATTTTCCATTGTAAATAATCATGTACAATATATTTTCATAACACTTTAACAGCTGTCTTATCTTTTCAATATTTGTTCTTATTTTTTTTTTGTCAGTTTGCTTCACTAAGGTCCATGGCACTTTGAATATCCACAACATTCTCACCTTTATATCACTTCTAGTTTCATTTCCAAAGAAACAGACTTCCTTTGCTTCTTGTTCATAGTAACACTCACTGGTCTCTTAGGATTCATATTTACAACATATAACTCAGAAAAATGACTGAAAGGAAAAAAAAAGTTTTCCAAGCTAATTGCCAAGCACTTATAAAATAGTAGACAGAACAGAAAACTAAGAAGGGGAAACTTTAATTTCTTACTCTGGCATACCCAACTGCATTCATTGCACAATTTCCCAAAGCAATATCATAGCAATACAAAAGCTTATTACATATTATAATGGTATTATTATATGATACTATGCTTTTAATTCACTTGCATAATTGCTTTAATTCTATTGCAGTTGCAATAGAAGCAGTATTCACTCTAATGACCATTGAGTGTTGCATCACTCAGTTGGCCTGTATATCTTCAATCTCTTACCTGCAACACATATTCAAGGAACTGAGGTAACTGATAGTCAAAATGAGTCAGTTAAAAAAATGGGCAAATTTTAGGGCATTTTGACCGATACAGACTGGAATGTCCAGCTTTTGCATGAAAGATCATTAAAGAATGCATGGCTAGAGGCTTGTAATGATTCTAATAATTTGGAGAAAATGGAACTTTGTTAATGGTATTATCCCTCTTATCTCTTACCAATCAACTAGAGTTAGAGGAAGTTGACATTTACAATGTACAAGAGTTACTGCAATCTTATGAAACAGGTCTGACTAACAAAGAATATTTGAACTGAAACAGCAAAATTCTGCTGCTGAGAATAATAAGGATTTTAAAATTGATGATGTTGATGCTGTGGCAAGGAAATGAATGACAAGTTTATTTACCTATTTTATTAATAAGATCAATGATGCCATAGATATCATAACTGAAAATGGGACAAATTTTGAACACAGGATAAAGTGAAGAGATGATTCTTCATATGATATCCAGCTACAAATAAATTATTTGTAATCAAATACTTTAGGCAAAACAATTAACTCCGTCAAGAGGAAAGCTGATAATTACTTGGAGGATAATTTTCCTACATGTAATATTTATATATTATAATATACAGTAGTAAAGAATGACAGGATAAGTCCTGTAAACATGGAACTCATGAAATGATGAGCTGAAAAAAATTTGGTTTTGCCATGAGTGGGATTCGAAACCACATCTCCAGGAAACATGCCTGTTATGCTAGACCACTATACCATCAATGGCTAATCTTTTCTCAGCTTAGTGAACTGACCTTATAACCATTTCATGAGTTCATGTCTACAGGACTTATCCTGTGATTCTTTACTACTGATTTATTGATTTAACGCCCTGAGTGTGAGTGACAAATATTAATTCCATCTCTGAAGAGGCAACAGAGTTGTCCACTTCCTGTATAGATGGCACCACTAGTGCGAATCAAATAAAATCCAGAAAGCTTATAAGGTCACTAAGCTGAGAAAAGGTTAGCCATTGATGGTGTAGTGGTCTAGCATAACAGGCATGTTTCCTTAAGACGTGGGTTCGAATCCCACTCATGGCAAAACCCAATTTTTTTCAGCTCATCATTTCATGAGTTATAATATGCATTTCGTATAGAATTTCAAATAAATTAAGATTTTTAACTATATCTGGCCATTTTATATAACATCAGATCTTCTACGTTGCATATAAACTGGCAAGCTCCTGACAGACCTTTGTGGCAAGCAGCTGCTTGAGGAGGGTATTTAATTTTTTAATTTAATAATTGAAATAAATTATAATTTTAGGAACTATCACTATAATTACTGTACAAAAACAACCCTGTTTAATGCTGATTTGTTTTACTCTCTGGTTTTCAGGAACACATCCCCTGTATTAAACAGGGTCTGAATGTACTTTAAATTACCACAGATTTTATGTATATAATGATGCTATCTCATATAGAAAGAGTCAGTGGGTTCAAAAACTCGATGGCTAGAAGTTATGATTAGACCTGAAATAAGATGTTATAATGCACTGAACTGAAAGTTTAAAAGAAGATATATTTTCACTCAGATGGTAAAATTGGAGATCTATCACTAAATCTTTAAAAAAGTATATAAGTCAGGTACTGTACTGTAAATAACCTATTAATTTGAGAGGAAAAGATTAACTCAGCTTAAATTACATGGGTAAGAACACAGATAAATATCACACTATGCTAAGATTCACCAGAGTGATAACTGATAAGTAGTTAACTTCAAATATTAATTTTACTGACAACCATCAAATTCGATTAAATAAAACACATATTTAATGCATTTTAATGTGCACTCTGATCCTTTCCTGGATCGATACAAATGTTACCGGTATTGCTGCACAAAATTATTTCTCATACAATGCCCTATAACTTTCCTATTTCTGAAAACACTGCCTATACAACAGTACTTCCCTGAAACCACACTGCTGTAGAAAACACTACCTAACTGAGGTTCCCCATATTACTGCTAATGGCAAAAAAAAATCCACGCCAATGCTCTCAAAAGTCACCTGAAACCTATGTGATCTCTGAACTGAAGTCTTGTCTTTCCAAGTGCCCATCATGTTCTTTCAGATCCATCTAAATCAGGGGTCAGGAACCTTTTTTGAATCAAGAGCCAAAAAAGGCAAACCAACAAATTTTGAGAGCCACAAATTTTAATTTTTATTGGGTCAAGAGCCATAACAGGCGAAAAAATGTGCATTATTTTATTTAATAAAAATAAACCATAATGTAAACTTTAAAATGAGTATATTCAAATGTATGCAAAAAAGTCTATTAAAAAGAATTATTAAAAGATCTGGCATTTCTCAGTGTGACTATTGAGTTTGAGCCTTCTCAACCAGCTGATTCAAATCTGAAGTGTATTTAGAGCATCTAAATTTAATCTGTGTTTTTAAAAAAAACTATCATCTGCCAACCTGCTCTGGTGCTTATTTTTAATGAAAATTATTAATCACCACAGTCAAATATTGAACCAAAAAGTGTCAAGAGCCATGTTTTAGAGTGCTCAGAGCCACATATAACTCTGGAACTGCCAGTTCCCAACCCCTGATCTAGATCTACCATCTATGTTGTTGATACAAGTAAAGGGGCTACTCTAAATGATATTATGAGCTTGTTTTTCTGCTAGTCCCTTGCCCCAATGATGGTTGTCAAGTTTGTTGCTAGAGAAGACCCAACAAAATGGTGATGTCTTTTCATTTGTGAATAAGGACCCTGATATATTGCATAGAAATTAAAAGGATGTAAGTGTGTAAAACACTTCAATTTTGCAATTATTTGCCAATGTAATATTTTGATTAGACTTTCTTTATATTCTAAAAGATTTTAACATTTGCAAAACATTAAAGCTTTAAAAGCATATCATACTTGGTTTTTTTCCCATATCCAAGAGGAGAGTTGATTGCATTTTTTTTCCCTCTGGTCCAAATGTGTGAAAATGACTTTAATATGTGATTCACTTAACCAAGGTCAAACAGCTAATAGACATAAACAATGAACAATTAGATTATAATCAGTTATTCACAATTTTCACCAGTTTGCTTTCAAGATTTAAATATCTTTTGTAAATGATTGATTTCTATTTTAGTGTATATACACTGGTGGAAATTGAAAAAAGAACACCATTAACAATTGAAGCATAAGCTATGAGATTTATTTAGTAGAAACAACTTGTTGAGAAAGGACAAGCGATCACACGTGTGAAGTGATTCAATATTTATTTTACTTTTAATGAGTATTACATTTTACAGAAGGCACATTTTAATAAGGTGTGGACCTCCTCAAGCAGCAATACAAGCTTCCAATCTGGCATGCAGTCAGTTGTGCAAATGCTGGATATCACGCTGGGAGATACTATTCCATGCGCTTTCAACTTAGATGTGTAATTCAGTGATGGTCGTTGCCTGCCGAGGTCTGCGGAAAAGTCTTTGCCCAATCCAGTCCCAGACATACTCGATTGGAGACAAGTCCGGAGAGTGTGCTGGCCAAGGGAGTTGGTGTACTGCCTGAAGAGAATGTTGTTGCCTGGGTGGAGTATGGGCAGGCATTATCCTGCTGGAATATCACATTTGGGATTACACTCAAATATTGCAGGATGACTTGCTGTACGATGTCACTGATGTATGTATTGCTATTCAGTGTGCCCTGTACAAACACCAGACACCTATGAGAGTGATAGCTAATCTCACCCCACACCATGATGCCCAGCATGGGCTCTATGTGTCACTGGCGGATGCATGATGGAAGAAGATGCTCACCTTGTTGCCTTCGGATGCATAAGCAACCATCAGACGCTCCTAAGCAGAATCAGCTTTCATCACTGAAGACCACAGACTGCCATTCTTCCCTCCAATGAACTCATTCTTGACACCACTACAAACATGCTCGACAGTGACGAGGTGACAGTGGTAACTGTGCCAGCGACATGCATGCCCATTGTCCTGCTTCCAAAAGATGATTTCGTATCATTCTTGTAGACATCCTTGGTACGACAGAGGATCGAATTTGTGATACCATAGCCATCCACTCTGTCACCGCAGCCCTTCCTGATATGCCTGCATCTGTAACTCTGTGTTGCCCAGAATCACATTTGCGAATGCTCTTCTGACCATCAACACCACCATCATACCACTGCCAATACGTCTCATTCAACTCAATGTGCAATTTGACAAAAAGACCAACCTGTCTCCCAAAGACCCACTATATGACCTTGCTCAAACTCCACTAACTGAACAAATGTTGTGTGCCTGCATCAGTCAGGCATGGTAGCTTCTTTAAAGAGCACTGGACAACAGGACACAAGATGAATAACTTCTTTCTTCATGCCCTAGTCCTTAAATACGTGCTGCATTTATTTGCATGTGACATCATCATTTCACCTCAGTGACGTCATCATTTCACCTAATGACTTTCAATCTTGGATCACGGTTTCTGCTGCCCTTAACTATTAATATATTATAATATGACATTCCTAAAGTAATTCCTTCTGGATGTTCTTTTTTCAATTACCACCAGTGTATATGTACTACTTTGTTTTGTTTATGTGCAGTGTTTGAATGTAGATAAAATACTAGATGTATCATTAATATAATTCCTTTAACTTAGGTTTTTGGTGCTTATTGTTCATCTAGTTGGAATTGTCGAAATTCACAAGATGGTGATGGCAGCAAATTCAAGTATTTTGGTACTGGGGAATCTTTTCTTTTCACTTTAGTCCCAGAAATGATGAAATACCCATGGGTTGGTATCAGTAATAGTGAAGATGTGCCACATTCAGCTAAATTGTTCATGGCTGCTGATCAACATATGATCACTGTAGGAGCAGGGTAATCATGTATTTTGTTACTTTAATTTATTTTATATTGATAATTTTGTGTAAACCAGTAGTTCCCAACCTTTTGGAGCTAAACACCCCCTTTTATTTTTCTAATGCCACCCCCATTCCACCCCCTTTATGGGGGCAGGGGTGGCTCAGTTGGTAGTGCATCACACTCATAATCTGCAATTCCCAGGTTTTAGGCTGCCTAGGACAGTATTGAGATTTTATCTCCTCAAAATTTCCCGCCTGCCCTCAGTCAGTAGGGGAACCGATGGGCTTAAAAAAGCTGCTGTCCCTCAGATGGGATGTTAAGCCATGGCCCCATGTGTGGGAGAGCCATACCCTGTGCATGTTAAAGAACACACTTAATGGTCTTGACAGGAGGCTACCATCTGTCTCCCAACAGCTGTCTAGTGAGTCCCCTCCCCCAACCTTCTCTGAGCCCTCGCTCAGGGTCCTTGTGACCTGGCCATTTAGTCCATTATGTGCAAAAAAAGCGCCAAAGGTAAAACAATCTTTATGGAAGAATATGAAGTATTTGAAATCCTATTTAATCTATTTACACAAAAAAAAAAAAAAAAAAAAATCAAGAAAGCACCTACACAAATTTCTAAAAAAACTCCCTAGGGGATGGTAGCATCTCCATTGGGAACCACTGGTGTAAACAATTAAACATTATATTACCTATATAAGGAGAGAGGAGTGTGGTAAACTGAAAAGTCAGATAATCCATAAATAATAGAAAATTTTTCATTTAACCTTTAAAGTGCAGGAAAATGCTATATTTCCCAGAGAACTTTACTTTAATGTTACTGTAATTTTTATATTTTTGCTAAAGGAAATTTTCCTTTCAAATGTTTTTTTTCAAACTAAGCATTAAAATTTACAAATTACATTGTTTACAATAATGTGACTAAGTTCTGTCCATAACTTATATCTAGATAAAGTTCTATAGAATATATCTAGAATATGTCACAATGTATCTAGAATTTTTATCTATGATAAATAATCTGGCACTTTAAGATTGGATTGGATTGGATTACCTCTGAGTGGCACTTTTTTGCACACCATGGGCTAAATGGCCAGGCCACAAGGACCCCGAAGACTCAGAGAAGGTTGGGGGAGGGGACCCACTGGAACAGCTGTTGGGAGACAGATGATAGCCTCCCGTCAAGGCCATCCAGCGTGTTCTTTAACATGCACAGGGTATGGCTCTCCCGCACACGGGGCCACGGCTTAATGTTCCATCCGACAGATGGCAGCCTTTTCAAGCCCATCTGTGTCCCCTACTGACCGTGGGCAGGGCGGGGAAATTTTGTGGAGATAAATCTCAACGCTGACCCAGCAGGGACTCGAACCTGGGAACTACAGATTACGAGCCTGGCGCGCTACCGACTGGCCACCCCCGGCACTTTAAGAGTTAAGAACATTATTCTATAAATACCCAATACATGTACATAAAAAAGTATAAAGACCATATGTAAATGGTGTAATATAAAAAAAAAGTGTGAATAATTAAAGTTCATAGCTCAGTTTCAAGACACTTTTTTTTTTCCTTTTTCAAAAAATGTTAAAATCATGATAGAGAATGCTTCATTGTCTTGTAGCAAAAGTTGTAGTTTCAGTTTTTCATCTTGAAAAAAAAGCAACCTCGCTAATGACCAAGCATCTGAAAGGTACACCATTTTGACACAATGAGAATTTTTTTTTAATATATGTTTAATCATTTAAAAGAAGTCAGTTCTGATGTCTATATCAATAATATCATTAAACAGTTGTATTGAATTCAACAGGTGTAAGCAGAGTTATTGTCTTTTACAAAAAAATATGAGTGAAGTTGTATCTTCTGCAAAGAGACTAACACAACAGAATCAAAAGCAATGAGGTTTAACTGCTAATCAAGATACCTGTGACAGTTTGATACAAAGAAAGAGGACTTAGTTTTTAGTCTTATCTAATATGAAAAACAATATGATAGACCACTGATATTTTACTATATTTTTATCTTTTTAATTTTACTTATGTTAATAACCATCTTGATGACCAAATAGTTGGATGATTGCCTGTGGAATGAAAGGGCCAATTTCAAATCACAGATGATGCACATATAATTTTTTTTTTTCTACTGAGGTCTTACCTTCCTCCCAGATTTGTACTGTGTATTAAACTGACAGTTTCTTGTCAGATCTGTGTGGCAAGTGGTGAGTGGTGGAATGCCTAAGAAGAAATATATTTATATAGCTATCTATATAGATGTTGCCAACATTTTGAAATTGAATAAACTGAAATATTTTATTGTGTCATAAGGTTATAAACATATTTCAATTTACTCTTGCACTAACTTTTCATTTTACTCCTGCTTATTGCAACAAAATAGAACTAAGAAAAATACAGAGTGGTTATAATTAAACTGACATTACTCAGAACGATGTAGAGAAGGATCTACTCAAGGATCACAGCGAAAAGTGATGGATACCTTAATAAGAACATGGGGTAGAGAATTTGCGAATAAAAATATTAGTGTTAGTGCCAGCAGGTGGCGTGGGTGCACTGAAAATGTGGTAGAACATGCTAATTTCTCATGACATTGCAGCCAGTCACACATGTGAGTCGCATGAGGCACACTATAAAATGTGATGTCTTCCCTCTAATTGCTAGAAGGAACCATGGGTATCTGCAAGAAGGACCGAGCTTTGCTAATGAAATTCTTTTACCTAAACAGCAGTAATGCCACCACTGCATTACGCAAATATCATTGTCTGAAAGATATAAGAAAGGACCTTTGTTGTTAAATGGACTGAAGAATATGATACAGAAATTCGGAGAAACAAACAAGTTGGGTGTGGCTCCAGGTAAAGACCAGCAGCCTGTTGCAGAAAGCATTGTGGAAGACGTTGCACTTACCATTGCAGAAATCTAGTTGCAGTCGGAGCTACCCATAGTTAATGCAAGACAGGTATCATGGCAACTGCAACTTCTGTGGTCAACTGTCTGTAAAATTATACGTCCATCCTGAAATGGTATCCTTATAAAATTCATAGATTGCAGCAAATGCAACCACGTGACCCTAAAGAGCACACTGACTTCGCTTTGCAATTTCTGGTGAGGATGTAGCTCGATGACATGTGGCCTTCGAAAGTTTTATGGACTGATGAGGTGCATTTTTTCCTACATGGAGCAGTAAATATGCACAACTACCGAATATGGGGACCTATACATCTGCATGCTGTGCATGATGTCCCCTACACTCTCAGGGGTGGGAGTGGCTCAGTCACTAGCGTGCCAGGCTTGTAATCTGTAGTTCCCAGGTTCGAGTCCCAAATGAGTTAGCATTGAGATTTATCTCCGCAAAATTCCCCGCCCTGCCCACGGTCAGTAGGGGGGCAGTGATTGGACCACAGTCAGTAGGGACACACCGATGGCCTTGAAAAGGCTGCCATCCATCAGATGAGACGTTAAGCCTTGGCCCCATGTGCAGAAGAGTCTGACATGGTGCAGAAGAGTCTGACTGTGCACGTTAAGGAAGAGTCTGACTGTGCACGTTAAGGAACACGCTGGATGGTCTTGACGGGAGGCTACCATCTGTCTCCCAACAGCTGTTCCAGTGGGTCCCCTCCCCCAACCCTCTCTGAGCCATTGGAGTCCTTGTGACCTGGCCATTTAGCCCATGGTGGGCAAAAAAGTGCCTCTTAGAGGTAAAACAACCCAAACCGCTACACTCTGTTTATGTAACTGTATGGTGTGGGTTTACCGCAAACTTTATAATCGGATAATTTTTTGTTGAGGAGATCATGTCTCAAGGCCCCATGCATCAATCGGTGAATGGACCATGTTACACAGATCTCTGCTGCAAGATTATTCTGGCTTTGCAAGAAAGAAATTGCTTAGACTCCATAACCTTCATGCAGGATGGACCCAGAACCAGAACCACTGGAGGCATGAAGATCCACACTGTTCACCAATGAGTCCTGGTTTTGTTCCAGACAGAATGATGGTGAAACATGTCTGGAGGCATACATAAGAGATACTTGAAAAAGCATATATCATTCAGTGACATCTTGCTCTAGCACCTGGTATATCATCAAGTGACATTTTGCTCTACCACCTGGTATTTGTATGTATGATGGCATCCTATATAGCAGATGCATAGTCCTAGTGCTTATTCTGAACACTAAAACCACTTGATGATGCATCAAAATTGTGTACCCGTACTCCCCCCATTCATCCAAAACGTCCAGGCAGTATGCTACAAATGGATGATGCCCACCCATACACTTCCAAATTACCATGTACACCATGCCAAGGTCCTCATGATCACTGGACCTGTCTCTTGTCAAGCATATCTGCAATCATATTGAATGACAACACATGGATACCCCTGCTTACAGCTTAACGAAGCTGTAAGCACAGGTCAATGTTGGATGAATGAACATCACCAGAACATGATTGACAGTATGCTTCACCATCACAATGTCTTATATTGTCACTAGAGATGGACATACAGCTTTTAAATAGAGACTAGTGTTTTACACATTTCTGTCAGCAACTTGAATCATTTACTTTTCATGATTCTATTCATTTACATATTCTCTGCATTATCTTCTCGTAAACATATGCATTTTATGGGATATCCTCAACATTGCATTATTTGCAATTTCTATATTGCTTAGTTATATAAATGTGAAATTATTTCATTCATAACTTTACAGCTTGCTTCAAAGTAATTTCTAATCTATTTTGAGGTGCTTAAATGTCCTACAAATTCAGAAACTCAAAATACACTCTCCGAATTTCAAATCCAGGTCAGTGGGTAGACTGTCACCTCAAATTCCCACCGTGCCAACAAATTCATTTCATCCAAAGTTTGGTTCAAACTGGAATAATCCACGCAGGAATTTCCATCCAAACTGGCTTGTCCAACTACATCTTCAACATTAAATTTTCCAGAAAGTTATAGAAACTGCAGATTTCCCTTTTTTTTAAACTCTTCACAAATCTTTCTTTTCTCACTCTAAAAATCTCCCTAACACTTTTTGAAATATTTGTTTCGTGCAATTTTTTCGGCAATTTTTATGTGAGGAGAAATATGAGATTGAATGCTTGATGAATCCAGGCAACACTTGGAATTGATCCTGGGCCCATTGGCTTGAAAAGCCAACTTCATAAACACTAGACTAAATGTATTGTACTAGCATGTCCAGTTAAGGATAAGATGTTAAGCATCAGATTTTGCTTGGTGAGGAAGGGTTGCCACACTATTCAAGATCCCTCCTCAGTGGCATTCTAAAGCTGTAATTCAAAGCTTTGGTCCAATTACCTACTATATTTTAAACTGTATAAAAGTAAACAGCAAAAGGACAGCACAATAACAAATACTTTTCATTAGCTAATAGAGTTGTTATGCTGTTATGGATACATGTGTTATTCTGAACAGTAGCAAAAACATTTCATTGGTTAAGAGAATGTTTATTTAATTTTAACATTTATCTCCTATGCCTTTCATTTTGCTTCTAACAATACCCAGGGTATAAGTTTGGCAGTTGTGCTTTACTTACTTTACTTTCGTCAAAACTTCCGAATGCCATTAAGAAGGAATCTTAAATGGCTTCAAAAGTACTTTAGAAATGGACAGTAAAGATACTTATTTAGCATAATCAACCAGAAAATTTTATGTTATAGTCTTAATTGCAGGCATGGAAAAAAGTCCCATCACAGTAACTCAGAAGCAGAGGTTACAATCCAGTAATAACACTATATAGTGTAGGCACAATATAGTTTTTCTTGTTTGGTGAAAAGCTTCTAGGTATTGTATATACTAAAATATGGAATTTTTTTCACTCCTGAGTTTTTATTTGAATGTGGAGATCTGATTAATTGTATGCATTTTCTTTACTGTTTAGGAATGGCCAAGGTTTATGGCTTGATGAACAATTAATGTATGGAAGAACAGAACACTGTGAAACATTTGACAATTCAGCACTTTGTAGTGACACAGATTTCCGGTGTAAAATAGTGGAAGTTGTGGCTTTCAAGTAGAAGTGAAATTTGCAAAATAATTATTACCATATATATTTGATTCTTTCAAATTAGAATTCTAAAGCAGAATATCACGAATTGCTTTCCATATTTTGCATATAGTTAGTAAAAATAATTTTTCATTCGTATTGGAATTTTAACAATAAAAATCGTCTTTTAGTTTAAATATTTTATACAATATACACTTTTAGTTAGTTGTTATGATCTTATAACTGAATTAATTCTTAGCACTGTGCCCTGCCAATTTTCACACCTCAGTATGTATAGAATTCACAGTAACTTTTAGTATATTAGTAGGAAAAGTATTACTTATCTAATTTAAGTAATATATCTGTGAAGCTAAAAACATTCATATAGAAAATGCAGTTACAAAACACAAGCTATACATACCAATTATGTTGTAGCCATTCTTTTTATTTCAGAAAATAGATAAATAAGGAAATTATAAAGAATAAGGAACAATTTTTTTAGGAATAGATAAAGTGTTTTAAATATCAAAAGTTATAAATAATTTAGCTGTTCTGACTTAAAATGTTATAGTTCTGGAATAGCTAGAGTTTTAAATGCACTTAATTGACCACTAGAACAAGGAGCAGCATCACATATAGATAATTTTAACCTCAATCTGGATGCCACTGGGGCAGGTGGAAAACAAGGCTAGTTTTGACTGGTTCAGATGGATAAGGCTGCCAATACTTGATGACATATGCATATGTGTGTGTGTCATATGCACAATAAAGTAACTCGGTATTTCCACTGTTTCATATGGCACCTAGAGGATGAGCAGCATAATGCAGATATGTGCCAAGTGGCAGAAAATGTGTTAATAACTTTCCTGTCACCTTACCAAATCCTGTTTAGAGCTATACATCTAATTGCCTGTCCCTTTAGCCCAATGGGCTAGAACCTTTTCCTGTCAGTGGGCCACATGATATAATTTCTGAGCCCATGAGCCACAGCAAAAAATTTTTTAACATGCAGAACACACTGAAGGCATAACTTTGCACATGAACACAAGTTCGACTGCCAACTATGCCAGTATTGAGATTTTATTTCTACTAATTCCCAACCTACCTCAGTCAAAAAGGAGACATCAGTGGGCTTGGAAAGGATGTCATCCATTGGATGGGATGTTAAGCATGGCCCTGTGTACAGGAGAGTCATATCCTGTGCACATTAAAAAACATGCTGGATATCCTTGATATGAGGCTGCCATCCATCACCTAATAACTGTCCATTGAGTCCCCTTTCCCCAACTGAGGCTTTGGGATCCTTGTGTCCTGGCCATTTAGCCCAGTGTATACACTCAGAAATAAAACAACCCAACCAAAATACTTCACTGAGAAAATTACAGAAATAATTACATTATATACAAATCTGTAACAATAAAAACAACAAAAATAACAAATAATGTTAAACAGCATTTAAAATTTTGACATCAGCATAAGCAGGGATACAAGTTGTGCACCGCTGATTTGGCCCAATGTAAAATAAAAGAAAAAATGCCATTAAGGCACTTCACTCAACCAAAACAATATTTTTAATTTTATTAAAAGTGCAGCATGTTGCTTTTGTGTTTTTAAATTAAAAGGGAACAGTACCCTATTTGTAAGGTTCTAGATTTCATGGAAAATTTCAGTTTGGAAATACCGAGTTACTTTACTGTTCTTCACACTGTGTGACTTTTAAGTGTGAAACGAACCCAAAAATTTTAACACATATATATTTAATTGAATTTAATATACTCACTTATGCTAGTCAATAAATAGATTTAATAAAGCTGTTAATAATGAAATTGGTTGTATTTAGTTATATTATTGCTTTCACTCATTAGTTGGTTATTTGATCTTGAATATTTTTATGCTTTATCCTCATGGTAAGTTTAAATTTACACAAGAATTATGTAAATGTAAAGAAAAGTTAATATATTTTATGCTGCATTAGCCCAATTATAAGGTAATTTTTTTTCCTTTGAAAATTGAAGCCAAAAAAAAATATATATTTGCCTTAAAATCATGTCTGATGATACTTCCTTCTTAAAAACATTCTGTGTGAAAGGAAAATAGCAACCATAACATCACTGTACTTTATGTGCTCCAATACATTGCTAAATGTAACTCAGCACTGTATCTCTTACCTTCCAATTTTCTCTTTAACCCTTTGAGCAGTACAAACATATATTTACATCATTCCTTAGCTAGCCTACTGTAGTACGAACATACATATACATTTTGAATTTTGTGCCAAAGCAGTACTGCCATTAATTGATGTCTGGTCTGACCTTTTAACATATTACTATTTGGTCGTTTGTTTGTTGCACTTTGGGACATTGTTCTTAATTTTATGATGTTTTGGAAGTGAGTTTTGCTGTTTTTTGTGCAAGTGGTTTTGAATGCATTTGTTCATGTGAATAATTACTCGCAGAAAAGTTAACGTTTCTAAGTGTATCATTGTTTATTCTTTTTTGTGAGTATTATCTCTTGGTTATTTTATTTATTGTTATAAATAAATTATCCAGATATAGGTATTCTAATTTATTTTTGTTATAATTTGTCAGTAGGTTAAAATTAAAAATTTAAAACAATAAATGGAACTCCTTGTAATCTGATCTAAAAAAAACGTTCAAATATGCAAAAAAAACACTCCAGGTGGCCAGCCATCACTATCACCGGCATCACTCACGTATAAAATTCACTACTCAAAAGGTTAATGGGGATCTACACTTTAAGTGCTCAAGGATGTCATTAAATGCAATACCAGGTTCACATCTGTGAAGTTGACTTTCCACATGTAAAAATTATTTTGGCCAATGTTATAAGGATAATTTGCCCACTTTAAACAACATTTTCACATCATCATTTTTTACATTAACATTTGCACTATTAATTAATTTATTAGTTAATTGAAATTAACCTTGGAAATGTTAGGCAAAATGTAGCTTCACTTTCTTCATTATATAAGCTATATCTGCTTTGAAAATATGCCAAATATAAACATAAATGATGGGTAGTCAGTACTGGTGGTTTTAATGCTGATTGTGTACACTTAAAAACTAGAGCAAACACTGTTAATATTTAAATTTTGTCCAGTTAGGAAACCTGTCCACATCCATTTAGTGTGATTCTATGTAACTCATCTACTTAATACTGTTTCTATTACATTCTTTCCATTTAACATAGTATGGTTACAATTTTATTTTCACAGTGTATATACCATACATTTATTAAAAGCTCTATAGCACTTATACAGTGATATAGAACTTTTAATAAATGTATAGTATGGTTAGAATACATAAAAGCTAGTCAGTCTGTAGCATTGGCTCAGTGAATACAATGGTGCTTTGGCTGTCTTCATGCTGCTGCATTTATATCAGACATATAAAAATAACGTGAGGAATTTGCAAAAGTTTGATAAACACAATTAACAAAAATTATTGAGCTTTTGAAATTAGAGTAATTTTATATTTAATAATGCCCTATAACTGGGCAAATGCAGAAATATGGTAAATAGAATAATTAGTAGTTTTGAAATCGCAAATGAATATGCATCAGCCTATAGAAAATATATACTTAAATATATTTGATGCATTAATCTAATTTAAATATTCAAAATGATATTAAACTTTTATAATGAGGTCACTCTTGCAGTGATACACTAAAATCTTCTTCAAATAAAATTCTTCTAAAATACTTCAAATCTTGCAGTGATACACTAACTGATGATAATTAATACAAAGGTTACAAAAAGAAGTTGTTGGTGGGGGGATTTTATAACTAGATAAAAGAAAACTATTTAGACTTTTGAAAAAAAAATGCACTATAAACAGTTCTCACTACTATGAAAAAACGATGACAGATAATCTGCTTGGAAACAGAAGGGAACTTATTGTTTTACTCTCTACTTATTCCTGTTGTCTTGCATTATTTGAAAAACAAACTAATCAGTCTTGGATCACCAATTAAATTTACTACTATTACTACTAAGAGAGTATTATCTAGTGATATCACAGTGATTATATTAGCAAAAACAAACTTAAGAGAACTATTGGAGAAATTGCAATGAGATTCATGTTTTAATAGAAGTTCAACCTTAATTTAAGAAAAGCAAGGCAAAAGCTGACAGATGAAGACAGTATTTCAAAATAACTAAGATTTTGTAATTTTTTTTTTTGTCATTTATTCACACAACAGATATATTTGGTATGAAAATAATATGAGTTAAAATTAAAGAAAAAAAGGTACTCTTTCTCACCATGACCTCAACTATTTTGCCCAAAGTAGCATGCCCAGGGATGAGAGGTTTATGCGGTTATAGTCCCCACCTTGCTTTAATAATTTATATTTTCTATGGCATCCTCGAAAATCAATGACTCAAACTTATTAAACCCCAACCCTGTTAGTGCTTTATGGGTATGGTTTTTAACTATTCTGAATTTTACTTAAAATGATTTCTCTTTCCTTCTAATTCTTTTCCAGCTAATAGAATGCTGCATTTCTTTCTGTGATTCAAAGCAACATGTTTGTTCAAATAGGTGATAGTAGCCTAAAAGATTCATTGATTGGAAACTGTCAGCATCTTTAATTTCATGAAACGTAAGTATAGTAGGTAACATTAGAACAGTTCGAATTAAAGTAGTGTGACTATTCAGAAAAAGAGAAGCGTGAGAAAAACACTGGCATTGAATTTATCATTTTCTACATTTCTGTATTTCTGAATATCAGCATAATATAAATGTTACCCCAATGTATAAGAATTTGTATTTTTACATTTTCAATTTATAAATTGATGAATCGGTTTGGGTCAAATCTGGTATAATTTCTGTTACTCATAGTGACTGAGATATTTTACATTTATTGTCAAACACTTTCATCTTGATAATATTCTAGTTCTATTATTGCATTGCTTGATGGATAAGATCATTTTAATTGGGCTACTAAACTGAGGAAAGTATCCCACATAAGATGAACAGCAAAATACACCATTGCAAACTGTCACACTCATTTTCTTTCTGCTATTCACTCCATGTTTTCTGTATTCAGTATTTTGTAAATGCTATCACTGCCCATTACTGATTTTAAATAATTCTATGAATATTTCTTTCACCACCAAGGATTTATCAGAAATGGATTTTTTTTTCTGAAATCAATTATTCAGTTACCCAAGTACAAATTCTCAAAGATCTGCTATTTCTCTATCATAGCTATAGTTAGCAATATTATTTATTATATAATTACCTATAATAGCCCTATCAATCACTATATCACTCACTCACTAACAATCAGCTGTTATATATTTTCTCTCTCTACTGGCCAAAATATAAGAGACTGATCTATGTGATATGATGTGTGTGATATTTTTCTCTGCTATGAGAACAGCCATATATTTACCAATTTATTGAGTAATAGTTGGCACTTGGAAAATTTGTTTGCTCCAAAATAAGAAGTTTTTAGATTTGTTTTTAATATAAATAATTGATAATCTTTTGAATTATGGATATTTTATAAACCTTTTAGTCATGATGAAATAAGAAAAACTAGTCTTATTATTTTAAAAGAAGGTTTGCTTTGTACAAGTAAGCTTTTGCCAATCGATATTCAGCCAGTAATTAAATAGCAGTTGGTCTCTATTCTCATAAAACTTTTTTTTATCCCATAATATTATTGTTCATAAAGATATAACACTGCTGTGATTACTGGTTTATATGTATATATACATAATGCAAAATATATATACCTAGTTAAAAGGAAGTTGTATTGCTCTGTTGTTGACATTCATAAGTTCTTTAGATAGAACCAAATCCGGATTCTTACTGTAAAGGGAAGGTAAAAAAAAATATGTAAATCATAGAGTCAGGAGCAAGATTAAGTGATGTCATTATTTTATTCTCAATAGTCATTGCACATAGATTAGTATTGACTAGCATATAAAATTATGAAATCGTGTATTTAGGATTCATCATTGCAGTTTCGATGACATTTTACCATTATTGTTAGGTACAGTTTGCATCTGGTGTGTTGGACATTGTAGTACCATTATAATTGCTAGAACACTTGAAACATTAACTGAACAATTTGAAACCTTAAAATGAAAACTAAGATCAAATTCTACTAATTGACATTCCCTGTCAGGCTTAAAAATATATATATATTATTTTATTATATAGTATTATAATATCAATTAAATTGCATTATCTTTATTTTTTATTTACTTTTTTAATATTTATTAAACAAAAAAAAGACTAAACATTATATTTAATTTTTGAAAATTGGCAAGGGACAACGTGTTTTTAAAATACTCATGTTTTAAAGTCTCATTTGAATGAAATTTGTTTAATTAAAACTCAGGAAATGCCTTTTTAATTAATTTGTAAAAAATATGTTTATTGCTTGTCAAGAAATTGCTTAAAGTAAAAAGAAAATGTTTGTGTCTTAAGTAGAATGAAGCATAGTTTTCTTAATCACTATACTGTTGTCAGAGTAAGTAGTTTATGGTAACATAATAGGAAGTACTGTTTTGACTACAATTAATAATGGAGAAAAACTTTATTTTTATGTGTGCATCATATAAAATAATGAGAAATAATTGGCATATATATATATATTTTTAAGGACTTTAAGTCTGAGGATTTAGTTCTTGATAATAATGGCCTACCTTAGAGCAACTTCAGCCCTAAGTGTAGCCTTCATTCTTGTTAATTACTTTAATTGTTCACAAAATGTAATTCGTTTCTTGGAATAATGTGATAAAATATGTATATTTTGAAATATGTTCCAGTCACTAACTGTATTTGACAGGCACTTGGGTAAACTTTTTTTTTTATCCCCTTATATCAGTTCATTCAAGCTTCTAGTCAGTGGGTTCCTGCCTAACCATTTTAGGACTAAACCACTTCTTTCACAAATGATTTATTTATTTGGACCAGGTATTAGTTTTGTATACCAGTTAGTAATAAGTACTATTGTTTTTTTGGGGGAAATAATTTTTTTCATATTATTTTAGTATATTCCCAAATGTAAACATTTGCTTATTGTCTATGGTATTTATAAATGTTTCCACAGTATATTTGTTTTCTATGCAGTGAACTTGGCGGGGAGGGGGGAATTCTGTATTATTCAGATGTAATATTTGTCATACATATGAATTTTGCACATGATCTTTGCAATTTTGGCATATATTTATTACACAGAATTACATTATTTGAACGTTTATTGGCAGATCATTTATAAATAATTATCATTCCTTATATTTATTTTACCAATAATGTATTTTCATTTATCGAAAACTACCTTTCTTAGTAATTTACTTAAATAGATACAGTTTTCAATGGCACATAATTATATATGATTAAATAAACACATGTAAGAGATTTTTTTTATACTCACATTAGAATCAACTTTCTCAATAAGACAGGATGCAAAGAAGAGATGCAGTCAGACAGTAATATATACAAATGACACATATTACCCATTACACTAATACTGTTATTTATAGTAACATAATGGTTACACTAACCTACAATACCATCTTGCACTTCTGCACTCTTTTAATGAGTGCAAGTTGCTTAATTTTTACTTGATTACTTGGGACGGGGGTGGTTCAGTTGGTAGCGCGCCAGGCTCATAATCTGTAGTTCCCAGGTTCGAGTCCCAGCTGGGTCAGCATTGAGATTTATGTCCGCAAACTCCCTGCTCTGCTCACGATCAGTAGGGGACACCAATGGGCTTGGAAAGGCCGCCGTCTGTCAGATGGGATGTTAAGCCATGGCCTCGTGTGCAGGAGAACCATACCCTGTGCACATTAAAGAACACACTGGATGGCCTTGATGGGAGGCTATCGTCTGTCTCCCAACAGCTGTTCCAGTGGGCTCCTCACCCAACCTCTGAGTCTTCGGGGTCCATGTGACCTGGCCATTTAGCCCATGGTGTGCAAAAAATGCCGCTCAGAGGTAAAACAACCCAACCAAACCCCCACTCCCCCACAACCACCTGTAAAAAAATCACAAAGAGGAATTTCTCTTAACTACCTTGGAATTAAGTTATTTTTTTTCAAAGTGTCATTCATTCCTTCAGTGTTAAACTGCCCCAAGACAACAAACTTGGAGTAATCACCAAATTTGATATACAACTTCCTCGTATTGTAAATGTAAGGGTTTGACTCTCAACTTTCTTTAACTTACTACCCAATAATAATAATAATAATTTCTTTTAAACAGTAAATAAAACTTAAGTAACAAAAATAAAATTTTATTTATTTCCACAATAACTAATTACTTTCTGCTAATTAATTTAACAGTAAGAACTAGGAGTCAAAATTCGGTTTAGAGCTTCCTCCCATCATTGAACCCCCCCCCCCCCATAACCTTTTTCCAATAAAAAAAGAGAAATACATCTCACATCTGATATGGGGAGTATCATGAACATTTATCTCAAATTATGTCCTTTCATCCCCCCCCCCCTAATATACACACTCACAAGAGGTGGAAAATTTCTTGGGGTTATCGAAATAATAAGTTGTTTATCAAAAGAAAGCTTATGATCTGGCGATTGCCATCACTGTATGTTTTACAGTGGTTAATAGTCACTTTACAGATGATGCCCATTATGAAACCTGCTAATACATTCTGTAGAGTTTCATCCACACATTTCTTTCCTTGGTGTTATTTTTATTATGCCTCAATTACCTTAAGATGCAACTGTTTTTGAAACAGTTCCCTTTTTTGTCTTATCTCAATCAGTTTTTAAAAAAAATTGTGGACCAAAATGGACTCCATTTTGTAACAAGTGTGACAAAACAGTAATTCTCAAGAACTGAATATGCAAAGTTGCCTCTGATATTTTATATTTTAGACACATCACATGTTATTTATATCCTTTCACAGTCACTATCACATAGCTTTGGTTTTTCTCTCTTGGACATTAGCTTTCCATGCAGTGTTAGAATCAACCCTTCTCTCAATGTGCCATGGAAATGCAAAGAGTGAAGTTGGTGCAGTGTTTTCTTTCTTGTGTCTTTATACATGAAAAAAATCTGGGAATCTATCTAGGCCAAAATATAGATGCTGCAATTACTGAAGGCAAGAGGGAATATGTAGAAAATGTAATTTTTTGTTTATTAAGTACATAAGCATGGAGGGGGGGGGGGTCCAAAATGGAACTCAAATGGTAAAATGTGTTATTGTTTTTGTTCTATAATGCAAAGGTTATGACAAACTTATGACAGCACTTGTCACAATGTCACTCACAAGCTACACCCACCTTTCCAAATAATTATATACAGTCTGCCATTGTATCTAGCAATCAAACCTTGCAGAATGTTCAATCCCAGAAAGGATCGATTTATAAGGTGATCTACTTCGATATCAGTGATCTACTTAGTGAGAGTGGAGTGGCAACAGCAGCAAGACCTGACTTGTTATGTTTATTGTCACCACCAAGAACCATTAGCCATGCCTTAGGGTAGTGTAGAAGACAGTGATCTAAAATTAGAGTAGTGTAAAAACAGATCACTAAACCTTTACTTGATATGACTTTTTTATCACTTGTTTTGTATGTCACTTGTAATTCTTCACCTTGCATTTTATTTTAATGAGAAGTATGCCATTCTCCCCTGTTCTTCCTACTGAAAAAAAATTATATTGATTTATCTGTTTTCTATTTGTACTTTTTGTCCAATTTAGAAATTTATTATCGTTATTTATATCTAAGTCTGCATATTAATTATCAACTATCTTAGAATAATAAAATCAAGAATGCTTGCTCTACTGGTAACAAGATATTAAAATTCGACAAATATTAAGGAGGAATCAGCTGGGGTTGTCATCCTTTATGCATTCTCATAAAAACATTTCAGGTAAAACAGTAGTGTTCAGAATTAATATTGAATATCTATTGAATGAGTTTATTTTATACATCATCACTTTCTTTTGAGTGAGTTGTTCGCCTACTTGTCAATATGCAAATGTATATAAATAGATATTCAATCATGCTCTCGACATTATATCAATAATTCAATAGTAGAGCATCACAGGAGATATCTTGCACACAGGAGACTCACGAATAAGCAGAAAAAAATTGAGTTTTGCCATGAGTAGGACTCGAGCCCATGCCTCCCAGTAACATGCTGGGCATTCTGACCATTAAACTATCATTGAAGCAACTTGTATGTCCATTCCTAACATAGATTCAACCAAGATCTCTGTGGCAAGCAGCTGCTTTAAGAGGTATTTATTTACATTTATAGTCACTATAGCTGAAGAAACAGTCGCTGATAATTTAATGATCAGAACACCTGGCATGTGGAGGTGTGAGTTCAAGTCCCAGTCATGGCAAAATTCAATTTTTTCTGCTAACTATTTATGAGTCCAGTGTATAGGATGTCTTCTGTGATACTCTCTATTCCAAATGTATATATTGAATAAATCTCTGTTCAAGGATTATTTTAACCTAGTTTTTTCACATAATTTTGATTATATCTTCATTATTCCTATATGTACAAGATGAAGATTTGATTTTGAATTATTAACATTTACATTCTGGAAAACCCCAAAGTACCATGTTGCAAGTTTTTTATGAAAGAAATTGCCCTTTTTAATTTAAAAAAATATTAATCCTGAAATTTTATAATTATATTTGTATGTAATGTAATCTGTTTCTGTTAATTAATTAATTACATCAAGATAATGTTCTAAAGTTATTTTAGTTTCTATGCTGAAAATACTTCAAAATTTATTCTGCAACCAAATTTTCAGTTTTTAAAACTTCAGAATTTAAGGTTTAAACCTTTACATCTGCACTGAGTGTGTGGCTGACAAAACTTTCCCAAAATTCTGAAGTAGCCTTCCAATCAAAACTATTGCCCACTTATGATTATCAATATATGTATGAATTTTTGACCCACATTGAGATTGTTTTTGCAGAATACTATTCACAACAATATTAGATTTTCAGAATGTGGATTGCACTTTAAAATGGTCACTGATTTATATTTTCTGATCACAACATATGATGATTTCAAATAGCCTGAAATATCTACACTCACGTATGTTTATTATATGTTTTTATCTATTTTCCTATTACTTTTCCCTTGTCATTTGTTAAAATGGTTGTTTCCATCATTTCCTCCCAACCCATTGATTGATCTGAACGAATAATGTATGAAATGAAAGTTTTGTACACAGGGAGTGTCATAGTCTATAAAATTTTTGCTCCGTTCTTCCCCTCTAAAAAAGGGGGAAGTGTGAAATTCATTGTTCCACTCTATTTTCTAAGCTGGAGGGCCCACAGTTACGAGTTAGGTGTGAAATGAAAGCTTGTGATATGGGAACTGTCTTGAGGGCTATTTAAGTTTTGCCCCTCACTTGTCCCCAAAAATGGGTGGAAATTTCACAGGGATTGTTTTCAATGAGTTTTATCTGAAATTAAAACTTGTAATGTCTACAATTCAATTCATGTACTACTGCAAACACTCCACACACACACACACACTTCTCTCCAATAAAGAGGAAGGGAAATGGAGGATCGATCTTTATGAGTCATAATGTGAGTGCTAGCAGTTCCCAACTTTCACAGAGATCAACCCCAATGAGTTATATCTCAAATTAAAGTTTGTGATATCTACAATGTCATTGACTACTGCAAAATAATCCCTCTCCTCCCCACTCCCAAAAAAGAAATGGGAAGAGAAATGGTCAGTCTATGAATTATAGTGCCAGTATTCCAAGATAGGTATTTTAGTGACAAGTATAAAACTTAATTCAAAACCACATATCTTCACCCCAAAAAGTAAAATATAAAACTACACAATATCGATGATTGAAATCACTTACTGAATTCATATTCATTTCGAAAGAAGATAGGGTGCTTGCAATTTTTTTTTTACTAGAGAAATTGGTTCCCTGTCTTCCTTTGAAGTAAATGTAAATTCAGTGAGTGGTTTCACCATCAGTACGTTTTAGTTTTATTTTTCAGTTTTTGAAAGAAAGGAAAAAAAGTATTTTTTTTTCATATTTTTATGGTTTAATTCAGTTTTATCATTTGAAATCTAATGCAAATTTAAGCAAAGTTTAGATAACTGACAATGTCCACCATAAAATTCCTACTTTCCATAACAGAATCAAGTTATATTTTAAAAAATATTTAACTTGAACTGTGAACAGTCACTGCATGCAAGCAGGTTGTTCATTGTATGGTTTTGCAATATTGGGAAAAAAACGATAGTAACAATTCAAAACAAATATTACATGATGTTAAAAGTGTTCTTTCTTATGGGCTTAGGAATGAAAGGATTAATTGAAAGTAGTTAAAAGGCTTTGTTCCTAAAAGCAAATTGATAGTTCAGGCATTTTTCAAGATAGCTCTTGTATCTCCTTCAGATTAAATTGGTCTTTATTTTATAAATGGTTATTTTACTGTATATAACATTATTGTCAGTCATTGCATCTTTAAGTAACTTTCTTCTGTTAATTATGGAAAGCAGGGCCGAATCAAGGTGGGGGAGGCAAAGAGGCCTTGTCTCCTGCCCCTTTTCAGAATGTTAATAATGGTAAAGGAGGCAAAAAATTATTAAATTTAATTATGTTTCATGTATTTTTCAAGAAATATTTTAAAGGCCTATAAAGCAAAGGGGGAAATGTTATAATGAATTGGAAATTCAGTCTCTTTCCCCCTACCCACTCCCACTCTTTTATTTTTTTCTAGATCTGGGCCTGATAGAAAGGGTGAGTGATTATTTATACTCCTTAAGCAATATGTACTGGATGCAGTTAATTATTGTGGTTTATGATATATATTTATTCAAAACATGACTAGGTTAATTCAAGTATATTCATATATATAAAGCTTTTGCTGGCCACAATAACAACAAAATGCTTAAATGCAAAACTGAGATTTCTTGTGTGTGTGTATATATATAGACATTATAAAAGAACCCGATATTTTAAAGTAATATATTCTATTAAATAATTCAGTAACAAAAGCAATTGTGCGTCCAAAATATCAAACTCTCAAAAAATTCCTTGTTACGACTGCATAGAGTTAGTATCACATGGTAGCACTAGTATCATATGTAATGTCATCTCAGGTCAAATTTCCAAATTGCTAGATTGGTAGAAATGAGTCCATTGCAGAATTATAAATTGTGCCATTTAAATTGTGCCATTTGACACCATTGAATATAATTTTTAAGGAATACATTAAAAACATTGTTCATTCCAAAAAAAAAATATTCATAATTTACAGCATTTAAAGAAAAGAATCGCTGCAGTTGTTGCAAGTGTTACACCAGACATGCTGAGCTGAGTATGGATGGATGTTTGACACAGTGGCACCCACATTCTAATCTATTGAATTACAGCACAAAACTTGGAGTGTTTTGATATTGTTACTATTAGTAACATTTTGTGTCTCAATACTTCATAGTTACAAAGTTTTGAACACTATTATGCTGCAAGTCAACTTGGATATAGAGAAAAAAAATATATTTCACCCAGCTCAAGACAATTTTTCATCTATCCTGTGTTGACATAGCATAATAGTATTCAAAACTTTGTAACAATTACTTTTGTTACTTAGATTATTCACTAAAACATAGCATTTAAAAATATTTTTATTATGACCCTTATGTAAGTAAATTTATTATCACATTTTCAGAATTCTTTTTAAAATCTATCGTGTAGTGTATACTGATAATATAGAAATAATTGAAAATTTTGTAACTGAAGTATGTCGTTATTTTGTAATATTGTTGACATTGCCATATATGTATAGTGATAGAAATAAGTTAACTTGCTTAATTCAATATGAATGTTATTTTTAACCCTTAAAGTGTTCAAGAGGGTTTACAGGTTTTTAAAATAGCCTCAATTTTAATTTGTATTTTTTTATTATTCAGAATGAAATGCTCTTTCTATTAGCATAGCCATGTTCTAACATCAGAGGGAGCAAGAGCATTAAAAAAGTACCACCCTACATATAACAATAAAGTAATTTTAAATTAATTATACATATTTATTTTGTATTTAAAATCAAAACACAAGAAACATCATGTTACAATAAGTATATATGTTATTTTGAATTTAAAATGCAAAACATTTTACCATAAAAAAATCCATTTTGGAGAACATGCTGAGGGGAACCAATTACACCCCTCTCCCCCTAGCTATCCCACTGGCTATTTCATTTATTATAAAACATGCCCTGCATATATCTGTTAGTCACTGTACATTTCACACAAGGATGTTAAGACAAATTCTAATAAGAAATATATGAAAAAAAATGTACCTTTTAAAATGCAATTAAAATATTTTGTAAATAATCCAATATAATAATATGCAAGCCCAGATCCAAAAAATTGGGGAGAGGGAGCAAGAAACACAGTTGATCTAAAAATAACATAAAAGAGGGCCAAGAGGTTTGATTTCCAATGCAGTATAACATTCCCAACCTCCCTTAAAAAACCTCAACACTGCTTGACACAGAGGTCTAACAGGAGCCTATCAGTTTATACACCATGAAGAAGATCTGTGAGGAAAACGAGACAGCAGAAAAACACGGGCTTTAAGAATATTTTGAAAAATGCATGAAATATAAATAAGTTGAATAATTTTTTGCCTCCATTACCCTTACTAGCATTCGAAAGGAAGGGGGGCATGCCTCCCCCCCCCCTAGATCCATCCCTGATCATATGCTATCTCTGTCAGTGTGTAAGAGTCAGATTGCCAAAGGAAAACAATTGACTATGAGTCAAAATGTATTTTATTAGATTATCAGGATAAAGTGTAAAATTTAGTTGCGTTTCTGAAAAAAAATTTTGTTAATTATGTTGGTCACAATTTCATGTATTCTGAGAAACCTGGCTTTGCTATTGATATCGTTTTCTTGTTTTATTGTTTCCTCTACTTTCAAAATTTTTTTGTAAGTTTCTTGTACTGTGAAGGGTTTTGTATTATAACAATACATAATGTTTATTGAGTCAATAATCACCAAAGAAAAATACTTGAATACTAATCAATTTCGAAAAAAAAAATTTTTGGTTGTTTTGCCTCTGAGTGCAATTTTATGCACACAATCAGCTAAACAACCGAGTCATAAGTACTTTAATTTGGAAAGGAAACTGGAAGTTGTTAGGAGACAAATTCTAATACGAAATAGATGAAAAAAATTGTAGCTTTTAAAATGTGATTAAAAATCTTTTTTTAAATCCTGTATAATAATATGCTATCTCTGTCAGTGTGTAACAGAGTATGGTTGCCAAAGGAGAACCAATCGAATATAAGCCTTGTGTAAGCCGTGCCTATGTGATATACATGCCTGCCAATTTTAACAAAAGTCTATGTAAAGACTGCAGCATTCAGAATGTTTCCTATTTGTTCCACCAGGGAGATTTGTCCAAGATTTTGGTGCTATGTATGATTTTTCTAAGACGTGCTAGATCGTCATCCAAAATATAGGCAAACTTGCCCCTGATGGAATGAATGGGAAATAGTTGATTGCTTCCACTTTTTCATAAAATGTGGCAGGCATGTATATCATTTAGGCACTGCTATAAATCAAAATGTATTTTACTAAATCACAAGATTAATTTTCGTTGAATGACAACTCACTGTACTGTCATAGTAAACAGTTTGTATGTTACATTCTAATGGTTGTAATCGAGTGTGTTATAATAGTGTGCTGTGAAATTTTCTGGAATAGCGTCATTTTTAAATAAATGATATATGTGTTAAATTCTAAACTCTATTTTCCTGTGATGGATAAGAGACTAACGTTCAAAATGTGTGCAACATTTTAAAGCATTACTTTACTCATCCCACTGGAAGAGCTTGATGAGTCACCTCTTTGGAAAGAAAGAACAACGACCTAGAATTCTAGGTCGTTGGGAAAGAACGGTTCTAAGAACTTGGGGAGGTTCAAGTGGGTACTTGAACCTCCTTGGTTACCCCGCCAAAAGGGACTCTGCCTACTTGGAGGACTAGGCCACAGAAGCAGACCCCCTAGTTTAAATATAACTTTATTCTGAAATTTACAATAATATATATTATAAAAATTGTAGGTATAGTTTAAGTATGTATTCGTAGTAGCATGAGATACAGTAAGTATTAGTAGTAAGATGATTATTGGGCCCATCATTTTACAAATTTGCATAGATTGGAAACTTTTTCATTGCACTACTCAAACAAAACCCTGTTTTAATGTGAAATTATATTAGAAGGGAAAAGAATTACTTCTGAAAACTCTACTTTTATATATATTTTGTTATATGATTTTCAGTTGTCAAATGTTTTGCTGGGCACAGGGGGTAAATAGGTTTCAAAATGCTCCCACAATCTGTATTTTGACACTGGCTTGTTGCAGATTCGGTATAACATTGCTAAACAATAGTAAGTATACCATTAATGCACAAATCACTACTACAAGATCTGAAGGGAGAATGAAATAGACTTTTAACTGACTACATTCAGACAAGGCCATGTTGCATTTCTCTTAATAATCTGTTGGTTCACTTTGCCTATCAGTACAGGAAAAAAAAATTTCTCAGTGATACGTGAGATACATAGTGCCAGAATTCTGTTATTTGTTAAATTTAACACCACAAATTTTTATTTATATTTTCAAGTCCAAAGAGTTATGCCGTCATTAAGAGGATTTATGTTCTTTTCATATATCCCCTATAACTAGAACAGTGCTCCATGTGATTCCTTTAATTGTTGCTTGTGTAAGTATACCGAGAGCTTATTTTTGCATACTTCTTAATTATATTCAGGTAATTTCACTTCTAAGGTTTTGCAAGGAATTTTCAGCCAGTTTTTAATGAAACGGTTTTAGTTTGGTATGTGTAATGATTATTATTCTCTTTGGCCAAAAATATCTATTAACCAGTAGCTAGATTTATCTTTGTATTTTGCAAAATTTTTCTTATGCTTCATCTGGCTTCAGCCTAAAACCTTTCTGATTATATTATTATTTTATTTCTCTTTTATTGAATTTCACACCAATGCCTTCCAATATACGTAATCTAAGGTTTTCTCAACGTTAAACAAGCCTTTCACAATTCAGAACATAAATTCTTTATCTAACAGCAATGATACTAGGCTGTTTCCCGTTATTCGTAAAAATAATTTCATAAGCCATATTTTTAATAATTTTCTCTCATTTTTATATTGGTAGTAAAGATTTTCTCTTTTTCGTTGCAAAAATAGTCTGCTCAGAGAGATTTTAAATTTGCAGTATATAGTAGTTCATAAAAGTAGATAATAACCATTGGTACTATTTTGTTTTACCATTTGCATACTTCAAAGATTTTATTCCAATTTTGTGATAGTTTACCTTACAATACTCATTTCACTTCCAATATTGTATATATTTGTACTAATCGTAAATATTTATTGCCTCTAAATAATTATTTACTCTTATTTAATGAGATTATCAGTATTTTACCACTTTAAACTTTTCAATATTTGCCAACAAAAATAATTTCAGTGCACATGATGTATTTGTATATTAGTGTGAATTCATAAGTGTTACCCAGTGTCTTTGTAATTTGAAAAAGATGTAATGCAGAATCGATGTTGTAATACTCTATTATATTCAGTAACTAAAATATAAATTAGTAATATCTGAACTGTATGTTATATAATTATTGATAATGAAATTTTGAAAAAAAAATGAAGTCAATAGAATTCCTTATATTTAAATATACATGGTTGACATATACTTTAGCAGAATGAGAAAAATATCAATGTCTTTAAAGCAGGCCCGTCCAACCGCGTCTCAAAAACAAATGATCAATATAGTAAATCTATCTTATTTTTTTCAATTTTTTGACCAAGCATTTCTAGATGCATAACTAAATGATTTTGCCAATTCATGGTATTTATTAAAAATGTATTTTTTTTAATATGGGGATATTTAAATATTAAAACATCAAGATTCTGATATTGGAAATATGGCGTACATACATGTGTGCATGAATGAACGATTGGACGTCGTTCGTTCCTTCATTCATACAAATAAACAGCTATCTATTGAGATAAGATAATATTTGCATATTAATAATAAGTAAAAGTACTAGGAGGATTTTCAACTTCTGACCTTGAAACAGGTTTTTATAGCTCACTGACTGAATATAGGTGGAAAATATTTTTATGTGTTTGGAAATGCATTCGATTTAAAATAGTTTGTTTATTCTTGAGAAACAAAAAAGTGAATTCATCAAAGTCGAGGTACACTGAATGAACAAATTATCTACGACTACCTAATAACCTGTTGCTCCACCATTTCCCCTCACAACAGAGGCCAGACATCTTGGTAAGGATTCGCGAGGGGTTGAAAACACGGAGGTAGTATTGCCGCCCCTGAAGCGAGGATCGTCTGTCGTAGAGCATCTATAGTTGCCAGTGGGGGGTTGATGGGCCTGGACAGATCTTTCCAATTCCTTCCACAAATTCTCAATAGGGTTGAGGTCCGGCGATCGAGGGGCCCATTCGAGTGTGGTAAACTCAATTGAGTGCTCCTGGAGCCAATTGGTCGGCATTCGGGAAGTATGCGATGTAGCGTGGAAAGAGATACTGGACACAAATGGGTGTGAGTGGCCGGCGAGGATGTTCGCATATGTGGTGATGGAGGTTTCAACGGTTAGCAAGGTCCCCTGGAAAGCCCATGTAAACGCACACCAAACTTATACCTGCCTACATGACTCCAACTTGGCAAGCTGGATCCATCGCTTCGTTTGGTTTACGCTACACGCACCCTCTTGGTGTGATAGAGTTCAAACCACACACCAACGGGAGGAGATGACAGATCCAACGGAGGTTCAGAGCAGATGACATGTTTCCAGTCCACACTCCAGTTGCGATATGCCTTTGCAAGCTGCAGCTTAATCTTTCGATGCCTTGCAGTCAACAAGGGGTTACAAGGTGGACAGTGTCCTAGCCTATTTCCATGGTACGATGGACAGTCTGCATAAGCTTGTGGATGCGCCCTCATTCAATTCTGGCATGCTCCACAGTAGCTGTGTGATTCCTTGTAATGATGCAGGACAGTCTGCTCATAGAGAGAGCCAATTGCACGTTTACGTCCACATTTCACCTGCTGGTGCAAAGTTTTGCCATATTTCACATAGTCTGCGACAGTCGCGTGGAAATCCCAGCAGTTGCGGTGATTGAACCGCCCTTCCTCGCACCTACCATCTGTCCATGGTCAAACTCGCTTACATCGCTATATTTACCCATGATTACTTTTCCATGACTGGTTTCCAATGCTTAGAGATATGCGCTATTTATAGGTATTGCCAGTTTCAGCGTCCCACATGACTGAACAAGATATTTCTACTTTGTTATCAAGGTACTGTGCAAATTAGTTGGGACAATAGGAAAATGCAGTAACAAAAACACAACTAAAATATTTATTTGTTTAATAGTGTACATAGGTAATAGGGGTGGGGATGGCTCAGTCGGTAGCACGCCAGGCTCGTAATCTGTAGTTCCCAGGTTCGAGTCCCAGCTGGGTCAGCGTTGAGATTTATCTCCGCAAAATTCCCCGCCCTGCCCACAGTCAGTAGGGGACACCGATGGGCTTGGAAAGGCCGCCGTCCGTCGGATGGGACGTTAAGCCGTGGCCCCGTGTGCGGGAGAGCTATACCCTGTGCACGTTAAAGAACACGCTGGATGGCCTTGACGGGAGGCTACCATCTGTCTCCCAACAGCTGTTCCAGTAGATCCCCTCCCCCAACCTTCTCTGAGCCTTCGGGGTCCATGCGACCTGGCCATTTAGCCCATGGTGTGCAAAAAAGTGCCGCTCAGAGGTAAAACAACCCAAATACATAGTTAATAGCGAATGTGACCCCCCTTAGCTTTAATTACTTCTTTCACCCTCTCAACCGTTGATGGCACTAACTTTCCACACATCTCCTTCACTTCAGGGTCGTGGTACCATACTTTCCATCATTTTGGTTTTCGTTGTGCAATCCATCTTGGATATGCGCGCTTTAATAATGGCCCACAAATTTTCAATGGGGTTTAGATCAGGTGAATATCCTGGCCACTCCAATACTTTCAAATGTTGCTTGGTAAAGAAGCTCTTAGCAAGCTTAGAATTGTGGCATGGAGCCAGATCCTCTTGAAATACCCCATCGCCGTTAGGAAACAGCTTCTGCAATGTTAGGACCATTATCGCCTCCAGAACGCCTATGTACTTTTTGCTGTCCATCATTTCAATGGGGTGAAGCGTCTGTGGCCCGGAAGCTGCAGGCGCAAGTTTAGACTTGCAGCAGAAGGTTACGAACAAGCTTAGACTCTGCAGCGGAAGGGACAGTGTTCCTTCGCTTGTCCCAACTAATTCGCACAGCACTGTATATATATTCCAAATTCAATGTCTTCTATATTGTTATCAGGGTATATTTAATAATTTGTCCATTCAGTTTAAAAGCAGCTTGCTCTAGTTTGCAATAATTATATCTAAAAACAGTTGATTTGTTTCAAATAATTATATTATGTCTATCCCTTGA
The DNA here is from genome assembly GCA_038380435.1 of Ryuthela nishihirai. Taxonomy (NCBI): domain Eukaryota; kingdom Metazoa; phylum Arthropoda; class Arachnida; order Araneae; family Heptathelidae; genus Ryuthela; species Ryuthela nishihirai. Next base: position 19,784,523 of record JAWZYU010000009.1, read on the forward strand.
TGGTCAAGGAAATGTAACCAGTTTTGTTTTACCGTGTCGCAATTTGAGGAATTGTGGATGCAGTTGCATCTATGATACAATCCGTGATCTCCACTATTGCCACATTGATTGGGCCCCTGGCTGACAGAGTGGTCATCGAGCTCAGAAAGGAGCTCAAAGCCACTCCAGTCAGCCCAATCAAGCCTCCAGCATGACACTTGTGGAGGGCTGCAAGGCCTCCCATAGGAGATGGTGCAACACCACAAGGAGGTGATCACCTCCGTAAGGGTTGTCCTCGACCTCCCATGTAAAGAGTGGAAGGATCGAGGAGATTGAAGCCCCCCCCCCATGATGAGGAAGGGGGACGGCAGCTGCGAGACGAGGTCATCAAGGTCTTTCTGGAAGACTATGCTTCCAGGTGGAAGAATACGGAGCAGACAGAACCCCAAAAAGAAGCGGATGGCTATTGCCTCTAAGTTGGTGGTGAGGGGTACGACCTTTAATGATGATACCCCCGTGTCACCATTCTCCATTCCAGGTCGATGAAGAATCATCGACCTGGAATCATGAGGATGGTGACAACCCCATGAGCTGGATCATATCCATCATGGTAGACTATTGAAAAGTGCTGGATCGTGGGATCTGTGACCGATTGTATGTCTCCTGCAGGCACAGACAGATGGACCGCAAACTTCAGGCACAACATGAAAAAATTTTCATGTCCCTGAAGGAGGGTCTTGATATTGTCAAGATTCCTCTGGAATCCACGACAATTCCATTGTAGGAGTGTGCCCCCCCCCCCGATAGGGGACCACCTTGGCGTGGTGGGGGGGCTTCGGGCCCAGCAACCCGGTCGAAGGCTGTGCCAAACGGAATGGTCCCCCGGTTGGACATAGCCAAGACCAACCGAGGCCGACGACATCGCCGACCGGTCAGTTGGACGGTGTCTTAGGCCTCAATCTCAGGTGCTCTGTGTGAGCAAGTTCAAGGGCTCTGCGGAACGGTTTGAGCCTGCCTAGTAGGTACGCCTGCCTAGTAGGTATTAAAAGTCTGGGCCTTACTACGAATATTCCAAAAGATGTATTATGTTAGAAGTTTAAAATTTTGGTGTTGAAATGTGGTTATGAAGTTACCATTGGCAACAATCACTTGACCCTTTAGACCCAGGGGTCAAGTGATTGTTGCCAATGGTAACTTCATAACCACATTTCAACACCAAAATTTTAAACTTCTAACATAATACATCTTTTGGAATCTTTAGACCCAGGGGGGTGGTCAATGCAACCTTTTTTGTTTTAACAGAAAAGTGTATGTTTTTAGAGGAAAAAATTCTTTTTGGGTTGATGAAACATTATAATTTGCATTTTGCGAATTTCCAAAAGCTATAATTGCGCCCTCTAACGGTGGAAAAAAAATGAAAAATCCCAAAATTTAAAACGAATATTGAAACGATATAGTTATGCTAGAAATTTAAAATTTTGGTCGTGGAATGTGATAGTCTTGAATATTCCATTGACAACAATGAGTTGACCCTAAGCCTAAGGTAGGTAAAAAATGGAACAGTTTTGTTTTAAGACATAATTGGAAATCTCTTTTTTAGTTGGTTACTAATGAAATGTAATTCGCATTCTCAAAGGTAGTTTTAATACATGTCATTAGAGATCACTGAATATCGAAACTGCAAACTTTTAACGAATGTTTCAAGTGATCTGTTTATGGTAGAAATTTCCGCGTGTAGCGTTCTGTTATGGTAGAAATTCCACTGACAACAATTATCTGCCCACTATTTTCAGAGGAGCGAAAGAAAAGCAATTTTTTATATTTAAGAACTAAAAGACATACTTTTATGTTTTATAATTACTAATAAAATACTACTATGTGTATTTCCCTCCCCCCCCATCATGCATTAAAAAATAAACCCTCAACAACTGCTTGTACAGAGGTCTTACAGGAGCCTGTCAGTTTATACGCCAGCATAGAAGATCCATGAGGATGCTGGACCTCAGTAAAGAAATAACACAAACATCCATAATTAAAACTTTTAAGGAGTGAAAAAGTAGGCAAAGGAAGAACTTCATTCTCTTTGAAAATGAGATTCCCATATGCGCCAGAGGCGATATGCTTTCTTCCAGTTATTTTACACTTTCAGTACCCTCTGACAGTGGAAATTCGGACTACTATATAATTGAGAAAATAAACTATTAATATTTTATTAGTACCTGTAATGTTAAAAAAAATTTTCTCTTAAAGTAAAAAGTTACATTTTACCAATGGGACAAATTATTACTATTAGGGTAAACCACTTGATCATTACAGTCTATGACCAAAAAACTTAAGTTTCTAGCAAAAATAGATCGTTTGCAATATTTATTTAAAGATTTGGTATTTTCCAGCTTTTTTTCGCCATCTCTCTAACACTGGAAATTCCACTGATGGGGATTCCAAAAACAAACAAATTTTTTTGGGGAAAAAAATTCGCCGACATACGGGATTTGAACCCGCATCTCTCCAGAAACATGTAAGAGTATTCTAACCTGTTGAACTAACGCGGATTTTTTCACAAACAACATCTACTGATTTATAGACGTTTAAACGTCTACATGTAACGTTGAAATTATCAAATATTGTTTAAATACATTAATATTTTGTTAGCGTCTGTAAAACAAAAAAAAAAACATTGTTTCGTTTATCTTTAAGAAGTTTCATTTTCACACACACACACACCCTTTTGGTTAAGATGGCAAAACCTAGTTGCCGTTGTAAACCTTCTGACCATAACACTCCACTACCAAAATTTCAGATTTCGAGTGTAAATAGTTTGAAATTTTAGCATTTTCCATCTTTCCTACCGCTAAAGGGCGCTTTAAAGCTATTGAAATTTTTCAAAATTGCTAATCACAATATTTGTTCGACACCTATCCAACCCAAAAAGAATTTTCATTTATCTCTAAAAGTAAAAAAATTGATTGTCTATAGACGGACAGATAGGTGGAAAAACAGATGGAGAGACAACAGTTAAAAGAGAGACGGACAGACGACAAAGTGGAAATAGCTCGTTTTTCAAACGAACTTTAAAAGAAATTATTTGTTGGTTTTCAGTTAGCTCATTTCACTTTTGCTGCCGATTGCCGTCTTCTGATGGAGTTTCTCGGGAAAATTCATTAATTTATTTCTTTGAGTGAAATTTTTACATCCAAATACAGCGCAGTGAGGCATTCATAACATATGATAGCTTTTATAGACAAAAAAAGCGGTAGAAATATATAAAACTATAACAATTGAGAAGTTTTAACTTGGTACATACACTAACTCATAGGCTTTCGTCTCACGGTACGACAAAACATGGCGTCCATAAACCACGTGACTCAATCAACCAATGGCAATCACCGAGATGACCTGCTTCTAACTATACAGGACCTCTATTACATTCGATCCTTGCGTTCCAAAGATATAGCGGAACAATCGTTTTCATATTTTTCCCTTGTTTAGGGTGGAAGAAAGCGTGGAGCGGGACAATTTTTCATATTTTATGACAGTTATTGCGTCACAAGCTTTCATTTGACGCATAGCTTGTTACTTTCGTCACTCGTTTTCTGAATGTATAACGAAAGAATCATTTTCATATTTCCGCTTTTTTAGGGGAGGGAGAGAATGGGAGGTGAATTTTTTATATCCTATGACACTCCCCGCATCAGAAGCTTTCATTTGACGCATAAATCATTAAATTTTTCCTTCGCATTCGAAATAAATGGTGTTTTTACAAATAAGCAAACCTAAAAGGACGAGCGAAATGCAATAGAAGATAAATAAATATAAATTAACAATTTTAAAAATACTAATCTTCCTTTACGTGCCTTAAAGAGTAGAAAATAAACCTAAAACATATCGATAAATAAATCGGGCATTGAAATCGTATTCACTTCAAAGGAACATGGGGTACCGGCAATCTTGTTGAGTAGGTAAATCGGCGACGTACTCAACAAATGAAGTGAATACGAATTCAGTGACGATTGCACCATCGATACGTTTTAGGTTTATTTTCTACTTTTTAGGACGCATATAAGAATATTTGCATTTTTTTTTATTTCTCACTAAAAACACCTACTTTCAAACCATCATCATCCTCAAGCCATGGGCTACGGAGGTCCAACCAAATCGTGTTTCATTTAATCTATATAAATCACTGTGAGTGACGGATCACGCTATTTCTAACTATGATGCAGAAATGGTAGAGGTCTGAATTTTCACCTAGGTGTAATGCGGGGTCGTAGATCACGGGAAAATCAGAAATGATTTCTCCGACGTATTTTTCGAAGGCAAATTCAAGTGAAACCATGATCTACGAGTGCTCCAACGTGAAAATTGGTGTCTTGGGGTGTTTCGGGTTGTAGATCTCGGAAACATGAAATTTCTGATCTGGAGGGTCCTTCGGGATCAATGATGAAATTTAGATATACTGGTGCTAGAGAACTGAATATTGATGTCTGGGGATATTTCAGGTAGTAGCTCTCAGAAATTATCCCAAATTTTGGATGCATTGTGTCCTTCGAGATGAAATATTGATCTACCAATGTTAGAATTACCTATCGTCACCTGGGAGTATTTTGAGTCACAGATCTCAGAAATTATGACAAATTTTGGATATGCTGGGTCCTTCGAGGTCAAAAGTCAGATATAGATCTACTGGTGCTGGAGAGCTAAAACTTCGTGATTGGTGGGGGGGGGGGGGAAAGAAACTAGACAACTTTTTTATAGCCTATGAAAACACTCCAAATTAATATTTCAGGCAATAGGACTCAGAAATAAGAGGAATTTTCAGATCTAGTCGCATTCAAGGTGAAATAGGGGTCAAAATGATGAGATAGAAATGAAGAGGTGCCGAAGGCACCGATTGATTTCTAGTTTGATTTATGACTCATAAACATCGTCCAAAAGTTTCCTCCCCGTTTTTGGAGTTACGTTTAAGTAGCCTATAACACTGGAGACACCACAAGATTTAATATGAGATATAACTCCTTAAGGGTCACCCATCGGACATTCACTCCCTTTTTGGGGGGGAGGATGTTGGGGGTATAATTCAAAACAGTCTATGACAGTCCACATATGAGCTTTCATTTGACACCTGTCATAACTGTAGACCCTCGCATTCGGAAGATAAAGTAGAACGACTTTCACATTTCCCATTTTTTACGGGGGAATTTTTAATATGTAACATTTCCCATGTCACTAGCTTTCATTCGACCCTCGCATTCTGAAGATACAGTTGAACAATCATTTTCATATTTTACCCTTTTCAAGGGAAGAAAAAATGTGAAATTAATTTTGTACAGCCCATAACACTCCCCCCATCACAAGCCTTCATTTGATGCATAGCTTGTTACTTTCAGCATTCTCTTTCTGGGGATATAGCAGAACAATCGTTTTCATATTTCCCCTTTTTTAGGGGAGAAATAATGGGGGGGGGTATCAATATTCTATAGTCTATGACACTCCCAACGTCACAAGATTTCCTTTTAGTATGTTATTTTCGGCACTCACATTCTGGAGATATAACGGAATAATCATTTTCATATTTCCCTTTTTTAGGAAGGAAGAGAGCATGGGAGGGGGGATCATTTTTTATAGCTTATGTCGCTCCCCACAATACAAGCTTTCATTTGACACATGAATCATTAAGTTCCTCCATCGCGTTCGAAATAAATGGTGGAACAACTGTTTAGACAACGAAAAACAAGAAGAAGATAGGTGAAAACATTAGAAAGCCGTTTTTTTTTTCTTGTGAAAACGAGCTAGAAATCAAATTTGCTTTTTTCTTCTGATTATTTTTGGTGGGCATTGGCCTAATGGGCGTTGCCCCTCTTAATATTTAAAAAATTTGCATACATGATGTTCAAATAAAGCTGATTTACGGAACAATCATTTCATATTTACCCTTTTTTGCACAGGGAATCTAACTCCCCCTCCCCCCCCCCCAACTTAATCCGTGAGTGAGGTATTACCCTCCACTAGAGTCTAGCTCTTATCTGTCTACATAATTTTTTTTTAATTTTGATGACCGGGTGAAACCCAAAAATATTTCGATAGGGTCAGACTGGGAATTTTTTTTTGCTACCAGGCTGATACAACCAGTCCCATATAAACGTGTAGCCCCTTCTCCATTCCGGAGTTCTATTTTCATCATATTGGTTGGCGTGTTCAGCTACTGAACAAAAAGACTTGGTTTGAGCCTTGAGTAATGCATAGATGTTTACGTTCTTCTGCTGAGATCCCGCCCAGAGGATACAGACCCTCTCCCCCTTTTCAGATCAGGTCGTCTTGTAAGAAATCACAAATTTGTCTACCTGTTTTGAAATCCAAACGCTTTGTATAATTTTAGACCCATATTTTATATCTGCTACTAAACTAGAATCCAGATAAAATAACCTTTCCTTGTTCGATGGATTTCATTTATTGGGAAACCTCACTCAAATCTAATTCTCAGCAACCACTACCCCTTCCCGAAACCAAATCCTGGCTATATACCTAGTCCCGTCATCCTCACATACCTTCTGCTATGGCATATAAAGTGAGATTCCTGTCAGAACTCTGTGGCAAGCAGCAGCCCAAGGTTTTTTCTTTAAAAAACAAGCATTTTGTTAAAACCATTATAACAGAACTCGATTTCAAGTTAAAAGACTGCTGGAGGAAAATTAATTTCCATAATATCAAATTTTTGTCGATGATGAGCTAATACAACAAAAATTTCAAAATTGATGGACGCTAAATAATGACTAACAAATGTTACGAATATGAAAGCTGCATTGAAGTACCAATACAGAATTGCACTGCACAGCCTTTTACATTAGTATGAAATGGGTAAATTCACTGGTGCTCAAAATTAAAGGATGTGTAAATTCGTGCACAACTCGAAGTATATTTAAGAGAATGCAATGAAATTTGTTAGTTTTATTATTACAAATGTTAATCGAGCAGAAGAAATTCGTAATCGTATATTGTGCCTGTGGTGAGATCATAATCGTGAATTGACATTAAGCTGTCTATGGAACAATATTTAAACTCTGCTACTTACGACATGCGGTATGTTAATGTGTAGTATGATCACCCTGACAGCCATGCAGCTCAAGCAACGAGTCCTAATACTGTTTATGAGGGTATTGAGGTCTTAATGATCACTCCTCGTGACAAGTACTGTTGCGAGTTCGTGGAGTGTGTGGGGGAGGGCAAGCTCTAATGTGTCTCTCTATAGCCTCCGCTCGCATACATGCTCAATGCGATCGAGGTCAGATCTGGATTGAGAAAATCGTCGACTACATGAGCTTGATGAGGGCAGGCCTTATCCTCCATGTATCTGTTCCACAGAATGTACGTCTGTTCATCACGATTTCTGCCCAAACCATCAGTCATTTTCTTTTATGTTCGAGGGTCTGTTGCGAGTCCCTGGTTCTCTCCAGTTGTAAATATGTCGCAAATCAGTACTTAAGCTGAAATGCGATTCATCTGTGAACATAATATGCACCCACTGGTCTGGACTACAAGTGTGATGTTGGAGACTCCGCGTTAAACGAGTTAGTCAGAAGTTAGAGGGACACAAATAACATGCCTCCTGGCATAAAGGCACTGTTCACGAAGTCTATAAAACTGGAAACCTCGTGAATGTAGCTGCTGCAAACTCCAAAGACAATTGCCCAGAGGTCATCACTCTGTTCAATCTAGCAGTGACTCATATAGCGATCGTCTGCAGCAGTTGTGGCTCTGGGATGGCCTTGTCCTGGTTGACGCCGAACATTTGCCTCGTCTTGACAGGACATTTTGTGGAACATTCGATGCTCTGGAAACTGTCTAGGGCTGACTTGCTTCCATCCTTCCAATCGTTCTCCACCACTGAAAAATCATCCGTACGATGTCTTCCGGACATAATCAGTTCACTGAAGTGAAAGAGTTGATTAGAACAGCTACAAACAGACGTCTTTTTAACGCATTAAAATAAAGTAAATACCCCCTCAAGCAGCTGCTTGCCACAGAGGTCTGACAGGAGCCTGTCAGTTTATATGCCACAGTAGATCCGAGAGGATGGCAGGACCTCAGCAGAAGAACGACACACACATCCATGCCTAATCCAGGGCTCGAACCCAGGTCCCTTAGATCAGTAGCCAAGCGTGCTAACCACTTGGCCATTTACTAATTTGCATATTCCGGTTTACATCATGCTTACGTGCGGCAATTGTAAACACGGGATAGTTTTCGACATATTTTCCATGTTGGCCCATTTTCAGTGCATTCTTTTATATTTCGGCAGCTGTGTTCATTGGGGTTACACTTCTGAGAAGAAATGTCCGTTTTAGTAAACAGAAATCAGAATATTTACTAACTGCCCCTGTACGTTTTTTCGTAAGTTTTTGTCGATTATTCTTTAGTTTTGAGCACCAGTGTATTTTTAGAAGATATATTAGTAGAACTAGCCATTAGCAATTGTTCTTTTTTGTATTACTTTTAAGTTTCGTAAGTTTATGAGTAAGCCGACCAGCCTTTATAGGAAAACCCGGTTAACCTTATGGTTAGTTAAGGTGACCAGATTTCGATTGACAAAAATCGCGATGTTTCAGAAATAGTCACGACTTATTATTAGAATATTCTTAACAAATGGTTTAGACTTTCTTAAACAGGGGCAGTTTGGTAAATATTCTAATTTCTGTTTACTAAAACGAACATTTCTTTTCAGAGTTGTAACCCCAATGAACACTTTACCAAGGCGGTTGTGCAACAAGCATGGACAATTGGATCGGAGTTAGGTGTGAGGCTCGAATATTCGCTCATTCTAAGCGAGTCGAGTACACATTGCATGATTATGCTGCATTGATTGACGATAAGCCTTATCTGAGGTTCGAATTTCAGTTATTGGAGCATGGACGTCGGTAGGTATATTTGCCAACCCCTGGAAATGAGATTGGTTTAATAACAGGATGATTACTTGCATTTAGGATGTTACATAAAATTTTTAAGTTGTATTAAATTTTACAAAGAAACTTTTTATTTAAATATTTGTATAATAAAAATGTTGCCTAAAATTTTGTATGACGGATTCTAAGAAACCATTAGCTAAAAAAAATAGCAAAGGCGCTCAAAATAACTGGATCATCACTTTTGTTTCATTTAAATTTTATTTACATATTGACAAAGAATTATTTCTTTCCTTCAATCATAATTATATGATAACCAAACTTAGTTTTAATCGGAGGATCGGTGTAGACAGGATTCTGTAAATTACTGACAGGTAAAGCAAATGCTGCATCCTGAAATGGTCCAACCATAGATCCTCTAATCATCCATCCTAGATCACCCTGAAATAAAGGAAAAACATAACATAAAAGTGTACAAAAAACTGTTGTCCTTTAGTGAAGATCAGAAACTTTTGAATGTTATCTCATTTCCAAAGAAACATAAACACACGAGAATTTGACATCTCCAAACTAAAATTAAACTTGTTAGTCTGTAGACGTAACTGTTTTTGCTTCAAAACAGCAGTCTCCAAATTGGGGTTGATGGGTCGATAAAGACATTCCAATGGGGGTGCAAGAATATAAATTTTTTTTGTTCATTTTTAATAGTGAAATTATTGTTAAACAGGAGAGTTAGCTGATGATAAACGAGAGGTGTGGTAGGCGTTAAGTTTTCTCAAAAATCAAATGTTGCAAAGTTTATGAGCCTTTGTTTTAAGAAATGAAAACATCGCTTTGGATTGGGCAGTACCGATAACACATTTTTCTGAAACTTCAAATAGCGTTAATTCCCACAGAGGACACTAATGATCGAAGGTGGCAAAATTTGAAACTAGTATTCAACATTAGAAATTAATCAGTGCCTTCGGCACTGTAGGTCAATTCTAGTAATTTTAAACATTTTCCTTCTTTCAGAGATTTAAAAAAAATTCACGAAGAATGCATGTTTAATAACTTTTTTGCCTTGCTTATCCTTACAGGAGTTCTCAAAAACCTGGAGGGGGGAAGTCAGCCCTCCTTTGCCTACCCCCAGATTTGGCCCTGCACATGGTACATCATGTTCTGCTGTAAATAAAAATAAAATAAATACCCCCTCAAGCAGCAGCTTGCCACAGAGGTCTGACAGGAGCCTGTCAGTTTATATGTCAGAGTAGTAGGTCTGAGAGGATGGCGGGACCTCAGCGCTAATTCATTAATGGCGGGACATCAAGTTAGGTTGCACTAGGGCTAAAAAAATTTCAAATATCCTCAGACTGACATAGCCAAAACTTCTTTGGAGGAAGAAGGATGTTTAAACTCTCCACCTTCGGCACAGTGGATGAGAAGGGGATAAAACCCACAACAGAATTGATCATTATTGCATCATATTATACCTCCACCTACTGATATTGAAGTGAAACAGATCAATTTCTGAGTCATAGAAATCCTCTTTTTTTTTTTCAATTGCAAAATTTCATTCAATTTTAAGAAATAAAATATCAACCTTTTTACTGACAAACCAAGAGATAACTAGAAAAACAGCATAATGCCCCTGGCAAATATGGATTGCTTATTTTCAAACAAAATGTTTTTCAAAATTTTCACCCAACAGTGGTAATTCGTACAAATGGGCAATTACATTTTTGAAATAGTAATGTATTATTAGCCCTAAACAATGCAAAAAGAATTTCTCATTTATCCCTTAAAATATTTGCAGTTTCTCATCTCCTACCATTAAGGGGCAAAATATTAAAATTAAGTGCTAGCTTTTTAAAAATAAATAGCTACTGCCCGAATTTAATCAAGTGTAATTTAAAAGATATAAAATATATTTCTGTTAGTAAATTATCTGGGTATCCGTTTTTCATCAACACATTCTATCACCAGAATTTCTAGCATAAATATATTGTTTATAACATTATCATTTAATAAATATATCATTTTCTACATTTAGGGCATTCTGAAAAATTTAGAAACTGAATCATCATACATATTTTGTTAGTACCTATTCAACTCAAATCAATTTTTAATTAATCTCTCAAAACAAAAAGTTGGATTTCCCACCCACATCTGGGGGTGAAGGGACAAACCGTTGTTGCCAATGTAAACCCCGTGGCCATCACACTCCACCACTAAAATATCAAATTTCTATCCCAAGCATATTGCAATATTCATTTAAAATTTTAAACCTTTTCCACCATCAGAAGGCTCAATTAAAACTATTGGAAGATTCAAAAAGTGTGAATTGTAATAGTTTATCAATACCTATTGCACCCAAAAATAATTTTTAATATATCTCTAAAGAAACGGAATTTGAATGTCTACAGCATAAAGATGACAAAGTGAAAACATCAGCTGTTTTTCTAAAAAAAAGCTAAAATAATTAAGAACTACTGAAATCAAATAAAAAATCATCCACAGGAAAAAACTAAGGCCATAAAAAAAAATGTGTAGCCATAACTGTAAAAGATTAATAATAATATATAAATCTATAGCAATAAAAACAAAATTTAATTAAAATATAAAGTCATACTAACTGAGCAAAAACAGCTATTTCCAATATTATGATTTGTTTGCAAAAGAATATAAAGCCCCAATCAGCACAGCTAGCAAAGTTCAGCTGCATCTGCTTCAAACTATTGAACACAGTACATTCCTGGAACCTAAATACTCTTAGTGTTTCACTTTTGTGAAATTATATGAGGAATGATAAAATTCTAGAAATATTAAAATATGCTTAAATGAAAAAGTAATTGTTTCAAATTTGTCAGATTTTAAAAAATAGTTGGTAAATTTTTGGAAGCATTTTAAAATTTAAAAACAGAAGTTTAGCATCAGTTTAAGGTTGGGTTATTTTACCTTAGAGTGGCATTTGTTTTTGCACACAACAGGCTAAATGGCCAAGTCACAAGGACCCTAAGGGCTCAAAAAAGGTTGGTAGAGGGGCCCATTGGACAGCTGTTAGGAGATAGATGCCTCCTGTTAAAGCCATCCAGCATGATCCTTAATGTGCACAGGGTTGGGTTGTTTTACCTCTGAGCGGCACTTTTTTGCACACCATGGGCTAAATGGCAAAGTCACAAGGACCCCGAAGGCTCAGAGAAGGTTGGGTGAGGGGACCCACTAGAATAGCTGTTGTGAGATAGATGGTAGCCTCCCGTCAAAGCCATCCAGCGTGTTCTTTAATGTGCGCAGGGTATGGCTCTCCTGCACACAGGGCCATGGCTTAACATTCCATCCGACGGACAGCAGTCTTTCCAAGCGCATCGCTGTCCCCTACTGACCGTGGGCAGGACGGATGTGCACAGGGTATAGCTTTATGTCCCACCAGACTGATGGCAGTCTTTCCAAGTCCAATGGTGTTCCTTATTGAAAGAGGGCAGAGTGGGGGCTTTGTAGAGATAAATCTCAATAAGGGTAGGACTCAAACCTGGGAACTGCAGATTGCAAGCCTAGTGTGATAACAACTGAGCAACCTCCAAAAGTTTGGTAAAATGGATGTAAAGTGTATTGACAACATACAGGTTTAAAGTAATGGTGATCAAAACAACATAGCAAGGATTTTTTATTTTATAAAGAATTAAAATTCACACCAAGTTCAAAACATGTTTTTAAAAGACCTAAAAAATGAAATTATTCCTAAAGTTGCTGATTGTCACGGATGTTTGACAGGAGCCTGTATATCAGTATTTACACTATAGAGCACTGTCAGGAAGGCAAGATCTCATTGCATAATACAAGAAAGGAAGATCTCAATTTTTGAATTAAGTTTGAAAATGAGCAACATTTTTACTACTATGCCTTATCTGGGAATTCATACTTGGTCCCTTTGATCTTTAGACAAACATGCCATTAACCACTCAGTTGTACTAAATCTTGATTTGTAAAGAGAGGTTTACATACACATTATATCTTCAGCTTATTTACGTTACTCTATATTAATTGCAAAAAGACAAAATAAAATTATAGGTACCCCTTGGCGTGCTTTATCTTCACTATATTGAGAAGCAACTTCATTAAATTTGATCCCTGTTTTTAGCTTTTCTAAGGCCTCTAATACTTTGGATTGCTTTTCACATAAAATGTGTCTCACCTGAAAAATAGTTATTATTAAAATTGTTATTAGGTATATTTCATACAGTAATTTAAAATAAGACATAAAAAACTATATTGTGTAAATTGCCAGTCTACTATTCATCTGGCTTACTGATGGCAAAGATCCAAAGTCCAGAAGACAAAAAATAATCCCCTAAACAACTGTAATAGGATACATGAAGGACTCCCAGAGAAAGGCTACCAGCATTTTCTTCAACCTGCACAGGGCATGGCTCTCCTGGCCACAGTTTAATGTGCCATCTGATAGAAAGCAGCCTTTCCACACCCATTGATCTTTTTTTCACCATGGGTAGAGTGGGAATTAGGGGAAAATCACAATGGTGGCACAAGTTGGAACTCAAACCTGAGATAATGAACACTACATATTAATATTTTTGGGAATATATATGTCAATCTATGTTCTAGTTTTGTGCTCACTGTAACATATCAATACATATAAGGACTTTCAAAATGCCAGTAAGGTAATAGAGACAAAAATTATTAAACATTAATATTTCTTACATTTTTTAAAGACCAGTAAAAGACAGGGAAATTTTATATTGCATTGGAAATACAGTCTCTTGCCCTTTATTTTTCTGGCTCAATAGTGTTTCTTGGCCTCCTAGCCTTCAATTTTTTTCTAGATTCGGCCGGACCTGCTGTTCACCATATATCACAATCTATTGCCCATGTGAACAATGTTGCAGCTTTGCTTTCCAGTATAAGTACTAATTTGGAGAGTGCTAATTTCTCATCAGTAGGTCAGCAAGATAATCTCCTCACCAGCAACAAAACCAATTATTTTTATAGTATGCTTTACAATTTTAAAAATATTTCTTGAAAGCCTACACTCTACATTTCAGAATGGCTTCAGTTAACTTAGTTGGTAGTGCGTCAAACTTGTAACACGAAGTTCTCAAGTTCAAGTCTCCACTCTACTTGGTCATGATTTTCTCTATTTACCTCAACTCTCAGAGGTGAATTTATGGTTTGTGGGGTCCTGCATAAAGCTCTTTTTCGGGAATCCAATTTGTTCACCTAAGCAAGTTCGATTATGTCTGAAAATTGGAATTTGGTGGCACTCAGCAACATGAGACCTTACTTCCATACACAAATATAAATCTTCCCATGACCATGCTGTTATCAGTGTGAAAGGCCATCAGATATTATGCAATGGCTCTCTGTGGATAGCCATTCCAGTGTCTATGTAATGGGAATGCCTGCCGATTTCTGCGAATCTCTGCATTAGCAAGTGTGCATAGGAAGCTTCAGAACTTGCCATATGAGGGCAGCACTATTCCACAGAGGCTAACCTACACTAATGGTAAGTATAGAGAAGTCTGGCCAAAGTAATATGATAAAGAATCACACAGATGATTAATCAAATAAATCTTTCTCAGAAATACAACAGGAATAATGATTTAAACTATCCATAACGAAAAATATGTTTAAAAATAATCATGTTACAACCAAGTGTTTCATCATCATCCTCCTTAAGCAGCCATGGGCTACGGAGGTCCAACCAGACCATGCAATTTAGTTCTCCAAGCAAGTCTATCCTGAGTTACATCTACTGCATCTGGCCACTGCACACCAATTCTAACAAGGTCCTGTTTGACACTGTCTGCCCACCGCATCCTAGGTCTCCCCTTCTTTCTGAGGCCTTTAGGCACACTGTTCATAACCCTATTCGCCAATCTATAATTATTCATATGGGCAACATGGCCAAACTAACAGAGTCTCTCTCTGCACAATAAGCTGCTTAAAGGAGGTTGCAAACTCCTTTGCCTAACCTCATCATTAGTTACAAAGTTGAACCACCTAATGCCCAAGATACTGCGTAAGCATCTGGAATCAAAAGCATCTAGTTTCCTGTTATCTTGTTTACAAAGTGTCCAAGTTTCACTACCATAACTAACCCTAGAAAGAACCAAACTATTATACAGCCTAATTTTAGTCTTTAGGTATATACGCCTATTTCTCCACACTCTCCATAGATTCTTAAAAGTCCCGGCAGCAATCCCTATTCGTCTGTTAATCTCATGCCACACATCACCATTATCTGTTATATAGCTCCCAAGATAATTAAACTGTGACACCTGCTCAAGACTGCAACCATTCAGATTAACTGAATCACAGCCTGCCTGTCCAATTTTCATCACTTTAGTTTTCTCTCTGTTTATAACCAAACCTACTCTACTACCAGTCTCATCAACAGCTCGAATGAAAGAGTTCATCTCATCAACATCATTTGCCAAATGGGCCAAATCATCAGCATAATCCAAATCAGAAACTTTCGTATCTCCAGCCCATTTAAAGCCAAAATATTTCCCTTGAAGTGAATTTCGCATAACATAATCAATAACCAAGCTAAAGAGAAAAGGAGACAAAATGCACCCTTGTCAAACACCAGAAGTAATGCTAAACCAATTGCTACAAGCCTTACCAACTCTCACACATGACTCAGTGTTATTATAGAGAGCTTTCATTATGTTAACTAACTTGTCTGGTATACCATATGATTTCACAGTCAACCACAAATTATGACGATCAACAGAGTCGAAAGCCTTTTTGAAATCAACAAAGCTAGCAACCAAAGGTTTCTGAAACTCTAAACATTCTCAAGAATCTGCCTGTGAAAATATCTGATCCACACATCCCCTACCACTTCTGAATCCACATTGCTCATCACGCAATTGACTGTCAACCAGATTCTTAATTCTATTTAATTCTAATTCATTCAATTGCACTATGAATGAATTCATAGCGCTAATTAGAGGAGATCTTGATCGGCGGCCGGTAGCTCAGTGGTCCAGAGCACCTGACATGTTATCAGGAGGTCGTGGGTTCGTATCCCACCCAACTCAAGACAATTTTTCCTCTAAGATTTAAATCGATGCTAAAGTGCTGATTTGTTACTTGATTGAATCTGTCGAGTTTATATCATTATTTATTATCTGCATACTTGTAATATATGCTTCCATCTATTGGCAAATATAAATGCCGCTTGTGGCTAAAAAAGTACCAATGAACATATAGCGCTCATATGAAACATAAAAGGAATGTTCATAGTGCTAATTAGAGGAGATCTTGATCGGCGGCCGGTAGCTCAGTGGCCCAGAGCACTTGACATGTTATCAGGAGGTCGTGGGTTCGTATCCCACCCGGCTCAAGACAATTTTTCCTCTAAGATTTAAATCGACGCTAAAGTGCTGATTTGTTACTTGATATAATAATTTATTTAAGATATTTTGGAATTGAAATTATTTAATATTAAGAGGGTTGTTGGTGAAAGTGTTAGTGAACTGTTTTGTAATGTTATGGTCACATTGTTTGGAAGTGGGAGTTCGGTAGCTTTTTATGGCTGTATGTTGGGGGGAATGTTTTTGTAAGCTGTTTGGAGGGACAATTGAAGGGGGAGGAGTGGTTAACCAGGTAGAATTATTTTAAATCTTTTTTCTTTTGTGTTTAGTATGATGTAGTAGTATATGTTTTGTTGTGAGTAGAAGAAAATGGCAAAAGTTTATAATGTGGAGTAATTAAGTTTTAAAAATGAAAGTTTTTATGGGGTGTTAGGGTTTTAGGAGACAGTTTATAATGAAATTTATAAAGTGAGTTTTCAAAGGATTCTAATGTAGTGGGGTGGGGTGGAGTATGCTTGGGGGAAAGACTGCTGAAGTTTTTTCGTGTGGGACTGAACTTGGCGGTAGTAACAAACACGTGCATTTCATTATAGTTTGGGATGAATTGAGTGATTTTTAGTAGTTACGCATAGTATGGTAATTATTAGTGTATTATAGTGATTTATTAATTTTGTTATATACTTAGGAGTCTTTTAAAGTTACTTATATGATTTATTGTTAATATGTGAAAACATTTAGTGGCTTTTTGACATAGAAATTATGGGTATTGAAGAATTGTCGGTGTGGAAAAAAAATGGCAGTTTTTGATGGAATAAGGAAGGTTAATCAAGAATTTAAGGGTTATTTCTTGTTGTTTCTGATGAGATTATTTGGTTTGGGGGGCTTTTTTGTAATTCAGTCAAATGTTTCTGCATTGTTTCTGATTTTAATGTTTTTCGGTTTGTGCTGTCTGCAAGGAGTTTTGTAGGCTTTTTTACAATTCGGTCAGTGGTGCACTGTTTCCAATTTTTATGCTTTTTGGTATGTATTATCATCGAAATGCCGGTCGGCGATGCATTGTCGATGATGTTCTTGGTTTTGAGATTGGTGTTTGATTTCATCAATTCTAGTAATTTATTTAGGTTAATTATTGTATGTGTGACTGGATTTATTAGTTTAATCTGTGGAGTGTTTTAACTATTGGGAAAAGAGGGGAGGGATATTTCAGGAATTTGTAGTATATGGGAAGGCAAATGTGTTGTCGTAGTTTCTTTGTTTATAGGGTTATTTTTTTTTTAAATAATTTTAATTTTTTAGTAATTTGTGGTTGTGAGGGATTTTTTTTAGTGGAATCACGTTTTTTTTGTTACGTTGCATTAGTTTACAATGCAAATTACCGTTACTATGGTAACAGTACTTCGCATTTGACGTAAACTCGAGTTACATTATGGCAAAAAAAAATCTTTTTTCTAGGAATCCCTGTTTGGGTTAGGGTCTGGGGGGTTTGTGGGAATCAATGAAAAGGCCAGTTTTGTTATGTTGCGTGGGAAAAAAATGGCGGCTGAGGACTGTAATGTGCACTACTGCCTTTCTGCCCGATATCTGAAATAAATTCTTATCACCCATTACTGTTGTAAAATATTCTAGCTTCCATAATTCCTTAAATACTAGATGAATCCTGTTGAAAAATCAAGATTTAAATAGATAAAATCTTTCATTTATTTTCATTAAATGAATATTTTGGAAGTTACAGAGCTTCAAAGTTAGATTCCCGTTCACATAACACAGAAATTCTCTAATATTTTGTTAGGGCAGAGTAAATCAGTTCTGCATATTGTAAAGATTTCTGTAATTTCAAAATATTTGTTCAAAAGTGAACTAAATATTTCTTTTTTTAAATTACTCATGTCAATGTTGTCAATATATTGCTGCAGCCACCTGTCTTGTAGATCTAGTTTGGAAGAGATTCAATAAAAACAGTTTCGTTTCACAAGTTTCGCTTCTGCAAAACATCACACAATACCGCATCATCGTTCAGACTTCTAATTAAAGACAGCAGAAAGTAGACAGAACAGTAAATAAATCACATATGAATAAATTCACATCAGAATCTAATTTCGAAGCAAGCAGTAAACAGTGTAATAACATATACTACAACAAAGCAAGTAGCAAGCAAAACAGCAGATCGCCAGCGCCACAGCAGATGAAAATGTAACTAGCACTGCTGTTGCTTCACATCTTGAAATCAGCAGTCATTCCCATTACATAGGCACCAGCCATTCATATGCACATTAAAGAACACACTAGATGATCTTGAAGAGAATCAGTGTATCATAAATCACTTTTTATTCAGCTGCAAGCCCCTGAGGTCATTATGACTTGGCAGTTAAGCCTCTAGGTAAACAAGTGGTTATCCTGTTTATGTTAAAGAACATGCTGGATAGCCTTGACAGGAGGTGTCAGTATCCTAACAGCTGTCCAGAGGGTCCCCTCACCCCAACCTTCTCTGAGCCTTTGGGGCCCTTGTAACATGCCCATTTAGCCCATTGTGTGCAAAAAATGCCAATCAGAGGTAAAACAACAAAACCCAACAACACAAAAGTGCTATCCTACTTTTTTTTAGTAATTAGGTGTGTGAAAAAATCCACCCATCCACCTCCTGGACTCAGACTCAGAATCTCATGGTTACATGACATTTTTTCAACCAGTTAAGGGCAATTCCCACCTGCTTAGACTACATAGCACAACCATCATGACCTTCTTTAAGCAGCTGTGAATTGCCCCCACTTTAGCTTAACTGGTAGAACAACTGGCACATAACCACAAGATTCTGAGTTCGAGTCCAGAAGGTGAAAGGGTGAATTTTTTGCATATAAAAAAATTGCTATAAAATGACCAGCATTGTACTGAGATTCATTTCTTGCAATCCTACAATTACCATTTCTTTTATGGCACTCGGCTACTAGGTGATGCCAGAATGGGAAATGGAACATAAGAAGGAATATATAAAGCATTAGTACCCGAGTGGTTAGCACGCTTGGCTACTGATCTAAGGGACCTGCGTTCGAGCCCCGGGTAAGGCATGGTTGTGTGTGTTGTTTTTCTGCTGAGGTCCTGCCATCCTCACAGACCTACTACTTTGGCATATAAACTGACAGGCTCCTGTCAGACCTCTGTGGCAAGCAGCTGCTTGAGGGGGTATTTATTTATTTATTTTTTATTACTGTAATATTGTTACTAGATTGTGTGTTGCAATAGCCTAGAATTCTTTTTTTCACTGTAAAATTTTACAGAGATAATTTTTTTATATGTTAAAAGCTGCAAAACATCACAAATAAAATACAACAAAAATAAATACAACATCATGGGAATACAAACACACAGTTCATAACCCCCTCACCACCTGTTTTAATTGGGATATCTGTCACTTCTATAGTAGAAAGATTGGTCATTGGGAAAACACAAAGTTGTTTGTGCCATGAAATAAGTTATGACTGAATTATTTGATAGTGGAAGTTACAGCTTCTAAATATACAAAGTGATATTTCCTGTCTGCCATTTATAAACCAAACATGTATACGAACCTAGCGTACTACAGGCTAAGCCTCTACACACAGAAGATAAATTATAGAATTAGGCCGTATTACTTTTGAGTTTTCTTATGAATGTTTGCTCATTATTTAAAATTACCTTTACAGAATTTCCACCTTTACTTTGTTTCGAAGTACTGGCTGCTTTAGCGCTGTCACTTTCTTTAGCTTGGCTTTTGCCTTGATTACCTTTATTTTTAGGCATTTCACAGAAAAGTACTATAAAACTCTAAACATGAAGAACTACGAGGTTACGGGTGCAGATACTTTCAGAAACGGTTGAAAAAGGAAAAGTAAATTTTAGGGCATATTTTTTTAAAAGAGATATTATTTCGCTTTGTTGTCTGTCGCCTTTGTAGGCAAAAAATATTTTTGTTTGTATAGATAAATAAAAAATTCTTTTTCAGAAATTAATGAATTCTTTTTGAGAGTTAATGAAATATTACAATTTGCATTTTTCGAATCTCCCAAAACTTATAACTGCGCCCTCTAACAGTAGAAAAATTTGAAAATTCCAATATAAACGAATATTCCAAACGATGCAGTTGGAAGTTTGAAATATTGGTGTTGAAATGTAAAGGTTATGAAGTTACCATTGGCAACAATCACTTGACCCTTTAGACCCAGGGGGGCGGGGTGAATGCAACTTGTTTTGTTTTAACAGAAAATTCTGTTGTTAGAGATAAATTAGAACTCCTTTTTGAATTGGACAGGTATTAATGAAATATTACAATTTGCATTTTCCGAATCTCCCAAAAGCCATAATTGCGTCCTCTAACGGTAGAAAAATCACAAAATTTCAAACGAATATTGCAAATGATGTAGTTATGCTATAAATTTGAAATCTTGGTGGTGGAATGAGATAGTCTTGAAAATTTCATTTACAATGGAGTTGACCTCTGCTCCCAAGTTAGGTAAGAAACAGAACGGTTTTAAGTGATAATTGGAAGTCTCTTTTTTAGTTGGTACTAATGAAATATAATTCGCATTTTCAAAGGTAGTTTTAATTTATCATTAGGAATTACTAAATATCTAAATGGTAAAACTTCTAACGAATATTTCAAGTGATCTGTTTCTGGTAGGAATTTCAGCGTTAGCGTTCTGTTATGGTAGAAATTCCACTCACAGCTCTGATCTGCCCACTATTTTCAGAGGTGTGGGAAAAAAGTAACTTTTCTAATTTAAAAACTAAAAGACAAATACTTTTTATGCTGTATAATTACTAATAAAATGCTGCTATGTGCATTTCCCCTCAGCATACATTAAAAAAAAAAATTTCAAACAGCTGCTTGCTACAGAGTTTTGACAAGAGCATGTCAGTTTATATACACCATAGTAGAAGGTGACGATGGCGATGGTGAGACCTCATCAGAAAAACAACACGAACATCCATAATAAACTTTTAAGGAATTAAAAAGTAGGCGAAGGACGAACTTCATTTTCTTTGCAAACGAGATTCCCACATGCGCAAGAGGCGATATGTATTCTTCTAGTTATTTTACACATTCAGTACCCTCTGACAGTGGAAATTCCAACTACTGCATAATTGGTAAAATGAACTAATATTTTATTACTACTTGTAAACACAAAAAATGATTACCAAGACCCACTTGCTATAATGGGACAAATCATTACTATTAACGTTCCAAAGTGTAATGGTAAAATGGTATTACTACACTAAAGTGCCACAGAATTAGGGATAGGCGACGTTATCGAAATTCAGTACCGCAAGTCCCGTATTTGTGCGCATGCGTGGCTGAGACTCTTG
The DNA here is from genome assembly GCA_038380435.1 of Ryuthela nishihirai. Lineage (NCBI taxonomy): Eukaryota > Metazoa > Arthropoda > Arachnida > Araneae > Heptathelidae > Ryuthela > Ryuthela nishihirai. The sequence continues at coordinate 19,806,052 of JAWZYU010000009.1, forward strand.
TCATATATAACTGTCAGCTTTGGCTTCCCCAAGCATTCATCGTGAGAAGCGTAATGGGAAAAGCACTGGTTTAGATACATTTGACAGAGGGCAGATCTTAGGTGCCCGACAGATGGGGCACTCGAGCTCCGAAATTGTCAATGAACTTGGATTTTCTTGTACAACAATTTTAAGAGTGTTCTGGGAACATGAAAATTCTGGCAAAAATAAATAAATAAACGGACAAACTGCAAAGGACAACCAATCTTGAATGATCATGGCTTCGCCGTCTGACCCACATCGTACGGATTGATAGGGACCAGACATTATCTGAAATCACCTCCCATCTAAACGCGGGTTCTAGCCAGAAATTCAGTGTATGGATCGTGCAATGCTCACTTCATTGTCTCGGATTCAAGACCCACCGACCTACGAGAGTTCCACTTCTAACGGCACAACACTGGGCACAACGCCTTGCTTGTGCTAAAGAACTTCGTAACTGGACCATCGAAAATTGGCAACTGATAGCCTGGAGTGATGAATCCTGATTTAAATTTCATCACGCCTATGGGAGATTGAGAGTATGGTGCAAACCCCATGAAGCCACAGAACCTGTATGTCAGGTCGGAACAGTACAAGCTGGTGGTGGTTCAGTGATGGCCTAGGGTGTCTTCAGTTGGACGTCTGTGGAACCTTTGGTACTGACGACTCTCCATGCATCCGGTATGTTGAACTCATAGCTGACCATTTACACCCATTTATAACCATCATGCATCCCAATGGAGATGGCATCTACCAGCAAGACAACTGTTTATCTCACAGGTCCAGGTTGGCTACTACATGGTTACAGGAGCATTCTGCTGACTGAAATAATGAATTGGCCACCTAGAATACCATCTAGATTTAAATCCCATCGAAAATTTTTGGGATACTCTCGAGCTGAGTGTTCGGGTCCAAGTCCTATCAGCGACGACCCTGGGAGAATTGTGGACAGCTCCAAAGGATGCATGGGTCACCATACCTGTGGAACATTTACACAAGTTCATGTGGTGGCTGTTATCAGGGCCAGAGAGGGTCCAACACGTTACTAGGTTGCTATTTCTAAATCAATGGCACTTCAGTATATCAGTGTAAACCACTTGATCATTACATTCTATGACCAAAAATATAAGTTTCTATCGTAAGTAAATCGTTTACAATATTAGTTTAAAGATTTCGTATTTTCAGCTTTTTTCAACCACTGGAGGCAACCTTCTGGGTATTTATTTTCCGCCTTTAGCGCTTTCTAGTAGTGGATATTGCAACTGACGGGGATTCGAAAAATGTAAATAAAAAAGAGAGAGTGTTTCATTTCTCTCTTAGAATAAAAAAGTTTCATTTTTGCATCCCCTTTTGGCTAAAGCAGTGTTGCCATTGTAAACCTGACCATAACACTCTACTACCAAAATTTCAGATTTCTAGTGTAAATAGTTTGTTTGCAATATTATTTTGAAATTTGAGCATTTTCCATCATTTTCCACCGCTGGAGGACGCTATTAAAGCTATTGAAAGATTTCAAAATGGGAATCGCAATATTTTTTCGACACCTATCCAACCCAAAAAAAGTTTTTCATTTGTCTCTAAAAGTAAAAATAGTTGATTGTCTATATACCGACAGACGGACAGAAAACAGTTAATAAAGAAACAGACAAATGAACAAATATTGGCATAGGCAGACAACAAAGTGGAAACATTAGCTCGCTTTTCAAACGAACCTTAAAAGAAATTATTTTTGGTTTTCAGTTAGCTCGTTTCATTTTGGCAGCCGATTGCCATCTTCTGACAGAGTTTCTTAGAAAAAATATTGATTATTTCTATGAGTGGACTTTTAACACACAAATGCAGTACAGTTAGGCATTGTAAAAAAAATGGAAGCTTTTATACATAAAAAAAAGTGGTAGAAATGTATAGAACTATAATAACTGAGAAGTTTTAACTAGGTACACACACTAACTCATAGGCTTTCGTCTCACTGTAAGACAAAATATGGCGCCCATAAACCACGTTACTCAATCAACCAATGCAGTTAATCACCGAGATGGCCATCGATGCATTGTTCAACAGACATCAACACTCAAAATGCCTATTTTCAACCACAGAAAATAGTTGTGATAAAAACACTATATCCACACTTACACTATTTCTAACACCACAGACATTACTCACCCAATCCCAATGTCAAAAGGCGTCTCACTTATAAAACACTGATACATATCTTCAACAGAAATTACCATTGAGGTGGAAATTACATATCTAATGATTAAACCCCCCACTAAATAGGATACCCATAACTTTACCAACCCCCTCCCCTAATTCAAAAGTCTCACTAGTGATTAATTCACCTTTAACATAGCTTACTCCACCTTCATTATTCATTTTGGAATTTTATTTTGGCCTTCAGCCTTTACTCAAGCTAAGCCTTTTGAATTCTCTACCCCTGCGTGAGATTTCACTACAATACTCCCTAAACTCTAATAAGGTAATCCTGCCAAACTACATTTACCCGTTCCCTCTCCACAAATTTTAAGCAATTGATGCTAAATTTTATATGATGATATACCATCCCCCCACCCTTCCCCACACTGAATTACTATGCCCCTGATTGAGACCTGTTAGGGGGGGGGAAGTTTTTGGGAAGAAAAAATTATATTCCCTCGCCTCCCCTCAAGGGAAAACACCCTAGCACCTCAATTTTTAGTGAATTCCATCCACCCACCCCCACTCTATACCTCCCCCACCCCACTAAATCGCCCCCCTCTCCACAGTTCAGAATGAAGGAAATCCAATTTTTGCATTTGACCCTAGACACCTTCTGCCACCTCCCTGCCAACAAGGGCCACACAGCGACCCCACATTTTAAATTTTTCACCCAGAAGAACATTAGACTCCTAACTCTCCCTCCTATCCCCCCCCCCCCCCTCACACTCACAAACTCGACAAGGCACTGATCTTAGGCACCATACTACTGCCACTCCTTTCACTTTTAGGCGGCCTGCGGCCTTTTGCCTATCGCCAACATGTAGGGTTGCTGGAAATTCACAGTGCTATTACCTGCCTACTGATGCATACAGCTCCCACAGCCACTTTTGCTTATGGACCGGTTGCTAAGGGGGCCAAGACCCTTTTTACAAAGTGGCCCAGTCATTGAAGATGAAGGATGTTAGACTCTAATTAAGCATGACCTCTAGTTTCAGATAAATGAGGAAAGTCTATTACTGCATTTAATTCATCAGATCTGAATATTTAATTCGATTTTACTTACAAAAAATTCAGTTACTTTTGCGACACAAGCAAAAATCAGATATATTTGAAAAGTATCTGATATTCCCAAATTTTTATATTGATGGTCGCGCTGGGTCTTTAAGACCTATTCGTTACAATTATGTCCTTTTGAGTACCTAATGGGAGGATCTAAGCTAAATTGCACCAGCTATAGTAAAGGAGTGGATTGAAATGTACTGGGAAGGAATCGGTCCTAGCTAGTGTGGTTAGAAAAGATTCAAGATACATATCATTTGGTTCTGTTAGAACCAAGACGGCCAACAGAGAGTTTGCATATTGAATAAATAATAAAAATAAATAAATACCCCCTCAAGCAGCTGCTTGCCACAGAGGTGTGATAGGAGCCTGTCAGTTTATATGCCAAAGTATAAGATCTGAGAGGATGACAGGACCTCAGCAGAAAAACAACACATACAACCATGCCTTATCCGGGGCTCGAACCCAGGTCCCGTAGATCAGTAGCCAAGCGCGCTAACCACTCGGCCATGCGACGGCCTTATAGTAGAAGGTCTGAGATGATGGCAGGACCTCAGCAGAATAACGACACAAACATCCATGCTTTAACCTGTGTCTCGAACCCAGGTCCCTTAGATCACTAGCCAAGCGTGCTAACCACTCGGCCACGGGACGGGGTAACTATATATCATATGCTCTATGTAATTTATTACTTTATTTTTTTAGTATCTTGTAAAAAAAAACTGCTATAAAATATTTTGAATTAACTATTTCCATGGATGTAAACGTAAAAAAAGTTTTTTTTGTAGAAAATTCAAAGCAGTACATATGATTGCACCCTACACCTCTTTGTCTAGGAGCGTTTGAGGTGTAAATCCAGGCTCTGTGGAAAAAATATTTTTATAATGCCAAAGGCAATAATTAAATCTATAATACAAAATCAAAATTTTTATACTTAAAAAGAGTTTTGGGAAATGGGGAGGCGAAATTTCTTTTCGCCCTGTATTGTATTTACTGTTGCGCCGGCTCTGTTCACAGCTGATGAGAAGTGATTTTTTTACTATACAATTCACAGAAAGATCGACAACTATGTGTTTCAGAAGGTGAACTACGTCCGTAAATCCTCCAAAACTTTCACTCAAAGAAGAGGATGTTCAAATTTTTTTTCGATTCCTTAGGAGTGGTAGCTGTGGTCACCTTACCGAAAAAATGACTTAAATGATCAATATTAAACCATTGTGTTGCACAAAACAGTGAAGGAAAATATCAAACAGGTATGTATCGTTTTTCTGCTGAGGTCCTGCCATTCTCTCAGACCTTCTACTCTGGCAAGCAGCTGCTTGAGGGGGTATTTATTCTAGCCGTCCCGTGGCCGAGTGGTTAGCACGGTTGGCTACTGATCTACGGGACCTGGGTTCGAGCCCTGGGTAAGGCATCGATGTGTGTGCTGTTTTCCTGCTGAGGTCCTGCCATCCTCACAGACCTACTATGGCGTATTAAACTGACAGGCTCCTGTCAGACCTCTGTGGTCAAGCAGCTGCTTGAGGGGGTATTTATTTTTTTTATAGTCCATTCTGCACATGTATTTTTCGCTGTTTCCAAAAATTAAAGTGAAACTTGCGGGAAGGATTTCTGGAGGATGCAAGACCTTCCAAAATGCGTTCATTCAGAGTAGCAGAGTATTCCCCAACAGGATTACCACAATGCATTCCAAAATTGGCGTAGATGCTGGAGGGGAGCACTTTAAAGGACACTAAGTCTTGTTGAGGTAAGTGAAATTGGTTTTGTTATGCAGATTTGTTTCAAGAACTTTTCGAACACCCTTCATATTTCTTTTATAATTACAACTTATATGAAAATTACACCTAGAAAATATTATTAGCTATTATAAAATAGGCATTTATCTTTAAAAAAAAAAACTAGTTTTTACTTTGTCGATCTGTGAACATTCATATTCTTGGATGTTAAAAGAACAATTAAAAGTTCTCTGTCGATTTCATGGGTATTTATGGAATGTTACGATTCCATGCGAATCTTTAACAGTTGGAAAGAATATCGCATCTACATATATTTGTTAGAAATATGTTTGGTGATCAAGGAGATTACACTATAGCAGCGACTTGTCCCTTACTTCTGAGAGGGACACAACTTATGGGATAATGGAAATTTTTGTATTTTCCCCAATAATGTTAACAATTCAAATAGCCAAAATTCCTTCTCTTTTGATGCTATCGATACATTCCCCCAATTAAAAAAGCCCGCCAACTATGTCTTTAAAAAGGTGGATTAATTATCCTTTCAGATAGATACTAATGAAATATTATTTGCATTTTCTTAATGCATTAGTGCTAATTAGAACCTGCCCTAGACATATTGTCGCACCAAAGCGAACTTATTTTTTTGTCAATGAAAGTAAATCTACTTTTAGCAAATAAAAGTAAATATTATTCCGGTGTGAAGCACGCCGTCTAGCTGAAAAAATCTCGTTTTAAATTTGTTGGCAGCACAGAAATTTGGAACTATGTTCTTATTTAAACTATGATAATTTCAAACTGGCTACAAAGCCAAACACTAGATTAGGGGGTTCTCAACGTGGGGTAGACGGTAAAAGTTTTTGGGGGTAGGCCGTGAGAGCTCAAAAGTCACTAGAGTTACATACACATTTCCAGGGGGTACGTGAAACATAAAAGTTTGAGAACCACTGCATTAGATTTATCCGAATACAATAGAAAAAATAGCCAGTTATTTCAAAGAATACTACAGAAATGGTTTCAATGTTTTGTTAATTACTGCAAAAAAAAATGCCGAAGAAGCTGAAATCGACAGTATTTCCTACGATTCCTACAAAAAGAATCAGATGTAAAAAAGAAATTTTGACTGAGACTAGAGAAGATGTTGTCAAGGAACCACAAGAAAAATTTATAGCAGACTTCTTTCATTTCTAATTAGATATGACCATTAATGTTTTAGAAAATCTGTTTACAGCTCTAAACAGACATAATAATATTTTCCAAATATTATATGTACATAAAATTCAAGAAATGGACCCAGAAAGAGTTCTAAATCACCACACAGATATTCATATTTCACTATCTGATAGAAAAGATGGTAATGTAAACGAGTTAAAAACCAAACTTACCTTTATTTTTGTCCCAAAATATTTCTGCAACAGACGTTTTAAACTATACCTCCCCGGACAGTACAATTGTGTTGCGAATTCTGTTGACACCGCCAATAACTGTTGCGACCGCTGAAAGTTTTTTCGAAACTGAAATTTTTAAGTTATTTAAGAATTACCACAAGTCAAGACATTAACGAGATGTAACAATGTTGACAATTGAAAGTGATATCCGAAATTCCTGAGCTTATTTTGATGCAATCGATATAAAAAAAAATAAAAATAATAAATACCCCCTCAAGCAGCCACAGAGGTCTGACAGGAGCCTGTCAGTTTATATGCCATAGTAGAAGGTCTGAGAGGATGGCAGGCCCTCAGCAGAAAAACGACACAAACAGCCATGCCTTACCCGAGGCTCGAACCCAGGTCCCTTAGGTCAGTAGCCAAGCGCACTAACCACTCGGCCATGGGACGGAGAGACATTCGTCTAATTAAAAGCCCACTGACTATATCTTTAAACAGGGGGATTACATGCTTTGATGTATTTTTTGTGACTAAATAATTTTTTGTATCTGTTTTTTTTTAAATACACCGAAGACCCAAAACTTTATGACCAGCGTGTCTTTACACAAATCGAAACAACCTCAGGTAAACGATGGCATGTGTGGTCATGAAACGGTATAAATAACACCTGATACTGAGTTCTGTTAATCAGTCTTAGTCTTGTTCTTCACATGGGAAAGGCAGCGGACTTAAGTGAGTTTGACAAAGGCCATATTGTAATGTCCAGACGACTGGGTCAGAGCATTTCCGAAACGGCAAGGCTTGTTGTCAGCCATGGTTAGTACCTTCAAAAAGTGGTCCTAGGAGGGAAAAACCATCGGCAAGGTGTGGGCCGACCATGGCTTATCGATGCTAGAGGTATAGTGCCTATAAGTAATAGTGTGCCAATCGTCAATAACCTACCCATTAAAAAGTGGTCGAAATAATGGTCCCCTACCGACAGGGGGACTAGAGTCGCATCATAACTTCGCACATACGCAGTGAAAAGATATTGGTATAGTACCGTTTTACGCCAAATTACTCCGCCACAAGTTCTAGATAGGAAAAATGTAGTTGTACATAAAAAATGATATCGCGAAACATTATGGGCATGAAAAAACATGATACTCTATAAGCAGCTAAAATGTTTCGTTAGTTTCCTCCAGAAATTTAAATATTAAGAATTAGCTTACATAATAAAAAATTGTTTAATTGGGGTAGCATCCTCACTAATCCCATTTGTACACGTCTACAACCATTTTCATTTGGTAAGTATAAAGTGAATAAACCTTTAATTTGTTTGATTTATTTAGCATAACTGATCGTTCATAGAAGTTTCAGGGCAGTTGTAAATTTCAGTGTTGCTATGTTTAACGTTATGAAGAGGAGAGAATTATATAGTTTATATTTGCTCGTATTTTACCTCACGTGACATTTAATACAATTTCAAGTACAAATTGCTGAATACTGTGTCGCCGTAAGAAATTCAGCTCGCCGTGCTAAAATATAAAGCGGCAAGGCATGATCGCGTCCGTTGTCCAAGCTTTTGCTGTACGACATGGTCATTCGTCTCATCATTTCCTATGCTTCCCCTATTTGGGCGAACACCACAGCAACCAATATACACAAGATACAGGTCTTGCAGAACAAGATTTTGGGATGTGCGGTAGATGCCCCTTGGTTTGTAACGAACAGACAAATCCACAAAGATCTGGGCATCGACCATATTTACACTTATATTAAGTTTTTATCACGTGGTTTCTTTGGCAATGTTCAAAGTAATCCACATGGAATTGTATCCTGCTTATTCGACTACAATCAAGAAGTCATGAATAGTTACAAGAGCCTAAAATGATGGCTTTCAGCAAAGATAGTCATCCATTTTAGGTCTCTTGTGCATCCTTACTGTTGATTTTTATTGTCCTTCGGGACCCACCATTGGTGATTTATTTTACAAAGTTGTGTTTACACTGATGCCAACCAGGCACATATTTAGATGGAAGAGGTTATGGGTACCTATGTACCTGGTACTCTAAGAAATGAATGACCGATCTACGATCTACGCGTCCGTTGTACTTTTAACGTCGTAAGGTGTGCTTTGCATGCGGCATCTTGAACCGCTAGCCTCACGATTTCAAAGTATTTTTCTCGGTATAACAACTTTCTTTTGCACAGTGTGGGTTAAGACGAGATTTTTTAAGAGTAATATTTAGAATTTTTGATTCTACTCAAATATAAATAAATTACTGAGGTTTTGTTTTTACGTTTAAGAACATTCAAGTCTAATATGCATTGTGGGTACGGTAAAGCTGTTATTGGTTCCTGTCAACTTCATGACCATGTTCCCGTACTTAACCGTAATAAAATGCTGTGGCATTCAGCACGGGATGGTAACAGCGTTTAACAATCCTTCATCCTTTCCTGGACCACTTTGTAAAAGGGGCCTAGGTGGTGTTGCCTCAGCCCCTTTATCATTTGGTCCAGTCACAAAATTCAATTTTGGGCGCTGTAAGCAACGACTGGTGGGATCAGGACCGTAAAGTGCTGATTAACCTAAATTTCGGCGATTAGGCTTAATGGCTCGCAGGCCTCCTAGATTCGTTGAAAAATGAAAAAAAAAAGAAGCAAAGGGAGGCTGCTACGTCCTAAAAAGTGTTAGAGAGTGGTGGGGAGTGGTTAAAATATCTTCCATGATGGAGGGTGAAATGTATAATGCATTTTGTGGGACATGCTGTGAGTTGGTGTCAATAAGGTAGATTTTAGCGCTTGCGTTGCGTTACACAACGTAGCGTAACTATTTAGGAAATGGGATGGACTGTAGTTAAATGTATGGAATTGAGATAGTTATAAATTTTTAATGGTGTGGGAGAGGAGGGGTCTGGGGTCTTGAATAGGGGTGGAAATTTGTGCCCTGGGGGGGGGGGCTAAGATAGAACTTTTATATTCTTTAAATCCTCTTGCATTGGAGGAAGTTAACTGTAGAAATGAAATTGTTAGGGGTGAGGGGCCTTTAATTAACTGCCCTTAAAAATTTTAAAATGTGCCATTAATTTAATGGGGATGTGAATTGAGGTATATGGGGGTAAGGAGATGGTGTTAGCCAGTTAGATTAGCAATAATAATGAAAGTGGAATGCAGTGAAGTCCACTCAAAGGGATCCAGTGCAAACTGTATTCCTTGTGAATACAGTTTGCAATGGACACCTTTGTGATATTTGATACCATAAATTTTTTTTTTCCTTATAGTGAGGGGTAAGGGGGTTATGAGTGTCTATGACCAATTGGTGTATTCAGAGTGGTGAAGTGGGGGTTGTGGGTTGACAGGGGTAATAAAAATTTGAATTAATCGATAGGTTAGAGCATTTTAATACAGAATAATCATGATACTAATAATTTGCAGTATTAAAATGATCTAACCTATCGGTTAATTCAAATTTTTATTACTTGAAGTATATTTTATAATTTGAAGATGTGACAAATAACAAACGTACTAATATGTGACGTTTGGACTCGCAAATTGTAATAGAAGTCCTAGCGTAGATATCCTTGTAAATTGCAAAGGTAATTTAAAACGTTATAATTGGCTAAACAAGAAAGAATAATCATGAGATACTAATAACTTGCATTCTTGTTTAGCCAATTGCGTTTTAAATTGCTTTTGCAATTTACAAGGATATCTACGCCATAAGACTTCTATTACAATTGGCGATATGTTACATCACGTGTCATTCGAAGAGTTTACCAAAGAGCTAATCAAAACGATCACTTCAGCGCTCTGATACATAAAGAGGAATGCGGTTTGTTTTGATCGAACGGCCATCAATTTTCTTCGTTTTAAAAAAATATACTTGCTCAAGCATTCTCTTTACTAGTTCAGTTAAAATACTTAGGAATAATGTGCATTTGAATGGTAAAATCATTGCATAAATGCGTCTATGTTTATAAGTCATTGAAAAGCGAAACGTCCAGAGGGTAATGTTAAGAAGGCAAGAATATCGTTCCCAGCGCCCTCTACTGGTACGGGACACTTTTTCTGCCAGTTTTTAATAGGCAAATGCCACACTATACTAGAGGTGAGTGAAGGATATCCCGTATGCTATGAGCCTACAGAAGGGATACTGTGGCACAACTCGTCCATAATTTGCTTATTGGTGTTGGGAGTAATGTGTCACAACACACAGTACATCGAACCCTGCTGAAAATCGGGCTGCTTAGTCGAGGCAGTTCCGAGTGCCCATGCTGACCTCGGTTCATCGTTGAAAGTGCCTACATTCGTTTTATTTGTTGCGATGTTATGCAATCACGGCAATTCCCGGTTCCGTCTCACGACACTACCAAGGTATGAAAAGCCACGACTATCTAGAGCCGGGGCAAGAATGCGCCATTTAGACGCACCTCAACCCCGGCCTCACATGGCAGCAATCCTATAAAAGGAAAGGTAACCACCGGAAGAAATCTATTATTTAATCTGTTCCCCGGTTAGCCATGAACAAGTATATTGATCCAAGTTCGCTCGGCACCCGGGGTGGAGACTCTTAGTAAGGTCCAGACTTTTGTGAGGGTTCAGGCCTACTAGGTGAGAACGTTCAGCCGAGCCCTCGAACTGCTCACCCAGAGCACCTGATAGGTGAGGTCTAAGACACCGTCCAACCGGAACATCCAACTGGTCGGCGGCGTCCTCGACCTCGGTTGGTCTTGGCTATGTCCAACTGGGGACCCAATCCGGCTGGCACAGCCTTCGACCGGGTTGCTTGGCCCGAAGCCCCACCACCACGCCATGGTGGTCCCCTCAATGCGCACACATCCGAAACTAGACCTTGAATGATTGGAAGGTCGTCTGGCCGATGAATCTCTTTTCCTGTTGCTCCATGTGGACGGCCAGGTACTTGTGCATCGTGTACCTGGGGAAGTATTGGCACCAGAATGCACTTTGGGTTGGGTCGTTTTACCTCTAAGCGGCGCTTTTTTGCACACCATGGGCTAAATGGCTAGGTCACATGGACCCCGAAAGCTCAGAGACGTTTGGGGGACCAGGATGCACTTTGGGGGCAAAAACAAGCAGGTGGAGGAAGCGCAATGCTTAGGTCATCTTGCTGGGAAACCCTGGGCCCAGTCATTCATGTGCAGGAAACTATGACGCCAACCATCTACCTAAACATAATTGCAGACCACGTGCATCCTTTCATGGCAAAGGTAATACCCTCTAATGCCTTCTTTCAGCAGGAAAATGCGCCATGCCAAGATTGTTCGAGAACGGTTTGCGGAACAAGAGGATATTGCCCTAGATATTGTTCTAGATATATTCCAGATATTACCCTAGCCTCCAAATTCCCCAGTCATCAATCCAATCGAGCATCTGTGGTTTGTGTTGGAACAACATATCCAATCTGCAACGGATCAACTACGTACCTTACAAGAGTTAAAGAATCTGCTGGTAACGTTTTTGGTACAGATACCACAAAACACTTTAGAAATCTTGTATCGTCCATACCTCGCAGAGTAAGAGCTGTTTTTGCACCATGTGGAAGACCAATATCATATTAGGCAGGTGGTTATAATGTTTTGGCTCTTCATTTTGTGATTGATAAAACGAAATTTTTTTTTTACATATATTTTTCTATTCGTAATTGTGTTGGGTTGGGTTGTTTTACCTCTGAGCGGCACTTTTTTGCACACAATGGGCTAAATGGCCAGGTCACATGGACCCCGAAGGTCGTAATTGTGTATGTACCTTAAGGATGATTTATGATGCATTAAAATTATGATCTAAAAATGTGTAATTCTTTATATTACTCTAAGTACTTTGGGTTATGTTGGAAAAACCTATGAAAGGGGCGCCATTCCTTATCTTGCTTCAGGCGCCGAAACGTTGGTCTTGTAAAAGTATACCAAAACGTTGTTCAGATATATTATGGAATGAATTGTCTTCTGTGTTTAATCTCCTTATCATCAAGTGATACAGCTAAAGTTAAGAACGTTGGCTTTATGCACAGCAGCGTATTTAAAGGGGGGTGGGGGGTGGGAGAAACCTCCCAAATGTATGCGCTTCGAATTTTATGTATATTTTTGTATTTTTCAAAATTAAGCTACTGCTAGAAAAAAAAAACATACTTCCAAGCATGTTTCGAAAACCTTGTGTGTAATTACAAAATAAAAACTCGCTTAACGTTAAATATTTATATATATATACACAGAGATCTTTCCGTCATGCCAACACACCTGATAACAAATGCTCACTACTTCCGCATAGCTGTCATTCGCTAGCAGCAATTTGATTGGTGGTTGCTTGTGTACCCATACTACTTAGAACCTATTCCAGCTGCAGTCTTGCTGTGGCTCAATTAGCAAAAATGACGCTTAACTACGGCCTCCAGAAGATGCGCAGTGTTCAAAAACTCGTCCAGTGACTGCGTTTGCGGTGCGGCGAGTGGGAAGTCACCCTTGGTTGGGTTGTTTTACCTCTGAGCAGCACTTTCTTGCACACCATGGGCTAAATGGTCAGGTCACATGGATCCCAGTGACGGTGTCTGAGACCTCACCTATCAGGTGCTCTGGGTGAGCAGTTCGAGGGCTCTTCTGAAAAGATTTGTGCCCCAGTAGGTCGAGCCCTCACAAAAGTCTGGGCCTTACTAAGAGTCTCCACCCCGGGAGCCGAGCGAACTTGGATCCATATATCCTTGTTCATGGCTAACCGGGGAATAGATTAAAGTTAGATTTCTTCCGGTGGTTAGCTTTCCTTTTATAGGACTGCTGAAATGTGAGGTCGGGGTTGAGATGCGTCTATGTGGCGCATTCTTGCCCCCGGCTCTAGATAGGCACGGCTTTTCATAACTGGTAGTGCTGTCAGGTGGAATCGGGAATTGCCATGGTTGCTTAAGATCGCAACAAAATAGAATGATCCCGAAGGCTCAGAGAAGGTTGGGGGAGGGACCCACTGTTACAGCTGTTGGGAGACAGTAGTCTCCCGTCAAGGCCATCTAGCGTGTTCTTTAACGTGCACAGGTATGGCTCTCCCACACACGGACCACAGCTTAACGTCCCATCTGACAGTCTTTCCAAGCCCATTGATGTCCCCTACTGACCATGGGCAGGGTGGGGAATTTTGCAGGGATAAATCTCAATGCTAACCCAGCTAGGACTCAACCTGGGAACTATAGATTACGAGTCTGGTGCGCTACCGACTGCGTTACCCCCGTCCCACCCTTATGGTCAAAATTAGGTAAATTACAAAAAATGCAAGTTTGCACTTGGGGAATTTCTACGAAATTAGCTTGGTAGCCAATGTGTTACCTCGTGTACATAATACGTGTAATATCATTTACCTATGATATGTGCACGAATACCATTGGTTTATGTATCATTCACCCAGGGTCGTGCGGTGCTATGGTACAGAGAGGCGGCCGCATCAGGCGGCACCGTAAGGGGGCGGCATAAGCAGCGAAATAAAAATACAATTTGAACCATTCAATAATTAAAAATCTTTACGCAACGCTTTTCTATATTGGTCTATGTTATTCCGATATTGATGTATACGATTTATGATTTATCGTACACCTCTGCCTAAGCGCTTTCGGTACCCTTTGACCTCGGTTTCTGGTGCAGGTGCATCGTTGGCGAGCGCTCGCCGAAAGGCTTTTGATCTAACAGCGCGAAGCTATTATTTTTGTTTGTAATATACCGCGCGGCCGCTCCTGAAAGCTGAGGCGGCAATTATCACAAAAGACAATTGCACGTGTTACGTGTTGATAGTTCTGCTTTGAGCTTACAATCATTGACAATATTTGATTTTAATGTTGGTTTGTCATGAGAAGTGGCAAGTGGCTGTGCTGTATTTAAATCAGTAAATCAGATATATATATCAGTATAATATTTGTTCATTTATACTAATTCACTTTTTGTATTTAAAAAGTAGATCAGGTAAGAGAATTATTGTTTTTTACAGCAATTGTAGTTACTTATTATCATTGAAAATGATTATGTTATGACAATAGGGACTCGAATTAAAAAGTAGCATTTGCATGGACTAGGTATATCTCAGGGTTGTTGTTTGGGTTGTTTTACCTCTGAGCGGGACTTTTTTTGCACACCATGGGCTAAATGGCCAGGTCACATGGACCCCGAAGGCTCAGAGAAGGTTGGGGGAGGGCACCCACTGGAACAGCTGTTGGGAGGCAGATGGTAGCCTCCCGTCAAGGCCATCCAGTGTGTTCTTTAACGTGCACAGGGTATGGCTCTCCCACACACGGGGCCACGGCTTAACGTCCCATCCGACGGACGGCGGCCTTTCCAAGCCCATCGGTGTCCCCTACTGACCGTGGGCAGGCGGGGAATTTTGCGGAGATAAATCTCAACGCTGACCCAGCTGGGACTCGAACCTGGGAACTACAGATTACGAGCCTGGCGCGCTATCGACTGAGCCACTCCCGCCCCGTATATCTCAGGTGCGGAACGTGTGCCTCTGTGTGATAGAGAGTTATTTAGGTAATATTGGGCTACTTTTGCGTTCTGTGTGTGATAGAGATGGAGAGTTGCTTAGGAAATATTTGCATTTGCCTACTTTTGCGTTCGTTATTCATTGCTCTATTTTTACCAAATTCATATACGTTGAAGTGACAATACATAACAAATTAAAGAAAGGCAAATGTCAAAACGGCTGCTAGCTGTCAATTTGACAGATATTTATCTATTTATTATGTACTGTTAGCTACAAATCTTACTAGCTTTGCAACTCATTTCTATCGTTATTTTCTCTACCCTATTTTAAAAGCTTGATAAGCATCATCATATTTAATCATTTTCAACGCCCCCCTTCCCCCCCGGTTGCATCTTTGCGAAGGACTGTGAATTTTTATTTAATATTTTTATTACAGTATGGAACAGAAAAGGAAAAAATTGTCTGGAAGTCAATATAAAAAGAAACGCTTAAAGAAAGAGGAACAAGGAAGAAAGCTAAGCTATGTTATGAAGGAATTCTTAGTACAAAAGTCCTGTTTAGATGAGCCGTCCACATCCACATCAACAGCGCCTGCTTTGGATTTGGCAAATAAAAACTCAGTGCCGCCCCAATCACTTTCAGAAGAAGTTGTTGAAGAGAGCCAAAAAATAACACCATCAGAAGTTCATCAAGAGCCGGGTAGCAGTAGCAGCCAGCAGATATTTAACGAAATTTCTTCTGATCCTGCATTATGGAATGCTTTCTGCATGTCATCTGAAATTCGTCAAATACTGGTTGAAAGGGTCCACATCAAATTAAAGAATTCGAGTTTCCTATTAATAAAGGAAGGCGTAGATTTTTGCTCTCGCATTATCTGAAAGTGTTGAGCAATAGTGAAGTCGTTGAGAGAAGTTGGTTGATTTACTCTGTTACAAATGATGCCGTTTTTTGCTTTTGTTGTATATTATTTGATAATTCGTCTGCTATTAATGACTGGCCCAAAAAAGGTTATTCTGACTGGGGAAATCTTATAAGAGCCCTCACAATGCACGAAAAGACTGTAAATCACAGAAATGCTTTTAGAGCATGGAAAGAATTGGGCATTCGATTAAAGCAGAAAAAAACTATTGACGCTGAATATCAACGAATTATGGATATGGAAATTCAGCATTGGAGAGGAGTTCTAAAAGTAATTATGTCAATAATTAGACTATTGGCCTCAAAATGCTTAGCTTTTCGTGGAACAACTGAATATTTGTTTCAGCCTAATAACGGAAACTTCCTAAAGTTGGTAGAATTGCTTTCTGAGTTTGATCCAGTTATGGAAGAACATATCAGGAGAGTTCAACGCGAGTCTGTTAAATGGTCTGTGACTTATCTAAGCAATAATATACAAGATGAATTGATAAATTTGATGGGAAATGTAATTTTAAGCAAAATTGTTGAAATAACAAAAAATGCTAAATATTTTTCGATAATCGCCGATTATAACCCAGACGTAAGTCATATTGAACAGCTCTCATTAACAATAAGAGTTGTCGCTTTAAACTCCATTCAGAATAAATATAAAATTGAAGCAATCTGCAACTATAAATTTGTCAGATTGTGTAAGGATGTTATCAGAAACCACACAAAAAGTGAAAAGTTATAGACAATCTGGATATGATCAGATGAAAATTGCTGCTAATGAGATTGCAGAGAATCTTGAATGCAGTGCAGAATTTCCTGCCGAAACTGAAGTTAGAGCCAGAAGGAAAAAGCGTCAATTTGACTATGAAGAAGCTGTCGATCAACCCTTAACAGAGGAGAATAAATTTAAAATAAACTTTTTCAATTATATTTTGGACATTACCCTTAATTCTCTGAATGAACGATTCACGCTTCTGGAAACCCATAACAAAAATTTTCAGTTTTATATGACATTTTAAAACTCAAGGATATAGATGACAAAACGCTAGAAAATTATTGTTACCAGTCTCCAGTCAATACTTTCGGTCGAAAATGAATCAGATATAAATGCAAATGATCTTCAAGAAGAATTACGTGATGTATCCCGAATGTTACCATATTCTATGAAACCTTTGGATGTTTTAAATTATTTGTGCCAAAATAACTTAATTACTTTGTATCTGAATACTGTTGTAGCTCTGAGAATTTTACTAACATTCCCTGTCTCTGTAGCTAGTGGGGGAAGAAGTTTTTCCAAATTAAAATTAATAAAACACTACTTAAGAAGTTCAATAAGCCAAACAAAACTTAGAAATCTGTCATTAATTTCTATTGAATCTACATTGGCTGCTACTCTAGACTACACATCCCTAATTAACGAATTTGCTAAAGTTAAAGTTAGAAGAGTAAAACTGTAGTAGATTGTTGTAGTTGATGGCTGATATCATTATTTTAAAGTAGTTTATATTTTCAAAATAAAAATAGTATTCGTACATTTTGTGCAGTTTTTTTAAAATCACAATCTAAGGTTATTTTAAAGAAAAGACATTTAAGGGGCGGCACTTCGAAGACTTGCATCATAATGAGAAAATCTACCGCACGGCCCTGCATTCACCCCCTTCAACAGAAAATTTAGAGTTCAGGCATGTGGGATAATGTGTTCTTCCCAGATGTCCAGATTCATTCTTAATGTGTATTCACCTTTATAATATCGAAGGGACCATTTTGAAGGCGACAGTGTGTGCTGGCATGATCACTGGACACAGAAAGCGTTGTCTCTCAGAGAAGCAGTTTGTTACGCAACAAAATGGTAAAGTTTTTGCGCCCTGCCCATGTAAGAAATGGATGTTTGAGTTGTGTTTCTACTGTCTCACATTCCTCAGACATTCTACTATGCGTATAAACTAACATGTATAAAGGGTATTTATGTGGATTTTTTCAGGGGTGCTTCTGGTTCTAATTTTATCTTTATGGATGATAATGTCCCCCCCCCCCCAAATAGGGCTTATGTGGTTGATGACGATATCCACATGATGAAGTGGCCAACCAGATCTGAATCCAGTTGACCAAATGTCAAATGCTTTGGAGAGAAACTGCATAGCACCAGCACGACGATCTGTTCTACACTGGTTTCCATAAATTAAAGGAAAATCCCTATGTTAAGTCAATGGGAAGCTAACGTCAAAGCTCTATAACTTCTGAAATAAGTTTTTTTGTTTTGAAAAAACGTGATTGCAGATAAAGATTTCAATCAATTAAATCAATATCTCGATTTTCAACAATATTCGTTCAGTATTTAATGAGGTATGGAAGTTAGAATATTTAGTGATAACAATGCCAGCCACAAAAATTTATTTCAGAAGTTAATTAAAACTTAGTGTAAAGAAGTTTTGTACAAGTTTCTTAAGACTGGATTGCTGTTGTTAAATATTTAAACTTCCATCTCATTAAATACTGAATGATTATTGTTGAAAATAGAGATATTGATTTGAGATCTTTATCTGCAATCACATTTATCAAAACAAAAAAAAAAACTTATTTTAGAAATTGTAGAGTTTTGACGTTAGCTTCCCATTGACTTAACATAGGGATTTTCCTTAATTTATGGAAACCAGTGTAGTTCAGGTGAGGGCTTACCACCATTTAATTGTATTTACCAACAACCATTTCGTATTTACATTTTTGTCCACCTTCCTAATTTTGAGCACCAGTGCATCCAATATTTAATGAACATCCATATCTCTACGAATTGGGTTAACCCCTTCAGATCCAGAGCATATTACGATGTATATTACTTTTTATAATTTTCTAAACCTAGGAAGAAGTTTCTTTTGTGGGTTGTTTTACCTCCGAGGTATTTTTTGCGCACAGCGGGCTAAATGGACAAGTCACAAGGACTCCAGAGAAGGTTGGAGGGAACCCACTTGAACAGCTGTTGGGACACAGATGGTAGCCTCCTCTCAAAGCCATCCAGCATGTTCTTTAACAAGCATAGGTTATGGGTCTCCCATACATGGAGTCACAGCTTAATGTCCCATCTGACGGACGGTGGCCTTTCCAAGCCCATCAGTAACCCCTAATGACTGTGAATAGCACCCTCTCCAAACATACTACATCTTAACTACCTATCCAGAAGGGCCCAAACAGCAATACACAGACTCCGAACTGGAATAGCGAACATCAACAAAGACTTTTTTATGATTAGAAAAATACATTCTGCACTCTGCCCAAACTGCCAAGTGATAGAGAATATCCCCCACTACACTGTCAAATATACAACACACAAAGACACACCCTCTATCACAAACTTGGCTACACTTGGAGTCACCACATTCACCTTACAGACCATCCTAAACCCCACCCATGCAAAAGCAAAATCACATTTCAGGGCCCTGGCCCATTTCATACAACAATTCATACTGGCAAAATCCTTTAACCTTCCAACTTCCTGCAGACTCTCCATCTCAATATGTGAAATATGACTCTCCTCCCTGCAGACACCTCCTACTCAAGAGACTCAAAGAGACTCCATTGGACACCAAAAGATTAAGATGCCAAAAAGATCCATTACAGGGACAAAAAAGAAGCATTTTGGACACATTACTGCACCACCTTATTTCCCTAGTGCAATTGTATTGATGTTTTCAAAAAAAATATATATACATAATTATACTCTGTAACAATAGACTACAACTCCCAAAGTACCCTTTTTCAAAAATGATTACTAGTGGTGGCAAACCATCTGCCTGACCAATTTTCATCACTTTAGTTTTCTCTGTTTATAACCAAACCTACTATACTACCAGTCTCATCAACAGCTCGAATGAAAGAGTTCATCTCACGAACATCATTTGCCAAAAGAGCTAAATCATCAGCATATTCTAAATCAGGAATTTTAAGATCTGCAGACCATTTTAGGCCATCTTTAATTGTAAGAGATTAGGGGCGATTTTGAATATTTACCTTGCACCCTTCTTACCAACTTCCGGCCAACATGGACCACAGAGTGATCACGCACGCTACAATTTTCACTCCCAGAAGAATTTTACTCCAAATCTCTCCCTTCTCCACCCTCTTGCCACAAAACTACGACGCAGCACTTCCTTGGCACGAAACCTCAACCACCTCCATTATTAGGCGGCCGCGGCCAAATGCCTATCGCCAATATGTAGGGTCGCTAGCACTTCACTGTACTGGTTCCTACTTTTTGACGCACACAAAAAAACTTTTTCTCGTGGACCAGATGATAAAGGGGCCAAGGTCCCTTTTACAAAATGGTCCAGTTTTTAAAGAAGGATGTTAGACCCTAATGACTGTGGCAGGGCTGGGAGTTTTGTGGAGATAATTCTCGATGCTGGCCCAGCTGGGACTCGAACCTGAGAGCTGCATATTACGAGACTGGTGCGCTACCGACTGAGTCACCCCCGCTCCAGAGGTGTGTCTGTGGTCTTGCAATATTTCCGAAGTGTAGACCAGTCCTTAGTATAAAAAAAATGGACAGGAAATTGGTGCCATCTCTAAAAGGAACTACATACAATAACATTGATGATACTATGCCCCACACGCAACAAGAACTGTTTTGCTCGATACATTTTAAATCACTCATTTGTGTTTATCTGGAGAACATGCATATAAATCTCTTTTTTTTTCCTTTGTTTTTTTTTACTGCTGAGATTTCAGAATTTTGAAATTTTTGGGATGGTTTTTGCATCATAATGTAAATGTTGAATTTCAGTGAAAGGTTATCAAATATTTTTTTTGTATATTCTTGTTCCTTTGTTTGGTTATAAGGCACATTCTATAAACAAAAATACGGGTTCGAAGGTTTTAAAGAATAAACTGCTGGTTAATGTAACTTTTGATTGTGAATTTGAAACTTTAATTATTTGCAAAATATATGGTACCACAGAGCAGTTCTTTAATCTATGTCACTGAATTTAACCAATCATGATGAAATAAATGTCAATCTTTATTATATTCTGATTTTTATCAGTTCAACTGATAATTCGAAAAATTCGAAAATTTAAAAGAGAATCGGGGTACTGATGTGAATCATGTTACCTTTAAAATTAACTTCATATTCTGTGTATCACTATTATCTTTTGAATAAATGATTTTATTTTTCAAATAAATAGGCAATGCAGAGTATGCACGTAAAGGTTGAGATTCTACATTAACACATTTAAGATTAGTTACATAAATTTTATAGGGATTAACACCCTTTCAAAGGAGAGCATTTTTTAATCCTCAACCAAAATATTTCGACAGCTGAAACAGCTATACACACAGCACCTAATGGTTGGTTGTTTGGGGTTTTATGGTTCAAGGGCGATAATGCGCCAAACGAAAAGTCTCCTAGTGAGTACGACTAGTAAGGATACTGTCAAGGGATAGACAAGAGCTGCCAGTCAATTACAACTTTCAAAACTAACATATTCATCCATATCATACAGATCATTTGTTTTTGGTGTATACTGACAAGATGGTGAAAAGTATGTCAACTTTTCATGAAACCCATGAAAAATATCCCTCATAGAATTATCTCAATCCCAAGACCCTTTTTAATCATATTAATCTAGCAAAATATTCTAGCCTCAATAATTATCCTGTTGTAATAAATATTTACTAATAACTTAAAAATGATTATACCATTCCCATAACATGGATTAATTCTACATCCATTATAAACTACAAGATTTCCGAGTCATTACTCGTGGGAATGGTTTCTTGAACACGTGGTGTGCCATTGAGATTATGATAGATCCCTTTAAAGAAAGTTCCAGAAGTCTAAAGCTTCTGTAATAGATGCTTAAAATGTTACTTCAGCTAAAGTTCTACGTAATAAAAGAGCTCACTCACTAACTGTAAGATATCTGATGTTAAGTAGACTATTTTACACGTCTTCGTTGTGTGACGTGAAGTAATTTACTAGTCAGCAGCAGCAATTGATATCGGCAATATTGCACAGGTGGACAATATACAGGCAATGGTAGAAAAATGGAAATATTCTCATCTTGTCCCTGGAGAATCAAATTCGAGACTCCATAACTGGTTAAATAAATTTTTATGGAAACCTATGGCTGAAGACAAATCTAAGATGTCAATTAAACAAAATTTAGTTTTTGAACAATATTCTTTCAGTACTTAGAGTTTTACCTCTGAAAAACACTTTTGCACACAATGGGCTAAATGGCCAGGTCACAAGGACCCTGAGGGCTCAGAGGTTAGGGGGAGGGGATCCACTGAACAGCTTTAGATGGTAGCCTCCCTCATGGTCATCCACAGTGCTCTTCTAACGTGCAGGGTATGGTTTTTCCACATATTCCAACATCCCATCTGATGGACAGCGGCCTTTCCAGTCCATTGTTGTCCCTTACTGATTGAGGGCAGGGAGTTCAGCCGAGTTAAATCTCAACGCTGGCCCAGCTGGGACTCGAACCTGAGAACTGCAAAGAGTTAGAGAAGTTTGAATAGATGTCAATCATACGAATTCACCTCAGATGTTAATTGTAACTTAAAAAAAAATTATTTCAAACTGTTTAAAAAGTATGCTTTAGAATTTTATGCAAATAGCTTTCCATATTGTCAGTTTTACACAAGTTTCTTAGGCGTGAATTTGCTGATAATATTGAGCTTCCATAGGTTCTTAAATACCCATCATATATTGTTGAAAATCGAGATTTAGACTTCTTTGAATGAGATTTTATCTAGCCATATTTTTCTATAAAAAGTGTATTGTGAATATTACGGATCTTCGAATTTGACTCTCCGTTGACTTATGGGAATGTGCCCATTTTTGTCCTGTATCTGCTAATGTTGAAGTCAGCAGGTCATATTGTTCAGCATTCAGTTTTGCTGAAGAATGATTAAATCACTTGAAGCAGACAGCTGTGGTAGATGATTTCTCCATACAGTGTATGCCACTAAAGGTATTCATATATAAGATTGGTAATATTGAAAATTTTGCTTAAAAAATAGTTAAAAGCATTTTAAAAGGTAAGGATGTCACAATGTGTTGCACTACACGACGTGTCATCACCAGGTAGCTGATAGACTTATATCACGTATTATTAATTATCATCAACTTGTACAATATTATCGAAACCAAGTGTTGTGGGCAGCTAATTATTTCATGTCAGAATAATGAAGCCAGTGTAGCACTAATACCAAATACTAATAATTGCCAATACTAGGATGTTTTGATATAATTATCACTGCTTTAATCTTAGCTGTTATTAATGTAGTATTATGCAGTTAATGGAGCAAAATTTGAAATAAAAAATAAAAAATTCAAAACGGCACTCTTAAAAAAGTAACTGAAATCAAGTTCCAATATATATATAAGATTTGAAGTTTTATCACACCAGCTGAAGAGAATTTTTGCTCTACATCCATTGTCATTATTATACTTAAACAGTCTAACAGTGATTAAATGCTAGGTAAATCAATGATGTGCTGTGGATTAATTTTTGTAACTTCAAGGTAGATCATACCAGAAGAGAAGCAAATGGAAATTTACTCAAAGGTCAGGACATACTTGGAGCTTGGCTGGTCGTGAGCATATACCTGGAATGGCACTGAAGGATGGGAGTCCCCAAATGCACTCAAAAGATAACGACTTATATGCTATGGTGCATATCTTAATATTAGCAATATATTGATCGGTAGCTTAGTGGTCAGAGCATCTGACATGTAATTAGGAGATCCATGAATTCTGATTCCTAATAAACTTAAGAGAAGTCTAATAACAACCTAACAATGATTAAATGCTTAGTAAAAATACTTTGACCCACACCAATGGTGGGGGTATTTGAGTCCAGTATAATATCTGGTCAGAAACCCCAGTTCTATCATTGGCAGAAATTTAAATTGTAAATTCAACATGAAGAAACCAGTATGAAAAATTTTGGCCTGGCTCAGTCAAGCATTTGAGAATATATGGGTGGGAATATTAAAATGTGTCAAAGATTACAAAAAAAGCCCATAAAAATGATGAAAAACAAAGTTCTAACTCAGATTGTTATAAACAGGCACGTGAATTTTTAATGCAGTCCTAGGTGATAGAGGCGGCAGGGACGTATCCAGAGGGAATGAGGTAGGGGGGTGTCTGGACTCCCCCCTCGAAAATCCTGTTGTTTTATACAAAATCTCAAGCCTGTTTACCTGCATTAAAATTCAAAACAGTTGTCTTGGAATAGTTTTATTTTAGCCCCGTATTTTATGTCCGATACTAAAAACAGATTAAAATATATATTACTCTATATAGAATATCATTATAACCTTCCCAGTTTGGTGGAATAGTTTAGTAACTGGGAAACCCTACTCAAGTCTTCTCAAATCTCTCCCCTTACTCCCCACCACCCTAAAGCTAAATTCTTGGAGCTTCCCCAAAACTGAATTCTACCCCCCTCCCCCAGAAAACTAAATGCTCGGTACGTCCCTGACAGAAGCCGTGTATGAAATTCAGGAAATTACAGACTATCCAACATTATTAAAAAAAAACAGCTTTTCAATAATCAATGAAGTGGTTGGTGCACCTGCCCACTGAAAACCTGCCAAGCTGTATATCAACATGCGTTTTTTAGAATAGGGTTGAAGGCTGAATTTTCCAAATTAAACATGTTCAAGGAACAGAAAATTACCTATTTTGAAAATTTCACAACAATGGCACAATCTACACAAAACTGCAAAATAATTGGTCCAAGAATCATTCTCCAATCACCAATATTTTCAGATATCATGCTATAAAGTATTGGCACTTACAGAGTCAAAATTTTTTACAATATACATTCATTACATTATTATTCTGATAATAAATACAAGTTTTGTTATTAGTATTATTACCGATACTTGCATGCACTTAAAATGCAGGTTGCCAACACTGAACTAGAAAACGTTGGAACGATTAAGTTTCATAATAATAAAGCAATTGTACAAAGAATAATTTATACTCTTTTACATTATGTTAAAATGCTGAAGTGTAAAACTTTAGCTGAAGAAAGCAAACTGCTATGTTTTTGATTAATCTGTGGGGGTTAAACATTTTAAACTAAGTTCACTAATAATTTTGAGAGATTGAATTATCCTGATCTTTTCTGTTCCCAATCAGCTGGGTACATTTGACCTGGGAAATATATGCTTGTGGCTCATAAATGATAATAATTCGAATAATCGCTTCTAATGAAAGAAAAAAAAAGTTCATTTGTCCTGCCTACATTCACTAGCTATTTCTTTTTATCCCTTGAGAGAAATTAAATAAAGTTCTATTATCAAGAAACAGGTAATCTAGTTTTCACAAATGATCAGAAAATAAAATTCATTAGCACCATTAGTAAAACCAGTGTCACCTTTGCAATGGTGAAAAATATAATGACCAGTGTTAGCAAGAAAATTCTTCATGAAAGTTAAAAAGAATTCATATTCATAAAAGTGGTTTAAACTGTGGGAATTCCAACAAGTTCCAATTGAGTAACAAATATAATAGAATTTATGCCTTAAGCATTGGCATTTATTTCATCTTGATAAAGCTGTACATATAATAGGATGAGACTGAGGACTACTGAAAATAATGCTATGTTACAATCTTGATATTACAAACTTCACATATTTTGAGATTTACGCTGCCAAAGCTGAGAGTACTCTATATTCAATGAATACAAAATAAAGATTATAAAACGTAATTTTAAAAGAAATTCTATAAGTACTAAAAAATTCACAAACATATTTATTCCTTAAAAAACTGACTTAGATGTCAACTAAACTATTGCATTCAATACATATGTAGTATGACAATAAATTAGAAAGTTGTTCGAATATAATTTTAAACCTATTTAGTTTGAAACTAAAGTTAAAAGTTCGAGATTAAACAGTGATGCCAGAGGACCACCACAGTAGCAGTGAGCTACTATTATATTCAGAATGTTTTTTTATATGCAAGGCTGAAATATGCTTCTTAAATTAATAAAACAGCTTATAGGCAATATATAGAATTTGAATAAATATTCCTTGGAAATTAATAGTTTACCAAATTTATACTAAAATGAAGAGTAAATTTTCCTTTTGTTTTCTAAGGGTTATGTACGACTTTCTGCTAATAAAACGTTTTTTTTACTGTGTTGGGTCTATGCAAAGGTATCACTACTTGCCTATCAATTAAACAGAAGAAAAATATACACAATATGTGTGAGACAAGGAAATTAAATTTCCACAAAAAGTCTCATAGTACCTAGATATTATACAGTGAAGTAAATCAATCATTTAAATGATTTTTAAAAATTACAATACAGTCAAGACTGAAGCAAATTATTTCCAAACGTAACAGGTGCTATTTTAAAAACTTCTGGCACCTGACCCAAACAAATTCTAAATCTTTTTAAAATACCCTTGAAATTTTTGTTACAAACCCGAGAGAACTTATTTAATGAGCCTCCATTGGCCTAAGCATGAAAACGGCAATTAATGTATTTCACTATTGTCTTCATGCTTAAAAAGAAATGGCTACTTAATACCTTTGCTCAAATTACTAAAATGAACAAGATTCTTTTTGCTCTAGTAAAATATACAGCAATATTAAGTTAATAATTAACAACTAACTATCCCTTGCAGATCTTAAATGATTGTCATTTCACATTTACAGTAGCCTAACCATCCTCTTTTTTTGTGTATCTTACTAGTTACCAATATTTTGAAATTAATATTTTCGTATAATTTCTAATTAATAGAATTGTTAATAATTACTTCAATAGTGCATATTTTACTAATTACAGTTACGACAAACATAACCATCTGTATCTAAACCACAACTATAATTATGACATCTGCTGTTCATTCAACATGAACCTAAGCAGGTGTGGAAAAAGTTTTGCATCTTCATAACTACAATGTCAAGAGGTTTATAATCAATTTAAATAAAAAGGATAGAAAAAAAAAAAACGTATATATTTTGACCTCTTGATACTAAGATCTTGATCACTGTTCAGAGTTATCAGGAAGCCATCAGACCTTTTCCATGCCTGAAACTATGTTTCGCTTTCAGCTTTCAAATGATTGTCAGATCATTTCTAAAGCTGTCAATCTGCACATATCTTGTCAACATTCATTAATATAGAGATTGCCATTTAATATAAAGTAATAAATTAAGCATTATATTAGGAACACAGCTGAATAACTTAAGAAAACTAAACTTTTCTTTTTTGCTTAATGAATGCTAGTTTACTGAAAATGTTACATGTAATAACCAATACTGCAAAGCACACAATAATCAAATTCAGTGTCAAAATGTTTAAAGTTTGAAAACTGCACTTTTAAACAATTTACGTAATGATATATATCACTATTTTTGTGAACCAAACTTCAAATACTTAAAAAAATGAAAAGCAGGTACTGTAACACAAGTGGATGAGAACATAAGTAAAATATACATGGCATACTTGTTAATTTATGCCTTATGTTTGTGGGAAGCTTGTGGAAGAATTAGTGGGTTTTATTTTTTGCCGTAATACAAATTTGATTAAATAACAGGTGAAGAAATGAGAGAGGCACTAGTGCATATCAAACACATAGGTATACTTTGATAGAAGTTCCTATAGTAGCTTAATATAAGATTTGCTATATATCAGACAAAATTCATTAAGCTTCATTTTGCTATGATGCAGCAGGTTTAATTGGCAAGTAAAAATCCAAGTTACTTAAATGGAAATATTTCATTCATCCAACAAAATAAAAGATGAGTAATGAATGAAGTTGACATTATTTCCATATAATTTCCTAAATTTTAATACACATGATTGTACACATATAAAAGCATTAATATTTTCAGCAAACAAAAAAACAATAAAACAGTAAATGATAGAAATACATATAGAAGTAATTTTATCATATTTAAAAACTTAGACAACTTCTAAAGCATTCCGTAGGTTATAAAACTAAAACCTTTGACATCAAGGAAGAGTTATTAAAATCTTTACATGATAGAGTACACTGATTAAGAAACATGCTCTAAAAATATATTACTTTGGTGGTCAAAATAATTTATATGCAAAGTGTCATAAATGAGAATGATATATCTAGTACATCTTACAATAATGTAATTGGTGTAAAATGATTATTTTTGCAACTGCACAGTGGGGATGTACACCATTAGAACTTTCTTTTTTTCTTTTATTCAATCACACACAAATACACAAACCCATGTAAAAATGGAACATAATGACTAAACAACCAGCTATTTTCCTTATGAAAGTGGAAAACAACCAGCTTAAAGACAATAACACAGCTACATTATCAATAGGGGATAAAATGTACTTTTTATAGCTGCAGTAAACAAATGTGCAATGGTTTATATAAAGCATTAATACATACAAAAGATATGGCAATTCACAGCAGTGTAGTTACCTGCACCATTGAGTTCAGTGACCTCTTATGAATCATGTATGTTAAATACTTCTTAGGACACTTCAAAAATGTAGCATGTTTGTGGTTACCCACACAATGAGCATTTAACTACATTTCTTTTGTAATCACATCATGTTAGGTTTTTTCTTATATCTATTTGTAACACTATGAATTTTTATTTTACAAAAGCTACACAAGTTTGCATTTTCTCTGCCGCCGTTTTTGAGGTTCTGGACGTAATACTGCCCTGACTGCTTCATCAAACACCTAAATAAAATAAAATTGTGATTTAAAAAAAATTCCTAAAACTATTAGAAATTTCAAATTACAAGAACAACTGCCATCAAAATCACCAGAATGGTTCATAAACAAGAGTTCTGTTAATTAGGGAAAATGAACTAACAATTATTGCATTCCTTAATTTTTCTCTTTATGGTATAAAGAGTTCCCCCACGTAAGGGTCAGAAAAATTTATTCAGCATGCATTAGTTAATTGTCATGTGCAACTTCAAGTATTCATTAATAAATGGTACACTGTTTCACTAACCATGGTATCTGGCTTTCAGCATCCACAGTTCTCTGCAAAACTATTGATAATTTTGGCATACTATAATGTGACACACACAGCAACATGCAGGGGAGACGATTACCAAAAAGTGAAATAGTTTCTAATACAGTATCATCAAGATTTTATTAATCTAGGATTCCACTTTATAGAGATAGAATGATAAATTTAGTCCATTCATTTTAAAAGTAGAGTAAATAATTTCTGATGGTCT
Organism: Ryuthela nishihirai; assembly: GCA_038380435.1. Lineage (NCBI taxonomy): Eukaryota > Metazoa > Arthropoda > Arachnida > Araneae > Heptathelidae > Ryuthela > Ryuthela nishihirai. The sequence goes on from JAWZYU010000009.1 coordinate 19,835,020, forward strand.
GTTCTTTTTCTCTTGCATGAAATTTCAATAAGCTTTCTACCTCTTTTGCTAAGTATAAACATTGGTGAATTTTAAACAAATGGGCCTAGGGTTGGGTAATATATTAAGGGCCCATAAAACCTATCAAGGAGCACACCCATCACTTGACAGCTGGTTTTCAAGCATTGGAGGTTTCACTCACCATTCTCATGGCACAATTTATTAGAAAATATGTTTCTATTTCATTTCTAATTTTTACAAAAGTCAAGCAAAACATTGTTGAAATATGTACATATGCATAACAAAAGTTAATAATAAAACATGTAAAATGCAATATTAATCGAAATTTGTTTAAATTTTAATAGAGACCATGGTCCTCATCAATTGTGGTTAAATCAGGAAAATAACCCCACTGATTAGCAGGAATTACAGTACAATCCACTTCAATTTATTATTAATTACATCTTATACTACTTATTTCTAATATCTTATTTAATACAATAAAGTTACTGTAACGCTCCAAACAAATGCAAAATACTTGAAGTTTTATGCTCCGGATAGCTTAGACAGGCGCCAGGCAATAATTAACAAATTGCCAAAAGTAGAATAAGTTGATAATAAGTTGATTTAGGGTTCAAATACCAGCGAGCGTTAATGAGTAAGAATCAAAATGATTGTCAAGTAAATTTAAATATAATTCAAAAATCCTTAATTCGCGTTGCTCAAGAGAAAAAAACTGTACAGACTCAAAAGGTTTTAAATATAACAAAACAGATTTATTTCCAAAATAATTCAACTCACCAAGACATCAATGAAGATACGACTCCGGTGCTATGCACCTTGTGCTTAGTGCCTCTGCACTAACTCCCCGTGCACTCACTTGTGCTCATGCTTATCCTTGCGCGACTCGCAGGATTTTTGACACTCACCGGTTTTTGACATGAGCCGGCAATGCTTGCCGGGAAAGACATTAACATACTATGACGAACGATGCAAAAGCTATGACGCAAGAGGGGGCGTGTCCTTGGCACGCGCTTTAACGGTACAGTCGGAAGATCGGAGTTGCGGCGCATGCGCAACTCCTAGAATCTTGAAAACAAGTGCTGTGATGCCAAAAAGGAAATAAAAATCCCCAAAATGATAAATATAACGTAAATTAACAAAACTGGTTAAGGTAAAGCAAAAGTGAACGATGGGGCATCACATTACCTTAATTTAAAATATACATTCAGAGTATTTATGTGAAATGATATCAAGAGTGACATGCTAGTTGGAATTGCTAGTATGGGATGTCATTCTTGATGATTAGATAAAATAATTAATGTAACTTAAGGTTCTCTATCATTGAGCAATAAAATTTTTGAAGTTTATCCTTTCAACTATTTACATATAAAAAAGTTGATAGGAGCAAACTCAGAAGCTTTTCGTAGGAAGAGCTCTGTCTTCAGTGAAGTGACACTATGAGTTGATGTTACGGCTGTTAAGAACTTAATATATTGCAAGATAGATACTGTTGGCTCTATTAATTAGGCAGTTTAATTGCTCATTGCTGCCATTCCACATCACGAAGAGCAATTCCAGTGTCTCAGATGCACGTGCTAGCAGTGTTGTGTGCTCCCAGTCCATGATAGCTGCATGTTGTATTACCAGCTCGGCAGCAGAAGTCGTTAGTTTTTCACCGACATCTGTCTGATGCTTTGTGAATCTCTCCTGCAGAGAGCATATGTTTAAACAAACAACAAAATTACCTGGCAAATATAGGGGAAATCTGTATAAACCTGATTTTTGAAGGAGGCAATATTTGTCTTTGTCCTTATTAATAATTTTCTTCAGATTTGCAGCTGGGCTGAAAACAATATCGACTTTTTGGTCTCTGAGTAATTTGCAGACTGATTCACACAGGACAATTTATGAAACACCATTCAGTGACCATAAATTTGTTGAGAATGCTGAAAATAGTTGAGTAGTTATTCCAACAAAATAGGTGTATTCTTAACAGAAGTTTATCTGCCAGTACTATCATTCAAAGTGTTCAGAATTTTTAACTCAAAATTTGCTAATTTAATAAATCATTTATTACTATCCACTATCTAACAAGAACAATCATACTGTAGTTTGTTACAAGATTCAAAGGGACTATGAAACACTTTTGCTCTAATGGATATCTCATTATATAGGACGAGTCTTCAACTTTCACTTATGTAGATGAAAACCTGAAAAAAATATCTATTACAATTTAATAAATCATAAAATGAGAAATCACACAGTTGAGCACTCTTCAATGAGGTACTGTAAAACAAATTGCAGCAAGATATAATTGTTAATTACATAATAGCAAGCAGTTGCAATCACATTAACTTTGTCTGAGAAACAAGAGTATCAGTCACAAATCTTAAGCATTCTTCTCTAAGAACAAAGGTCATGTCCGTACTGCCAAGCCAACTGCTGTCAAAACGAATCTGAATAAATTCAGTCTGAAAGTTAACAAATCAAATTTTAGAAATAAAAGAAAAAATACTGTTCATTTATTCATCCTATTAATCATGAAATTTGTAAATAATCCCATAATGAAGTCAGTACCACCATTTCAATGAATTAACTAGACTGAATATTTTCTACATAATGTAAATGTTTCAGAATGAAATGCATTCCGAATAATAATAATGCCTTAATAAGTGTATTATCAATTGATTAATGGATCTGAAAAAGAGCTTTCTTTACGATTTAAGGAAAAGCACATGATTAACAAATGAATAGTTTTGTGTTGCCTCTACATTTGTTTTTTTGGCTTTAAGTTTTTTATTTTTATTCAAATAATTATTTCTACACATTTGATATGTATTATGGGTTCACAAAAAGTTTTCTTCATAATTGCTACACAACTTATGGTTCTGAATCATAATTGTGTTTAACCCAAAAAAGTCAGTGTAGCTAATTAGAAACAGGTGTGCAGGAAACTGCAGACTAAGAGTAAAGAACACTGTTCACAGTAGCTTCAAGTGCAGAAGGTTATGGTTTCTTAAAGTATTGATAAACGTACCTTCACACAGTATGAGTTACTTTTATTGATCTTTTGTATCTTTTTAGGTTTGTTTCTTTTTTTGAGTTATAGCTATATCTTCATCAAATATTTCCACATGCCTCCGAGAAAAGGGGGCAGATTGTTGCTGTCAGTGAACTATCTTGATACTCTACCTCTAAAATTTCAAATTTCTACCATAAATTACTTGCAATATTCATTAAAAGTTTTGCCTTTTCCATATTTAGTGCCCTCTAATGATATAAAATGAAACCACCTAAAGATTTGAAAAATGCAAATTATATTTTAATAGTACCAGTCCAATCCAACTATAAAAAATTTTCCAATTATCTTTTTAAATAAAACAACTGCTTTTTCCACCCCCTGATATAGGAGGACTACTTATTGTTGTAAATGCAAACCTCGTGACCTCATTTTACCACAAAAATTTCCAATTTTTAGCATAAACACATTATTTGCAATATTTGTTTAAAAGTTTGCAACTTTCACTTTTTCTACTGTTAGAGGCACAATTTAGTTTTTGGAGATTTAGAAAGTGTAAATTATATTTCATCAATACCTGTCCAACCCAAAATATAATTTTTATTTCTTAAAACAAAAAATATATATCTACAGGTAATCTGTGTATTTACTATGGATTGATTTTTTCATTAATAAAGCATGAGCGACTTCCTCATTAACATCTGATTCTTTAGCAACAATTGGAAAATAAAGTTGCCTTCATTGATTATAGATGGTGCAAGGTCTGCCACATGCAGCAAAAGATATAAAGGTCATATTATGGAAGCAAATTACCATTTGATGGTTGGTTTAAGCTGGTAGAATGCTCGGGCATGCATCTGAAGAGTTGCATGTAAGAGTCCCGCACTAACGTCAATAATTTTTTTCAAGTTATCAGATAATTTATATTTTTTAAAATAGTGTCATATCTAATATATAGAGAAGAATGTGTCTGTTTATGTTTTCAGCTCCATAAAGAGCTAGAGGCAAAAAACTTTCCATAACTTTCCCTTCACCCATGGGAAGTTATAGGCTATGTGCCAACTCTTGGGATCTACCAAAACTAATGCGACTGGTCTGAACTTCTAAAACTTCCCATGTACTTAACATTAGTGATTATTGAAAGTAATTGTTGCCTTTAAGAGGAGAAATTCATGTTCAGAAAAGGAAGAACGTATACTAAGGTGATTGGATTCATTATTCTTGAAGTTAGGTTAGTTCAATGGTTAGTTTTAAATAGTTAAAAATTTAAACAATAATATTTATTCCTTTAACTTTACATAAAAAAGGTATCCTTAGAATAATGCATTTTACATTATATTTTTTTAAATTTAATATACCTAATAGCAAAATTATGACTGCATGTTGTGGTTGTTGTCAACAACTGATATACACTGTGAACAACTGAAATGTTTATTAAGCTTCTAAAAAGCTAAAATCAAATATGCTAGTAGTTTGTATTTCAGTGATTTATAAAATTTTCTGATCAAAATTCAAATACACAATAAGCATTGTTTTAATATTTTTATCTTCTGCCACATAAGGAAATAAATGTCATTTGAATTTAATTAATTAATTTGATACCATTCAGTTAGGGAATTCTGTTCAATTATTAAGATTCATTCAGGAATTCTAAATTTAATATTTTTGAAATTTTTCTGAAATATTATCATATTTTTGCATCTTTAAATTTTTAGAAGTAAATGTTTCCATTAGTAATTTAAAAAAAATTCTGTAAAAAACATTAAAAAAAAGAGATCACATTCTTTGTAAAAGAGACCTTTTTGCCACCCTACTCTGACCTCCACCTTTAAGCAAAAATTTAAACAAGCAATTACACAGTAATGATGGCAGCAAGTAGATTTAAAACATCTTCTGGTAGGCTGCAATTATGAGAAATCCCTTGGCTTTGTCCAAAAGGAGCATAATTGGGTTGGGTTGTTTTACCTCTGAGCGGCACTTTTTTGCACACCATGGGCTAAATGGCCAGGTCACATGGACCCCGAAGGCTCAGAGAAGGTTGGGGGAGGGGACCCACTGGAACAGCTGTTGGGAGACAGATGGTAGCCTCCCGTCAAGGCCATCCAGCGTGTTCTTTAACGTGCACAGGGTATGGCTCTCCCGCACACGGGGCCACGGCTTAACGTCCCATCCGACGGACGGCGGCCTTTCCAAGCCCATCGGTGTCCCCTACTGACCGTGGGCAGGGCGGGGAAATTTTGCGGAGATAAATCTCAACGCTGACCCAGCTGGGACTCGAACCTGGGAACTACAGATTACGAGCCTGGCGCGCTACCGACTGAGCCACCCCCGCCCCAAAAGGAGCATAAGAAGCAGCGAATTGTGTAAATAATAAAGAACACTTAAAAATTTAACAGAAAACAAAACGCCAAAAAAATTATATAAAAGTGCAAATTCAAGGATTACAACTACGTTGAAAACATTAAAAGATGTAAATTTTGAAAGTTTACATGAGTATTATGCATGTAAATTCACCTGTAATTGAATTTGTGCATTAGAACAAAAGTACAATATTAAAGATGCAAAAAAGTGAAAGCTCTATATATAGCAATATTTTATGCAATTCAGGTGTTTAAGTTTCATTATAATTCTTTAAAATAAGAGGTACACACCTGCTTAAGTCCTCTTTGTGTCAGTGCTGAGCATTCAAGATATTTAACAGCTCTAATCTTTGATGCTAATTTCTGTCCCTGTTCTCTTTTGATAGGTGACAAACTTTGTTCTCCTAGCTGTTGTAATGTATCTTTGTCTTCACGTAAATCTATTTTAGTTCCTGAAGAATAAATAGCAAACATTATAAAAATCAAGAAAATATATCAAAAACTAAACAGAAAATGCTATAACAAAGAATTGCTAGCAGAATTGAGTATGGACAGGAGTCTGACAGACTCCATTTTATTCATCATTTTTATGGTCAGCTCTTCACTTTTCTAGAAATTTATATGCTATTTACCTGAGATTACTATAAATGTTAAAATCATTTTGTAGATATGAAATATTAAACTATTGCATATATAATACATAAATAAAAAATGAATAACAAAAAGGAAACTAAATAATTAATTCCAATTAATTAGAATTTTGAACATTATTTTCCACAACAATATTCTTACAGCATGGCCCACTGCCAACTCAAAATTGCTGAAGCAGTATTCATCCTCAATGCATCCATTGGTTATCTTATGAATCAGGGAGAGAAACAGAATCAGGGAGAGAAACAAGTTTTTTATCTTGTGAAATCTTACTTTCCCTTTTTAATATTTTCAGTTAATTTCTTAACCTAATCTACACAATGTAAGCATTTAGAACTGAAATCTTGATGTAAAACATAATAACCATTAGCATGCGATTTTTGGTTCCAAATCCTTAGTTTATTAAAACCTTTAACTTGCATTTAATATTTGACCTGTCATAGCATTAATATTTCTTTCTGTCATATGGACTGCAATCTGTTATAGGTAGGTCAATTGATGTAAAACTATTTACATAAACAAATATATTACTAGTGCACTATATTATATCACATAGGTCTGTAAATGGTAGCTAGGTAGTCACTGGAAGGAGAGCTATGCACCAATCCCCTGTGATGATGCATAGAACCGGCCAGCCCTAGCACCTAATGTCCGACCCCGTCTTCTCATGGTGCGGACCGTTAGTAACTTTCAAAAGAGATACTCTCTTGTGGAAGTGAACGGAAGGGGAGGGCTGCCAGATTAGTGTGGCCTACTGATCTGGACAACTATGGCTACTTTTCTTTTTTTTTCTACCCTGCTGAGGAGTGGTCAACCACACAGGGTCCTGGTGCTGACCATATAAACCCACTGGACTGGACAGATATATGGCTCTGAGCTTGATTGTGGATCCTGATTTTGCTGCACTGGTGGGCTTCTGTGGAGGGAAAATCTTCCACTGTGTTTTCTGTTTGTTTGTGGGTTGACAGCCCCAAGTGAATAGATTCACAGGATATGTTTATCAGCTGGTGGATAATCCTGAGCAGAAGTCATCGCAGGCACCTGAACTCTTTGCTTCTATTGGCATCGTCAAATTCTACATTGGAGGAAGTCTTCCAATGCAGTTGGCTTCAGCCTTTAGTAGTGAGGGAACGGGTCTTTGCCCCATGTCTGCAATTAGGGGGCTGTTTGATATTGTCGGCATTCCCTCTCTCAATAAACATAGTTTCTTTAAACATCCCACTAACCATTTTCTCTCCATAGGTAGTTGGAATGTGAGGACTCTGCACAGAGCTTTTTCTCTTGATGTCCTCACACAAGAATTCCACCGTTATAATTTAGATATTCTCGGCTTGCAAGAGACCAGATGGACAGCTAAAGGTCAGATTCTTAAAAATAATCTTAAATTTCTCTTTTCAGGGAGGAACGATAATAAACATCACCAAGGTGTGGGTCTGCTTCTCAGCAGACACGCTAGCGATGCTCTTCTAGGATATGAGTGCATTAATGAAAGGTTTCTTACAGCAAAATTTCGGACAAGCGTTAAGACTTGAATGTTATCTGCTGTTATGCCCCCACTGAGGATGCCAATGAGGATGAGAAGGATAGGTTTTATGAACAACTTCAGGATATTTTGAATTCTGTCAAGGAGATATTACCCTTGTTCTTGGTGACTTCAATGCCAAAGTTGGTACTGACTCTGACCTTTGGGGAGGAGTAATAGGCCCTTTTGGTATTGGTAGCTGCAATGGCAATGGGCAACGTCTCCTACAGGTAAGTAAACTCAATGGATTCAGAATAACTAACACTTATTACAAACACTGCAACATACATAAGTACACATGGGTTTCACCTGATGGGCTGCATAAGAATATGATTGATTACATATTAATTAACAGCAAATGGGCTAGTTCTGTTAGGAATACCAGGGCATATAGGGGAGCTGAAATTGGATCTGACCATTACCTTGTTAAAAGTGTGTTGCAACTTAAACTTAAAAAGTGTTGTGCTAGGGTTAAAAAATTTACTTTTAATACTGAAGCTCTGAAAGATCCAGTTATAGCCAAAGCTTACCACGATAGGTTACTTAGTCATTATGACAGTCGTGGTTTGCTTACTACTGAAGTTGAGGAAGAATGGGATCATTTTAAACAGGCTTTTTTGGACACTAATAGTACTCTTTTAGGAAAAAAGGTGCAGAAGAGGCAGAATTATCTGAGTGATAAGGCACTTGAGCTTATTTCGGAAAGAAAGAACTGCAGGAATGTCTTTAATCAATACCCTACTAGTCCTAATAGAAAGCATTACAGAGAACTTAATAAACGTGTAAAAGATCAGTTAGCTGCTGATAAGAATCTTTGGCTTGATGGCTTGGCTGACAAAGCCGAGGAAGCAGTTAGACAGCACAACAGCAGAGTGCTGTATCAGATAGTTAATGTTTTGTGTGGTAGAAAACGGACTGGCATACAAGGATTGAAGGATAAACAAGGTAAGATTATAGAAGGGGAGGATTCTGTCATGGCTAGGTGGGCTGAGCATTTCAGTGATGTTCTAAACAATGTAGTTAGTTCTACTCCCATTGTTTGCAATGATGATAGCTGCATTGGTGGCTTTAATGTTGGCCCTATAACACAATCTGAAGTTATTTTGGCAGTTTCTAAACTTAAACTTCATAAATCCCCAGGGGTAGATGAAATTACTATGGAAATGCTTAGAGCTGGGAATGTTTCGGTTACCACTTGGATGACTGAAATTCTGAATATCTTTTATGATAAAGGCATGGTTCCTAAGGATTTTACCAGAGCTATTGTTATCCCTATTTTCAAAAAAGGTGATCACAGTTCTTGTGAAACTATAGGGGTATCAGCCTACTCTCTGTTCCAGGTAAAGTTCTTTCCATGATTGTGCTTAATAGAATTAAGAATCTGGTTGACAGTCAATTGCGTGATGAGCAATGTGGATTCAGAAGTGGTAGGGGATGTGTGGATCAGATATTTTCACTTAGGCAGATTCTTGAGAAATGTTTGGAGTTTCGAAACCTTTGGTTGCTAGCTTTGTTGATTTCAAAAAGGCTTTCGACTCTGTTGATCGTCATAATTTGTGGTTGATTGTGAAATCATATGGTATACCAGACAAGTTAGTTAACATTATGAAAGCTCTCTATAATAACACTGAGTCATGTGTGAGAGTTGGTAAGGCTTGTAGCAATTGGTTTAGCATTACTTCTGGTGTTTGAAAAGGGTGCATTTTGTCTCCTTTTCTCTTTAGCTTGGTTATTGATTATGTTATGCGAAATTCACTTCAAGGGAAAGATTTTGGCCTTAAATGGGCTGGAGATACGAAAATTTCTGATTTAGATTATGCTGATGATTTAGCCTTTTTGGCAAATGATGTTGACAAGATGAACTCTTTCATTCGAGCTGTTGATGAGACTGGTAGTAGAGTAGGTTTGGTTATAAACAGAGAGAAAACTAAAGTGATGAAAATTGGTCAGGCAGGTTGTGATTCAGTTCATCTGAATGGTTGCAGTCTTGAGCAGGTGTCACAGTTTAATTATCTTGGGAGCTATGTAACAGATAATGGTGATGTGCGGCATGAGATTAACAGACGAATAGGGATTGCTACCGGGACTTTTATCATCGGCGACGGCGATGATGATGATGATGATTACATTACTAATTCACCAATTAATTAAATTGAACCTGCAAGATCTTACAAATATCTAAATTCAGGTTGAGAATGCGAAAATCTTTCCCACTTCTTCTTTACAGATGGATAAATACACACAATTAACCCATTTCTTCCCAGTGTTGCGTACAAGCAAGACTTGGGAAGAAATGGGTTAACTATACAAATTTCAGCTCAGTATAAACGAATTCACTATTTCACTGGAAAACTATTAGAAATACCTCAGATCAATAGGAGCAACAACAATTCAAGACCCATGTTGGGCAAGGCCAGATATATGCAGAGTACAGTACGTATATATAAAAGCAGTACAGTAAAAATAAAAGTTAGTTGTTGCTAATCTGGATGAATTCTTTAAGTCACTAGTCATGTGGATGACTCTTGGAAGGCAATAACTAGAACCTATGAGTGAACAAAAACAACATAAGAAATGAACCCTATATATAATAGATAGTTCCCTTTATACAAAAGAATTTGAGATAAATACAATGTAGGAAGCTTATGCTCACAAGATGTTCCCAGAGTATATCTAACCCAATACAAAAGGAATTTTCATATAGCAGTTTTATTAACCCTTCCAGGGTCACCACCAAACACAGACATTGATATGATTGATAGAATGTGCATGAAAAATTGATAGAATGTGCAATGAGAGTTCAAAGACGTCAATAGATTTTTTTTTGTACAACACATGAAACGTTGATTTTAAAAAAAGTGCCATTTGAAACTTTTCTTACATATATCTTTTAAAAATATGTATTTCAAGTCTGAAAAATATTTGCTTTTTTCATTTGATGCATATTTTATTAAACTACATTATAAATATTTTGATAAAGCCATCTGACTGCCATATTTTGGAAGTGCTATATGGTATTACTGATTTGTTTGTTAATACTACTCTATGCTGTTACTCTATGTTACTCTATGCTGAAGCTATCTCCTAATTTGAGCCAAAAGTTTGATTTCTAATATTAAACAAATGTTTTCTTAGTTTCGAAAATCTCATGAAAATTAACCAAAAACTGCTGTTTTCCTATTGCTTTTCGCTTTGACATTTGTTGATTTGTCATTCAGTCGGTTTGTGGATTTGACAAAATGTTGTCCCACATTTTTCGAACACAACGGAGAAACTTAACGATTTAAGTGTCAAATGAAAGTTGTGATGTGTGGAATGTCATAGGCTATAAAAAATTCAATCCCTGTGCTTTCTTCCCCACTAAAAAAGGGAAAAATGTGAAAACTGTTCTCAAGCTATATCTCCAGAATGCGAAGGTCAAAAGTAACTATACGTCAAATGAAAGCTACTGACACAGGGAATGTCATAGGCTATGAAAAATGGATCCCCATGTTTTCTTCCCCCCTCAAAAAGGGGGACAACATGAAAATGATTGCTCCCCTATATCTCCTGAATGCAAGTGCAGAAAGTAATGAGCTATGTGTTCAATGAAAGCTTGTGAGGTGGGGAGTGTTGTAGGCTATAGAAAATGTCCTCCATGCTTTCTTCCCCCCAAAAAAAGGGAAATGCAAAACAATTCTTCTGCTGTATCTCCAGAACACGAATGCTGAAAGTAACAAGATATATGTCAAATGAAAGCCTGTAATGTGGGGAATGTCGTAGGCTGTGAAAAACTGACCCCCATGCTTTCTTCCCCCCTAAAAAAAGGAGACAATGTGAAAATGATTGTTCCTCTATATCTCCTGAATGCGAGTGTGGAAGGTTTAATTGAATGATTGCTCCCCTATATCTCCTGAATGCAAGTGCAGAAAGTAATGGGCTATGTGTCGAATGAAAGCTTGTGGTGCAGAGAGTGTCTTAGACTATAAAAAAGACCCCCTATGCTTACCTCTCCCCTAAAAAATGTGAAACAGTCATTCTGCCACATCATTGGAACGCCAGGGTCTACAGTTACGAATTAGGTGTCAAATGAAAGCTTGTATAATGACAGTCATACATTATTTTGAATTTTGTCTGCACTATTCCCCCAATAAAATGTGGGAGGGGGGGATTTCCGCAGGGGTTGACTTTAACGAGTCGTATCTCAAATTAAAGCTTGTGATGACTGAATGAATGATGAAATGAAGCCCTCAAGCCTGAATCCCAAACAGTGGTAAATATGATCAATGTTTATGAGTCACATATCAAAGTTTTTGAAGATAGGTGTTTTAGTGACAACAAAAAATATAAATTAAAAAAATTAAAAAACTCTCTCTCTTCCTATAGTGCTCTAAAAAGTAGAAAATAATCCTAAAACATATCGATGGTGCAATCAGACACTTAGTTCGTATTTGCTTCAAAGGAAGATAGGGCACTAATTTACCTACTCGACAAGATTGCCAGCACCCTGTCTTCTTTTGAAGTGCATACGAAACTCAGTGACTGATTGCACTATTGATATGTTTTAGGATTATTTTCTACTTTTTAGGGCACTATAGGAAGATAGTTATTTTTTAAAATTTTTAATTTATATTTTTAAAAACTGAAGAATTTGGAAGTAATCGTGAAATACATAACTATTTTTGTTTCTTTGTTATTTGCTTTTTCTGCCTTAAAACTATTTCAGTATGTAGAATTATTTTTATCATTCATCCCCACATTCAACAGTGCTCTCTGCTACTGAAACCAAGATAAGTTACTTAGTCATTATGACAATCATGGCTTGCTTACTACTGAAGTTGAGGAGGAATGGGACCATTATAAACAGACTTTTCTTGAAACTAAGAGTACTCTTTTAGGTAAAAAGGAGCAGAGAAGGCAAAATTATTTGAGTAATAAAGTACTGGAGCTTATTTGTGAAAGAAAGAACTGCAGGAATATTCTTAATCAACACTCTACTAGTCATAACAGAAAGTGTTACAAAGAGCTCAATAAACATGTCAAGGATCAGTTAGCAGCTGATAAGAATCTTTGGTTAGATGTTTTGGCTGACAAAGCCGAGGAAGCAGTTGGACAGCACAACAGCAGAGAGCTGTACCATATAGTTAATGTTTTATGTGATAAAAAAAAGGACAGCAATATAGGGATTGATGGATAAACAAGGTAAAGTTATAAAAGGTGAGGATTCTGTTATGTCTAGGTGGGCTGAGCATTTCAGTGATGTTCTAAATAATGTGGTTAGTTTTGTTCCCATTTTTCCAATGATGATATATGCATCACCAGTTTTAATGTTGGTCCTATAACACAGTCTGAAGTTAATTTGGCTATTTTTAAAATTTAAACTATTTCTACTATTTTGACTATTTTTACATAAATCCCTAGGAGTAGATGAAATTACTACTGAAATGCTTAGAGTTGGAAATGTTTCTGTTATCACATGGCTGATAGAAATTATGAATATCTTTTATGATAAAGTCATTGTTCCTAAGGATTTTACCTGAGCTATTATCCTTATTTTTAAAAAAGATGTTTACAGTTCTTGTGATAACTATAGGGATATCGGCCTCTTTCTGTTCCAGGTAAAGTTGCTTGCATGATTCTGCTTAATAGAATTAAGAATCTGGTTGATGGACAATTGCATGATGAGCAGTCTGGATTCAGAAGTAGTAGGGGATGTGCAGATTATCAGATATTTTCACTCAGGCAGATTCTTGATAAATATTTAGAGTTTCAGAAACCTTTGGTTACTAGAATTGTTGATTTCAAAACGGCTTTTGATTCTGTTGATTGCCATAATTTGTGGCTGATTGTGAGATCATATGGCATACCAGATAAGTTAGTTAACATAATGAAAGCTCTCTATAGTAACACTGACTCACATGCGAGAGTTGGTAAGGCTTGTAGCAATTGGTTGAGCATTGCTTCTAATGTTCAACAAAGGTGCATTTTGTTTCCTTTTCTCTTAAGTTTGGTTATTGATTACGTTATGCAGAATTCACTGAAAGGGGAGATTATGGCCTTAAATGGTCTAGAGATAAAAATTCCTCATTCAGATTATGCTGATGATTTGGCCCTTTTGGCAGATGGTTCTGATGAAATGAACCCTTTCATTAGAGCTGTTGATGAGACTGGTATAAGAGTAGATTGGTGATAGAGAGAAAACTAAAGTGATGAAAATTGGTCAGGCAGGTTGTGGTTCAGTAAATCCTAATGGTGGTACCCTTGAGCAAGTGTCTCAGTTTATCTTGGGAGCTACATAACAGATACTGGTGATGTGTGGCATGAGAGAAACAGAAGAATATGGATTGCTGTTAGGACTTTTAAGAATCTATGAAGCGTGTGGAGAAATAGGCATATACACCTAAAGATCAAAATTAGGCTGTATAGTAGTGTGGTTCTTTCTAGTGTTATGGAATTGAAACTTGGACTTTTTGCAATTAAGATAACAGGAAACTTGATGCCTTTTATTCTAGATGCTTATGCAGTATCTTGAGCATTAGGTGGTTCAACTTTATAAGTAATGATGAGGTTAGGCGAAGGAGTAAGCGACCTCCTTTGTGCAGCATATTGTGTAGAGACTATTGATTTGACCGTGTTGTCCATAAGCATAACTATAGATCAGCAAATAGGGTTATGAACAGTGTGCCTAAAGGCCTCAGAAAGAAGGGGTACCTAGGATGTAGTGGACAGACAATGTGAAACAGGACCATGTTAAATTGGTCTACAGTGGCCAGATGCATCAGATGTAGCTCAAGACAGATGCATTTGGAGAACTAAATTGCACTATCTGGTTGGACCTCTAGCCCATGGCTGCTTGAGGACAATTGATTGATTGATTGATAGCAGCCAGAAATCCAATTTTTTACCTCTTACCTTAACATAGGACACATTTAGGACCACATGCACAAGTCTGCACACCCATCCATTTGGAATATGCCAATTATATAATTTTCATGTTCCCATAATTATGGTTCACATTATAAAACATTTAGTACCAAAGGACCCTGTTTGGGCATATATTTCATTACAATGTAGGACCCCATGAGCCTGAGTTTCCCCAATGAGAAACCAAAGCTGTGGAGCATGTCTCATATCACTCATGCTGTGTGAGAGTGAGTATTGTCCTGAAGGACCACAACACCTTTGCAGTGAACAAGTGCAGACTGTTTTTGTAGCAGTGCATGTGCAATTCATTGTAGCTGTGCCAAGTAGACATCTGCAGTGATTGTTTGGCCAGTAGCCAGAAGTTCATAATGGATGTTACCGGTTGTAGTCCACCAGACCACAACAAAATTTTCTGTTGGTGGATCCTGGGCTTCGATGTGTGCAGTACAGGTTCACTGGATGACAAACAATGATATAAATGCTTTGTGTTCCTATAGACCTATAATAATTATTAAAGACTTGCAAATTTTCCATTCAACTCGATGAATCAACTCTACCAAATAACGAAGCTCTACTCTTATCATATGTACGATTTATAAAAGAAGAAAAAATTCATTAAGAGTTATTATATCACTACATTATTTAATCACTACATTATGTAGTATAATTAAATATATACATAATGTAGTGATTCCCACCCTTTTCTGGACCATCGCCCCCTTTAGAAGAGAACAAAAATTCAACGCCCCCTAGTCCATAATAGTTAATTTTATATGAAATATTAAAATATTGTTGCATATTATCTGTACCTAATTTATCTGTTTATTTATCTATTAAAAATCATAAAGCAGAAATTAATAAAACGACAACCATATTACAATAAAATTGTTTATTAAAATTTTAAAAATAAACACAGAATCAATAAGAAACAAAAAATAATGAGATAAATACAAAATTAATAATAAATAAAAAAAAATAATGTAATGGTTGAGGCTGGTGGAGTGTTAACAATTTGTTAATGTCGGGTTCCAATTTCGTTAACATCAATCGCAGATCGCTACGTTCAGTGATGTGTAGTGTGTTCCTCTTCTTTGACAGTATGAAAATTGGTCGGGCAGGTTGTGATTCAGTTAATCTGAATGGTTGCAGTCTTGAGCAGGTGTCACAGTTTAATTACCTTGGGAGCTGCGTAACTGATACTGGTGATGTGCGGCATGAGATTAACAGACGAATAGGTATTGCTGCCGGGACTTTTAAGAATCTATGGAGATTGTGGAGAAATAGGCGTATACACCTAAAGACTAAAATTA
This sequence comes from Ryuthela nishihirai, assembly GCA_038380435.1. NCBI lineage: Eukaryota > Metazoa > Arthropoda > Arachnida > Araneae > Heptathelidae > Ryuthela > Ryuthela nishihirai. The sequence continues at coordinate 19,850,767 of JAWZYU010000009.1, forward strand.
GACTGTATAATAGTTTGGTTCTTTCTAGGGTTAGTTATGGTAGTGAAACTTGGACGCTGTGTAAGCAAGATAACAGGAAACTAGATGCTTTTGATTCTAGATGCTTACGCAGTATCTTGGGTATTAGGTGGTTTAACTTTGTAACTAATGATGAGGTTAGACAAAGGAGTCTGCAACCTCCTTTAAGCAGCATATTGTGCAGAGAGAGACTCCGCTGGTTTGGCCATGTTGCCCGTATGGATAATTATAGATTGGCGAATAGGGTTATGAACAGTGTGCCTAGAGGCCTCAGAAGGAGGGGGAGACCTAGGATGCGGTGGGCTGACAATGTCAAACAGGACCTTGTTAGAATTGGTGTACAGTGGCCGGATGCAGCAGATGTAGCTCAGGACAGATATGCTTGGAAAATTAAACTGCGCGGTCTGGTTGGACCTCCGTAGCCTTTGGCTGCTTGAGGATGATGATGATGATGATGATGTACTATTGCCCACATTCCAGGGTAGAGAACTGGTATTGATTTTTGAAGCCAGAATTCTTGGTATCCATGTTTGAATTTTACTTTGAGTTATTCGTTAGTCGTGAGTTCTAAGAGTTCCTCTTCCAAATTTGATGATTCTTCAGTATCTGTGTTTGCGAAAGGATCTAAAACCCAACTCGGTATATTCATGTTTAAAATATCTTGGAAACGCTCCGTAAAATCAACATGAAGAACTTCCAAGTGTTGGCAGTAAGTAAGTAAATCTTCCAGTTTTGCAGAGACTGCTGATAATGTGGGAAAGTGGTTGTATTCACCTCTATCTAGATTTCGTTTGAATAGAAGAAGTTTTTCCGCAAAAGCAGCTATGACGTTTTTTGTTTTAATTAAATTCAACTCATCATCTTGCAATTGTAAATTAACTTGATTAAATATTTTAAACAGGTCTGTCAAATAAGCGATGTCATTTTTTTACGTAATCAGGTTTTTGCGCAATTTTTCGTCTGTCTTCAAGAAAGTCCAGTACTGAGTCAAATAGATTGAAAAAACGATTCAGACAAACACCTTTAGAGAGCCAACGTACTTCTGTGTGCAGCAGCAAGCGATTGTAATCTTCATCATTTTCATTACAAAGCTTACCAAATAATCGGTCATTCAATGAATTGCTTCTAATCTTATTGATTGCTTTAATAACGTAATGGAGCGACGTATGCAGACGTTCATTCAAATTTTTTGCAACCAAATGCTGACGATGAATAATACAATGTACAGCGAGTACATTTGGTACTGCTTGTTTCAAATGCGCAATGAAACCCTTATGACGCCCTGTCATTGTTGGAGCACCATCAGTAGCAGCAGACAAAATATTGCAAATAAGAATTTCTTTCTCTTGAAAATACTTTTGCATGGTATTAAATATAGATTCTCCCTTTGTATCAGATTCCAAATTTTTAGCAAATAATAACTCTTCATGAATTTTTTCTTCTTTTATAAATCGTACATATGATAAGAGTAGAGCTTCGTTATTTGGTAGAGTTGATTCATCAAGTTGAATGGAAAATTTGCAAGTCTTTAAGTAATCACAATGATATTTCAACGTCTTTTGTCATTTCATCTATTCTTCTTTGCACTGAATTATTACTGAGAGGAATTTTTTTGATGATATCTGACGGTGTCTTATGATGAAGAACAGTTTTTAATATCTCTTTGACTGCAGGCAAAATTAATTCCTCGCCAATTGTGTGTGGTTTTCCTGCTTTTGCGATTAACAATGAAACGTTATATGAGGCTCGTAGTCCATCATCATCTTGTTTAGAAGACGACGTAAAAACGTTTGACATAGTTGGCTGTTTTAAATATTGCTTTTCCAGTTCTTGAAAATAAGATAAATCTTTGTTCTTCTTATCAGCATGCATTTTATTTAAATGCTCTTGTAGCCTAGAAGGTTTCATAGCTTCATTTGAAAAAACTTTTCGGCAAATTAAACACATAGGTAATGATTGGTTTGTAGGAGAGTACGTAAATCCATATTTCAAATACTCAATACTGTACTGCTGGCATTTCTTTTTAGATGTAGATTCAGACATTTTCAAATACAAATTAACTTCTCAACAGATTTATAGATAGTTATAAAAATAGTGTTTATAATGACTTCTAACACTTATCACTCATGACTATTTATCACGGCGAAGCACATAAAAATAATAAAACATTCCTAGAGCTATCGCTTTTATAGATTTGATTTTGTGCACACATTAACTTGTATGTTTGCGATGCCGGCGCACTTGCTCCGTAAACAAGTCATTTCAAGCTCCCATATTCTTGTCGAAACATGTTAAATTGCATGAACTGCGTGTTTGCCTACAACTTGCAAGGACTTGTCACCGTCAATCTATTCTAAACTAAAACAAATTAGGTATAAGTATACCTAATGCTAATTTAAAAATGCTTATTAACACAATAACAATAAGATAATTTACATAGCTAGATAAAATATTTATCCATGAAAACAGGTATTTTCAAAGTATTTTATTATATTAAAAAAATAATTATAAAAAAAATATTAAATATAATAAATTTATTATTATATTATTATTGCATCAAGGTTGATTTGCCTATCAGGATGGACACACATGTCCAACATAATAAGCCTGATATAGTAGTGCATGAAAAGGTATTGAATGAGATTACAATTATTGAAGTAGGAATAACATCTCAGGATAACCTGCAGACAGTAGAGGTTGAAAAGTAGAGAGGAAGTATGATCTGCTGGCTAATGAGTTGAGCCTAATTCACAAGTGTAATGTTAATATTATACCTTATGTTCTGACGTGGGATGGTATTGTAACTACGTACCATAAAGCATACTCAAAGCGACTTGGAGTGGGAAAACATATTGAAGCTTATATCCAATCTGTGATCTTGAAGAGAACTTTTGAGAGCATCTCAGTCGACTTCAGACGTACCAGATGCTAGTAGGCGGTAGCAGGGAACTTATTGTCCAAGCTGCAGTTGAAAAGCTGTACATGACGGATGAGGTAGTGGATGACCAGAATCACCAGGAAGACACCACAGAATAGAAGAGATAAAAAGGTTGTCACAGAAAATTCCATTAAATTTATTTATTTATTTGACCGCCCCTCTTGACTGCCTCAACGCCCCACATTTGCCTCTGGATCCGCTACTGCCCCCATGGAAGGCTCCAGCGCCCACTGGGGGGCAGTATCGCCCCCGTTGGGAATCTATGCTATAGACAATCCATTTTTCATTGCATATCACAACCAGTCCAAAAATGGCTTGTTCTTGTGGCATGAAAGCAGTGACGAGCAGATCATAAGATGCTGGAATTTGTTGTTGGCAGTAAATTCATGTGGAATCCATTTACTCAGCTTCCAGACTTTTCCTAGGCAATGTAAATGCAAACAAATGAATTTGTTGCTTACATGGAACCTTTCTGTAAACTCTTGGCACATATGACATGAATCCAACTCGATGCTGGCCTTCAGTTCATTGATATCAGTGACAATCATTCTTCCCTCACGGGGGTGCACTTTGAAGTGTATCATCGCCTGACACAAATTTTTTGAACCACCTTTAGGCTGTCCATTTGCTCACTGTGTTCTCTTGAAATGCCATCCATATCATATAGGCTGCTTATGCTGCTTTAGATCTCAGTTTGAACTCATAAAGTAAGCATGCTCGAATAACTTTATTCAATGCAGACATATTTTCATCACCCTTCCCAATTTCACCAAACCAATTTTCATACTTGCTACACATCAGCTGACAGCATGCCACGTGCTTCAACTGTGTATCAATGCATGCACCACTTGCAATTGTGCTTCCATACTTTTTATTGAAATGATAACATTGCAAACTGCATGAACTTATTTGGTTACCCAATAATGTACATACTTTCTGTTAGGTGGTTAGATTTTTTAATATTTAAATAAAATGCTACTTACATATGCAATGTTTCAAAATATATTATTTTAAGTAAAACAATTCTTATATTCTTTATAAAATTAGTTAATATGAAAATGTAATATGCATATGCTTACCTACAAGAATGATAGGGGCATCAGGGCAGTGATGTTTTATCTCTGGATACCACTTGGAAGTTACATTCTCAAAAGATGATGGGCTTACCACACTGAAGCATATGAGGAAGACATCAGTCTAAAAATACAATGGACTATTATTAAAAATGAATTTACTTGCATTTCACTTTTTTTTTTGCATTATATAAAACCTGTTGATTTGGCAAACTGATTTTTTACATATTACTGATTTGTGTAAATGAAACAGAAACATTATGTAAAACAGCAACCGTTCATTAAAACACACAAACAATAAAAAGCCCTGTTTGATCTAGGGGTTAGCACACTTGACAACTAAGACAGAAATATATTTCTAGTTATCTCCATCCTTTATGCAAGGCAGTATCTTTAAAAAAAAAATCACTTATAATGTATAATGTAACTATGAGAAAGTAAGGAGCATAAACATTCTGTTGTCTTCTGCAGTATGAAAAGTTGAAGAACCTCTGTCATGACCCTGTGCATATGTTTATGTGCAATATGACAGGAAGCTCACAATTATGAGTGAATTGTTCTCATGTGGTAATGCAGATGTATTTTATTATTTGAGGTGATAAGTTTTAATACAAAACTGAGGAACCATTAAATGACTGTTTTAATTGCATTATACAACTGTAACCTCTATTTCCAGTTACATGCGACTTCATAAAAAAAAAAGCAAAAAAAAATATGCTGTTGTCACTGGAATCATTTGCACATGACCTCCAATACTATATGTAGTAATGATTTGGTGTGATTTGCTGTCACTGCATTCAACCTTTATGGGTGTTGCAATTTTTGTGTCCATGAGTGTAATAAATTGGCAATCTGAATGAAAGGTACAATGAAGACATCAGAGACTGAAGATATTTAACTTAGCTTTTATAGATATTTCTATACCAAATTTTCTGATTAATTTGCAAATACCATTAAATGGGTATTTCCATGGAGAACCAACCATTTCACAGCACAGAAAATTACAGGTTATTGTCTTGCAAATGTGGATACTCATAGGATAAAAAAAAATACATTTTGAGGAAGGAATATTTGTTAGTTCATAATTTACAGAAACATAAATGTATTAAATGAAAACAAAAAAAGATAAAAAAAAATGTATTTAAGGCTTATCTTAAAATGTGATACAATTAAATCCAATTCCAAAAGATTTATTTTCAAAACTAAACATGAATAATAACCTTAATACTGCACAGAATAAATTAGTCACAAAATCACCAAATATTATCAGTATAAAAAGAAAAACATTCATGAATTTTGGACTTTCATTTGCTGGGACTCTCTAGCATGAAGTTTTGCATGAGGTGCAATACTCTTTTAACTCTTCCCAGGTCCAGCCTGAAAAACTGATTTACATCAAGAGGTCCAGCTATTTTTCCATTCTGATCAGGCAAAAAAAAATTAACTTTAGAACTTTTCTGCCATATAACTAATGAAAGGAATTATGGAATGTCATATGCCAAATTAATCAGCATTTAATTCTGGATTTTCTGAAAATACAATATTTAACAAAAAAGACTAGATTTATTTTAAAAGAGCTTTTTTAGAGTCATGTAGTAGAAAAATGCATCTGGCAACACAAATAAAAAATTATTAAAAACTAATACACAGCAATGATTACAATGCACATGAATAAAATGGCTACATATTTCTAAATAAGAAAAAATTTAATTTTCTTATTCCAAGTAAATATTTCTCCCACTTTGTAATTTTTTCTCGGTACCATACTTTGAGAAAATTCCAGGCTTTTAGCTAAATATTCTGAGCCAGACAAACAAGTCAACTTTAGAATTCTTTTAAAATATAATTAACAGAAATAGGTCACATAACATATACAAAACTAAACAGAATTTAATTAGGAATTTAATAAAAATAAGTAATTTAAACAAATATACAAGAATATTAATTTTAATAAACCCTTTTCAATGTGATATGGTGAAAAAAATAGATTGGACTATACAATTAAGACTTAATTTTTGAAAACCTGATAAATATAGTTAAAGTATATATTAATCGAAAGGAAATTTCCTCCCAAATAATATATTTAACCTGAAACATGATTTTTATTTCTTTTAATGATTCCTTTCAGTATCATATATTTTAAACATGGCCAGTGTTATACAAAGTGATTTGGACTTCTCACATTCACGTATTTTCTGAACTGCTTATGAATGTAAAAAAACTTCGTTTTTTTTTACTAAACATTATGAATTTTTTCTTTGGATGATGAAGTTTGGCAGAAAGGTTTGTGCACCAAAGCAAAAAAAAAATGTTACATTGTCAGAGTGGCACAGCCATTACTTAGGGGGGGGGGGGTTAAAATCATTCAATTTAAACAAAAACTCACAATTTTTTCAAATGAAAAAAAAAAGTGGGGGGAGGGGGGTTGTTGGGTTGTTTTACCTTTGAGTGGCACTTTTTTGCACACCATGGGCTAAATGGCCAGGTCACATGGACCCCGAAGGCTCAGAGAAGGTTGGGGGAGGGGACCCACTGGAACAGCTGTTGGGAGACAGATGGTAGCCTCCCGTCAAGGCCATCCAGCGTGTTCTTTAACATGCACAGGGTATGGCTCTCCCGCACACGGGGCCACGGCTTAACGTCCCATCCGACGGACAGCGGCCTTTCCAAGCCCATCGGTGTCCCCTACTGACCGTGGGCAGGGCGGGGAATTTTGCGGAGATAAATCTCAACGCTGACCCAGCTGGGACTCGAACCTGGGAACTACAGATTACGAGCCTGGCGCGCTACCGACTGAGCCACCCCATGGGGGGAGGGGGGCATTTACAGTGAGTTTAGTGGGAGGGGGAGGAATTCTCCGAAATTGTTGTCCCCCATGAGAACTGATTTCTTGCCAAGGAAGTCCATTTTGTTTCTGTTATCCAAGATCTCTTTCATTTTCAGAATGTGATGCCCCATCGTTCACTTTTGCTTTACCTTAACCAGTTTTGTTTAATTTACGTTATATTTATCATTTTGGGGATTTTTATTTCCTTTTTGGCATCACAGCGCTCATTTCCAAGAGTTGTGAGTTGCGCATGCGCAACTCCGATCTTCCGACTGTCTTCCGTTAAAACGCGTGCCAAGGACACGCCCCCTCTTGCGTCATAGCGTTCGTCATTTTATGTTAATGTCTTTCCCGACATGCATCCGGCTCTTGTTTTAAACCGGTGACTTGCGAGTCACAGTGGGCAGTTAGTGCAGAAGCACTAAGAGCATAGAGTGCAGAGGCACTCAGGAGTGAGGAGTTGTGTAGAGTGCCTAGTGCACGGAGTTGTAAAATAAGAAAGAAGGGAGAGTGATGTCTTGGTGAGTTGATTTTGGAAATAAATCTGTTTGTTATTTTAAACCTTTTGAGTCTGTACAATTTTTTCTCTTCAGCAATGCAAATTTAAATTAATGGTATTTTGACAATCATTTTTTGATTCTTACTCATTAACGCTCGCTGGCATTTTGAACCCTACTTTAAACTTAGTCTACTTTTTTGGCAATTTGTTAATTATTGCCTGGCGCCCGTATCAGCTATCTGGAGCATAAAACTAATTGGATCAAAAGAAGGATCAAACTTTAAAGCATTATTACATTTATTTGGAGCGTTACAAGAAAGTGATACAAGCTCAAAGTTTTTTTTTACTAAAATAACCAAGAAATAATTTTTTAAAAATACATATAACCTAATGGGATGTTAAAAATATCCGCAACAGTTTTTAAGCTGGCCATCTGATGTAGCATAACTCAGAAATATCGATATATCAACTGACAGAAAAATCGATAATTTACAGAAAAAAAAGTAGATCCGCAGAAATGGAAACTAAGATTTAATTATAAAAAAAAGATGTAGAATATTAACTTTATGCAGTGAGTTTATAATCTAATTTGTTGGGAGGAAGTTTTTAACTTAAATCAGCAATGTAAACAACTTGCCGTGTGAAGGAAGTCCTTTCAGCTTCCATATCCAATACCTCATTCATTATCAGGAAACAATACAAGATCAAAGTTTTTTACAAGAAAAGAATGAAATAATAGAAGAAATATTAACAAAAAACCTAATGTGATATTAAATAATATCCACAGTGACTTGTAAAGTTGTTCATCAGATGTAGCATAACCCCAAAAGATCGCTAGATGAAAAAACCCGATAATTTGCCGAAATAAATCTACGGAAATAAAAATGAAGGTTAACACTGACTTGATAGATGTGGTCACATTATCCTATATCCAAGAACTATTTCTGTAAACATTCACTAAAGAGTCACTTTATTGCATGTGTGAGCAATAACAAGGTAATTGCACTCAACTGCACCTGGTATCTGACCTACTTTAGACTGCAGGAACTTTGGAACTGCAACTCAGTTTGCTTTCTAAGGAAGCTTTCGTTACACTTTTGATCTGAAGGGCGAGAAGATGCATATAATGCTAGAATATATGATAAAAATAATTCTAGTAATAGTGAAGTAGACTTTTGGCAGAAAGGAGAGCGTAAAATGGTGGTACGTACTTTGCAATTACTTCCAAAAACTTTCATTTTTAAAAATAGCAGTTTCTTTTAGTTAATTTATAAATTTTGAAAACTTCAAGGAAAAATTTGTTGATAATAGTTAAATCAAAATTGTGAGCTTAAATCAGGTGATTTCTTCAGCATAGAGTAACGTTATCAAAACAAATCAGCAATACCGTATGGTACTTCTAAGAAATGCAAACCAGATGGCTTTAACAAGTTATTTATGTTATAGTTTAATAAAATATGCATCAGTTAAAAAAGAAAATATTATTTTTCAAACTTGAATTGTGTATTTTTAAATGTGTCTAAGAAAATTTTCAAATGGCAATTAAAAAAAAAATCGAAGTTTCAAGTGCTATACCAAAGACATGTATTTATGTCCCTGACCTTTCATTTTGGATTCTGTCAATGTCTATGTTCGACAGTGACCCGGGAAGGGTTAAGAGCATTTTATTCACTGAAACCAGAGATAAGAGAGAAACTGTAAGTAGATAACATAAAACGTCAGAAGTAAAATAATCAATGGTATACATAAACACAATATTTTAAAAATTATTCAGGCACAAATACACTGAGATGCCAAGTAATTAGATACATCTATGTAGTAATGTGTTGCACCTCCTTTGGTCAATAGAACAGTCCGAATTTGTCAGGGCACAGAACTTACAAGATGTTGGATGCATTGTGCAGGAATGTTGTACCATGCTGAAACGAATGTCTTGTGCAGTTGCTGAAAATTGAACGGCAACACAGTCTCACTGCGAACAACCCTTACCACACCTCATCCCAAAGATGCTCAATAGGGTTTAGATCTGGTGACTATGCAGGCCAATGAAGCAAGGAAAACTCATCAGCATGTACCTGGAATCATTCCATGATGATACGACCTTGTAAGCAGGTGCATTATCATGCTGAATGTGTCCATCCAAGTGAGGATAAATTGTAGCCATGAAGGGATGGATGAACTTGGTCATCAATGATGTTCAAATACACTGTAGAGTGCAGATGTACTTTGATGGTATCAGAGGGCCTAATGTGTGCGAGGAAAATATTTCCCACATCATCACACCACCACCGGCCTGTACTGCTGACACCACACAAGATGGCTCCGCGGCCTCAAGTTGTTTGCATCAAATTATGATCCTTCTATGATGTAAAAGGAACCTTGATTCATCTAGCCAGGCTACCTTTTTCTAGTCCTCAATGTTCCAGTGTCAATGCTCCTGTGCCTACTGGAGATGCACTTTCGTGTTCTTCACTAACATCAGCACTCGACATGGTCAGCAGTCATTGTAGCCCATTTGCAACAAGTTTTGATACATTTGGAGATGACCTTCTGCACACCAATGTTTATTTCTGCTGTAATTTGCCTGATTGTGGCCTGTCTGCTGGCTTGCATGATTCTTGCCAATCTCCTTTGACCCCTCTGATCCACAAGCTGTTTTTGTCCACAGGATTGCCTATCACTTGTGATGGTTCACCCATTCAGTTTTACTTAATCAGTTTTACTTTATTTACATTATAATTATTATTTTGGGGCCTTATATTTCAGTTGAATCGTTTATTTTTCCTCACCTGTAGTGGTAGAGAGAGGGAGTTGTGCATGCACAACTCCAATTTTTGATTGACAGCTGATAATGCATGCAGAAGGACATGCCCCTTCTTGCATCATAGCTAACACAATCATCATTTTATGCAAATGTGACTTCTGCCAGCATGCTATGCACATGTCAATTTGCATGCCAGATGTAAGTTATGTTAAGTCACAAGGCTCAATGTAGTCAGTATTAGGTGAGAAGCTAGTTACTGTGAAAAATTTAGCTTTTTTTTTGTAAGGAGTTGCTTTTGTGATGAAAAGATTCTTGGTGTTCTAGATTTTTTGAATAAACATTATTTGTCTTATGAAATAGTTTTGGTTTTATTTTTTTCTTTTGAGCAGTTTATTAAGATTTGATTAAAGTTTAAGGTTTATATTCACAATCAGTAATTTAAGTTCTTTTCTACAGTAATGCCACTAGTAAGAAAAGAACCCTCATTTAATTTAATTGGCAAGAGAAATTGCCTGGTGCCCAAGCTATCCAGTAACCTAATAACATATTTTCTGAGTGTTACACACTAGTATTTTTTTGCTTTTCACACCATTCTAGCCAAACCTTGAAATAGTCATGCATGAAAAGCACAGGAGGAGAGCTGTTTTGGAGATCTAGAAGTGGCAAGACTAGCAAAAAGTATCATGCCTCATTCAAAGTCGCTTGTCACTCATTTTGCATATTCTGAAGCTCAATGAGCTGGTCTGCCTGATTTATACTATACATTGCAGTCACATGATGAAATACATGTTGAAATGAACCATTTATGTGACAAAGGGAAATTTATTGTGTACCTAATAAACTGGCATCTCAGTGTATACTGATATTATGAGCACAGGGCTAATTATTTTGATCAAGGGTATCAAAATACAAATTATCATGGACACTTTTGCATGCAAATTGCTTCTTGGGTCTTAAAATTTAAAGAAAGTCAATTTAAATGGAAATTTTGAATTAATTAGGTTTTATTGTATTATATTTTTGCCCCCATTTCTCTGTTTTAATATTTAATGGCTGTGAAAAGCCATATTACAAAATGATATTTATATTATTATATACATCAATAGTAAAAAAAAAAAGTTAGGTGTGCAGTTTCGCTGAAAACAAAGTAATTAAATACATTGTTAGCAAGTTATATAGCAATCACAGAAAACTACCAATATAAGATTCCTAAAATAAACTGATTAACAGCGCATTTATAAAATAAACAAAATATCAGATTTAAAATAGTTTTGTAAAAAACCTTTAAGGTTGACCAATACTGCTGTTTTTCCTTTCACGACTCTAAAAATAATGCACAATTTATGAAGGTTTGTTAAAAATATAAATTAACCCTTACAATGCCAAACCTGAAAAACTGAATTGTACCCTGCAGACAGGCATTTTTTTTCTTCAACTGTGTTCAAGAGGAAAAAAAGTGAACTTTACAACTTTTTTTGCCAAACAACTACTGAAAGAAATTATGGGCATGTTGTATACCAAATTAATCGGCATTTAATTCCGAATTTTCTGAAAATAAAATATTCAACAAAAAAATGATTAGTTTTGTTTTAATAGGATTTTTATACATGAATGTAATAAAAACTGCATCTGGCAATGCAAATAAAAATTTATTTAAAAAAAAAATTTTTAATGCATATGAATAAAAATGCTATTTATTTCTGAAAAACAATTTTTTTACTTCAAATATGAAAATTACTATTTTTATAATTTTTCCCCAGTACCATACTTTGAGACAACTCCAGGCTTTTCAGTCAAACAAGTCAGCTTAGGAATTTTAAAAAAATTAAAAATGAACAGAAATAGGTCAAGTTGTATAGTAAAAGAAAGAACATTAAATTGGGATTAAGAAAAATGACAAAAATTAAAAAAAAAAACAATAGGTAACACTAAAGTAGTTTTTAATTGCAAAATATACTAAAATAATGTAAAATTGTATATGGCTGTATTTTTTTTTTTGCAATTCACTGAAAAACTCCAATAACGAAAAAAAAATGTTTCCTTAGCATCTGACTTTATTTTATTCAGAAACAGATGGTCAGATGGTTAAAAAAAATAACTCAATTAAGTTGCTGGAGCTCTCAGCCAGCTAGTGGGGGCTGTTCTGAAGATAGAACAGCTTCTGCAGCAAAGGCATCATTTGGGCTGTGCTAATAGCAGTTTGAGCAAGAGAATGGGCTTTTTTTCTGAAACATCAAGTTGAGCAATAAATTAAAAAAATTAGCACTTTTTAGGAGCTCTGAAATGTCTATTTTTAATAAAAAAAAGTTAGCTCAAACTTTAATATTGTAATGGTGTAGTGCTGTTATATTCTAAAGTTCTCAGAAGTTACATTGCTTCAAATTTGACTTTCAGTAATAAAATAATGTTTAAAAAAAGGGAGGGGGGGGGGGAATCCATTCTCTCAAAATGACAAATTAGAGAAAATTGATGTAAATGTTTATGGAACACCACACAACAGAGAATAGATGAAAATGTTAATTTCTCGTTTCCTGTACTCCATTTTCTCATTTTTGCTTTCTTCTTCAGAAAAATAGGCTTAAGAATAAAATCCATTAAATGCAAAGTCAGATTCTGCAGTGCATTTGCTTCATTTTGAGGTTGTTTAGTAAGAATTTCCAAAAATGTTCATTGCATTCAAGTGTCTGATTGCAGAGAATAGATACAAATATCGTCCCTTTCCTCCAATGTATTCCGTCAATTTCCTTCGTTTGCTTCCAACAAAAAAAAACATATAAAAATTATATTTTATTCAGTGTCAGATTATTGAGAACAATGATAGTCCTGTGCAGTTTAGTCTCCTGAAGTGTATTCCTTTAAATTAGAATTGCTCCTATTGAAAGGAACAAAAAGGAATAAAAAACATAAACATGGTTTCACAAATGTCAGATTACCAAGTTTAGATGTGAATATTATTTTTTGCCCTTTCCTCCAATGTGTTCCATTAATTTCCTGTTGTTTTGTTCAAACAAAAAAGGTTATAATAATTACATTTTATTGAGTGTTGGATTACTGAGAATAATGATAGGCTTGTGGTGCTATCTCCTGAAGTGTATTCCATTGAATTCCAGAATGTCTTCCTATTTCCACATTTAGTAGCAAAAGAAATATATAGAAACATAAAAATATGGTTTAACAAATATCAGATCATAGAGCATAGAAGTAAATACTGCATCTTTTCTCCAATGTGTTCTGTTAACTTCTATTCTTTTGTTCATATAGAAAAGACTAAAAATAATCATTTTATTGAGTGTTAAATTAGTGAGAATAATTATACTCTTGTGCAGTTTATCCCCCTGAAATGCATTCCTTTGAATTCCAATTGTTCCATTTAGTAAGAATAGAAAGGTATAAAAATATTAAAATCTGGTTTAACATTGGATTACTGTATATTGATATGAATATTGCTTCTTTTCCTTTTTCCTCCAATTTGTTCCATTCAAAAGAAAAAGGATGATAAAAATTGTGTTTGAGTGTGGGATTAGAGAATAACAATAGCTCTCTGCAGTTGTCCTTTGTGTGGTGTATTTCTCTGAATTCCAATCGTTCCATTTGGTAGGAAGAAAAAGACAAAATTCTGGTTTAACAAACATCGGATTAAAGAGTACAGATGTAAAGAGTGCCTTTTTCCTCTAACATGTTCTGTTAGTTTCCTATTGTTTCATTGGGTCAAAAAAAAAATAATAAAAAATTTCATGTTATTCAGTGTTGGATTAGTGAGAATATAGATAGTATTTTGATTCAGTCCCCTGAAGTGTATTCCTTTGAATGCAAATTGTTCCATTTACTAGGAAGAGAAAGAGATAAAATTATAAAAATCCAATTTAACAAACATTGGATTATACAGTACAGATTTGAATATCGCCTTAAATAAAGCTTCTTTTGTCCAATACATTCCATTCATTTCCTATCGTTTCATTCAGATTTGTCCAATACATACCATTTATTTCCTATTGCTTCATTCAGATAAGAAAAAAAAAGACAAAAAAAATTAATTTTATTTTGTATTGGATTAATGTGAATAATAACAGTTTTGTGAGGATTTATTCCCTGACGTGGTTTCCTTTGATTTCAAATTGTCCCCTTCAAAAGGAACAGAAAAGTATAAAAATATTAAAACCAGTTTAACAAATGCATTATTAGAGGGAATAGATTTTACCAAACATCAGCTGCTTTGATTTCCTGTACTCTTACTTTGCATTCAGTAGGAAAAAAGTTTAGAAACTTGTTTTATTGAGTGTCGGATTACATAAAATATTGGTAGTTGCTTGCAGTTTTTATAATGCATTCTTTTGGCTTTTGATTGCTTCATTAAGAACAATGATATATATCAAGAAAAATCTGTTGTAGTGAAATGCCAAATCATAGAGAACATAAACTGAAAAAAACCCTTTATTGAAAGTTGGATTAAAAAGAATAGATGCAATTATCAACTACATTGAGGTCTAAGCAACTTTGTTTTAAAGAGTGCCAGATTGCACACTTCTGAGTAGTGTTGGTTTCTTTCGCTAACAGAAAATTTTTACAATTGTTTAGTAACTTAAAATTCTCTTACCACTTCCTATTTCAACAGAATTGACATAGCCACTGAATTTTTCTACTCTCTGAATTGTCTTCCACCAAGTTGTCAACTGAATTGTGATATCCTCTGAATTGTCATACACCAAATTGTTGACCTGTAACTAGATGTGGATTTGAGTCCCACTCATGCAGAAACTCATTTTTTTCCAGCTATTCATGATATATGGTTTGATGAACTATGCAATGATGAATTATACATATGGCTTTATATTATTTTCATATCAAACAATTGTTTTGTAGATCAGTGTTTCTCAACCTTTCTTGACTAATGGTCCACTTCTGAGCTTCTTTATCTCTGTGGCTCCCCTCCTAGCCACTGTTAGGTGGAAAAAACTATCTATTTGGCCCCCTAGTGGGATATATCCCCCTTGTGGAATATGAATCCATGAAAGACAATCTCACAGCTTAGTAGACAAGATCACCTGGCATATAATCAGGAAAACCTACGCTTGTACATTGTCAGAACAAAATTCAATATTTCTTTTTCTTCGCTTGTTTTACAAATTCATTTATTACCCTTTGATGAGATTAGTGTAAAGTAGCTATTATATAATGAAAAGTGAATATAAATGGATAGTTTTAAGAAAATTTTTATTGCAACAGCACAAACCTGTGGATATGACAGAGGACGAAGCCTGTCATAATCTTCTTGTCCTGCTGTGTCCCATAAGCCTAAACTGACAGGTATTCCATCACACATCATAGCAGCTGAATAATTGTCAAAACTGTAAATGTAAGATAATAAAATTATAATTAATTTATAGCTTTAACATGTTTGAAACTAAAATATGAAACCAATATTTACATAAATATATCTTAGGTAAATTGCAAAGTAAGGTTCCCTATTTAATTTCTGTGGAGGGTAGGTAATTACACTGGAAACAGTATATGGGAAATGCCAGTACTTAAATGTATTATTTTTTCACAGTCAACAGACTTGTGGAGACACCTGTCATAACAGTGAAACAGCTTATCAAAGCTCTGCTGATAGAAGGACCTGTCCTACTCCTGAAACCACTTTATGACATCTTCCTTGATGGCATCATCTGATGAAAAGTATCATCCTCAAAGATGGTTTTTCAGCTTCCCAAACAATTGGCCAGGTCGGGATATATGGTGAACAGATTGCCCATCACCAAGTGCATAAATCCTCATCCACTACAGTCAAATAACCATTTTCAAACTCATAGCACCATTTCCTCACATGTTGCCTGACTGGACATCCAAGTTATACACTGAGATACCAGTTTATTAGGTACCCCTACCTAGTAGCAGGTTGTGCCTCCTTTAGGTTTCAGAATAGCTCGAATTCATGGGTCATGGAACTTAAAAGATGCTGGATGTGTTGTGCAGGAATGTTGCAACATGTGGAAATGATTCTGTCACGCAGTTGCTGCAAATTGGACAGCAGCAGTCTCGCTACAAACACCACCTCATCCCAAAGGTGCTTGATAGAGTTTAGATCTGGGGACTATGCAGGCCAATGAAGCAAGGAAAATTCGTTGGCATGTACCTGGAACCATTCAGTGGTGATACGGACCTTGTGAGCAGGTGCATTATCATGCTGTATGTGTCCATCCAAGTGAGGATAAATTATAGCCATGAAGAGATGAACTTGGTCAGTAACAATGTTCAAATAGACTGTGGCGTTCAGATGTCCTTTGATGGGTATCAGGAGGCCTAATGTGTGCCACCAGCCAGTACTGTTGACACCAGACAAAATGGCTCCATGGTCTCAGGTTGCTTGTGCCAAATTCTGATCCTTCCATCAGCATGATGCAAAAGGAACCTTGATTCATTTCACCAGGCCTTTTTTCCAGTCCTCAACAGTGCAGTATCAATGCTTCTGCACCCACTGGAGATACACTTTCATGTTCTTCGCTGACAACATCAGCACTCGACATGGTCAGCAGCTGTTGTAGCCCATTCATGACAAGGTCCTATATGTGGTGCATTCAGAGATGACCTTTTGCACACCAATGTTAATTTCTGCTGTGATTTGCCTAGTTGTGGCGAATCTGTTAGCTTGCACAATTCTCACTAATCTCCTTTAACCTCCCTGATCCACAAACTGTTTTCATCCACAGGATCACCAATCATTGGTAGTTTTTTGCTTTTCACACAATTCTTGGGAAACCCTTGAAACAGCTGTGCACGAAATGACCAGTAGAATGGTGGTTTTGGGGGTGCTAGAACTGACATACCTAGCACCAACTATCATGCCACTTTCAAAGTTGCTCAAGTCACTCCAACTCTGATACTCAAAAAGCTGGTCTGCCTGATTCATACTGCAGTCATGTGACATATGTATTGGAATGAACCATTTATTTGACAATGGGTGGTTACCTAATAAACTGGCATCTCAGTGTACACAGCCACAAGCTATCAATCAATGGTCCACTGTATTGGTTTTCTGAACCCACAGAAACAAATTACTTCTCGGATCTTCAGCTTTGGAGTATTTTCATCATATTTGCTCTGATTCTGTAGCTCAGAGTACATGTGTGTAACAGATATGAATGCTACTACTTGATATGACACTATTTGGTAGTAACATATGGTGGTGGCACAGTCCCACATTTGTTAGCTCAGCTGGGAACAATTTGGGAACCTTACTTTATCACACCTTCTTATAATTTAAAATTATTTAGCTACTGCATTTGAACTAAACCTTGAAAACTACTATGTTTGAAGTATGTGTGATTTATTGGTTAGGTACTTTATCACTCAATTTATTCATTGAGAGATATATGAAACAAGAAATTTTTGAAGTTAACTATTAGATTTAGAAACAATATCAGTCGCCAGGACTGTTGATTATGAAAGCAGTACTGGTGCACTTAAACAGAACTGTTATCTTTTAAAACAAAAAAGTTGCTTCTCCCACCATTACGGAGATACACACTCCTTGATCACACATTCTACACACCAAAATATCTAGCACAAATACAAACTCTTCAATATTTGCTTTCCTTGATTCAAGTTTTATAATTTTCAACTTGAGCAACCTTCAGAAAAATACAAATCATAATATCTTATTAGTATCTGTCCACTCTAAAATGAATTCTTTCATTTATCTCTCAAAACATAAGTTTACAAAATGTAAAGAGGACAAAATGTCAATAGACATAGCAGCATCACCTGAAATCAATAGTTTATTAGATCTTTTTTTTTTAATGAACAAATAAAAAATTCGATGCTTGATACTACTGAAGTTTGATGTACATAAAGCATTCTAAAACTTATATTTGCAGCTGAAATATTGAAGTGAATGCTTATTGGAGTCAAAAACACTTGCTTCAAGTCTGTATAAAATAGTTCATCAATGGTTTAAAGCACTTTATTTTAGTGTCTTGTTATCATTATATTAGTAATGAATGGTGGCTTGTCACAAGACTGAATTTTCTCTTGAGGCTTGGCACTTTGAAAAGTGTTTCTACTCCTACAGTAAGATGACTATTATGTTTGAAAGGAATACAAACCCAAGTTAAAGACAATCAAATTTATAAGATGTAAATCTTTTGGGAAGAGCAAAATCTAGGTACGACACTTAAATATAAAAAGAGCTATATGTGATCTCAATGACACTGATAAGACCAAAAAAAAAAACTTACACTGTAGGAACATACTCTCCTGGGAAACTATCTGTAGTATAGGAAATAAGCATGCAGGTTTTTCCAACAGTTCCATCACCAACAACAACACATTTAATAGGTCGCCCAGATGATACACTGCCAGCAGGAGCTCTCTGCATCTGGATTTGCTTCAATCAGCTTTGCTCTTGTAACTTCAACAATGAGCTAATAAAAAAAGCCTATATATGAAATTTCAACACCAAAAAACAATTAAAATAAATTATTACTTTATTGCTATTAAAATACTTTTACTTCAGATTCTAAAAATGTAATATTAAAACCTAAATATTTAAAAAAAACCACCGAAATAAGTGTTTTAAAATTTCTTCTGTATCAACTAGCATTAAAGTAAGCAAAATGTAACTCAAGAACTGAAACTCAAGGAAGAGGATGAGTGGCTGGCAAGAGCCAATCATCCTTTTCCTTGAGCAAAAGTCTTGTTGGAGGATTCGGGAACAAGATTCAACTTCTGAAACCCAAACATAGTTGTTGAACTTTCTGGGATATGTATAACAATAAAACCACATCTCATATCCTGTGACAATGTCTGTTAACCATTTGGGGCCACTAGGTTCAAACATTGCCAGCATCTCCTTGCACAAGTTGACTCTAGCCCTTTTTTCCTGTTTTGTGAGTTTGTGGGGTACCCATTTGGCACAGATCTTTTGGAACTTTAAATGTTGATGAATAATTGTTTCCACACTGCCATCTAAACATTATTTGAACAGTGATGTGTGGGTTTTCCTTAATGAGTTCACGAACAGCAGCAATGGTTCTCTCATTCATGGCCTCCTTTGGTCATCAAAGCTCTGCCCTCCTTCTCGAAATTTGGGCATCCATCCTGTAACAGTGCCATATGAACAGAAATGATACCCATATACTTGTAATAAATTGTCATGAAATTTTCCCACACTATCCCCAAGCTGCATCTCTGAAAATGTAAAATCTTTCCCCTTCTTTAGTAGGATCTAAGGCAAGAAAGCGCAGATTGTGCAGACCAAATTTTACATGCTGTCACTGAAAAGAGAAATGATTATATGGCCTTTGCTTTTAACATGTAATGACAAGTTTAGACAAGCTTCCAAACAAGTTACAGCTCATTAACTCCAAAGGAACGAGTGCAAATCTACACACATGTCAAGAACTTTTTGAACATCCTGCACAGTTTCATTAAACAAACAGTTATCCAGCTTTGGGTGCTACATAAAATTATTATTATTGCACATTTTAACACCATTTTGGTAATAAATGGAAACATCACAAAATTATTTAATGCTTAAGATGATTAGATTGGATATACAAAATCTAATAGAAAGGTGAAATGCTAAATTTATAAAACAAAATCTTAACCTGGCCTATATTAAACTAATGAATGAAACTAAAACACAAGAAAGATTAACTAGAAACCTAATCTAACCTCACCTAAGTCAACTTCAGCTATTGTGTGGGATGCACAAATTCTAACCTAACTGAATAAATCTAAAGAAATGGGGCATAAATGATTAAAATAAAAAAAACCAAGCTTTTATGGCAAACAGCAAAGCCTCCTTCATGTGCATTACCAGTCTCAACTTGCACTACATCAGCCTTCTATCTATATGACTTGCACTAATACATACTCTAAACACCACTGCCATCTTGCAGCCAATAGGTTTACTGCTTAACATTTTGACACTATGTCAATAGCAAGAGAAAGTCGCTCACAGATAGACTCTTGAATGTTACATATAAGAAAACAGACTTCTATAATGTGGGATCCTTGAGCACAGGTTTGCTTTGATGTTTGTAATATTACCCAACCACTATATACATTGTGAGATTAAAACATTATTATATGAGATTCCATCTCTAACAGTCTGTATATATACACTGATATGCCAGCTTATTAGGTACACTACCCCATGCCATATAAATGGTTCATTTCAACATGTAATATGCCACATGGCCACAGTGTGCAATATAAATCAGGTAGACCATCTCTTCAAGCATCAGAATGGGTAAAATGAATGACCTGAGTGACTGAATGTAGCTTGATGTTAGTGCTAGGCATGCTGGTTATAACATCTCCACAATGACTCCTGGCTTTTCCTGCACAAACATTTCAAAAGTTTACTGAGAATGGTGCAAAAAACTACCAGTGATTGACAATTCTGTGTTCAAAAGCAGCTTGTAGATCAGAGGGGTCAAAGGAGACTGGGAAGAAAGAAACAAGCAGATGGTCCACAACCACACAAATCACAGCATAATAAACATTACTGTACAGGTCATCCCTGAACATACCATGTATCAATCATGTTGTGAATGGGCTTCAACAGCCACCAACCATGTTGAGTGTTGATGTCAGTGAAGAACATGAAAGTGTGTCTCCAGTGAGGGCAGGAGCATTGACACTAGACCACCGAGGACTAGAAAAAGGTAGCCTGGCCAGATGAATCAAAGCTCCTTTTGCATCTGCTGATGAAAGGATCAAAATTTGGCAAAAGCAACATAAAGCCATGGAGTCATCTTGTCTGATGTCAACAGTGCAGGCCAGTGGTGGCAGTGTGATGGTGTGGGGAATGTTTTCCTGGCATAAATTAGGTCCCATGATACCCCACAAAGGACATCTGAACTCCACAGCATATTTGAACATCGTTGCTGACCAAGTTAATCTCTTCATGGCATAATGCACCTGCTCACAAGGTGTATATTATCACCGAATGGTTCCAGGAACATGCCAATGAGTTTTCCTTACTTCATTGGTCTGCACAGTCCCCCGACCTAAACCCTATCGATCATCTTTGTGATGAGATGGTAAGGGATGTTCAGTTAGATTGTACTGCCATCCAATTTACAGCAAGTGCATGAGACAATCTTTTCCACATGGTACAACATTCCTGCATAATGCATCTTGTAAACTTTTTGACCCGATGAATTCCAGCTGTTCTGAAGGCCAAAGGTGCAACACGCTACTAGGTAGATGTACCTGATAAACTGGGATCTCAGTGTATATAAATATGATATGGTTATGAAATTTGGATGGAATATGAGTAGTGACAGCTGCTCCCCAGTAGATACAGGATTTTTAAGACAAATTATTATTATAGTTTTTTAATGTTTTCTTATTAACCCTTCCAGTGCCCATCATGAAAATCTGGATTTAAATTACAGATTAAGTTTCATTGTGCTCAACCAAAAAAAAATTAACTTTAGAACTTTTTACCCAAATAACTAATGAACAGAAATAGGCAATGTTATACACAAAATTAATCAGCATTTATTCTGAATTTTTTAAAGTTATTTAAGAAACATGAGAAATTACATTAATTTTAATCAGACTTTTTATGCATGATATAGGGGGAAAAAAGAACTGGGAAGATAAATGAGTAAAAAAAATCTAATGGGCCAAAATAAGTACACACAAAATTCTTTTTGAACAACAACAAAAAAAGCTTTCACTTGAAACTGGAAAAATTTATCGTTTTATGTAGTTTTTTCTTGATGATATTTCTTTAAAAAGATACAGGCTTTATCTGTCATTAATTCTGGAACTTCTGAAAACTGGTGTTAATTCTGAAACTGGTGTTAAGAAAAGCAACCATTCTTTTAATCGTCATCTAGTAAAAGATCTGATGGTGAGAGCTGCTTTTCAGTTTTGCATTAAAATTACCAAATAAGAAATCTTAATTTTGCATAAAAAAGATGAAACCATAAAACAATATAAGGAAGGCCAAAAGAATGCTGATATTGCCAAGGAGTATGAAATTCTACCGAGTTATTTGTTTACAATTTTAAAAAACAAAGGCATAGATTGCAAAATCAAAAGGTGCTGCTTAAGTCAAAAAAGATTAAATGAGCTTTATACACAGATGTTTTAGCTATTTTTTTTTCAAGTGGTCAGTAAGAGCCAAAAATCAAAATTTACCACTAATCAGTGTTCATTAGATGCATAGCTTATAACAAATAAGTCATCTTTATTGGCTATGTTTAACCCTTCCTGGGTCACCAGTTAATGTCGAGCATAGACATTGACAGAATCTGAAAAAATGTCTATGCTCAATATTCTTCTGAATTTCAGATTTTTTTTTTAATTGTTGTTTGAAAGTTTTCTTAGATATATGTTTTAAAAATATGCAATTCAAGCTTGAAAAATACTTTCTTCTTTAATTTGATGCATATTTTATTAAACTACAAAATAAACAATTTGATAAAGCCATCTGATTGCTATTTCTTAGAAGCACTTAACAGCCGATTTGCTTGTTAAAATTCCTCTGTGCTGAAGCAACTTTCCGATTTAAGCTCAGAAGTTTGATTTGAACTATTATAAACAAAATCTCTTAAAAATTAACAAAAAACTATTTAAAAAAATGGCAGATTTTGGAATTACAAAGTATGTACACTGCCATTTTCTTTCTCTGTTTCACACTCTTTTTTGCCATAAACCTATTACAGTAATCCCAGAATTATTTTAAAATTTTTTCCAACATTCTATGCATCTTTACCGCTCCTAAAATTGAAAGTGGAAGTGGAAACATCCTTTTAGGTTCCAAGACTGGGTGCAGCTGCACTTAATTACGTTATGGCTCACTGCTCAAGGAGGAAGGTGGCTGACACATGCTAGTTCTTCCATGTTATATGGCTCCATGATAGATTGTTTAGAGTATACTGGATACCTTTTTTAAAGTTAGTATTCACTTTTCTATATTTAAACCTTAGTTTTCATTTCAATAGATTTATTTCCGTAAATTATCGATCTTTCGGCCAATTGATAATTATTGATTTTTTTCATACTTATGCTACATTGAATGGCTGGCTTAAAACTTGTTATTGTGGATATTTTATTTAACGTCACATTAGGTTATATATTAATTTTTATTTTATTATTTCTTTGTTTTTTGCTAAAATTTTTTTATCTGGTATCATTTTCTGAAAATGAATGAGATCTTGGATATGGAAGCAAAATCATTTCTGTAGATTTATTTCTGTAAATTAACAATCTTTTAGTTGGCTGATTTATTAATCTTTCTCAATTATGCTATGTTGGATGGCTGGCTTAAAAGTGGTTGTGGATATCATATTTAACATCCCATTAGGTTTATCTTATTTAGAAATATATAGCCATTCTATTCACAAGCATTGCAATCGCTGATGTCCATTAGTTTTTTTTTTTTATAAATTTTTATTTATGTTGCCAGATGCATTTTTTTACTATGACTAAAAAAGTCCCATTAAAATAAAACTAGTCATCTTTTTTGTAAATATTTTAAGAAAATCCAGAATTAAATGCTGATTAATTTGACATATAACATGTCGTAATACCTTTCAATAGTTATTTGGCAAAAAAAAGTTCTAAAGTTATTTTTTTTGCCTGATTAGAGTGAGAACAGCTGGATCTCTGGATGTAAATCAGTTTTTCAGGCTGGACCCTGAAAGGCTTACACAGGATTATTATATTTTGTATCTTTATTAGTGCTTAAATGCATACATTTCTTTTTCTAGATAGCTTTTTGTTTGATATTTCTTACAGCTAATTTATGGATATAATGAAGGTTTTCAGCTGGTCTTTCAAAAATATTATAAGCAGTTTCAACTGTATCTGCTTTTATATATAATATATATAACTTCAAGTGGGAATTTCTTTTTTAAAAATTGTAGTTTCTTGTGTTAGCAAAAATGGCACCCTTTTAAAAGGTATTCGTCTTATCCTAAAACCAAACGGACTCATGTTAGGGTAAAATACAGAGATAAAACAGGAAACATTTTTATATTTAAAAAAGTAAACACATTTAAAGTGTTACATTTTATTCAATAACTAAATAACAAAAGCAGTTTTGTGTCCAAATTTTAACACTATCATTTCCTTGTTTTGACGACATGTAGTTGCACACACTGGCCACTGAATTAGAAACCTTTATTCAATACCAGGTTGGATCTCTTTTAGCCTGAATTACAGCACATATGTGATTTGGCATAGATTCCAAAAGGTGTTGGAGTGCTTTTACATCTCTAGAATACCAGATGTTCACCAGACAGTCCTTTAACTGGCTCAGATTTGATGGAAGATTTTGCTCCTGGATCTGTTTTTTTAACATGTTCCATCCATTCTTAATGTGGTTCAGATCCAGGCTTTGTGGTGGCCAGGGAAGATGGCGGAAGTTGGTCATGGTTGCTGAACCACTGCTGAACACATCTTGCACAATAGACAATAGCGATGTTGTTCATGAAACAGCAGTCACCTGCGGGATAAAATGTCAACGTTACAGGATGGACTTGATCGGCAACAATATTCAGATAATCCTTGGAGGACAACACCCAACCTTCCAGCAATATCAGAGGACCCATTCTGTACCAACAGAACTGCCCCACACCATGACATTACCTCCAGAACCTAGAGTTGTGTTTACAAGGCAAGCTGGGTCCATTGCTTCATGGGGCTCACACCAAACTCTCTGCCTACCATCAGTATCGAATGTGTACCATGATTCATCAGACCACAACCCATTTATAGTGTCCAATCACAGTGTTCCTGACACCACTGTAGATGAACTTTCAGGTTCTTTGCAGAAATCAGTGGTTTCTGTATAGTCATGCGATTGCTAAAACCGATCCTCTTCAATTCCCAGCGCATAGTTCGCTGAGCTATGGGTCAGGAACAGCCTTCATTGAATGCTTCAGTCAATTGCTGCACACTGGAAGTCCTGTTTCTCCATACAAGCTTTCTCAGACAACGGCGATCTCATTCCTGACAGATTGTCATCACACCACAATTACACCTCTTAGACAAGCAATGTGTTATTTTTCCACCAATTAAAAACCTGGCATATCTCACCTTTTGAGAAACCAGTCAGCTTTGTTGTTTTTAAAATCATCACTCCAGCCAGATGGGCACCCACAATAAGCGCTTTATCAAACCCCGAAAGATGCTTTGTTTTTCCCATTGTGACGATTATTGATGAGCAGCAGTGTTAAATAGTTGCCTAGATCATGTGGTGACGCCCGTGACCAGGTATTTTGTATATATGCTGCACAAGTGAAGTTTACGTACATCTACATAAAGGTTTCTAATTCAGTGGCCAATGTGTGTAGTATCATATGAAATGTCAAAGTTCCAAATTGCTATATTGATAGAGGTGGACAGATCTTGTAGCCTATGAGAAGTCCCAATTTGACACCATGGGGCTTACTTTTAGGGAACACATTAAAAACATTTCTCCCAAAAAAATTTGCAATTCACAACATTTAAATATTCACTGCAGCTGTTGAAAGCTTTACACCTGGGATGCTTTCAACAGTTTTTTTAATCTGGGCCTGACATCAGGCTCAGATTCAAAAAAAAATAAAGTAATACAATCGGGCTGAGAAAAGCAAAAGGGGATTGGAGACTGGATTTCCATTGCAGTATAATATTTTCCCCTCAGTTTTAGTGATCTTTAATAAGTTTCTTGAAAAATGCATGAACTATGCACAAGTTTCAAAAAATTTTTCCTGCACTATCCTTACCAGCATTCTTAAGGAGGTCCTCCCTGTACATCTGTCCGTCTCACATCATGAGCTGAATAAGGATGGAAGTTGACTATCACACTACCAATGGTGCCCACACATTGAAGTCTGCTGAATACCAAATATTTTGTACACACAATTACTTTGTTTACTTAATTATTTAATTAAATATATCACTTTAAATATGGGTAGAAAGGAATGTTTTAAATGAAAAATTATAAATTTTTTTAATAAATCCTCATTCAATGCTCAAATACAGTGGACCCCCGATATAACGTGCATGTCGGACGGGAAACAACACCCACGTTACAAGGTGAACTGCGGCGCGGTGGCAACACAATAAATTTCACACTGCAAGCTTTTCTTTTACTCATCATGCATACAATAATTAAACACTATTCAAAATACATGCAGGAACTCAATACATACATAATTACTCAATACGCAGTAACAATAAAATGCGATACTCACTAACGCCGCATGGACCTGTATAAACATGTTTGAACTTATCGCGAACATCGCCCGCGCTATAACCGAGTGTGCGGTATAGCGAGCAGTGCTATAATGAAGGTCCACTGTAATAAGGTGCTATCAATCTCAATAAAAAAATAAATAAATAAATACCCCCTCAAGCAGCTGCTTGCCACAGAGGTCTGGCAGGAGCCTGTCAGTTTATATGCCATAGTAGAAGGTCTGTGAGGATGGCAGGACCTCAGCAGAAAAACGACACAGACAGCCATGCCTAACCTGGGACTCGAACCCAGGTCCCTTAGATCAAGTAGCCAAGCGCGCTAACCACTCGGTAAGCATTAGAAAAATATCTTATTTGTGTTAAAATGTTTGGTTTCAATTGTATATTCAAAAATAAGACCCATAAAAATGTACTTAAGCATGTAATAAAAATAGTAAAGCAAGTAAAAAATAATCCCCCATTTCTAAATACATATTTGATGGCCTTTTCAATTGAATAAATGTATCGATAGCATCAGAATAATTTTCAATATCACTTTCAATTGTGAATATTGCTAAATCTACTAGTCAGCTTTAACTTGTGGCAGTGTTCAGTGGTCCCCAATCTTTTTTAGCCCTGCACCCCTTTTACCTTTTTTTAATGCCCTTTTACCCTTTTTTGAGGTAAAGTCATTAGGGTAGAAGGGTGTGGGGTAAAAAGGGGCATTAAAAAGGATAAAGGAGGTGCAGGCTTCAAAAAGATTAGGGACCACTGACTTCATGGAATTCAAAATATTTTTTCATGTTTAAAATTTGTTGAAATAATATTTACAATGTATACAAATTTATAGATATTCTCATACTGTGTATCCATGACACTCTACAGGGTGATTCAAAACTTATCGTTCAAATTTCGTGGGGAGGTAGAGAATACGTCAGGAAACCAATTTCACATAGGAAAGAATGTCTGCAAATGTACGCATGCGTATGTAGAGGGCGCTGTGTGTACCCAACCAGTGTACAGCTCGCCCGACCACTCCCGCTGTCATCAGTGTACGAGCTGACTTACTAGTGATAAGATGAATCGTTTTACACATCAAGAGCTAGCGGATATGCATCTTGCATATGGGGCAGCTGCCGAAAGCGGCCGCCGAGCTAGGCAAGTTTACGAAGACCGATACCCCAACAGAAGAATACCGCAGCATCAAATGTTTGCACGTGTGCATTGCAATCTGCGCGAACATGGTTCACTGCGCAGCAACATGCAGGATACGGGGAGAAGACGACGGACGCGGACTGTCAACGTCGCAGAACAAGTCCTACAGTCCATCGAAGATAATCCGAATACCAGCACACGAGCTATTGCTCAGCAGCTTGGGGTCTCTCAGTCAGCAGTGTGGCGGATACTGCACGAGGAACGTGTGCATCCTTACCATCTGCAAAGGGTGCAGTTACTGCATCCTGATGATTATCTGAAGTGTGTGGAATTTGCACAATGGTTCATGCAGAAAGGTGCCGTGGACCCTAGTTTTCCAGCTTCTGTCCTTTTTACAGATGAAGCTTCATTCACTCGTGAAGGTGTGTTCAATACACACAATTCACATGTGTGGGCTTACGACAACCCGCATGGTACGAGAAGTCATGCTGCGCAACATCGTTTTGCCGTAAATGTGTGGGCTGGAATCATTGGTGACTGTTTGTTGGGACCTTACTTGCTACCGCCCCGATTGGACGGTCGGAAATACCTAATATTTCTTGAGACAGTGTTACCGACTTTTCTGGGTGCTGTTCCTGCGCATATCTGCCGAGATATGTGGTATCAACATGACGGGGCTCCAGCCCATAGCACAATTGTTGCGTGTGATTACCTGAACCGAACATTCGGAGCTCGATGGATCGGTAGAGGTAGACCGATCACTTGGCCACCCAGGTCACCTGATTTATCGCCTATGGATTTCTTTTTGTGGGGGGCCATGAAAGACCATGTGTACGAGACCCCCGTCGACAGTGAAATGGACCTTGTTGCACGAATAGTGGCCGCCGCAGGCATTGTCCGTGATATGCCAGGCGTTTTTGAAAATGTTCGGCGGTCAATGCAACGGCGCTGTGAATCCTGTGTCCGTGTAAATGGTCGCAATTTTGAGCACCTACTGTGAACCTGTACTTTACCTTGTTGGAATAAAAGTCACATTCGTTACCACTTAACTGTACTGTTTCCATGTGTTCACTTTACTCGTCCATTTTGTTCATGTAGATGACGTTTGCGGACATACTTTCCTATGTGAAATCGGTTTCCTGACGTATTCCCTACCTCCCCACGAAATTTGAACGATACGTTTTGAATCACCTTGTATAGGTTTTATGTCGATAAAACATGCATAACTATGTAATCTAAGAAATTTTTGATATTTTATTTGATCTCTTTCTCCTGAAAAATACAAGAACATCTCCCCCCACAAATTTCTAAAATACCCCCTTTGTTAACCACTTTTTTTTAGATATCTCTTTCAGTCATATTGAATAGGGAGGAAGTAGCAAAGTTTTGAAACTATTTTTAACTCTTTTCCATCTATATTGGCCTCTTCTCCATCAAATAGTGCAACAGGAATGTCTCTGCAGCTGTTTAGCACTATTTCCTTGTCGATTTCTTGAATTTCAAGTACTTTATACAATATTTGGAAAATATTATTGTCTGTTTAGAAAGGAAAACTGATTTTCTACAGATAATTTTTCTTGTAAAACAGTTACACAAGATGGAAGCACCACCAGACAAAACATGCAAAGTTTGATGTTGCATTTAAAGTTTAACCAAGCAACATTTTCTGAGCTACTGCACATTGTTTTAGATAATAGTGATAATAATATAACTGCAATTTTAATGGTACTTTATCCAGAATTTTATCTCAAAACTCTCTCACTCAGGGTATCTCAAAAATGATACCCTGAGTCAATCACCTTGCAATCTCACCTATTGTATGGGCATTGCTTCCACCTTACTGTGGCTGTTGTAAAACAGAGGCAGAGGTAAATGCATAACACCAGGAGGGTTAAAGTTCTTAGTTGTAGCATCAGTATCATCACAAAAGCCATATAAATTCAGTCAGCCAGCTTGTACTTGGTGCTAATTCAGTGCTGTTGAGGAAGAATGAATATGAAATATTCAATCAGTTGAACAGTTATTTGGGCTTGTGAGCTAGGTTCATTATTAGATTCCAGTGGATTAAGGGCTTATTAAATTTTTTTGGGAAGAATGAATGTAAATTGTCATTAGTTACATAGCTGTTTGGGATTGTGAGCAACTAGTTATTAGTTTCTATTGGTTAAAGTGCTAAATCCACATTCAGTTAATAAAATTTATGAGAAGCAAAGTTTGGACTTACAGATTTTGTTACATACACACATTGTTTACTTTCAGTTATATTTTCTGTGGAAATAATGGAAAAGAGATCTGGGAATTCACTCACACACTGTATGTAGGAATAACTTTGGAATAATATGAAATTCACAAATGTGCATGAATTAGAAGTTGCTGGATTTTGGAAATCTAGATTCTAAAAGTTTCAATGTCTTTGAAAATTTCATGGCTGAGAACTCAACTATAAAACAAAACAGACAAGTGTAACTGAAAATTAAAAATTATGTCCATAAGTAACACAGTTTCTGCATGAACACGATTTGGAAAGTGGAAATATATGGAGCAAAAAAATGCTAAGAATACTTTTTTTTTAAACACGAGACACATTCACTGCAGTGGTCAAAATTTGGTTGTTAAGATTAAACTATTTAGTCTGTAAGGAACTTCTTATAACCTTTGATAAAACTTTGTATTTGAACATCAGGTCAAAGCAGATTTTTTTTTCATGGTGTTTGGCATAATGATTTTAACATATAAAAATTTAATTCTTTTATTTCTAAATTACTACTATTAACTAGTATACTTCGTGAATTATGAGTTTAATATGTATAGGTAAACAATCCTTAAAAAAAAATGAAAGAACTAAATTTCACCTGTCCAGATGTTGCAATATATAGCTTCTGAGTAATATTACTAAAACAAAAAGAAAACAAAATCAGAAAATATTCTTTAAAACAAAAATTTTAACTGACTTTCCTTAGAAAAAACAAAATGCAGCATTACTGATATACAAGTAATATTTTATTGCTTAAAATGAAGAAATAAGTCTAAAAGTATCTTCTAAACAAAATTAATCATCAAAAATAAATCAAAATTAATGCATCATTACAAACACTTTTCAGACATTTTAATGCTTTTGTAAAGTAGCTTTACAAATTATGTAGTCATAGAGAGAGAGCCCTTTGTGGATAGCAGTTCTACCCACAAGGTGTTATCTGCATCCATATCCACATATTTTTATCAGCATCTGTGTATATTAGCTACTTAACCCCTTAACAGTTTTGACCGAACACCGCTCGGGTGCTGCGAAAGGTCACTTTTCTGATTTGCCCGTACGCCGCTAGGGCATCTTATTTTTCTACGCCAATCCAATGATTTACCAGGCTTTTTAACTTTTTTTTCGTTTGCAATGTTTCTAATAGACGGCTCTAGTAGTCCAGTAAAGATTGGAATGCAAAACATGCGTACACCGGTTTTATATCAGGTTTTATAGCTTTTTGTTTACACGGGAGGAGTGAATTTTGTTTTCACTTCTGTGTATCACACATTGCGAATACTATTTCTTTTGAATTTTGTGCTAAAATAAAAGGGGAATGAGTGACAGTGAGCGGCTCATAACAGAATATAATTCTGATATTGGATCAGATAATGAATCGGAAATTTCTCTAAATGATTCTGGAAGTTGTGAAAGTTTGTTATCGGACTTCTCTAGTGATGAGGAAATGGAAAGTTCCGATGATCTAATTCAGGTGCAGAACTTTGGTGAAATTGATACTAGTAATCCTCCTCCAGCACCGCCGCGATTTCCTTTCACAGCGAATCCTGCTGTTCATTTGGATATTGATGTAAGTAATGGAACTTTACAGTTTCTTGATATTTTCTTTGATTGTAACCTCCTTGAAATAATAGTTTCTTGTTCGGAAAAGCCAACTTTAAGTAAAAATGCCAATTTTTCACTATAATTAAAAATTATCATAAATTATGCAATTCAATACTTGTAACAGTTTTGACTGCTGATTTGAATTTATATGATCGATTTGAATACAAAATTGTTTATCAAAAATGTGCTTATTTTTGGACACAATATGGCAGAAAAAAGAAACTGTTAAGGGGTTAATACAGTGGTCAAAACAATTAGGGGATAATGTGATGTTGATATTATTTTACAGACAAATGGGAAGGCTGTTAATGTGAATGTCATGGATGGTGTCCAAGTGAGGCATTTATGCTGCAAAACATGGCAGGGAATATGCAAATTATCTTGATTTTATGCATGTGACTGATGTTGGGAGAAAAATCAGGTATAAATACAGCACTTGATTATTTCACTACATTTCACTGTGAATGAGAAAATTTGATCAACCAAATATCATTGGTTGAAATTTAATGGCATGATTTCAGCATGATTTATTAGAATCTACAGTATAGAAGGCAATAGGAACTGGGCAGACACAGCAGGCCATGTCACAGGTTTTTTCAAGTGTCACATAGTGTCATAAACAGGCTGTAGAATTGTTTCCGAGAAACAAGAACAATTCAAAGAAGGCCAGATAAGGTTATTCACCATCAGTGACTGTTATTTGCGTTTGATGGTCCATTGAAATTGAGTGAGTGCTGTAGAACTGCGGTGTGCATTCACTACAACCGCAGGAAGATGCATATCTATGCAAACAGTAAACAATCGCTTTCACCATGCAGGGCTTACTGCTTGACAACTGACTGCATACATTCCTCTAATTCTACCTAACCAGAGTTCCTGCAGAGAATGGGCTGCAGAACATTGCGATTGGAGCAGTGATCAGTGGCAGTCAGTTCTATTCAGTGATGAATCATAATTCAGCTTGCACCCTGATAGTCAACAAGTCCATATCTGGCATGAACAAGGAACACATGATAACCCCTCCTTTATTCAGGAACTCCACTTTGGTGGAGTTTGGGGAGGCATTAGTACTGGGAGGCCATAAACCTTGACATTACCAGGAATGGATCTCTGACAGGAATAAGATACAAAAATTGGATTCTGCAACCCACTGTTCTTCCCTATGCAGCAGCAATCAGAGATTCATTCATCTTCATGGACAATAACTCTCACCCTCATAGGACACACAGAATAACCAACTAGCACAGACAGATTTCTCAATACCACTGCTTGCAGCACCACTTTTAAGAGCTGCCTATAACTGTCATTTTCCAACAAACTTTCAAAATATGTGGACATCTTGCTTTGCAGTTTGTATCTGACTATTATTTGCTTTTTATCGTCTTTTGAAAAAATATGAAACAAATATATTTATGAGGATTATATAAGAATAAAATTAGTGGAAAAAAGATGGAGTTTAATGGTCTTAGAACACTCTAGCATGCTTAGTGGTCTTAGAACATTCTGGCATGCATCTAGAGAGACACGGGTTCAAATCCCACGTCAACAAAACTTTTGATATAAGAATGTTATAATCTAAAATGAACTGCTAGCTTTTTTTTTTTAATATAGCTACCTGTACAGTTTAGGAAAAACCAGGTTACATATTATTTTGAACAAAATTAGTAATGCTGCTACTGTTTGGTAGGAGTGCTAACATCAATTTCGCACTATAAGGAGTTTCTATGGAAGTCGTCTATCTGTGCTAGCTACCTAATCTGCACATAGGGCTCAGCTGGTTATTGCCATGCTTGAGAGGAAGGCATAAGCATATGGATTGGCCTGCATGCTTGACTGACCTTAGCTCTATCAAAGATGCTTGGGACTTATTAGGCAGACATGTTTCAGCCCATCAAACACTTCATGACCCTTCAAGGAACTGGAACATGCTCTCAAAGAGGAGTGGACAAGAATTCCAAGAGATATTCGTGATAACCTCTTTTTATCAATGTCAGTTAATGTACTGCTGTGTCGGCAGTTAGAGGTGACCACACACCCTATTAAGAGGCCCTAGATTTACTTTTTGGTAATTAGTTTTCTAACTGATATTTTTTTTGTTCATCCTTGTATCACAAGTTGATGCTTTCACTTAAAATGCATTAAATTCACAATTAAATTTATTTCATTTATTTTTTCGTTATGATTAATCTTACTGTTAACTAACAATCATGTTTTAAATCCACTCATCAACTACACATCTGTTCATGTTCGATATTACATTATGCCCTAATACTTTTGAGCAGTGTAACCATCCAAGTTTTGCAAATGCTTGAGGTCTTGCGATAGTTCACTCATTCACGTTTACTTTTCCTTAACCAGTTTTACTTTATTTGCATTATATTTGTAAGTAATAATGAGGTTAGAAGGAGTCATCAACCTCCTTTGAACAGTATTTTGGTGCAGAGAGATACGTTTGTTTTGCTGCATATGCATAGCTGCAGAGTGGCAAACAGGATTATGAACAGTGTGCCTAAAGGTTTCAGAAAAAAGGGGGTGACCTAGGATGCAATTGGCAGACAATGTCAAACAGAACCTTGTTAGAATTCACCTAGAGTTGCCAAATGCAGAACTGTAGCTCAAAACAGACACGTCTGGAGAGGAAAATTACAGTCTCGTTAGCGCTCTGTAGCCTATGGCTGCATGAGTATTTTGTATAATGCATGTAGAAGGACATGCTCCCTCTTTTGTCATAGCTAGCATGCAATCATATTATGCAAATGTGACTTCCACCAGCATGCTAAGCACATGCTACAGATGTATGGCAAGTGATACTAGGTTACAGAGTCAGTAGAGATCATAGAGGTAGAGATGAAGCCATAGGAGCTCAGAGACGGTAGAGTCAGTTGAGCAGTCCATGTTAGTGAGGCAGTGTTACTGTGAGAAGTTTAGTTTTGATAAATCGATAAATATTTTGCAGAGTAAATTTTAGCCGATATACGGGATTTGAACCCACATCTCTCCAGAAACATGCCAGAGTATTCTTCCAGTTGAACTAATGCCAGCTCTGTCTTTTTTCCACTAATTTTAAGACCAAACTCTATCACCCAGATTTCCGGGCCAACCATGATCTCGGGTGACCTTTATATTGCACAGAGTAAGATGGAATCTATCTCAGTGATAGAGTTTAGTCTTAAAATTAGTGGAAAAAAGACAGTTGGCATTAGTTCAACTGGAAGAATACTCTGGCGTTTTAGAGAGATGCAGGTTCAAATCCTGTATGTTGGCAAAAATTGTTTCTGAAAAATATTTATTGATTTATTGACGCCAAAAGAGCAGCAGGTAACGTTATGATTATCATCTATGTTTAAAGTTAAGTTTTTTTTGGAGTGGTTTTTGTGATGAAATGATTCTTGGTGAGTCTAGATTTTTTGAATAAACATTATTCATTTTATGAAATGGTTTTGACTTCTTATTTTTTTTCCTCTTGAGCAGAGTTTATTAAGTAGTGATTACCAACCTGTGGTCCCCAGACTATTAGGGGTTCACGAAGGAAATAAAGGGGGCCAGCAAGCTGTTTTCTAGTATTTCAGAAAACTTTAACCCTTCTAATGTCCAGCCTGAAAAACTGGTTTCCATCCAGTGGCCAAGCTATTTTCTCCCTTATGCTCAGCCAAAACA
Organism: Ryuthela nishihirai; assembly: GCA_038380435.1. Lineage (NCBI taxonomy): Eukaryota > Metazoa > Arthropoda > Arachnida > Araneae > Heptathelidae > Ryuthela > Ryuthela nishihirai. The sequence continues at coordinate 19,885,742 of JAWZYU010000009.1, forward strand.
AATTTTAATTTAGAACTTTTTTTGCGAAATAACTAATGAAAGGGATTATGGAATGTTAGATGCCAAATTAATCAGCATTTCATTCTTGATTTTCTGAAAATAATATATTTAACAAAAAAAGATTACAAGTTTTATTTTAACAGGGTTTTTTTTAGAGTCATATAGTAAAAAAATGCATCTGGCAACATCTATAAAAATAAAACACACTAATAGAGCCTCTAATTTCGAATTCTGCGAATGTAGACAGATGTCCTAGAAACTCGAAGGGTTAATGGAAATAGTATCTTAGCCATGATTGTAACAGAATAAAATTTTATTGCTTTTTGCTGGAATTATGCCAATTCATTACAGCAACAATGGATATTTCAGGCTGATCACATGATGTAATTGGCTGTTGACATAATACTTTGTGGAGCATCGAATTTCTCCACTCAAATTACAAAATAGCAAATAAATGAAGAGCAGATAAAGAACTACAGATAGAATCCATTCTTGGGCACTTTAGAAAGCCTTCCATGCAAGGATCTACATTTTAATTAAAATGTATCAGATAATGATGGAAAGGTCTGCAGAAAGAGTTAGATTTCCTAGGAGCAACCACAGAAAGAATAAGATTTTGTAAGAGGGCTGTGGAAAGAATGAAACTTCATAGGGGATGTGTGGGGCCAAAAAGGTTTGGAACTACTGGCCTAGAGATTAAAAAAATTCTGTTTTATATTATATGAATAATTTTACCCTTTTGGCTAATGACGTTGATGAGATGAATTCTTTCATTAGGGCTGTTGATGCAACTGGTAACACTGTAGGTTTGGTGATAAATGAGTTGGGTTGTTTTACCTTTGAGCATTTTTTTTTTGCAGGTAATTAGCTAAATGGCCAGGTCACAAGGACCTCAATGGCCCAGAGAAGGTTGGGGTAAGGGTACCCACTACACAGCTATTACGAGATAGATGGAAGCCCATAGGCCAATATCATTCAATGTGTTCTTTAATGTGTAGAGGGTATGGCTCTTCTGCACATCGTAACAATGGAATTACACCCACCAATGGACTCATTGCCCCCCCCCCCTTTCTGACTGAGGGCAGGCTTAGCAGAGATAAATCTCATTGGCCCAGGTGGGACTAGAAACTAGAGATTAAGAACCTTGTACTCTACAGACTGGACCATCTCCCATTCCTGATGATAAATGGAGACAAAACTAAAGTGATGAAAACTGACCAGACAGATGTCTCAGTTTAATTATCTCAGGAGCTGTTAAACTCCTGTTTTTTTTGTGTGTGTCTGCGAGTTTAATTATCTCAGAACAATAGGAATGGTTGCTGGGATTTATGAATCTATGGAGTGTGGAAAAAATAGGTGCATAGAAATAAAGACTAAAATGAGACTTATAATAGTTTAGTTCTTTGTAGGGTAAATTATGGTAGTGAAACATGGACTCTTTGTGAGATAATAAGAAACTTGATGCCTTTTATTCTAGATGCTTATGCAGCATCTTGGGCATTAAATGTCCCTTTGAAGATGTGTTCATTTTGCTCCAAAACCCTAAATACACATGTTATGTACTTAAATAATACAAAGTACCTACATTAAATATTTAAATAAAAATGCTATTTTATGGTGAAATATAACATTATGTGCTAAAATCACAATTTTAAAAAATTGGAAATATCTGGTATTTTAATTAATATTTCTTTTAAAAGTAATTTATACTCAGTATTGGCAGTTCTCAAAACTGGCACCCTGATATGGTTGCCTCAAAGCCTCAACTATCAGATTGGCCCTGATTAGATGTTTGACTTTGTAATTAATGATGAGGTTAGTAGAAGTTGCCAACCTCCTTTGAGCAGCATATTGTGCAGAGAGAGAGACTGTCAGTTTGGCCATATTGCCCATATGCCTAGTTGGTTGTTTGGGGTTTAATGGTACATGGGCAACAGATGTCATAATGGCCAAACAAGATAAAAAAGAGAGTAAAAGACAGAGAAACCCACAACCAAAGTTAAAAGCAAAAACTGTAAAAGTAAAGGACAAAACCAATGCCCATATGCATAGCTGCAGATCGGCGAATGATGTTATGAACAGTGTGCCTAAAGGCCCCAGAAGAGGGAGGACCCTTGGAATACATGTCAAACAGGACCTTACTAGAATTGGCCTACAATTACCAAATGAAGAATTGGCACGGGTGGCTCACTTGGAAGCATTTTGCCATTTGAAAATTTTCTTACATATGTATTTTAAAAATATGCAATTCAAGCTTGAAAAATAATATTTTCTTTTTTCATTTTATGCATACTTTATTGAACTATAATACAAATAATTTGATAAGGCCATCTGAGATATTTTAAAAGTGCTATACGGTATTCCTGATTTGTTCATTAACATTACTCTGTATTGAAGCAACCACCTGATTTAAGCTATTATTAACAAATTTATCCTTATTTTTAAAATCTCCTGAAAATGAACAAAAAAACTGCTATTTTGAAAAACGTAAGATTTTGGAAGTAATTACAATAATCTATTCTCCCTCCCCTTTACACTTTTCTATCTTAAACCGATTTCAGTATTCCTAGAATTACTTTTATCATTTATTCCAGCATTCTATATTGCCTTTCCTGCTCTTCAAATTGAAACTATAAGTGACTAAAAAGTAAAAGAAACACATTACCCAAAGGAAAGCCAGAGCTGTTATTGTTAGAACCTTAGATGTGAAACTAATGGATGGGAGAGCCAGGTGCCATGACCTAGTTGATTGCTTGCACATGTTGCGGTCAAGTGGCTATAAAATGGATTGTTTACAGCAAGTACTGTTCTCATACTTTGAATAAAATCACCATACATCTAATTAGTATTTATACTTTTACATTTGAACTTTCATTTTCCTGTCTGTAGTTTTATTTCCATAAATTGCCAATCTTTCCCAATCTTTCAGCCCATCGATAATTTTTTATATTTTTTTGAAGTTATGCTACATTGGATAACCAGTTTACAATTGCTGTGGATGTTTGATTTAACATCACATTAGATTAAATGTTAAGTTTTCTTTTATTAATTCTCTATTTTCCAGTAAAAAATACTTTGATCTTGTATCATTTCTTGAAAATTTTGCATACAAAAGTAATGGACTTCCTTGACAAGGAAATCAGTCCTCCTGTGAGAGGGAAATTTTGCAAGGGTTTTTACCCCCCCCCCCCTGCAGAGTTTTTTTAAGTTTATATTCAACAGCTTTAAAAGATTTCACCTCCCCCCTTCCATCTCAATATATTGGGCTGTGCCACTCTGATGATATAGACGTTTTTTTTAACCTTGTTGCACAAACCTTTCAGCACTTAGCAAATATTGCCAAACTTCAAAACCCAAAGAAAAAATTCCTAATATTTAGTAAATAAAGGCAGCCAAGAAAGTGTTTAATCCATTTCATAAATGGGACAATCCCATTAATGGAAGCAATCTAAGTCACCTTGTATAATGCTGGCTCACATCTTAAAATATACCACACTGAAAAGAATCATTAAAAGAAATAAATGTTTCAAGTAAATATTATATTATTTGAGAAAAACAAAGTAGTAAAAAAAAGAATTTTTTTACTACATGCTTCTATAAAAGCTGTATTAAAAACTAGTCATCATTTTCACTACATATTTTTGCAGGAAATCCAGAATTAAATGCTAATTAATTTGGCATATGTCATAATTCCTTTCATTGGATATTTGACAAAAAAATTGTTTTTTAGGCTGATCACAGTGTAGAAACAGTTGGGCCTCTGGGATGTAAATTAGTTTTTCAAGCAGGACCCTGGAAGGGTTAATGAAGTTGTAGAAGCCAAATTGAAGATGCATGACAATGTTCATTTTCTCCATATCATCAAATATTTTATTTAAAACAATATGGCAGTAGAAAGCATTTTCAATTGCTTGTATTCATAAACTATATATTAGGCTTCTCATATGCCAGGCTGCAACATGTGCACCCCATAAATCTTGTGTCCAGACAGGTGTTAAAAAAAGCTTATTATTTTCCTAAAGTATGAAACACAGAAAAAAAAAAGATAATATTTATATATAAATAAATAAAAAATAAATACCCCCTCAAGCAACTGCTTGCCACAGAGGTCTGACAGGAGCCTGTCAGTTTATATGCCACAGTAGGAGATCTGAGAGGATGGCAGGACCTCAGCAGAATAAACGACACACACATCCATGCCTAATTCCGGGGCTCGAACCCAGGTCCCTTAGATCAGTAGCCAAGCGTGCTAACCACTCGGCCATGGGACGGCACTATATTTATATATGAAACCATATATATAATTTTTAACCCTGCTGAGGAGTGGTCAACTTCACAGGGTCCTGGTACTGACCATTTATACCCACTAGACTGGACTTGTTTATGGATTTGAGCTTGATTATTGATCCTGGACTTGCTGCACTGGTGGGCCTCTGTTGAGGGAGAGTCTGTCGCTGTGTTTTCTGTTTGCTTCTGGGTTGCCAGCTCTAAGTGAACAGAGGCATGGGATACCTTATATCAGCTGGTGGATAATCCTAATCAGAGGCCATCGCAGGTACCTGAACCTTACTTAGCTAGTTGGGCATCGTCAAGCCTAAACTGGAGTAATGTGTCTCAGGCAGGCCATGTGGCTCTTGAAAAAGTCCATTTGAAAAGGTGGTGCCTGAAGTTCCTACCAGCATCGGTGACTTCAGCCTTTAGCAGAGGAGGAACAGGTCTTTGCCCCATGCCTGCGATCAGGGGGCTGTTTGATATTGTTGGCCCTACCAATCTCAATAAACCTAATTTCTTTAAAAATCCTACTAATCATTTTCTCTCTGCAGGAACGTGGAACATGAGGACATTACATAGAGATTATTCTCTTGATGTCCTCATGCAGGAATTCCAGTGCTATAACCTAGATATTCTAGGCTTGCAAGAGACCAGATGGACAGGTAAAGGTGAGATACTTAAAAATAACTTTAAATTTCTCTTTACAGGGAGGGAGGATGGAAAGCATCACCAAGGTGTGGGTCTGCTGCTCAGCAGACATGCTAGTGATGCTCTTCTAGGATATGAGTGCATTAATGAAAGTTTTCTTACAGCAAAATTTCAGGCAAGTGTTAAAGACTTGAATGTTATCTGCTGTTATGCCCCCACTGAGGATGCTGATGAGGATGAGAAGGATAGGTTTTATGGACAACTTCAGGATATTTTGAATTCTGTCAAGAAAGGAGATATTACCCTTGTTCTAGGTGACTTCAATGCCAAAGTTGGTACCGACTCTGATCTTTGGGGAGGGGTGATAGGCCCCTTTTGGTATTGGTAGCTGCAATGGGCAACGTCTCCTACAGGTAAGTAAACTCAATGGTTTCAGAATAACTAACACATATTACAAACACCGCGACATACATAAATACACATGGGTTTCACCTGATGGGCTGCATAGGAATATGATTGATTATATATTAATTAACAGCAAATGAGCTAGTTCTGTTAGAAATACCAGGGCATATAGGGGAGCTGAAATTGGATCTGACCATTACCTTGTTAAAAGTGTCTTGCAACTTAAACTTAAAAAGTGTTGTGCTAGGGTTAAAAAATTTACCTTTAATACTGAAGCTCTGAAAGACCCAGTTATAGCAAAAGCTTACCATGATAGGTTACTTAGTCATTATGACAGTCATGGTTTGCTTAATACTGAAGTTGAGGATGAATGGGGCCATTTTAAACAGGCTTTTTTGGAAACTAACAGTACCCTTTTAGGAAAAAAGGAGCAGAAGAGGCAGAATTATCTGAGTGATAAGGCACTTGAGCTTATTACGGAAAGAAAGAACTGCAGGAATGTTCTTAATCAATACCCTACTAGTCCTAATAGAAAGCATTACAGAGAACTTAATAAACGTGTAAAAGATCAGTTAGCTGCTGATAAGAATCTTTGGCTTGATGGCTTGGCTGACAAAGCTGAGGAAGCAGTTAGACAGCAGAGAGCTGTACCAGATAGTTAATGTTTTGTGTGGTAGAAAACGGACAGGTATACAGGGATTGAAGGATAAACAAGGTAAGGTTATAGAAGGTGAGGATTCTGTCATGGCTAGGTGGGCTGAGCATTTCAGTGATGTTCTAAACAATGTGGTTAATTCTACTCCCATTGTTTGTAATGATGCATTGGCAGCTTTAATGTTGGCCCTATAACACAATCTGAAGTTATTTTGGCTATCTCTAAACTTAAACTTCATAAATCCCCAGGGGTAGATGAAATTACTACAGAAATGCTCAGAGCTGGGAATGTTTCGGTTACCACTTGGATGACTGAAATTTTGAATAACTTTTATGATAAAGGCATGGTTCCTAAAGATTTTACCAGAGCTATTATTATCCCTATTTTCAAAAAAGGTGATCGCAGTTCTTGTGATAACTATAGGGGTATCAGCCTACTCTCTGTTCCAGGTAAAGTTCTTTCCATGATTGTGCTTAATAGAATTAAGAATCTGGTTGACAGGCAATTGCGCAATGAGCAATGTGGATTCAGAAGTGGTAGGGGATGTGTAGATCAGATATTTTCACTTAGGCAGATTCTTGAGAAATGTTTAGAGTTTCAGAAACCTTTGGTTGCTAGCTTTGTTGATTTCAAAAAGGCTTTCGACTCTGTTGATCGTCATAATTTGTGGTTGATTGTGAGATCATATGGTATACCAGACAAGTTAGTTAACATAATGAAAGCTCTCTATAATAACACTGAGTCATGTGTGAGAGTTGGTAAGTCTTGTAGCAATTGGTTTAGCATTACGTCTGGTGTTCGACAAGGGTGCATTTTGTCTCCTTTTCTCTTTAGTTTGGTTGTTGATTATGTTATGCGAAATTCACTTCAAGGGAAAGATTTTGGCGTTTAAATGGGCTGGAGATACGAAAATATCTGATTTAGATTATGCTGATGATTTAGCCCTTTTGGCAAATGATGGTGATGAGATGAACTCTTTCATTCGAGCTGTTGAAGAGACTGGTAGTAGAGTAGGTTTGGTTATAAACAGAGAGAAAACTAAAGTGATGAAAATTGGTCAGGCAGGTTGTGATTCAGTTAATCTTAATGGTTGCAGTCTTGAGCAGGTGTCACAGTTTAATTACCTTGGGAGCTACGTAACTGATACTGGTGATGTGCGGCATGAGATCAACAGACGAATAGGTATTGCTGCCGGGACTTTTAAGAATCTATGGAGACTGTGGAGAAATAGGCGTATACACCTAAAGACTAAAATTAGACTGTATAATAGTTTGGTTCTTTCTAGGGTTAGTTATGGTAGTGAAACTTGGACGCTGTGTAAACAAGATAACAGGAAACTTGATGCTTTTGATTCTAGATGCTTACGCAGTATCTTGGGTATTAGGTGGTTTAACTTTGTAACTAATGATGAGGTTAGGCAAAGGAGTCTGCAACCTCCTTTAAGCAGCATATTGTGCAGAGAGAGACTCCGTTGGTTTGGCCATGTTGCCCGTATGGATAATTATAGATTGGCGAATAGGGTTATGAACAGTGTGCCTAGAGGCCTCAGAAGGAGGGGGAGACCTAGGATGCGGTGGGCAGACAATGTCAAACAGGACCTTGTTAGAATTGGTGTGCAGTGGCTGGATGCAGCAGATGTAGCTCAGGACAGATATGCTTGGAGAATTAAACTGCGCGGTCTGGTTGGACCTCCGTAGCCCATGGCTGCTTGAGGATGATGATGATATATAATTGTATAGATGCCAAAAAAAAAAAGGAGAGGCACCAGGTACCATATGAAAGGCAGATAATTGTCAGAAAATCATCGGTGTTTTTTAGGACTAAAACGAAATCCTATAGCTTCTGGATCCTAATTGAAACATCAATGTGACTATGCATTGTGCTCAGCAACAAAAACTGAGTGAGGCTACTTCTGAAAAATGAAACAGTTTAGCGAATAGGAAAGGCAATTTTTTACCATGGCAATGCTTGCACACATGTTGCAATGTCAACTCTTAAACTGAGGAAGTTCAAATGACACATTTTTCCCCATCCTCCATATTCTCCAATTTGGCCCCATTGGATAACCATTTGCTCCAAGCATTACAAAATGTTTTGGATTGAAAAACCTGCAATAATTTTATTGTCAAAACTGAGACAAGTAGTTTTTTAATTCTAAAAGTGAGAAATTTTATTTCGATGGCATTAATAAGTTACTTGAAAGATGGAACAAAGTAGTTTCTTAACAAGGGAGCATATATTATTAACAAAAATAAATTTCTCACTAGAAAAATAAACTGTTTTATTTTGATGACAAAAACATGCAGAATCACATATATTTATGTTTTGGCACTTTTTTGGTATTATGATTATTTCTGATATTTTGAGGATCATGTTGGTAATAAATATTAACAAATGTTTGCTCTAATACATTGTCCTGGTGGTTTTTAAGTAAAAAACTGAGGCACCAACTTTAGGAATGTTATATGATGCATTTATGAAGTAATGAGGTTTTTTAGTTAGATGTTGAAAATTTTCAAATTTATTTACATAATTATGGCATATAATGTTCCAATGAAATTTTAATAATATTTTATATTTGTAACTATGCTGGTCTTCATATTTTAAGGTATTATTACCATGGCAATGGCTGTGGATAGGTACTCTATTAAGTGGTTGATTTATTGCCCACTTTTAGAGGGGTTTTCTGTGTGCAAAAAAAGGTAGTTAATTAGAAACAAATAACGATGCCAAAATTTTGTTTTTTTTTCAGAAACCAAGTCCATGAAGCAGTCCCATATCTCTACACCTCTACCAACTCAGTGTACTTCTGAAACAAATGCATTATAGGAAAAAAAAATGTTTTCCAAAACTTTTATAAAACATCCAAAAGACAAAAAAAGGTCAAATTCATAAACAATGCATTGCCAATCTGCACTCGCAAAAAGCCTACAGGGTTAAATAACCCATTCAACTATCATTAAAGATGTTTAAGATTGTATATATGTTAAAATATGTTGTCACTACTTTATTCCTGTGTTTATTGTTACAATAACCTGGATGAGCAAATGCTCTTGGGTTATTTACATTGTAATAATGACAATAACATCAAAAATAAAACTGAAAAGTTCAAGTTCAAATGCCCAAAACCCATAAAAGCATCACCAATCTACATTAAAAAAATCCAAGGATAACCCAATGGCATAAAACAAATGCAAAAATGCCCAAACTCCCACAAACACACTACCAATCTGCTATGAAAAAAGGCCCAGAGGTTAACTCAATGGGCTAAAACAATCACAAAAATGCCCAGAATCCTAAACAATAAAACACCAATTCACAGTCGAAAAAAAACCCTGGGGATTAAATAATAAAATGGGTAAAAAAAGACATCGAAAAGCGTATATCAAAACAAAAAAATTTCACATAATCTAAAATTATTCATGTCCAAACCACATTTTGCTTTCTGTACATATACACAACTATCATCATAATCCACTCATATCTCATTAAATATTCCAATCAAACACTACCCCCAAACTCTCAATATTAATAACATACAGTACAACAAAATTTTCAAACTCACCTATATTTTTCACACAGCAACAAATATTTTGTGGAAAAAATTTTGCTGCCGACATACGGGAGTTGAACCCACATCTCTCTAGAAACATATGTCGGCAAAATTTTTTCCACAAAATATTTATAGATATATTGACATTAAAATGTCAACCAGGTAATGCTGTGATTGTCACCTATGTTTAAATCATTAATAATGCTAAATAGTGTGAAGAGACTACTATTTTCCATCTTACTCAGCACAATATAAAAAGAAATAGTCACCACCCATAGATCATAGATGGCACCAATGGTAGGCACCAAAAATCATCAGTCAAGAGTTTGGTCTTAAATTAATGGAAAAAAGATGAGCCGGCATTAGTTCAATCGGTAAGAATACTCTGGCATGTTTTTGGAGAGATGCAGGTTTACTGTATGTTGGTGAAATTTTTTTCATATTTGATATATTGACATTAAAATGTCAACTAGGTAATGCTGTGATTGTCACCTATGTTTAAAGCACAGCAACAACAACTACACTAAAAAACTATGAAAAGACACGATTACGTATCAAATTTCCCAAAATACCCTTTGAAGAATCAAAATCCATCACATATCGAAACTATACTTATTTGCCACACAACCACTCACTCTTATCTACCACCTAGTTCTTTTCCCATGCCAAAATACGATGTTCCATCATATCCCTACACCTCTACCGACTCAGGGTATTCACAACTCCATAGGTTTAACACTATGACAACAGTAGTAATATCCTGTGATAAAACAGACTCGCTTAAATGCTTCTTATTCCATATGAAATTTTAATTTTCAAAAGCTCCTTTCTCAAGTTTAGCTATCCAAAATGTACAAATTTACCTAAATTTTAAACCCCCAAATCCCTTTAATAGCATCAGAACCATTTACTAAATATATACCAGCCCTAGTTTTTCATGTTTACTGAAAAGCATTTTCTTGGTTAATACCTATGACTATAAGATGTCTTGTGGGTCATGTATTTGGTTCCTCCAAAAATTATATTGCAGGGGGAAAAAATACCTGTGCCATAAGCAGCAGTTATATGAAGCTTACATTTACATCTAACAGCCAGTAAACTTAAAATATTTTGACTTGTAACATTTTGATTTTGTCTATAAAAGTTCATTAAAATTATTAAAAGGTTATCTACTGGGCTATAACGTTTACCATTAGCACACTAAGTGTCAGTTTATTTCAAAACACTCTTACTAACATATTTTTAAAGCCTACGATTTACTCCAATTTTCTCTAGACTTAAATCTACTATTCAAATGTGGACATTGAAATATAAGCGTCCAATTCAAATGCCTAATATTGGAAAACAGCAAATGAAATAAATGTACTAATCGGAAGCTTTAATTTCTACAGAATTCTGGAGAAAATAATGGAGAATTTCTGGAGAAATTAATAAGATCAATAGATGGAACTTGCTTATTTCCTATGGGTTAATTTTTAAAGTTCACGTTGTGTCAATCAAGTGCATTACCAGTATATATAAAAAATATGATTAAACGACAAAAACTATTTATATACACTCATTTCCAGAAAAAAATCTGCATATGCTAATAGATTACTACTTTACGATAACATTAAATTAAAATTCCCTAAATAACGAAGACTCACCACTCCTCAACAGCGTCTCCAACAAAGATTACGGCCTTTTAATGTTGCCACACCTTCATACAACTAGATAAAAGGGTCCACAATTTTCAGCAACAATTGGTATGAATGGAATATAAATAATACCACATAAATTATACCTCCTATGATATAAAAATATATAATATTAAATAAAATTGCCCATTGATAATAGGCTGTTCAAAAGGGGGGAAAAAAGAGAATTACAGTAATGCGCAAAACCTAAAGAAGTTCGACATTTTGGCAGCTATCTCAAAAACTACTATATAGTTTTAAATAAATATATACACCACTGCCGGCTGTAGCCGTTGAGTAAGGTAAGTACCGCATCGGGCGCTTTCGACAACGCACATCTGTAAAATGTCTGAAAACAGGTGCTGAAAAGGGATCTCGCATGGGGATGGAAATATACCTTGAGTTGGTCTTCTACATTTTCTATTGATGAGTTACACATAAAAAAAAATCCAAATCAAATTTATTGTGCATCAATGAGTAATCATGAAATCATAAAATTTCGATAGCATGATTAAAGGATTACAAAATATCATTATAGAGTGTGATGATGACCCTTCATCACTGTGGCAATGAGCTCTCACTCTGCCTACAAAGTGATAAATCCCATTCCTCCTTAAGGACTGTTTTCTGTTCGTGGAGGGTTCTTGGAGCTGGAAGCGTCTGGCTATTCTCCTCTCTAGAGATGTTATATTTGGTTGAGTTCAGGGGACTTAGCTAATCACTCCATTCTCCTGATATCCTCACTTTCTAGGATATCAACATCCAACTGATCCTGATGAGAACGTGCATTGTCATCAAGAAAAATAAAATTAGTTCCTACAGCTATATAGTTGGGCAGTCACAGTCAGGGGCGGCTCTACAGGAAGTACAACCTGTGTGACTGCATCGCGTAGCAGATATCAAAGTTCACTCCGAGCAGCAAAATGTACCGATGCTCAAAATTAAAGGATAATCGACAAACACGTATATAGCTGCCAATGTATGTAAAAAAATGTACTGAAAATGCGTGATAATAGTAATTACGCTACGTGGAAAACTATTCCATATTAACAGTTGCCGCACGTAAGCCGGAATATGCCAATTAGGAATGCGTTAAACACAAGTATTTCTATTCCTCTTAGTATAGAGTAAAACTATAAAAAGAACGATTTACTATGTTAACTAATTTTCAATGTTTAAACTACAATGCTGTTAATATTCAATTCCTATGACAAAATAGAAACTATTACTTTGTAACATCGAACAAACAAACCAATTTATATTGAATTTCATTTGTGTTAGAGGACTACCTTAATAATGCTTTATACCTTATAGATGCGAAACATCTAATGTTGATCTCTCCTGATAGAGGACCCAAAAATAACTTTACTGTTGATTCTCTTTCACCACCGGAACCAGGCTCATTTTGACTCAAATAATAACAGTCTTCTTACGTAGTATCATATAACACTAATTTAACACAATATATCCTTATATCTTCACACCTTTTTGTGTTTCCTCTACACTAGGGGTTCTCAACGTGGGGTACACGATAAAATTTTTAGGGGTACGCCATGAGAGCTCAAAAGTCGCTAGATCTAGTAACAAAGTAAAAATAACCATTGTTATATTAAAACTATAGATTTTTCTATCTATACAAGGGGTACGCCAGTTACATACACATTTCCAGGGGATAAGTGAGTATAAAAGGTTGAGAATCACTGCTCTACACAATCTTATTATTCAAAGCATCTCCGTTCTAAACAGTTGATAACATTTCACACAGAAGCATACGCGAGTATTCATATGTTTATCATAAATTCATTGCAGCACGTTCATCTGTCCTAACAATATGTTTTAAAACAGTTTCGTTCAGATGACGACGAAAAAAATGCAATGGTTTCTTTCATTACACCCACAGCATTTCTAACACAATGGATACTAGAACATTTTGACAATCCTAAATTTAAAGCGTGATTGGAGTAAGGACATCTTATGGCATTTTCCAGTGATTTGTGAATTTCTTGAACGGCTCCTTTTTGTTACGAAGCCATTACACTGAAACCATCTGTGCAAATGCCCACGCAATTTTCCAATGGCAAATTTATTTACTACCTTAACTATATTTTGCCCTAAAATACTAGCTATCAAAATAGGTTCTAATGTATCTGAATCTAAATTGTAACTTTTCAGTGCAATCCAAAAAATGCACAGAACCTTCATGCACGCTATCCTGGTTTAAATAGCAGATAATAGAATATGCGAAATATCTGTGGTTTCATCGAAAATTATGCTGTAATATTTAACTTTTAAGATTTTATCAGTCATCAGGGCCAAAATTGTATCACTACAGCATTTGATTATCTCGCTTTGAGTTCTTTTACTAATGTAGGTAGCACGAGAAGAAATATTTAATAAATGTTGTTCAGGAATCTTGTCCCCTGCATCTATCCGAAAACGAAGTAATTCTCTAAAATTTCCTCCATTCCACGTTTCATTATTATTATTATTCAATAAATGGCCATTGTCCATGTGCCTACAGAAAGATATTTTGGCAGGCTAAAAAAAAACTATAGTTTGTATTATGGGTCTATTTTGAATATCCGCGTTTTTGCTCGAGAAACAGCTAACAAATTTCTTACATCTTTACTAGAATCCTCATAACATTTTATAAAAATTTCAGCATCGAAAACCGCCTACTTCCTGATTAATATGAATGGAACACTAATATGAAATAAACACTGCAGAAGAACAAATAAATCAGTGCAAGTAAGTTGAAATATTCATATATAAATTGTGAATATTTAAAATTCCATCTTTACCTACTAATTTAACAAATTCTGCTAACTAGTTTAGTCACTAACCTTTCCAAGATTGATGTCTTATTTCTTCCTCCAGTGGTTGCAAAAGAAAACGCAATATTCGCAGTAATCTTTCTTTTCTAAACCTGAATACGCAATCCAGAAATTGTAGCTAGATGCTGATGGTCGAAATAGCATTTCATTGTTTTATTATTTTTCTTATGTTCAGAAAAATACATAGTTTTTATCGGGAATCTAGGTATTCTTAACAAATTTGTATTTTTCGAAATCGCTGAGTATCTTAGTCATACCGACAGCATTCGCAATATCACATATCCCTTTATTTACAGCTAAAGTATATTCTTTTCGTTGGTTTACTTCTTCAGATGTATATTGTGGTGGCTCAGCGATTGAAGTTATTGGTTGTGATAATTCATCATCATCTGCAGCCGTTGAAATTACATCACATAATTTAAATGTTTTAAAATAATCAATTTTTCTTCTAGTGCTTTTACTCATTTTCGCTTATAGGTATTGGGATGTTAAATTATTATCTTTTTTGGCTTTATTTTCCTAACCAAAAATAAGATATTAAACAAAAAAAGTTTACAATAAGCCCAAATTATGGGTTAGGATAATTTTGGTATTAATTGGACAGACAAATACGAATCCCATTCATATTAATAAGCAAAACAGAACACCCAGAAAGAAATCTCTCTTTTGATTTTCTCATTAACACTTATTTCAGTCACTTATAATGAAAATATATTTTTACAGTTAATACGACACACAATTTTTTCTGCTAAGGTCGCAACTAATAAAACTTATGCAGATTCAGATGACCCCATCCCTCACACTTCTTTGTATGTTTAAACGATTCCAGAGTAGTAACACATCTGGATTTTATATCCGTGTAAGCTGACCGCTCTGTTCCATTTTCAACTTACTGGCACTGACTTGTTCTTCTGCAGTGTTTATCGCTTCCCCCATATTATTGATGTTTTTTCCTCCTTTGCAGTTTTTACGGCTTTTTTGCAGATATGGCTATCGTCTCCATATTCCCTAGCTTTAATTGTTAAGATGGCGACTTCTAAATGCTACTCCAAGGCAAACTCTTGGGCTGCTTGTTTGTAGTTAGAAAATATGTGCACTGAAGAGGAATATATGTACAAAAAGGGTATAGAAAGTTGTTTCATCTTACACGCACGTTTTATTAAGAGGGAAATATTAAAATAGATATTAAGTAAAAAGTTTAAAAAACCTCTCCCCAAGTTTCTTGGACGCGGAATGACCCTCCCTCCCCCTTATGACTGCCACTGTTTTCAATGTCTCGATTTGGTTTACCTCTGAGCACTTTTTTGCACACCATGGGCTAAATGACCAGGTCACATGGACCTCAAAGGCCCAGAGGTTGTGGGACCCACTGGAACAGCTGTTGGGAGACAGCCGATAGTCTGCCGTCAAGGTCATCAAGCGTTCTTTAATGCAGAGTATGGGTCTCCCGTACACGGCTTAACGTCCCATCCGACAGACGGCGGCCTTTCCAAGCCCATCCGTGTCCCCTACTGACCGTGGGCAGGGCGGGGAATTTTGCGGAGATAAATCTCAATGCTGAGCCAGCTGGGACTCGAACCTGGAAACTACAGATTACGAACCTGGGTATGCTACCGACTGAGCCACACCCGCCCCTCAATGTCTCGAAATAGTGACATTTAACTCTACGGAAATTTTTTTTAATTTTCCAACTGCAGTTCGTAACGAAATGCTTGGATTCCTTTTGAAGTAAAAAATAACGTATCAACTCTGAAGAATAAGGAAAGCTCATTCTCAATGTGAAATTTGTATGCACCTTCAGACAAGAAATTCGAATGGATGTTTCATTAATACTTATCCAACCAGAAAAATCATTTCTCTGTTTAAAAAATCTGTTTTCTTACCTTCCCTGGGAGTACGGGGGGACAAACCCCATGACCATCAGTCAACCACTAGAATTTCAAACAATAAATTGATTTAAAATAAGAGTTACAAATTTTGCCATTTTCCAACTTTAGCCCTCTTAATAGTGAAATTAAAACTACGAGACATTCGGTAAATGCAAATACCTGTACTTCATTAGCACCAATCCAACCAAAAAGAACACCAAGGTCATAAGGATCCTGAGGACTCGAGGAGGTTGGGGGAAGGTGACCTGCTAGAGGGATGTTAGGAGACTGAAGCTTTTTGTCAAGGCCAATCAGTATGTTCTATAGCATGCACATGGTATGGCTCTATTGCACATAGAGCCACAGTTTACCAGACAGCAACCTTTCCAAGCCCATTGGTGTCCTTTCTGGCCATGGGCTAAGGGTAAAAAAGCTTTAGTGCTCGCACATTTGGTACTTGAACCCGGGAAACTGCAGATCACGAACGTAGTGCTCAACATAGTCACTCCTGTCCCAATGAATGTACGCATATATAATTGGCAGGGCCTTTAAAAATCTCATTTTAAAGATATTTATTGTAACATGAGGCTCATTGAAATGAACTCTTATATCAAATGAAACTGTTAGTCAAAAACTTCTAAGCTACTTTTCAAAAATACTTGTGAGTCATGCGAAGCATTTGAAGAAAAAAGAATTATAATCAAGGGGAGTTTATTTCATGACAAACACTAATACGAGAAGCAGAATGAGCATGAAGAAACAGTAAAACACTATAAAAATCATTTAATTAATATATAAAACATAATTTCCAGATTACAGAAGCTGTTTCTAACGTTTCCATAAATATACAATAGCTTTAGCATACATGTTTCAAAATTGTTTATTTCATTAGGATAAAAAAAATTGTATTACAATGAAACTTTTAAATTATCAGCTATGGAACGTGCAGAATAATCTAATTTACATACACAAGTTGATTTATAAAATAATATTTAACATTTTTATGATACACAAAAATTAATTTATTAATATATTTCAAGCTTTTTGTAGTATTCACTTTAATAATTATAATTTAGATTGTAAGTGTAATAAGATATTTCAGAATGTCCAGCAATTTATATTACTTGTTGTACAGTAGGTAGTTTAGATAAATAATGTTACCAGAGCATCATACCCAAGTAGTGAGGTTGAAGGGTTTCATTTTTAAAATTCACTAGTGGAGGCTATTCACACTGATTTTGAAACCATCTCAGTCACTTTAGCATTTGTTTCATCAGTTCATTCTTGAAATTACTTATGTACATTTCAAGAAGCTGATGGCAACAGGTAAAAAGAAATCTGGGTAGTAATTAAAATGAGAAAAAAAGTAGTTCATACAAAAGTAATAAAGCAGTGCCATTTGTTTCATCATTGTTTACCAGTTTACTATCATCATTGTATACATATATAAAAAGTTTTTTGCGTGCATTTAAAATGCCAACTTTTGTATTTATGGTAGCAGAAATAATTTTATATAATGGGTTAATAATATTGGACTTAATGACCAGAGAGAGAGATAAATTTGGTTGCACACCAGTTTATGTTACCACTGTCTACATATATAGTTTTACATGTACATTTAAAATGCCAAACTTTGTATCTATGGTAGCAGAAACTATTTTATGTAATGGGCTACATTTGACTTAATGACCAGATAGAGGTAAATTTACAGTTATTATATAAATATAGGCTACAATCCACAGAAAAATTATTAACTCCATTTGTTTCTGTGAAATGATAAACATCTCTTAGTCCTTAGATGTAAAAATACATATTAATTTTCGCCATATACATGTGACATTTTGCCTAAAAATATGTAGGAAAAATATGATAGCTAGAAAAAAAAGAAATAAATTTATGTAACTTATAACATTAAAATACAATTTACAATAACTTTATGTAGCTTGCTTTTATGATTTGAAAACAGGGGTGACATTGCAAATTAAAGCCTGTACATCAACAACTTTCAGAATCTGATAGCAGGCACATCAGACTTCCACATGCAGAGTTTGCTTTTCATGAAAGACTTCATTAAGCTAACAGACAATGAGGAGAAGATGACGCACAGGATCGTTACAATGGCTACACCTAAAAAAAACATGGGAAAATATATAAATTTTGAATTATGTAGTATGAAAACATGAAGAGGGTAAATTATTTACTTTTAATATATGTTAATCAACGAGCAATTGTGGAAAAAAAATCTGCAATGGCATATCAGCAGTTACCCACAGACAAAAAAAAAAATCCCCACACATTTTGTATTAAAAAAAAAAAAACTTTCTGAATAAATTCCACATTAAAATATCTTTAACAATTGAATTAGCCAATATATTTTTTCAAACATACTCTAAAAATCTGAAAGTATATAGGTTTTGAAACATTCTGATAAGCAGACTGAAATACAAAGTTTGGAATTAATTGGTTTAGCTTCTGACAAGCCTACATATATATATATCATTCACTCAATGCAAGCTAATATAAACTAGACCAAAATTTTCATATTGGATATATCAGATTATCAATGAATCGGAGGAATCTAATAACAGAAAATTTTCAGAAATCTCATTTGGTAACCCTACTGGAATGTGAAAGCATTTTAGAATTTTCAAGTAATCAATATTACAAAAGGATTTCTTCCTTCTCAATAAATGGCCTAAAGAAACTGAAGTCTTGAATGATAAATGAATTAATAAAAAAAAAACAATCATTTACACCAAGTTTGTAGAAGAGTCAATATATATATTTCAGGATTACAACCGATATACGAATATGCCTTGTTGATTTAATTAAAACAGCTAAAATTTATATTACAGCTGCAAAGTAACTGGCTTTGATGTGAAATACAAAGGAGCAATGGGAAACATTGATGAGATAAATTGGAAAAATATATCCTCCACCTGCCTGTATGACCCCAACTTGGCAAGTTGAGTCCTTTATTTCATCTGGTTTACACCACACACATACACTCCCATCAGTGTGATTCATCAGACCAAATGATGTGTTTCCAGTCCTCCATACTCCAGTCACAAGAGGTTATTGCAAACTGTAGCCTAATCTTTTGTTGCCTTGCAGTCAAAAAGAGAACACAATGTGGACGTCAACTGTCATAGCCTATTTTTTCCATGGTATGATGGATAGTCTTCACAGTAGCTGTGCAATTCCTTGTAACAATACGGGACAGTCTGCGCTCACCTCAAGAGTCAATTGCATGTTTACGTCCACATTTCTCCTACTGGTTGGAAGTTTTACCGTATTTCAAATAGTCTTGGAATACATGTGCGATGGGGGGTGCGGTGATTGAACTGGCCAGCCACAGTCAAACTCACTTAGGTTGTTGCCTTTACACATGATTACTTTTCCACGACTGGTTTCTAATACGTAGCGACCTACTCTATAGGCATTGTCAGTTTCGGCATTCCATGTAATTGGATACAATACTTCTGCTTTGCATATTGTTATCGGGATGTATATAATAATTTGTCCACTCAGTGTAAATATTTAGGATTACCACTAAAAAAATAACTAAATAATGATCATGTAAATTATGTTACAAAGAAAATAATTTTTGGGTTATTTTACCTCTGAGTGGCACTTTTTTTTTGCACAGAATGGGCTAAATGGCAAGGTCAAAAGGGCCCCACAGGAGAAAGGTATCCAGTGTGTTCATTAATATGCATGGCCACAGTTTACATCCCATATGATGGGAGGTAGCCTTTCGAAACCCATTGGTGTCTCCTACTGACCATGTGGGGCTTGAACCTGGAAACTGCAGATCATGAGCCTGGAGTACTACTAACTGACCTCCCCCCCCCCCACATACACACACACACACAAAAAAAAATAATTTGTAAATAATTTCTTACAGTGCCCAGTCTGAAAATTTGAATTGTACCATATGGCTAGGATTTTCTTTAATTTTGCTCAGCCAAAAAAAACAGTGAACTTTAAGATTTTTCCCAAATAACTAATGAAATAGGATATGTTATATTCCAAATTAAACCATTTAATTCTAAAAAAATAAAATAGATCTAGATTTTAGGAAAATAACATATTTAGATAAAATTACAGATATGTTAATTTTACTAAGACTTTTTCTAAGTGATGTAGGAAAAGATGGCTTTGGGTATAAAAATAAATTTATTAAAAAAAAAAACAAAGGACCAAAATAATTATAATACACATGAATAGCTTTTTTTTATTTCTTCTGAATACGAAAATAAATCCTTACTTGAAACAGGAAAATTAATCTTTTTTTTTTTCACAATATTGTTCTCCAAGATAAATATACTTTGAGAAAGGTTCAAGTTTTTTTCATCTGGCTCAGTTCATATTAAAAGTGAACTTTAGAATTATTTTTATAAAATAACCAATCAACAGAAATAGATGATACTACATACCAAAAGGAAGAGCAGTTAATTGTGATTAGTAAAACGCACCCCCCCCCCCCCCGCCAAAGAATGGTAGCTGAAATTTTATAAGTTTTTTTTATGTTAAAAGATTTATTTCATATTTTCCCATTTTAACATCAGTAAAATAAAAGAAATAAAGATTTTTTTAAATTTTATCTCAATATTTTATTAATATATATTTATTATTAATATATTTATTATATACATAGTAGTATGTAAATTTTTTTTGCTTTTAAAACACAATAGAAATAAAAATTGAAAAATATATATAACTAAAAGAATGCCGTGAAAGCATATAAATTTAGCTTTAGCAGTGAATATGATTGTGAATCATTGCAGATCAATTTAGATACTGCTACAGCAAAATTGAACTTCACAACAATGGCAAATATTTCATTCAGAAATTATAATTTCTTAATGCTTGGTTATGAAATTATTCTCAATTTAAAAAGAAATATCTCTAAGTTCTACCTTTTACAAATCAAGTTTTCTGATTCCTAAGGAAACAGACATTTGAAGTCATTCAACCCAATTGTCTTTTTTCAGTCAAGTTTCGAATTAAGTATTCTTTCTAATCACAGTATATATTTGAGGAGCAATAAAAATAATTCTAGAAGTAGCAAAGTGAATAAAATTTACATCACTAGTGTTATGTCCTACTTGGAATCAACATCCTGCTTCTGAATCACAGAAGTTGAAAAATTCACGAACCATGGTATAATAGGGTTCGTTATACTCAATGGCAGCTTGAAGGATTACGAAAGCTTAGCATTATTTTCGATACATCAAGTTGAAGAATAAATTGAAAAATAAAAGATTATTCATGATCTCTGAAATATCTATTTTTAATATATGTATATATTAAATATAAAAGTTAACTCAAAATTTCATATTTAAAAGTGGAAGAGTGAAATTTTAAATGTTAGGTTCTACCCCTATAATAACAGATGCGATTCCTTGTAACAATACGTGACAGTCTGCGCTCACCTCAAGAGTCAATTGCATGTTTACGTCCCATGAAACTAGTTTCTACTGTGCACAATTTTGCCAAAAATAGGATTTATCAACATCAAAAAATCAGCAGGTAATGCTGTGATTGTCATCTATGTTTAAATCATTAATACTACTAAAATAATGTGATGAGACTTTATTATTTATTTCCATCTTACTCAGTGCAATATGAAAAGTAATAGTTGCCACCCGAGATCATAGATGGCACCAACAGTTGGCCGAAATTTTTGGTGAAGAGTTGTTTTAAATTAGCAGAAAAAAGACAGAGTTGGCATTAGTTCAATGGTAGAAAATACTCTGGCCTGTTTCTGGAGAGATGTGGGTTCAAACCCCATATCTCAGTGAATTTTTTTCTGCAAAATATTTATCGATTTAAAAGAATTACTGCATCTGTTGCAAATGATAATTCGAGACGTGCTGTGCCAAGTATGGACAGAAGTTGAATACCATGCCACCAATGATGCCCAGAATGAAATCTGTTGAACACAAAATTACCTTATTTAATTATTTAATAAACTATAGCACTTTAAATTATATGTCTTTTTTCACAATGATCCTGTAGACCTCTGTGGCAAGCAATTGCTTGAAGGGGTATTTTTTTTTTAAATATTTAGCTACAAAGTTATTTGATAATCTTCCATCAAAAATCAAAATGCAGAAATTTTTAGGTGGATTGAAAAGAGAATTGAAAATTTCGTCATTTCATTGGACAGATGTTGAATTTCTTTTTTATATATATATATACTGATGACTAAAAAATATTAACTAGTTAAATACAACTAAAAGTATGGTACAAAAAGTATGTTCATTAATCATTTTTCCATTCGATAACTTCATTCACAGCTTTCCACCATTAGCATACTACTGCACACACAGTTGATAATGTACTACTCCATAAATAGTTTGTGGAAAAAATTTTCACCGACACACGGGAATTGAATATGCATCTCTCCATAAACATGCCAACAGGTAATGCTGTGATTGTCATTTATGTTTTAATGTATTACTCCATTCACAAGGTAGGTGATAATAGCACCCCAAGAAATTTTGGACACTTTCAAATGGCTTACTCCAGACCCACAGCAGCTGGAACTTGATCTCTTAACCCAACTAAAATTAAGTGGGACCACCATTCCAAATTTGGGACCAATTGCTCAGGTACCCATGGAACCGAAAATTTCTACCATCAATGACATCATGTGTCCACCCTTTCATCCATTCACTCAGAATTACGGCAATTTTATGATTATTAACCCTTCCAGGGTCGAAGATGAGAATAGACTATATCATTGTAAAAACATCTTATTAAAATCAATATGTTATAAATTTGTTTAAATTTATTTTCACAAAACTCAGAATTAAATTTTGTTTTAGTACATAACATGACCTATATCGATTAATTGCTTATTTAAAAAAAAAACTTTGAAGTTGACTTGTTTATGACTTAGCACAGTTGGCAAAAAAGCCTGGTCTTTTCTCAAAGTATGTACTGAGAAAAAAAAAAGTAATTTTCTTGCTTCAAGTAAATATTTCTTTTTTGTTATTCAGAAATAAATAGCCTTTCTATTCATGTATATATAATCATTTTTGTCTATTAGTTTTTTTTAAATACATTTTTATTTGCATTGCCACATGTATTTTTTTACTACATGCCTCTATAAAAGCCCTATTAAAATACAACTAATTGTCTTTTTTGCTAAAAATTTAATTAAAAAAAAATCCAGAATTAAATGCTGATTAATTTGGCTTTTAACATGCCATAATTTATTTCATTAGTTATTTGGCAAAAAAGGTTTTGAACTTAAATTTTTTTTTTGCTGATTAGAGTGAAAAAATAACAAGGCCTCTGGATGTAAACCAGTTTTTCAGGTGATACTCTGGAAGGGTTAAATAAAAACTTTATACCACCAGTGCAAGTAATACACTATAGGCTAATATAACTATCAGTTATTCTACTTTTTTCCACACAGGCTAAAAGTAATAAAAACATAAATTATTCCTCAAGCAGCTGTTTGCTACAGAGGTCTGACAGGAGGCTGCCAATATACAAAAGAAGATTTTATTAGGATAGTGAGACCTCATGAGAAAAACAATGCAAGAAAGGAAATATCTGTGGCTTATTAGGCTCAAACCTAAGTATGTCAGATTAATAGTGAAGCATGCTAAACCAAGACAAAAGTTTCAGCAAATTTTATGAATGTAATGGTGTGTGCGACAGACTTGAAAAATCACCCATCTGCAATGACTACATTTTACTGGAGGCCGAGTGAAAATTAAACTGATGTCCATGTGAATGCGTGGATAAATTTTTTCACTACAAACTTCTCATTCTCCCTTTTTCTTAAGATTTTTACTTGCATTTTTTTTCCTACTCTCCTTTTGACAAAAGCAATGACTGTAAATGTAATGGGAGATGAAATCACAAGCCAAGGAACTTGAAAATTTTCAACACCTTCCTCAAATATAGGGAAAAACAGTCCATCTTGGGAAACACATAGTGACCTATTAATGGATTCACCCCTCAAAAAATGGAATACTTGCTTTTTCTACTGAAGTTGGGGCTTAAGTTATGCTCCACTGAAGTTAGTCCATACTTGCATGGCACAAGAAACAATGAATATAATTAATACAAATAAATCTGAATGGCATATCATTAGTTAAATGGTTAAATTTGACCCAATTCTAGCTGTGAATCGCTGGATTGTGTTGGATTAGGAACACATTATATTGATGGACATAATACATATTATGTGATGTTAAGGAGGTAAGAATGATAATTAAGAAATTTAAATCTGATAGTAAAAAGATATGTTTAAATAGTAAGGTATTTTGAGTAGATTTGTTTGAAATTCAACTATCAGTATATTAAAAACTAAACATCATAAACAATTTATTGGGTTTTATGTACAGAAAGTTTTGGAGGACAGGTTAAATTTTCAAACCCTGGTTTACGAGATTTACATGCAATATGGAAAAGTCTCACTTTAACTTCCTCACAGCTAAATGGTCTTGGTGGAAGATTGCTGGCATCACACTTATAATCTCACCATGATCCCAAAGGTCTTCATTGTCATTTGATGATAGTGAACAACATAATTTCGAACACCATTATCATATTTCATTTTCATTTCAAATACTATTGCTATGTTTCTACTTTAAGCACTTCTTTTTTAAGCTTTTATGTAGAGTAAACTTAAAAATATAGTGCAATAAATATTATTCTGACATATTGTACAGTGTTGGTCCCTATCTCCTACTTTTGCCACAGTTTTTTAAGTCTTAAGGATTTGCTATTTGCAGTATCTTTAGAAACACAACATTCATAATCAGTTACAGCTTAGTAATCAGTAGCCCACAGGTGCCAATTACAGCACCTGTGGGCTACCAGTTACCTATTAGCAAGGTAGAGATTTGTCCATGGCATGAAATCGTTTGCCTTAAAATATGCTATTCTTCACTTATTTTCAAAAAATTCCCTGGACACCCTTTCTTTGAGGGAGGTTGGGAAGGCTACAGGTTAACCTTTAGGAAGGTAGAGATTTGTCCATGGCATGGAATTGTTTGCCTTAAAATAAGATAGTTTCTTCACTTATTTCCAAAAATTTCCCTGGACACTCTCTGAGGGGGTGGGGGGTACTCCATACCACCAGGCCCCTGGTGTAATTTCAAAATAATAATTCCCTTTATAGTTTTATATTCAAACAAATTAAAATTTAGTAGCCCTCCAAAGAAATCCTAAATTAAAAATAGCTCCTGGTGTGAAAAAGTTTGGACAAACCTGGCCTACAGTATATCACACCTCATTTGAAACTTTTTGTGTTTCACAGTTTAACAAATCGCAGTCAACAGCATGTTAATAAAATTACAGTTTAAATTTTAAACTTACTTTTAAAAAAATTCTTCAGATACAGTTCCCCAAATAAGACTATAAAAATATGTACAAAATAGAGTAAAATGATAAATATTTACCATCATTCATAAATGTTCAGGTATGACTATAAATGAAGAGATATTGGATCAGAAGGCCTAAGTAAAATGTGGTTATCAATTATCTGGAATAATTCAGGGGGAGATGGTATTCTTCCAGTTTCCAATTTTGACCATACAGGAACATCTAATGAAACAAAAATTTATTTTACTACAAAGATTCACATAAAAAAATAAATATCCCCTCAAGCAGCCACTTGCCAGAGATCTTGCTATATAAACACTTTAACATGCATTTATTTATCTATAATTATAGGCTTCTGAACATTTGGAAACTCTGATGCATTAAACTTGAGGATTGTAAGAGGTTGAGCCCCAATCCTTAACTGTTTGTGTGACGACCAAGCTGGGTTTACAGTTTACATTTTCCTGATTCTAGTGGCACATAATGTTATCATTCCATAATGCAAGTCTGTAAATTTTTATTTCTTTTCAAACAGAAATCAGTATTTTAACCATTTCTAATCATAGGCAAAAAATGAAATTTCAATCTGTGATATATATTTACCTGCTGATTCACTTAAAATATGATTAAAAAAATTGATTTGTGCTTCCAGTGATCACATTTGCATGCTGGAGTTACTGTAAACAGAACACATAGCTATGTAGTAGTTTACTGCTTTCCTCTGCTATACCAGATGTAGTTTATCTATCAGTTTTGTTTGAAAGACCTTGTCCTATGTTTCCATCTAACAAAGTTGTAATGTTTTCTAAACATTTAACATAAAAATCAATTTTTATTATTATTAGAAGCTGTGCCATCCATTAACTTATGTACATTGCTTTCAGTCAATATTTTAGTAGGCCTTTGATTAAAATTTTTTTTTTTTATTTCCTACTTCTAACATTATTTTTATTGTTCCTCAAATGTATACTGCAACAAGAATGATTAATTTGATTAAAAACAAACACGACCTGGAATTGCTGCTACTTTGGGAAACATAAGATTCGGCAGTTAAAAATTAATCTAAATTAGTTATAGCATGCAATATATTTGCAAACAATAGAGAAAATTTTAACTGTGCTGTTAAGTTGGAATCATCATTTCTCCTCTCCCAAAAACCCATTAGAGGAGTTGCACATGCACAACTCAGATTTTTGATTGACCACCACTAATTTACGTGGAAGGAAACACTCCCTCTTGAGTCATAGAGCGAGCACACATTCATATTATGCAAATGTATTTCCCAGTGTGCAAAACACAAGCGTCAGTTACATGCCCTGTGTAAAGTGACATTAGATCATGGAGTAATTAGTTTTGAAGTCAGTTTTGGAAATATCAGTTTAGGAGATAATGTAGGTTGAGAATGTTGGAGATTTTGTTTGAGTGAGCTGTTAGTTGCTCAGAGAATTTTGTGTAGAAGGAGACACAAAATTCACTTTGGCAAGTTTTGATTTTTGGAAACGAAATTATTTCATAAAATAAATAAAATTTGACTTTTCAAATTTTTTTTCGAGCAGGAATTTGATTTTGACTAGATTTAACTTTAATATTTGGCAATTGTTTTGATTTCAATTCTTTTTGACTAAGTAATATCTATTACACTTAGAACCCTTATTTAACTTTGGCAAGATTAACTGCCTGGCACCCGAGCTATTCAATAATTTAGCACTTTTTTGGATGTTACAAGTTCAAAGATAAAGATTTAACATAAGTTTTGGAGCATTACAGAGTCAGAAAAGTGGTGCACTGAACATAGGGGACTGTATACATATGTATAAATTATATGTTATTTTATGTGACTGTCAAAGTTTAACAAATTTTTGAGCTCATTAATTAAAATAATCATAGATTTTAATGGAAATTTAAGCCGAATTTTTGTTGAACAAGAAGCTCAACTTTTGTAGTAATTTTTGTAGTGTTCTTACAAGAAGCTCAATTTTTGTTGAACAAGAAGCTCAACTTTTGTAGTAGTCAAAGGTAATGGGGTTTCAGTGCAGTTATTGCTGATAGTTAAGATCTTTACTGTATTTATGTAAAGAATAGTAGTGTGACACACAATTTTTTGATAAGCAAGTTTACTGCCAGAAAAATATAGAGGAAAAATTGTCATTAGCTGGGTGGATTGGTTGGTTGTTTTACCTCTGAGCGGCACTTTTTTGCACACAATGGGCTAAATGGCCAGGTCACAAGGACCCCAAAGGCTCAGGGAAGGTTGGGGGAGGAGACCCACTGGTACAGCTGTTGGAAGACAGATGGTAGCCTCCCGTCAAGGCTATCCAGTGTGTTCTTTAACATGCACAGGGTATGGCGCTCCTGCACATGGAGACAATAGCTTAACATCCCATCCAACAGATGGCGGCCTTTCCAAGCCCATCGGTCTCCCCTACTGACTGTGAGCAGGTCGGGGAATTTTGTAGAGATAAATCTCAAAGATGACCAAGCTGGGACTTGAACCTGGGAACTGCAGATTACAAGCCTGATGCAATACTGACTGAGTCACCCCTGCCCATTAGAGCTGGGTGGGATCTCCTGAAAACATGTCAGGTGCTCTGACCGCTGAGCTACCGGCTGCTGAACAATCATCCTCTACTAGTGGCTTTAAGCATTATACCATAGAATAGTCATTGGAAATGTAATTGACTGTAATTGAAGACTATGGTCCAGATGACACCTTCCAGTTTAGTGCACACGGCAGCCCACACCAAGTGTCAAATGTCATGGTATTTTTAAGCCGACATACCGAGAATCAAGCATAAGCATGATTATTCCATTATTTCAACAACAATGCTTATGCTTGATTCTTGGTGTGTCGGCATGACATTTGACGCTTGATATGGGCTGGCCATGTGCACTGAACTGGAAGGTGCGATCTGGATAAGAGTCTTCAATCACAGTCAACTAATTTCCAATGATTATTCTATGGTATAATGCTTAAAGCCACTAATAGAGGATGATTGTTCTGCAGCCGGTAGCTCAGCAGTCAGAGCACCTGACATGTTATCAGGAGGCCATGGGTTCAGATCCCACCTGGCTAATGAAAATTTTTCCTCTATATTTATCTAACAAATTACTATCAGGTGTATCTGAGCAATCAATGCAAGAAGAGAATCTGCAAAAACGGCATTAAATCAACAATGGATGAAATCCTCACCAAAGCAGCAATACGAGATTGAGTCTCATAAAACAACCCCCACATGATCAGAAATTACACGGTCCCAACAATTCACACCAAACACACCTACAATGATCAGAATGAGAGAAGTAGAGTTTATGTTCCACGTCAAGCGTCAATGAAATTAGACCAAAAACTTTTGCTTTGAATAAACTTTCAGATGTAATTTTTGTGGCTGATTAGGTCACATGGAACAATATTGCTACAGAAAAAAATGGCAATTCGGGAAACTTACATTAGGATCTTTGAAGCAAGAGGCCAAAGTTCCTCAAGAAAAACCCTCTCATAAGTCTTGACACTGTTGGTATACATAATGTCTTAGATTTACCTTTCGTGAAGCTTTGTCACGAAAAAACTGAATTAATAGATCATATCGATACAGGAGCTGATCTTACATGCCCACATGAAAGTTTTATATTATATTAATCAAAGTTGTGAATTGAAATTACAGCTGTGGTCCTGTAGACCTTCAAACTTATCTTGCAGTTCAGAGTGTTCAGGAAGAAACTAAAATTTTCTATCAATATAAATAATGTGAATTTAGAGAAACAAGTTGATGATGCAGAATTAGACGATAATGAGAAATGTGTTGAAGTAGAGGCTTTAAAAGAAAACAATGCTGATGAATTGTTAGATAATAATGAGAAAAACATCCCAAAAATTGTTTTGAGTGCAAATAATCCTGATGAATTTAATAAGTTAAGAAATTTTCTACTTTCAAAGCATCGTGTAGAAGTGGGCAGCAATTACCTTGGAAAGAGCAAAGCCAGGCCTCTTCAAAACCAAGCATGTAGCGAGATGTCAACAATATGACGACAGCCTGCAGAGCGACAACTGTCACCGTAGCAGTCAACATAGAGTAGATGACATCACAAGGGAGATCTTCAGAAGTGCCTACACCTAGCTTATCGTTCGAATGAATTTTTTTTTGTATTTGAAGTATATTTTTGTACTGAAAGTGATGAAACATTGATGGAAATTATATTAGATGAAATGTTAGCATCATATATGATAATTTATTGATACAGCTTAACTTTACTTAGATACAATGTATATTTATTTAAATCTGTTTGGTGTCATCAGTGATATTGATGCATCAAATGATGCATAGTTGTCAGGATGACATTGGCAGCATTTGTTTGCATATATATGTATGAGCCGATCACGATGTGAAGTTGCTGTTTTCTACCCTTTTGAGCTGTCCCTAACAATAAAAACAATACTAATTAATAATAACTAACAGCAAAGCCTAGTTTGACTGAAATTGTCACTAGCAAAATTCCTCTGGGAGGGGGACATAAAGCTCAATGAGAGGAGGTAATTAATTTTTTTTATTTCAGCTAGATCATAGTTTATTGCGTTTAGGTGAAGTTTTAGCAGATGATTATATCATCATCATCATCATCCTCAAGCAGCCATGGGCTACGGAGGTCCAACCAGACCGTGCAATTTAGTTCTCCAAGCTAGTCGATCCTGAGCTACATCAGCTGCATCTGGCCACTGCACACCAATTCTAACAAGGTCCCGTTTGACATTGTCTGCCCACCACATCCTAGGTCTCCCCTTCTTTCTGAGACCTTTAGACACAGTGTTCATAACCCTAATCGCCAATCTATAATTATCCATACAGGCAACATGGCCAAACCAACGGAGTCTCTCTCTGCACAATATGCTGCTTAAAGGAGGTTGCAAACTCCTTTGCCTAACCTCATCATTAGTTACAAAGTTGAACCACCTAATGTCCAAGATACTGCGTAAGCATCTGGAATCAAAAGCATCTAGTTTCCTGTTATCTTGTTTACAAAGTGTCCAAGTTTCACTACTATAACTAACCCTAGAAAGAACCAAACTGTTATACAGTCTAATTTTAGTCTTTAGGTGTATACGCCTATTTCTCCACACTCTCCATAGATTCTTAAAAGTCCCGGCAGCAATCCCTATTCGTCTGTTAATCTTATGCCGCATATCACCATTATCTGTTACATAGCTCCCAAGATAATTAAACTGTGACACCTGCTCAAGACTGCAACCATTCAGATTAACTGAATCACAGCCTGCTTGACTAATTTTCATCACTTTAGTTTTCTCTCTATTTATAACCAAACCTACTCTACTACCAGTCTCTTCAACAGCTCGAATGAAAGACTTCATCTCATCAACATCATTTGCCAAAAGGGCTAAATCATCAGCATAATCTAAATCAGAAATTTTCATATCTCCAGTCCATTTAAACGCCAAAATCTTTCCCTTGAAGTGAATTTCGCATAACATAATCAATAACCAAGCTAAAGAGAAAAGGAGACAAAATGCACCCTTGTCGAACACCAGAAGTAATGCTAAATCAATTGCTACAAGCCCTACCAACTCTCACATATGACTCAGTGCTACTATAGAGAGCTTTCATTATGTTAACTAACTTCTCTGGTATGCCATACAATCTCACAATCAACCACAAATTATGACAATCAACAGAGTCGAAAGCCTCTTTGAAATCAACAAAGCTAGCAACCAAAGGTTTCTGAAACTCTAAACATTTCTCAAGAATCTGCCTAAGTAAAAATATCTGATCCACACATCTCCTACCACTTCTGAATCCACATCGCTCATCATGCAATTGACTGTCAACCAGATTCTTAATTCTATTAAGCACAATCATGGAAAGAACTTTACCTGGAACAGAGAGTAGGCTGATACCCCTATAGTTATCACAAAAACTGCGAATAACAATAGCTCTGGTAAAATCCTTAGGAACCATGCCTTTATCACAAAAGATATTCAGAATTTCAGTCATCCAAGTGGTAACCAAAACATTCCCAGCTCTAAGCATTTCCGTAGTAATTTCATTTACCCCTGGGGATTTATGTAGTTTAAGTTTAGAAACAGCCAAAATAACTTCAGATTGTGTTATAGGGCCAACATTAAAGCCACCAATGAATCTATCATCATTGCAAACAATGGGAATAGAACTAACCACATTGTTTAGAATATCACTGAAATGCTCAGCCCACCTAGCCATGACAGAATCCTCCCCTTCTATAACCTTACCTTGTTTATCCTTCAATCCCTGTATACCTGTCTGTTTTCTACCACACAAAACATTAACTATCTGGTACATCTCTCTGCTGTTGTGCTGTCTAACTGCTTCTTCGGCTTTGTCAGCCAAACCATCAAGCCAAAGATTCTTATCAACAGCTAACTGATCTTTTACACGTTTATTAAGTTCTCTGTAATGCTTTCTATTAGGACTAGTAGGGTATTGATTAAGGACATTCCTGCCGTTCTTTCTTTCCGAAATAAGCTCGTGCCTTATCACTCAGATAATTCTGCCTCTTCTGCTCCTTTTTTCCTAAAAGAGTATTGTTAGTGTCCAAAAAAGCTGTTTAAAATGATCCCATTCTTCCTCAACTTCAGTAGTAAGCATACCATGACTGTCATAATGACTAAGTTACCTATCATGGTAAGCTTTGGCTATAACTGGATCTTTCAGAGCTTCAGTATTAAAAGCAAATTTTTTAACCCTAGCACAACACTTTTTAAGTTTAAGTTGTAAGACACTTTTAACAAGGTAATGGTCAGATCCAATTTCAGCTCCCCTATATGACCTGGTATTCCTAACAGAACTAGCCCATTTGCTGTTAATTAATATATAATCAATCATATTCTTATGTAGCCCATTGGGTGAAACCCATGTGTACTTATGTATGTCGCGGTGTTTGTAATAAGTGTTAGTTATTCTGAATCCATTGAGTTTACTTACCTGTAGGAGACGTTGTCCATTGCCATTGTAGCTACCAATACCAAAAGGGCCTATTACTCCTCCCCAAAGTTCAGAGTCAGTACCAACTTTGGCATTGAAGTCACCAAGAACAAGGGTAATATCTCCTTTCTTGACAGAATTCAAAATATCCTGAAGTTGTCCATAAAACCTATCCTTCTCATCCTCAGTGGGGGCATAACAGATAACATTCAAGTCTTTAACGCTTGTCTGAAATTTTGCCGTAAGAAACCTTTCATTAATGCACTCATATCCTAGAAGAGAATCACCAGTGTGTCTGCTGAGAAGCAGACTCACGCCTTGGTGTTGCTTATTGTCATCCCTCCCTGAAAAGAGAAATTTAAGATTATTTTTAAGAATCGGACCTTTATCTGCCCATGTGGTCTCTTGCAAGCTGAGAATATCTAAATTATAATGGAGGAATTCTTGTGTGAGGACATCAAGTGAAAAAGCTCTGTGCAGAGTCCTCACATTCCAACTACCTATGGAGAGAAAATGGTTAGTGGGATGTTTAAAGAAACTGTGTTTATTGAGAGAGGAAATGGCGACAATATCAAGCAACCCCCTAATCGTAGACATGGGGCAAAGACCCGTTCCCCCACCACTAAAGGCTGAAGCCATCTACACTGGAAGACTTCCTCCAATGTAGAATTTAACGATGCCAATAGAAGCAAAGAGTTCAGGTGCCTGCGATGACCTCTGGTCAGGATTATCCACCAGCTGATAAACATATCATGTGAATCTATTCACTTGGGGCTGTCAACACATAAACAAACAGAAAACACAGGCGGAAGATTTTCCCTCCACAGAAGCCCACCAGTGCAGCAAAATCAGGATCCATAATAAAGTTCAGAGCCATATATCTGTCCAGTCCAGTGGGTTTATATGGTCAGCAGCAGGACCCTGTGTGGTTGACCATTCCTCAGCAGGGTAGAAAAAAAAAGAAAAGTAGCCATAGTTGTCCAGATCAGGCCACACTAATCTGGCAGCCCTCCGCTTCCGTTCACTTCCACAAGAGAGTATCTCTTTTGAAAGGTACTAACGGTCTGCACCACGAGAAGGCGAGGTCAGACATTAGGTGCTAGGCCTGGCCAGTTCTATGCATCATCACAGGGGATTGGTGCATAGCTCTCACTTATTTCTAAAAGGAAATTATTAACTTTGTGCTGATTGCAGTTAGGATTTAATGGTGGACCAATACTTGTTTTTTTTTCGTATGCATGAAAGAACATTAGCTTTCGCATATTTGATTGTTGTTAGGGGAATAAGATGTTATATACATCATTTGATGCATATGTATTTATATTCTGTTAAAGAGCAGAATTTGATGTAATTACATTTTTTTTCTTTAACCTTTTAGAAAGTAAGTAGTTGAGGAGTGGAATTAACAAGCTTTGTGTACAATTAGGAGTATGCAACTTTTGGATTGTATCAGAATGTGATACTAGTTAGGCCGATTAATGCTAGTATGCAGTTAACTGCCACAGCCATTGGTATGCATTTACAATAGGTAAATTTACACATTGTTAGGGAAATGGGAGAAGGTACCTTTGGTTGTGCTGGAAGATTGTATCGAAGTGAGAACAGTTTGTACTTTATTTATGTTCAGCAATTTGTAAATGGGTAAGAAGTGTCCTTATTTTCAAAATTGCTCATCAAAATCTGTTAGGTCAAATTTTGACTCCCTTTCTGGGGAATGGGAGGGGGAGTTGTGATGATCACCCATTCATTCACTTTTACTTAACTAGTTTTACTTCATTTATATTATAATTATGATTTTTTTGGGTTTTTTCTTCAAGTTGGAATCATCATTTCTCCTCACCCAAAACAAGCTAGAGAAGTAGTACATGCATTTTGATTGACAGCCAATAATGCACACAGGACTTGCCCCCTCTTGCATCATAGCTAGAGCAAGTGTGCAATCATCACATTATGCAAATGTATTTCCCAGTGTGCTATACACACATGTAAAGTAAGTGATGTTAGGTCATGGAGTAGTTAGTTGAGACAGCAGTTAGCTTTGAAGTAAGTTTTGGAGATGCGAGTTTAGCACACAGAGTGAGTTGAGAATGTAGAATATTGGTGGATATTTTGTTTGAGTGAGCTGTTAGTTTCTCAGAGAATTTTGTGTAGAAGGAGAATTCACTTTGGCGAGTCTTGATTTTTGGAAACAAATTTTATTTGTTTTATGAAATATGACTTTTCTCATTTTTTCTCGAGCAGGAATATGATTTTGACTAGATTTAACTTTAATAATTGACAATCTTTTTGACTAAGTCTATTATATTTAGAACCCTTATTTAACTTTGGCAAAATTAATTTTTTGGCACCTGAGCTATCTGGTAATTTAGCATTTTTTGGATTAATCACAAAATCCAAGGTAAAGAATTTAACATGTTTTGGAGTATTACAACTTATACAAATTCACTGATTTAAAATTATACTTCATAACATGTAGAACTGAAACAACTATAAACAAACAGTTAGTCATCTTCATTACTCATCAATCATCTATACATGCCATATATTTAAATAACTGCATTTAATCATTTTTTTTGTTTCTACCCTTATCAATATTTCTGTAAAAATGAGTTACACTTATTGGAATATGTATAAACAAATAAAAACACAATGCATTACAGTGGCATATGGGGGATCCTCCCCCTCAATAGAGGCTGAAAAAAATAGGAAAAATTTGATTCACATTTACAAATCTATTGAATGGGTTATGTATAGCTCATGGGTGCCCAAAACTCGATCAGACAAAGGAAAAATACCCCAGGATCACCAAAAAATTATTAAAAGGCATGATGCTTTTGGTCAATTGATTTCCCAAAATGGGATTGTCAGAATAAAAATATAATTTTTCCATTTAGATTTAGCTTTAACTGGTATAGTGGTTATGGAGTTCAAGCAGGGCAAACTTTATGTGTTGTGTTAGCTCTAACTGAAGCAGTGGTCAGCAATGACTTTGGTCCTCATAGGTCATGTCCTTGTTTGAGAAGGCCTGTAAAATCTAGGAGTAGCGTCTAGAACTCTTCTCTGTCCTATGTGCCCAAATGAAAAAAATCTTTTAAGTGAGGGAGTTTTGAAATTCTTATAATTAAAAGATGCTAAAGAATGCCCATATTTCATTAACATTATCGCCAAGGTTCCAATCTGGATTTTTATTTATTTTGTTTCACTGTATATTAGGCCTTTCAACCCAAACAGGCACTAGAATAAAACATATTCTTAAAGAGCAGCAGGAAAAATTCTCTACATAAAAAAAAAATAAAAAATTAAGGAATCAGGAAAATATTTTGATTAAAAACAAAAAAAGATATACATTTTTAATGAGTATTAGGAATTGGTAAAATAATTTAGTTATGCACCTAAAAGTGTTTGGTCAAACAGTTGGAAGAAATTATCCAGATTCAGCATATTGATTTTTTTGTGTTTTATGAGCTACAAGTGCTTTTGTAATGAGCCACAGATTAGACAGGCCTGCGTTAGTTGATCCATATATAGTTTCTTATCGTTCATAATCAACTCATGCATATTGTCACTCAGTAGTAATTTTAAAATTCCAAAGGGTTCTGATCCTACCAGAATATTATGAACTGTTCCACTTTATTTTCATGGGAAATCCAGGCCATTGATCCATTACTGATTTGGTTGGACCATGAAATAGCACTAAAATCATGTTATCTATCATCACTCTGTAGGGTTGAAAATCTTTCCTTCTCACCCTTCACTGCAGCTGAATATTCTTGGTAGATTGCAATTCAGATCTTGCTCTCTTCTTCAGACAATCTGAACTCATTGTCTTCATTTTCTGAGCTATCAGTGGCAAATAAAATGTTCATAATTTCTTCCTCCTACAAAATTTCCATTTATGGGAAACCATCTTAGACAACAAGAAAATGTAACAAATATAAAATTTAACTCCTTCAAAATTATATCAGTGAATTTTAATAGCTGCAGAAGTTCTATTCCCCAAAATACTATAAAAAATAAATGCATGTGTTCCATTCTTGTCGTAGGCCTGGACCTTGTTGTGACACCTGTTCCATTTCATTTAGTGCAAACATCTGAGTCATACTGGAAGACATTAGAACCATAGTGTCCAGGGCTAGTGCTACAGAACTGTGCAACAAATTTGGCAATAAGCTATCCATAGCTTCTCTAAAGCTGACTGAGCTAATGGCAGATCTGAAGGGGCAGCGGATATACAAGTTCACTACAGGTGGCAAAACATCTATTGCAGAGCCTGAGTGGACCAACAATAAGTGTCTACAATTAGCAACATTGAACTTACATGCACAGTGCACAATGAAACTATACTACCTGTTCACTCCTTAAATGGCCAAACCCACCCAAGCCAATAATGGTGACTTGGGATAGGTTTTCCTTTGGGATCTTGTGAGTTGTGTGCACTGATGGTAATGGCAAATTAGTTAACTTTTAAGGTAGGTGCACAATGGTCAGCAATGACACCCAAATATATCATTTACAGTTTGAAAAGGGAGATTCCCAGATGTTATTTCCCTACTTGCTAATGATGCCAAGCACAAATCCCTTCAATGTCTCAGCCTGCAGCTTCCTTTGTTTAAGGGAGTGGTGACTGCCCCTCTACTATCACTTTTGATGTGCAGGCAGCTACAGAAATTAGGACATGAGTTGCTAAATGTTCATGTGAAAAATAATGCTCTAAGATAAACATAATACATCATGAAAGTCAAAATTCCTTAGAAGCATAAGATGAATTTATTTCATGATGTTACAAAGGTTATAGAAGAAAACACCACTTCCTGAACATACAAAAGGATAGCACAAACTAATCAGAATACAACTAATAGCAAAAAAAACAAAACAAAATAGTTGATCAATTATCACGATTTCAGACATATTTATATCCATCATCAAACTGAAGTTGAATGATTGAATTAATGAAGTTCGATATAAGGAAAAAAATATCAATATAGAGTTCCCATACATTAACCTATACTACCAATACATTAAATTTAATTAAGACAGAGATTTGGACTCTATTAATGGTGACCGATGAGCTTGGAAAGGCTGCTGTCATTCAGATGAGACATTAAGCTGTGGCCCCATGAGTGGGAGAGCCATACCCTGTGTACATTAAAGAACATGTCGGATGATCTTGATGGGAGGCTACCATCTGTCTCCCAACAGCTGCTCCAGTGGGTCCCCTCCCCCAACCTCTCTGAGCATTCAGGGTCCTTGTAACCTAGCCATTTAGCCCATTGTGTGCAAAAAAAAGTGCTGTTCAAAGGTAAAACAACCCAACCCTTTTAATGATGGAGTTTATACCAATAAATTATAACAATAATAACAATGCCTCCTCAAGCTATATAGGTATGACAAGATCTTTACAAGGAAGAATAAAAAAAAATTACCCCCTCAAGCACACCAAAACCAAAAAAATTTACCTCCTTGCCACAGAGGTCTGACAGGAGCCTGTCAGTTTTTATATGCCATAGTGTCTTGAGAGGATGGCAGGACCTCAGCAAAAAAAGACACATACATCCATGCCTTACCTGGGACTCAAACCCAAGTCCCTTAGATTAATAACCAAGCACGCTAACCACTTCAGCCACGGGATGGCAAAGGAAGATCAAAATGACACCAAACTACCTAAACCTTCTACTGCACTTACCAATGAAGTAATAAATAACAACAAACTCAAACTTTGAGAAAGCTTTCATCACTTCACCAAATACAATATTTAAACTAAAATATAGTGAAAACTTAATCTGTATTAATAGCAAATATTGTTGCAATACAACAATTTCCACAATTTAATGTTTTATTTAAAAATCAAGATGATTAAATCAAGCTATATAAATTTAATTACTACCCATTCAAATATACTGAATCATTTTAATGACAACAATGACATAGTAACAATCAGTGTTAAATACATCCATCTGCTAAATGATATATCACATTTGGCATATGACATTTCAATTCTTGTATGCATCATATTATTCTTCTGCAATTTAAATGATATAATTTCTTGAGTAACCTTCTATATATCTTCAATCTGACGATGGATATAAATATATCCAAAATCACAATAATTAATTAACTATTTTTTTGCAGTAAGTTGCATTTTGATTAGTCTCTGCCATCCTTTTGTATATTCAGGAAGAGCATTTTCTTCTATAATCTTTGTAATACCATTCACCATTCAATTACATAGGCTAAAGGCAGCTGATTCGTAAACACACTGTTTCATAAAATATCACAATGTTAAATTTACAAAATACAGCATTAAGTTTTGGCACAAATGCTTAATTCAAAATTTATATTCAGTTTATAAATATCATTTCAAATTTCATTTTCAAATTTGATAAGTGTCATCAAGAATATCAACAATGAGTATCAAATCTACATCAACAATGAGTATTTAAATGTTTTTGTGGAAAAAAATTAGCTGACATAAGAGATTTGAACCTGTATCTCTCCAGAAATATACCAGAGTATTCTTACCTGTTGAACTAATGCTGGCTCAGTCTTTTTTCCATTAGAATGACTATCACTCTTCCTGCAAATTTTGGGCGCCTTCTTTTGGTCTGGAAAATTTACAGGAAGAGTGATAGTCATTATTAGTGGAAAAAAGACTGAGCCAGAATTAGTTCAACAGGTTAGAATACTCTGGTATGTTTCTGGAGAGATGCAGGTTCAAATCCTGTATGTCAGCAAATTTTTTTCCACAAAAACATTTATTGATTTAAAGATGTTCAAAAGTCTACAGGTAATGCTGAGATTGCCAAATATTGTTCAATGAGTATTTTGATGACCAAAAAATATTTATGTAAAATTAATCTGAGCTCATCTAAATATGTATAAGATACAAAAAAGTTACACTATTCCTAGAATTATTTTTTTATCACTTATATCATTTATCCCAGCATTCTATGTATCTTTCTTGCTCTTCAAATTAAAAATAAAAAGTCATCTTAGCCAAAGATGTTATTATAAAGACTGCCTGCAGTGTTATAAAGACTGCCCAGGTAAGGCATGGATGTATGTGTCTCACACATCTCAGCAGAGCAGGAGTGCCACCAAGTTAATTGCTAGGATACGTGCATAGTCAAGTGGCTGACTACATAGTGGATTACTTAAAGTGAGTGTTGTTGGAAGATTGGATGATACCATGCATCCAATTAATATTTATACTTTTATATTTAAAATTTTCATTTCTGTAGATTTTATTTCCGTAAATTATCAATCTTTCTAAGTTATGCTACATCAGATGGCAGACTTACAATTTGTTGGAGATATTTTATTTAACATCGTATTAGGCTATATGTTAATTTTTCTTTCATTATTTCTTCATTTTCCAGTAAAAAAAACTATGATCTTGTATCATTTTCTGAAAATGAATGTGGTCTTGGATGGATGTAGAAACAAAAAGGCACCTTTGGCATGGAAAACAGTCACCTGGTAGGGCAATTTCAAAAAGTGTCCCCCACCCCACTACACTCCTTGAGGGCATTTTACTCCCCCACAACTTGGCAAAATTTCATTATAAAAATTACGAGTTTTTAAATTTATATTGAATAGTTTTAAAAGGATTTTATATCCTTCATATACCAGACTATGAAAAACTACACACAAATTTATTGAAATGAACTGTCATCACTAAAAGTGAGTTTCTCTTCTACACAAGTATAATATTAATATTTGCATTTTTAATTTTAATATGCATTATAAGTAAAAATATTTAATTTGTCATTTTAAGGCAACATTATTTCTTACCATTAAATGAAATCTCAAATGCTCCAGTGGAAACTAACTGACCTTCCAAAGTGTTACTCAAGAAGAAAACCATCAAACAGGCATACATCTAGTTAACAAAAATTAGAATGCATCAACACAATTATAATATTTTGGAGAAAGTTAATATTCTGAAATCAAATGGAAAATTTTAAAATAATTTTCTTTACTTACAAGTCACATCCTGAAACACATAAAATTGGGTAAATTACTAAAAACATTTGAAAAAAATTATCGCTGATGCGGTGGAAAATGAACCCACAATTCTTTAGATACATGCCAGAGTGCTCTACCTGTTAAACCATGCATCAGATGCTAAAATCTTTCAGAATAAGACCTATATATCTTTCACTAAGATGTGGCAGACCATGCACCATCTATACTTCAGGAGAGGTAACTTTTACAATCGTTTCTACTGATTTAGATGTTAATGAGTAGGTTTACACTTTGCAGCATACATCGTGAAGCACTGGCCCAAAATCAATGCCAACAGAACTAAAGACTGTGTTAGACCAATCACTAAAGATAGTAAACTTTATTAAATCCAGAGCTCATAATTCGCGATTATTTATAATTTTGTGTAATGAAATAGGCAGCGACCACAATAAGCTTCTTCTACATACAGAAGTTAGATGGTTATGAAGAGGAAAGGTTTTTATTCGACTCTTTGAGCTATGTTCAGAGGTACAGATCTTCCTAACACAATACAAATTTGAACTCTCTCATTGTTTTACTAATGAATTCTGGTTAGAACGATTAGCATATTTGGCTGATATTTTTGGATGCCTGAAAGAAGTGAATTCCAGTTTACAAAGTCCAAATATAACAGTTTTTACTGTAATGGACAAAATAAAGGCAGCTTCACTAAACTCAAATACATAATCAAGGTTATAAGAAAGAACAAGACTACCACATTGCCTACATTAGAAGAGTTTATCTCAGAAAATGAACATGCAAGAAATGAAATACTGATTGAAGATATAGAAAAACATTGCATGGATCTTGTTAAGAATTTTCGTTCATACTTTCCTGAAAATTTAGAAAATGAAAGCTGGATAAGAGATTGCTTTTAATCCATTTCGAAAGCTGTGTTAGATAATTTTTCAGTTCAAGAGAGAGAACAGCTAATAGAAATTTCACGTGATGGAAATCTAATAAATGAGTTTAAAAAAAAGACAGCTTGTGCAATTTTTGGTTATAGATAAGAGCTGAATATGAAGTTATTTCAGATAAAGCATTAAAATTTTTAATGCCCTTCAACACATCGTATTTGTGTGAAATTGGGTTTTCTGCCATGTTGGGCATTAAAAATAAATATAGGACATGATGCAACTTGAGCCTAACTTACGTTTAAAGTTAATGAAGATAAAGCTCGATATATCAAAGATAGTTTCAATGAAACAAGCCCACCCATCACATTAGTATTGAATAAAAGTAAATAATAGTTTACGTGCAATAATCAATACAATAAAACTATGATTTTTTGACAGAAAGATTGTTTATTTTATTCTGTTTGTCCTCTGACCATAAATGCATACTCTGGGCTGCACAAAGTCCAAATTACAAAATATGCAGGTGGTGGTAAATGAATTTTTAGCAGTTTATTTAAGTGGTACAACATTCCAAAACTTTGAGAACCCCTGGTCTAGAGAGATTATTTGACTGTCATCTGAAAGTAAATATCAACTAAATGATTTTAATTGATAGCATTTATTTTTAAGAATAGAGAGTAGTAATAAATTCCAATATTAAATTGTCATCTGTAACAAGTTATACTTATATTCTTTTGTTAAAATTATATTGTCATTCTAATGAAATCTGTCTTGCGACATTTTATTGGTTTGTTTTGAATCAGCAGCGAGATGCGATTTTTCTAGCTTGAATTTTTCAGACTAGTAAAAACCATTTTTTTCTCATTTTTAGCTACAAGTTTGCATTATAGACTATTATGTAGGCTAAATAAAATGGATTTGTAAATATGCTGTTTAATAAATTATCATAAAAATATTAATTTTCTGAAATAAAGCACTAAGTATTAGCACAAATGCTTAATTTCTAATTTATTTCAGTTAATAAATATCCCTCTTTCCAATTTTATCTTCAAATTCGATAGTGTATGTCTATATTAACAAATATTTTTCATGGCCAAAAAGAAATGTGTGAGAAATTAAGCTTATCCCATGTCCGAGTGGTTAGCATGCTTGGCTACTGATAAAAGGGACCTGGGTTTGAGCCCTGGGTAACGGATGGATATTTGTGTTGCTTTTCTGTTGAGGTCCCACCATTCTCACAGACCCACTGTGTAACGCTCCAAACAAATGCAAAATACTTGAAGTTTTATGCTCCGGATAGCTTAGACGGGCGCCAGGCAATAATTAACAAATTGCCAAAAGTAGAATAAGTTGATAAGTTGATTTAGGGTTCAAATACCAGCGAGAGTTAATGAGTAAGAATCAAAATGATTGTCAAGTAAATTTAAATATAATTCAAAAATCCTTAATTCGCATTGCTCAAGAGAAAAAAACTGCACAGACTCAAAAGGTTTTAAAATAACAAAACAGATTTATTTCCAAAATAGTTCAACTCACCAAGATATCAATGAAGAAGACACAATTCCAATTCCTGTGCTACACGCACTGTGCTTAGTGCTTCTGCACTAACTCCCCGTGCACTAACTTGTGCTACTGTGACTCGCAGGTCACC
Source organism: Ryuthela nishihirai (assembly GCA_038380435.1). Taxonomy (NCBI): domain Eukaryota; kingdom Metazoa; phylum Arthropoda; class Arachnida; order Araneae; family Heptathelidae; genus Ryuthela; species Ryuthela nishihirai. Next base: position 19,928,487 of record JAWZYU010000009.1, read on the forward strand.
GGTTTAAAAGACAATAGGCGGCGCATGCCGGGAAAGACATTTACATACTATGACAAACGACGCAAGCTATGACGCAAGAGGGGGCGTGTCCTTGGCACGCGTTTTAGCGGGACAGTCGGAAGATCGGAGTTGCGCATGCGCAACTCCTTTACTCTTGGATGTGAGCGCTGTGATGCCAAAAAGGAAATAAAAATCCCCAAAATGATAAATATAATGTAAATTAAACAAAACTGGTTAAGGTAAAGCAAAAGTGAATGATGGGGCATCACAACTGGGTATATAAACTGACGGGCTCTGGTTAGATCTCTGTGGCAAGCAGCTGCTTGAGGGAATATTTATTATCTGAATTAGCACAAATAAAGTACAAAATAATGGTACGTTAATGATTTACTGTTACTGCTGAATTAATATTTCAGATAAATACGCATAAATAAAACTTTCAATGTATGTTATATTCATAATGAGGTTTTTTTTTTGGAAGCTGTCCCCATGTTTTCTCAAGTTGTTGGTTTCAATGTATATGGTGATTTCTCGGAACCTATCTGATTTTTTTTACCTTGTCACTAAAAACACCTACCTTAGGACTGCTATTGTTTCTGCACGTGTTTTCATTTTGACTAATAAAGGTTGAATATCAACTCCCCCCCCCCCACCTGATTTTTTGTTTTCTGGGAAGATTATGTTGGGGGCATGATTTGACATAGGTATCACAATGTAGTTGTGACAACCTTTAGAGATATATAACTTTTTGGGGTTAACCCCCATATAATTTATGTTCCCTTTTTAGAAGGAAAGAAGAGGTGGGGAGGGAGTGGTGTATGAAAGCATGCATATCACAATCTTTCTATTGATACCAAACTCAGAATTGTGGACACTCAACATTCAGAAGATATAGTGCTGCCATCAGAGTGTTCTTTAATGTGCACATGGTATGGCTCTCCCACATATGGGACCACGGCTTGACGTCCCATCCGACGGCCTTCCCAAGCCCATTGGTGTCCCCTACTGACAAGAATGCAGGGTGGAGAGTTTTGTGGAGATATATCTTGACTCCAGCCCAGGGGGGACTTAAATCTGAGAACCACAGATTATAAGCCTGGTGCACTACCGACTGAGTCACCTCTGCCATGGGAAGAAAACGTGGCAGGTAAATAGGAAGATACAATGGAATAACCATTTTGACAAATACAAAATAAATAAAAAAAAAAAAAACAAGTGAAAAAAGACAAGTGAAAAGCAATAGCAAGATAAGTAAAAATGAACCTATAACCCTTATTTAAAAATAGTTTCCAAGATCACTCTATGCAACAGTTAACAGATTTAAAACATTATTTACATTAAACTAAAACAGAATACTAAACAATTTCAATTAACATGTACACTATTAATTTTAAAATTTTAATAACAGATTACCTTATTTTGTAGCATCCATGAAAAAATAGGAGGAGTTGCCATTCCTAATGAAGGAAATGGATTAATACTACCAAGTACCATTGCAATCAGTAGCAGTTTTGCTATGCCCAAAAATTGTGCTAAATACATACGGAATGGTGGTGGAGGATATGTGTCTCCATGAACAGTAATGTCCGGGTATTTTTCTTGAAGAATTGAGACATACTGCTCAAAGACACGACGGTAGCCTCACGAATAGCTGAAATATACAAAAAGGAAATGATAACAAAAATATTTATGATTAATTACTTAAATGCTATTAGTGACAATTTAAAATCTTCAATTCAAAAAGGAACTTAACAATTAGTAGTGTAATTAAAAAAGGGGTTTCTAAAAATTTTTTTCTTTATGTATTGAATATTTAGTATCTCCAGTGGCATAACCAAACGTGGTAGATTAATCCCTACCACTCTTGATAAAAATTTTACTCTTAAACATTTGTTAATCAATTTATATTAATAAAAATATTTAAAAAATTACCTCACACTTCTAACACTTCTGGTTAGGACACTGAATAGTTCCAATGGACAACTACGGGACAAACAGTGCGGATTCAGAAGTGATAGGAGATGTATAGATAACATATTTTCATTTAAGCAGATTGTCAAGAAATGTTAGTTTCAGTAACTGTGGCTACTAGCTTTATAGATTCCAAAAAAGCTTTTGTCTCTGTTGATCACTATAATTTGTAGTTGATTGTTACATCAAATGACTGGTTGTTTGTTTGGGGTTTAATGATGCAATGGCACATTAAATGACTGGTTGGTTGTTTGGGGTTTAATGCTGCAATGGCACATCAAATGGCAAGCCATACAAGTTAGCATAATGAAAGCTCTCTATAATAACAAATAATCATGTGTAAGAGTTGGTAAGGTTTGTAGTGATTGTTTTAGCATTGCTAGTGGAGTTTAACAAGGATATATTTTGCCTCCCTTTCTTTTTAGTTTGGTTATTGATTACGTTATACAGAATTATTTCAAGGGAAACATTTTGGCCACAAATGGTATAGACATTTCAAAATTTCTGATTTAGATTATGTAGATGATTTTGTCCAGTTGGCAAATGATACTGGTGAGATAAATTCTTTCATTAGAGCTGTTGATGAGACAGGTAATAGAGTAGGTTTGGTGATAAACAGAGAGAAAACTAAAATAATGATAATTGGTCAAGCAGATGGGGCTTCAGTTGCTTTGAATGGCTAGACTCTTGAGAAGTGTCTCAATTTAATTATCTCAGGAGATATGTAACAGATACTGGTGATCTGCAGCACAAGATAAACAGAAGAATAGGAATTGATGCTGGAATTTTAAGAAACTAGAGTGTGTGAAAAAATAAGTGTATACACCTAAAGTCTAAAATGAAACTGTATAATAGTTTGTCTCTTCTAAGGTTAGTTATGATAGTGAAACATGGTCCCTTTGTAAGCAGGATAACAGGAAACTTGAAGCCTTTGATTCTAGATGCTTACACAGTATCTTGGGCATTAGATGGTTTGACTTTATAAGCAATGACGAGGTTAGGAGTCAGCAACCACTTTGAACAGCATACTTACAAAGGGAGGCTGTATTGGTTTGGCCTTGCTGTCCTATGCAGTGGCATATTTAAGAAAAGATTTAGGGGGGGGGGGAGGGGTTAAACCCCATCCCCAATGTATACATTTCAAAAATTATTTTGTATTTTTATGCTTTTGGAGCGTTTGGCAACTATTACGCATTGATGCAAAATGTACTACTGGTTTTTATTTACTTATCAGTTGACTTTTTTTAATATTTACATATTGCTTACCTACGATTTAACCTTTAAAAAAAAAAATTGCCCCCCCCCCCCCCCCAAAAAAAAAAAAAAAAAAAACATTTTCAAAGTCACTACTGCCTGTATTCATAACTGCAGATTAGCAAATAGAGTTATAGTGTGCCTAAAGACCTCAGGAAAGGGGGAGACCTAGGTGCAGTGAGCAGACAATGTCAAGCAGGACTTTGCTAAAATTGGCCTACAGTATTAAATGAAATTATTAATTATTAGTCATTTTTTGAAAATGAAAAAGTTACAAGAAAACAATATTTTGTGAGGGCTTGATATGGGGGAGATCCAAATTTACTCTTGGACCTGCTAAATTAAGAGCAAGTTCTTCTAACCCATAGGTTTTGATTGCAAAAATAATCTTGTCTGTTCATACTGTATTTTTCATGATTCTGTCAGTCCTTTGAAGATTTACATCAGAAGTTTATGTTCTGGCTGCAATGTCTTTGTAATGAGTGATATAAGTTTTTGCGACTCAGCTGGAACATTCTATATATGCCAAAATGTTGAAGTTCCTCCTACATTCAACACATATATTAACATTTTGAAAACAGATTCAAAATAAACTAGTCATTATGAGATAACTTGATTTGAGTGCCAAATTTATGAATTGCTGAATAAGTTTCATTGTACTAATTTCTCAGAGTTGAATTCAGAACATTATTTTGCTACTAATCATCATTATCATCCTCAAGTAGCCAACAGCTATGGAGGTCCAACCAGACTGCAATTTAGTTCTCCAAGCATATCTGTCCTGAGCTACATCTGCTGCATCTGGCCATTGCACACCAATTCTAACAAGGTCCTGTTTGGCATTGTCTGCCCACTGCATCCTAGGTCTCCCCTTCTTTCTGAAGTCTTTAGGCACACTGTTCATAACCCTAATTGCTAATCTATAATTATCCATATGGGCAACATGGCCAAACTAATGGAGTCTCTCTCTGCACAATATGCTGCTTAAAGGAAGTTGCCGACTCCTTTGCCTAACCTCATCATTACTTACAAAGTGAACCACCTAATGCCCAAGATACTGCATAAGCATCTAGAATCAAAAGCATCTAGTTTTCTGTTATGTTTACAAAGTGTCCAAGTTTCACTACCATAACTAACCCTAGAAAGAACCAAACTATTAAAACAATTTAGCATAAAAAGAATCAACTATTGTTCCAACTGCGACTTGGAATAGTGTAAAAATCAGTTAGCATGATTAAAAAATTAATTGAATATTGCCTATTTTTATAAAAAATTAATATTATTTCTGTCAACTAAATAACTCAAAGATTTCATGAATTTCAAGTTTTTAAGCTCCAATAATCATATCTAAAGCCTGTGAAGATAACTGGTATTTGGTTACAAGAACACAGAAAATCCCAAGTTGCAAAATCTTCCAAGTACAGCTGTAAGTTCAGGACAGCATGTTTGGAGAACAAAATTACAGTTTGGTTGGAGTACAAAATTACAGTCTGCATTCTCCATTATGATTCAACACAGCTTTTTCCTTCCACAAATGCACTCTTGTGTAGGTCACTGTGGGGCCAGTTCACCTGTGAATAACTGTTGGCATGTTCAACTAAATCTATACTGTACTTAAATGTAAACCATCAAAGTGACCAAATGTTAAAATGGAAAATTATTATCTTTACTCTTGTGACACTGTTAAATGTTTTAAAGTACTTCAACAAAATATCTATGCTACCTGGTATCAAAAGTAATGAATGAGATTTTATGTACCTTAGATGTGGCAAGTGAGTGGAACTTCAGAGATGAAAGTTGATAGCAAGTGGCAAGTTGTTTTTATAAAGTCCCTGCCAGCAAGTAATGAGTTACAGCAGGTTTGAAGTAGAGAAGGTGATGTGGTATGCTGATGAGTTGGTTGCTTACAGTGAAATTTTTTCCATTGATCGAAGTTTCATGACTGCAGTGGTGTCAATAACAACCAATGATACTTATGGTACCATAGAGTATTTGTAAATGTTAAAACAATTATCATTCTCATTATTATCCCAATGCAATGGATAATAATACATATTTTTAGTTCCTTCACAAAACAAAGCTTCCTTAAAATTCCCAAATCTCAGAATTACCAGAACTCCATACTGTCTTACTCACCTCCGTCACATGCAGATCACATTACAGCCACTCTGAAGCTCAGACTGAGCCAATGGCATTGTGATTTATTGCACACCACCCCTCCCCTGCACTCAACAAACTGCTCCTAGTGCATGTCTAATGCTGCTCACTTGCCACCTGAAGAGCCCCTATAGTAAGAGCATGAAATATGTAATGGATTTTGACATTTATAAGCACTCTAAAATACCATAAGTATCATTAGTTATTTTTGATACCACAGCAGTCACGAAACTTCGATCAGCGAAAGAAAATTTCACTGTAAGCAACCAACTCATCAGCTACCACATCACATTCTCCATGTCAAACCTGCTATAACTCATTACTTGCCAGCAAGGACTTTATAATATTAACTTGTCACTCACTATCAACTTTCCACTCTGAAATTCTTATTGTCACATCTATGGCATGTAAAATCAAATTCATTACTTTCGATACTAGGTAACACAGTTATTTTATTGAAGAGCTGCAAAACATTTAACAGTGCCATAGAGTATTAAAGATATTAATTTTAATAACTGCACCATGAAGCTATACTGTTTTTTTAAATGTTAATGCAAGAGTATACAGTCTTTTACCCAATGCAATGGACAATAATATATTTTACAATAAATATTTTTGTGGAAAAATTTTTTGCCGACATACAGGACATAAACATACATCTCTCCAGAAACATGCAAGAGTATTCTACCATTGAACTAATGCTGACTCATCTTTTTTGCACTAATTTTAAGACTAAACTCATCACTGAGAATTTGGGTGCCAACCATTGGAGCCATCTATGATCTTGGGTGGTAACTATTTCTTTATATTGTACTGAGTAAGATGGAAATAAATAATAAAGTCTTGTCACGCTATTTATCGTTATTAATGATTTAAACATAGATGACAATCACAGCATTACTTGTTGCCTTTTTAACATCAACATGTCAATAAATATTTTGTTGAAATTTTTTTTTCACTGACATACAGTAAAAAGGCTGGACTGACTTCAGAGGAAGAATCATTGTTGCAGTGCATCAGTGGAAAATCATGGGGCACATTATCCCAAGTGTATGCAATCCTGTATGTCAGTGAAAATTTTTTCCACAAAATATTTATTGATATATTGACCTTAAAAAGTGAACAGGTAATGCTGTGATTGTCATGTATGTTGCAACCTTTTCTTTTCATGCACCTCATTTGATCATATAAAAATCCAAAAAATTTCCCAGAAAATTTTTTAAAGGATTTTTTTCCAAAAAATATTACCAAGTTCACACATATTTACATATGTTTGATTTTAAATTGAATAATACAAAAAATATGAATAAAATTGCATTGTAAAATACATAAATAAAAATAAAAATAAATACCCCCTCAAGCAGCTGCTTGCCACAGAGGTCTGACAGGAGCCTGTCAGTTTATATGCCACAGTAGAAGATCTGAGAGGATGGCAGGACCTCAGCAGAAAACAACACGAACATCCATGCCTTACCCGGGGCTCGAACCCAGGTCCCGTAGATCAGTAGCCAAGCGCGCTAACTACCCGGCCACGGGACTAACTAAATTATTACAAATACCGATCTAATACTTTCTCATATGTAGCAAGGTACAATTCCCAAATTTTAAAGTTTTCAATTCTCTACTCATCTCATTGAAATGGGTTTTGAAGTATTGTTAGCAGTCATCTCTCTCAACTGATGAACTACATCAGCTCTTTCTTGCTGTACAGTTCATGCCAACAAACACCTGTCTGTCAGAGCCTTTTTTCTATAGCATTTGCTAAAAATTGACAGATGTTTCTTGAGACTGTTGCCACTCCACATACACTTGGGATAATGTGCCCCATCATTTTCCACTGATGTGCTGCAACAATGATCCTCCTTCAGTGTCAACCTTTTTACCCATGTCATACTTGACTTTGCTTTCCACCATGCTTTTACAGGACTTCATAGTGATCAGGTCAGAGCACCTGTCATCAGAAGGCTGTAGTTTCAGATCCCAACCAGCCCATAACAATTTTTTCTCTACACCCATCTTCATCCTGTTAAAAATAACCTAAAATTCTCTGTCATTGAGCAATAAAATTTCAAAGTTTATCATTCAAACTATTTGCATGTTAAAAGATTTTAGTAGAAGATTCAGAAGCTTTTCAGAATTGTTTATCCTGTTACTTAAAACAGCTTAACCCTTCCAGTGTCCACGTCGTCTGCATATGTTCGTAGAATCTGAATTGAGAAGCCAAGGACATATATATCCATTTTTAATACAAAAAAAAAAAAAAAAAAAAAAAAAAAATCGGTTTTTAAAAAATAAAAATTGCCATTGCAATTTATATATACAGTGGACCTTCGTTATAGAGCTGCTCGCTATACCGCGCACTTGGTTATAGTGCGGGCAATGTTCGCGATAAGTTCAAACACGTTTATACAGGTCCGTGCGGCGTTAGTGAGTATCGCATTTTATTGTTACTGCATATTGAGTAATTGTGTATGTATTGAGTTCCTGCATGTATTTTGAATAGTGTTTAATTATTGTATGCATGATGAGTAAAAGAAAAGCTTACAGTGTGAAATTTATTGTGTCGCCACCGCACCGCTCGGTATAACGCGGTTCACCTTATAACGCGGGTGTTGTTTCCCGCCCGACATGCGCGTTATATCGGGGGTCCACTGTATGTATATAATTCAGGTTTCAGAAATAATATTGTTTTTTAATTTGATGCATATTTTATTAAACTACAATTTAAATAATTTTATAGAGCCATCTGATTGCCATTTCTTAGAAGCACTAAAATGGCATTGTCAATTTGCTTGTTAATGTTCTTATTGGCTGAAGCAACCTTCTGATTTAAGCTCATAAGTTTGATTTGAACTATTATCAACAAACTTTTCCTTAAATTTCCGAAAATCTAAAAATAACCAAGAAACTGCTATTTTTAAAAACGATAGATTTTTGGAAGTAATTACAAAATACGTACCACAATTTCCCCCCCCCCCCATTTCACACTCTTTTCTGTCATAAACCTATTTCAGTATTACCAAGTTATTTTTATCATTTTTCCAAGCATCTTTCAAATCGAAACTGAAAGCAAAAACAACCTTCTTAGAAATTATGGTTGCACCTGCATTTAATTAGTTATGCTTCACTGTCACATGCTATCTCCATTCCGTGTGCTATAAGTGTTTTTACAGTTTTGGTGCAGCATATTGGATACTCTTTGTAAAGTTAGTATTTTTTTTATTTAAACCTTAGTTAGTTTTCATTTCAGTAGATTTATTTTTGGAAATTAGTGATCTTTTGGCCGATTGATAAGTATTGTTTTTTTATAGTTATGACATTCTACTTTGGCATATAAACTGACAGGCTCCTGTCAGACCTCTGTGGCTAACAGCTGCTTGAGGGGGTATTTTTTTTTATGTTATATATATTGTATGGCCAGCCTACAACTTGTTGCTGTGGATATTTTAACATTGCATTAGGCTATATGTTAATTTTTATTATTTATTACTTTTCCAATAAAAATTTGATATAGTATTATTTTCTGAAAATAAATGAGGTCTTGGATATGAAAGCAAATTCATTTCTGTACATTTACTTCCATTAGTTAGCAATCTTCAATTGGCTGATTTATTGATCTTTCCGAGTTATGCTAGATCGGAGGCTGGCTTAAAAGTTGTTGCGGATATTTTATTTAACACCCCATTAGATTATATGTAATTTTTCTTTCATTATTTCTTAGTTTCTTTTGTAAAAAAAACTTTGAGCTTGAACCGTTTTCTGAAAATGTCTTAGATACGGAAGCAAAATAGACTTCCTTGCTATGGAAATCAGCCGTCATGTGGGAGGACAATTTTGGGAAGGGTTTTTAACCTCCCCCCACACCCATTGCTAAGCTTCACTATGAATGTTTCACTCTATCCACACTCTTAGAAAAATTTATATTTAAAAAAATACGAGTTTTTATGTTTATATTGAATCATTTTATAAAGCAGCAACCCCCCCCCCCCTCAGTATCTTGGCTGGCCACACAGACGATATAACCTTTTTTAAGCTTTGGAGCCCAAACCTTTCTGCATTTAGCGAAGATTGCTAAACTTCAACACCAAAAATTCATAATGTTCAGTAAAAAAAGTACCCAAAGAAAGTTTTTTTTTCCATTTCATAACCAGTTCAGAAAAATCCTGTCAATGTGAAAAGTTCAAGTCACTTTGTAAAACACCGACTGTGTTTAAGATACATGATACTGAAAAGAATCATTAAAAGAAATAAAAATCATGTTTCAGGTTAAATATTATATTATTTTGGAGGAAATTTCCTTTCGATTAATATATAATTTAACTATTTGTTTTCCATCAGGTTTTCCAAAATTAAGCCTTAACTGTATAGTCTGATCTATTTTTTTCACCATATCACACTGAAAAAGGCTTATTAAAAGCATCATGCTTGTAAATTTGTTTAAATTATTTATTTTCATTAAATTTGTAATTAAATTCTGCTAAATTTGATACATAACATGACCTATTTCTGTTGATTGGTTATTTTTTTTTACAATTCTAAAGTTGACTTGTTTATCTGACTCAGAACAATTGGCTAAAAGCCTGGAATTTTCTCAAAGTATTTATTATTTATGGTACTGAGAAAAAAATTACAAAATTAGAGAAATATTTACTTGAAACAGAAAAATTATTATTTTTTCCTTATTTAGAAATATATAGCCATTCTATTCATGTGCATTGTAATCATTTCTGTCTATTAGTTTTTTTAAGTAAATTTTTGTGTGTTGCCAGATGCATTTTTTATGACTAAAAATCCTATTAAAATAAAACTAGTCGTGTTTTTTGTTAAATATTTTATTTTCAGAAAATCCTTAATTAAATGCTGATTAATTTGACATATAACATGTCATAATTCCTTTCAACAGCTATTTGGCAAAAAAGTTTCGAAGTTAATTTTTTTTGCCTTATCAGAGAGAAAAAATAGCTGGATTTCTGGATGTAAATCAGTTTTTCAGGCTGGACCCTGGAAGGATTAAAGAAAAAAAATTGAGGTGTATCATGAACTACAATACTACCTTTTTTCTTTAAACAAATTTAAATCTTTTTCCTTAATGCTTTGGAAAAATTATATATTACAATGGAAATACAATCTCTTGTATATCTGGGCTCAATATGATGTATTTGTGATTCCTTATTTGCAACTGTACTCATTAATGAACGGCTTGATATATTTCTGTTTCGAAACACCTATTTGCTTTTTACCCCTCCCTCACTAGAAATATTTTCCGCCATTCCTCACATGAATCCTTCTCACCCCAGAAAAAGTTCTGCAGGTGCCCATGCCAGGTACTTGTCTTTTATTATCATATAATCAAGTGTGAACTCACAAGTCTCACTGTAGGATGTCAGAGCCTCAATGCAGCAAGATTTCTTTTGGAATAATAACTATTTTACACACATTCCCAAAATGTGGGGAAACTTATTTTAAGTGATAAGTATAAACTAACAACAGAGGAAGTGCAGACTCTAGCAAAAAACTAAATTTTTTTTATTGCCCTCAAAGTGTCAGTCTGCCCATATGTATAATAGTGATATCACTCAAAGTCTGGAAAAGGTTTCTCACAATAAATACCACAGAGCTTGCATGGGGGGGGGGGGGGGGAAGACGAGGATCTATTTTGTCTTGAGACTCTATAAAATATATCTAATCATACTTTTCTCTCCAATCAAGATATTTTTCAGAAAGGTGATTGCAACTTGAAAAATATCACTGCCCTGCCCATGGTCAGTAGGGAACACCAATGGGCTTGGAAAGGTCGCAGTCTGTCAGATGGGATGTTAAGCAGTGGCCCTATGTGCAGTAGTGCACATCAAAGAACACACTTGATGGCCTTGACAGGTGAATTAATCATAAGGCAAGTCCCAAATGTATTGCAGCATATGGCTGCATACCATCTATGAGGATAATGCCTCGCTCTCCACTAATTACAGTCGGGGGAAGACAGTGCCATAAAGACACAGCTCATCCACGACTTCCTATGGCGAACAGTCCTATAGAAGGAAAGTTCAACCATCGGTCAAAACCTAAATTTAATCTGTTCCGCGGTTAGCCACAAAAAAGGATATACAATCCAGACTGCCTTGGTTCCCGGGGTGGAGACTCTTAGTTTGGCTTGTCCTCGATAAGCTTGTAGACCGGGGATCCCACTCCCAGTTGCAAGCCCTCAACTTATACCTCTCCATCAGGACTGACCCGCAGCCCTCCTGGCGCACGAGTTGCATCCACTTCGGGATCGCAACCCTCCCGGCGCAAGAGTTGCATCCACTTCGGGATCGCAGCCGGGGACTTCTCAGATGCCAGAATGTCTGCCTAATCAGGGCCAATTCCTTTCAACAGAACCCATCCGTTCGCGGCATCTCCATCGGGGCTACATGCACGCAAGTATGTTCAAAGGAAAGCAGTCCACCCCTACTTCACAAAGGCACCGTAAGCCCCCCCCCACGTCAAGGTGGTCCCCTATTGGGGGGGGGGGGATGGCCTTGACAGGAGGCTACCATGTCTTACAACAGCTGTTCCACTGGGTCCTTTCCTCCAACCTTCTCTTAGCTTTAGAGGGTTCTTGTGACCTGGCCATTTAACCCATTGTGTGAAAAAAAAAATTGCCGCTCAGAGGTAAAACAGCCCAACTTGACAAATAATAGGTTCCTATTTGAGTAGATATCTCTATTGAAGTCTTAAAGCCCTATAAATACACTACGGAAATATCATTTTCTTTATAATAAATTATTGTAATCTAACCGAGTGGTTAACGCGTTTGGCTACTGATCTAAAGGACCTGGGTTCGAGCCCCGGGTAAGGCATGCCTGTTTGTGTCGTTTTTCTGCTGAGGTCCTGCCATCCTCTCAGACCTTCTACTATGGCATATAAACTGACAGGCTCCTGTCAGACCTCTGTGGCAAGCAGCTGCTTGAGGGAGTATTTATTTTTATTTATATAACAAAATATAAATTCATACGTATTTTTATTTAACTACTATAAACATCAAATTAAGCAAGGTGCACAACCAAATACATATTTCCAAAAAAAAAAAATTAAACTTTCAATTCAAATTCAATATTAATTAGTACGATTAATAACTGCAATTCAGGTTCTAATTATTAGACACTTAAGCAAGAATCAACATACCAATATAAAAATTTCAAAGCTGGACCAGTAAATGTGTGCTGAAAACTGGTTTTAGGAATTTCTTTTGTCAGCGGAACTGAATCATCAGAACTCTGGAAGAATTCTTTAGCTGTTAAAGCTAAAAAAACAACGAATAATCCCGACAACATATATTTATTATATTCCGCCATTACTTTATCACCATTACTTACGTAACCTTCCGCTACTTTGAACCAGTATAAGAGTAACACCAAGGCACAGATTGCACCAGGGTTAATAAACACATTTCGATTACGATTATTTACTATCGAAAGTAGCAGAAACAACTTAAGGCATAAATTATAAATTAAACAAAATTTCAATGCTCCAATACTCTTGAATCCATAGCTTATATCAGTATTCGGGGCGCAGCCAGAGAAGTTTCTTAAGGAGAGGGGGAAGGGCACGATTCGTTGGCAAACAGTGTGACCTCGATTAACCGACCGAAATTCGATAATCCGATCATCATTTTAACCGGTCACTCTGTTGAGCATCGAATTTTGTACAGGTACCACTTAGCGATAAAACTACGTTTCCTAACACCTCCACCTCACACACTCAGAAATAAGTTTTCCAGTAAAACTTATAAAAAAATAAAAATACCCCTTCAGGCAGCTGCTTGCCACAGAGGTCTGACAGGAGTCTGACAGTTTATATACCATAGTAGAAAAATCTGAGAGGATGGCAGGACTTCAGCAGAAAAACGACACAAACATCCATGCCTTACCCGGGGCTAGAACTCAGGTCCCTTAGATCAGTAGCCAAGCGCGCTAATCACTCGGCCATGGGACGGCAGTAAAACTTAAAATAACGTATTTACATTCGTAATGGTGCTCTCCTCCTTTTCCCCTGATTAATGGCTAGCACGCTTGGTTACTGATATAAGGGACCTGGGTTCGAGCCCCGGATTAAGGCATGGATGTATGTGTTGTTTTTCTGCTGAGGTCCTGCCATCCTCTCAGACCTTCTACTATGGCATATAAACTGACAGGCTCCTGTCAGACCTCTGTGGCAAGCAGCTGCTTGAGGGAGTATTTTTTTTTTAACGTACCCATAAAAGTTTTTTTTTTAATTTCATCAGAATGAAAATTTTTTTCAGAAATTTACAGTGGAAATCATCGTTTTATAAAAGGAGAATATTTTATTAAAATAAGGCTCTTCCTTGTAGCAGCTTCTTTAGAGTATTAACATGATGTTATAACTCTCTTTAACAGATATTCACTGTATGGATTAATCCCCCAATATCATTTTGTATTTATCATTATGCTTTATTGACTTGGTTTTCTTTGTTTCCATTTTCTTTATTATTCATAACTAAATTGTATTTTTATTTTCCCCAGCCTTTCTTAACTACACTATATTGAAAAAAAGTATCCGGACACTTCCATGTTATGTGAATGGAAAGCCACTTTTAAAGCTCCCTAACATTAAAAATAAACCTTTGACGCAAAAACTGTTATTGGCGAAAAAAAAAATTTACAGATGTCGCTCAAATCTCTCTAAATATACACACCCTATATAGGTAAAGATTGCCATCTCAAAATTAGACGCCATGTTTTGTCGTCGCTGAGATTGTTTAGTGTGCATAGCTACATGTATTGCACGATACTTACGGATTCCGGAAAAGGGTAATGTAATATTTGATACATATTTCAGTGTTCATGAGTGGAAGCATTTTACAAAACGGCTAAAAAAGGAAAAGGAGTGGGCAACTTCACAGGGTCCTACTGCTGACCATTTATACCTATTAGCTATATACTGCTGCTGACCATTTATCCATGCTTTGTTTACCTTTAACTGGACTTGTTTATGGATTTGAGTAAGATTATAGATCCTGGACTTGCTGCACTGGTGGGCCTCTGCTAAGGGAAAATATGTCGTTGTGTTTTCTGTTTGCTTCTTGGTTGCCAGCCCTAAGTGAACAGAGGCATGGGATACCTTATATCACTGGTGGGTAATCCTAATCAGAGGCCATTGCAGGTACCTGAACCTTACTTAGCTAGTTGGGCATTGTCAAGCCCTAAACTGCAGTAATGTGTCTCAGGCAGGCCATATGGCTCTTAAAAAAGCCCAATGAAAAAGGTGGTGCCTGAAGTTCTTACCAGCATCGGTGACTTCAGCCTTTAGCGGAGGAAGAACAGGTCTTTGCCCCATGCCTGCGATCAGGGGATTTGTTTGCCCTACCTATCTCAATAAACCTAGTTTCTTTAAAAATCCTACTAATCATTTTCTCTCTGTAAGAACGTGGAACGTGAGGATATTATATAGAGATTATTCTCTTGATATCCTCACGCAGGAATTCCAACGCTATAACCTAGATATTCTAGGCTTGCAAGAGACCAGATGGACAGGTAAAGGTGAGATACTAAAAATAACTTTAAATTTCTTTTTACAGGAAGGGAGGATGGAAAGCATCACCAAAGCGTCGGTCTGCTGCTCAGCAGACATGCTAGTGATGCTCTTCTAGGATTATGAGTGCATTAATGAAAGGTTTCTTACGGCAAAATTTCAGACAAGCGTTAAAGACTTGAATGTTATGCTGTTATGCCCCCACTGAGGTTGCCGATGAGGATGAGAAGGATAGGTTTTACGGACAACTTCAGGATATTTTGAATTCTGTCAAGAAAGGAGATATTACCCTTGTTCTTGGTGACTTCAATACCAAAGTTGGTACCGACTCTGACCTTTGGGGAGGGGTAATAGGCCCTTTTGGTATTGGGAGCTGCAATGGCAATGGGCAACGTCTCCTACAGGTAAGTAAACTCAATGGTTTCAGAATAACTAACACTTATTACAAACACCGTGACATACATAAGTGCACATGGGTTTCACCTGATGGGCTGCATAAGAATATGATTGATTACATATTAATTAACAACAAATGGGCTAGTTCTGTTAGGAATACCAGGTCATATAGGGGAGCTGAAATTGGATCTGACCATTACCTTGTTAAAAGTGTCTTGCAACTTAAACTTAAAAAGTGTTGTACTAGGGTTAAAAAATTTACTTTTAATACTGAAGCTCTGAAAGACCCAGTTATAGCTAAAGCTTACCATGATAGGTTACTTAGTCATTATGACAGTCATGTTTTGCTTAATACTGAAGTTGAGGAAGAATGGGGCCATTTTAAACAGGCTTTTTTGGACACTAACAGTACTCTTTTAGGGAAAAAGGAGCAGAAGAGACAGATTTATCTGAGTGATAAGGCACTTGAGCTTATTTCGGAAAGAAAGAACTGCAGGAATGTCCTTAATCAGTATCCTACTAGTCCTAACAAAAAGCATTACAGAGAACTTAATAAACGTGTAAAAGATCAGTTAGCTGTTGATAAGAATCTTTGACTTGATGGTTTGGCTGACAAAGCCGAGGAAGCAGTTGATATGAAAGCAAAAACCAAAGCAATAAATGGAGGAAAATAGTTTGGATATTTACAAGTTATTTTTTAGAGGTGTTCTATGATATTGGATGAACATATCTCTATGATTGGGAAACATGCTGTTATCTAGCAGTGGTCAACTTGTCTACTATAACCTGTACCTGGATATTCTGGTCATTTTGCAACATATGTGTGGATGCTTCAGAGGCTAAACAGTATAGAAGTGGATGTATTTTGCAATCACTGATTATTGGATCTAATAACATTGAACATGAAACTAACTCGCACATATCATCTACATAGGCAGTACCTCCATTGGTTGATTATCCAAGCTCATAAAGGCCTATTAACTGTCCTTTGTCTAGGCGATATCAATCCAAAGTTGGTACAGTCGCTCAAAAAAGTATCCGAACATTATGGTTGATTACAGAATTCAGAAAAAATATCTGGCAACGATTTTTTTAGAAATTACTCATCTGGCAACCTTCGTGTCACGTGACACGAAGGCCGCCAGATCACTAATTTCTAAAAAAAAATCGTTGCCAGATATTTTTTCTCAATTCTGTAATCAACTATATTGTTCGGATACTTTTTTGAGCGACTGTACTGACTCTGACCTTTGGGGGGAAGTGATAGCTCTTTTAGGTATTGGTAGCTGAAATTGAAATAGGCAACTTCTCCTACTGGTAAATAAACTTAGTGGTTTGAGAATAACTAACACTTATTACAAACAATGCAACATACATAAGTACACATGGGTTTCACAAGATGGTCTGCATAAGAATATGATATCTTATATATTAATTAATAGCAAAAGGGCTAGTTCTGTTAGGAATAACAGGTCATATAGGGGAGCTGAAAGCATAAACTGGAAGGAGAGCTGTATACCAATCCCCAGTGATGATGCACAGAACCGGCCAGGTCTGGCACCTAATGTCCGACCCCGCCTTCTCGTGGTGCAGGCCGTTAGTACCTTTCAAAAGAGATATTCTCTTTTGGAAGGGAACGGAAGGGGAGGGCTGCCAGTTCAGTATGGCCTACTGATCTGGTCATCTATGGCCACTTCCTTCTTTTTTTTCAACCCTGCTGAGGAGTGGTCAACTTCACAGGGTCCTGGTGCTGACCATTTATACCTACTAGACTGGACTTGTTTATGGATTTGAGCTTGATTATGGATCCTGGACTTGCTGCACTGGTGGGCCTCTGTTGAGGGAGAGTCTGCCACTGTGTTTTCTGTTTGCTTCTGGGTTGCCAGCTCTAAGTGAACAGAGGCATGGGATACCTTATATCAGCTGGTGGATAATCCTAATCAGAGGCCATCGCAGGTACCTGAACCTTACTTAGCTAGTTGGGCATCGTCAAGCCTAAACTGGAGTAATGTGTCTCAGGCAGGCCATATGGTTCTTGAAAAAGTCCACTTGAAAAGGTGGTGCCTGAAGTTCCTACCAGCATCGGTGACTTCAGCCTTTAGCAGAGGAGGAACAGGCCTTTGCCCCATGCCTGCGATCAGGGGGCTGTTTGATATTGTTGGCACTACCAATCTCAGTAAACCTAATTTCTTTAAAAATCCTACTAATCATTTTCTCTCTGCAGGAACGTGGAACGTGAGGACATTACATAGAGATTATTCTCTTGATGTCCTCATGCAGGAATTCCAGCGCTATAACCTAGATATTCTAGGCTTGCAAGAGACCAGATGGACAGGTAAAGGTGAGATACTTAAAAATAACTTTAAATTTCTCTTTACAGGGAGGGAGGATGGAAAGCATCACCAAGCCGTGGGTCTGCTGCTCAGCAGACATGCTAGTGATGCTCTTCTAGGATATGAGTGCATTAATGAAAGGTTTCTTACAGCAAAATTTCAGACAAGCATTAAAGACTTGAATGTTATCTGCTGTTATGCCCCCACTGAGGATTCTGATGAGGATGAGAAGGATAGGTTTTACAGACAACTTCAGGATATTTTGAATTTTGTCAAGAAAGGAGATATTACCCTTGTTCTTGGTGACTTCAATGCCACAGCTGGTACCGACTCTGACCTTTGGGGAGGAGTAATAGGCCCTTTTGGTATTGGTAGCTGCAATGGCAATGGGCAACGTCTCCTACAGGTAAGTAAACTAAATGGTTTCAGAATAACTAACACATATTACAAACACCGCGACATACATAAACACACATGGGTTTCACCTGATGGGCTGCATAAGAATATGATTGATTATATATTAATTAACAGCAAATGGGCCAGCTCTGTTAGAAATACCAGGGCATATAGGGGAGCTGAAATTGGATCTGACCATTACCTTGTTAAAAGCGTCTTGCAACTTAAACTTAAAAAGTGTTGTGCTAGGGTTAAAAAATTTACCTTTAATACTGAAGCTCTGAAAGACCCAGTTATAGCTAAAGCTTACCATGATAGGTTACTTAGTCATTATGACAGTCATGGTTTGCTTAATACTGAAGTTGAGGAAGAATGGGGCCATTTTAAACAGGCTTCTTTGGAAACTAACAGTACTCTTTTAGGGAAAAAGGAGCAGAGGAGGCAGAATTATTTAAGTGACAAGGCAATTGAGCTTACTTCAGAAAGAAGGAATTGCAGGAATGTCCTTAATCAGTACCCTACTAGTCGTAATAGAAAAGATTACAGAGAGCTTAATAAACGTGTAAAGGATCAGTTAGCTACTGATAAAAATCTTTGGCTTGATAGCTTGGCTGACAAAGCTGAGGAAGCAGTTAGGCAGCACAACAGCAGAGAGCTATACCAGATAGTTAATGTTTTGTGTGGTAGAAAACGAACAGGTATACAGGGATTGAAGGATAAACAAGGCAAGGTTATAGAAGGTGAGGATTCTGTCATGGCTAGGTGGGCTGAGCATTTCAGTGATGTTCTAAACAATGTGGTTAGTTCTACTCCCATTGTTTGCAATGATGATAGATGCATTGTTGGCTTTAATGTTCGCCCTATAACACAATCTGAAGTTAGTTTGGCAATTTCTAAACTTAAACTTCATAAATCCCCAGGGGTTGATGAAATTACTACGGAAATGCTTAGAGCTGGGAATGTTTCAGTTACCATTTGGATGACTGAAATTTTGAATAACTTTTATGATAAAGGCATGGTTCCTAAAGATTTTACCAGAGCTATTTTTATCCCTATTTTCAAAAAAGGTGATCGCAGTTCTTGTGATAATTATAGGGGTATCAGCCTACTCTCCGTTCCAGGTAAAGTTCTTTCCATGATTGTGTTTAATAGAATTAAGAATCTGGTTGACAGGCAATTGCGTGATGAGCAATGTGGATTCAGAAGTGGTAGGGGATGTGTAGATCAGATATTTTCACTTAGGCAGATTCTTGAGAAATGTTTAGAGTTTCAGAAACCTTTGGTTGCTAGCTTTGTTGATTTCAAAAAGGCTTTCGACTCTGTTGATCGTCATAATTTGTGGTTGATTGTGAGATCATATGGCATACCAGATAAGTTAGTTAACATAATGAAAGCTCTCTATAATAACACTGAGTCATGTGTGAGAGTTGGTAAGTCTTGTAGCAATTGGTTTAGCATTACTTCTGGTGTTCGACAAGGGTGCATTTTGTCTCCTTTTCTCTTTAGTTTGGTTGTTGATTATGTTATGCGAAATTCACTTCAAGGGAAAGATTTTGGCCTTAAATGGGCTGGAGATACGAAAATTTCTGATTTACATTAGGATGATGATTTAGCCCTTTTGGCAAATGATGTTGATGAGATGAACTCTTTCATTCGAACTGTTGATGAGACTGGTAGTAGAGTAGGTTTGGTTATAAACAGAGAGAAAACTAAAGTGATGAAAATTGGTCATGCAGGTTGTGATTCAGTTAATCTGAATGGTTGCAGTCTTGAGCAGGTGTCACAGTTTAATTACCTGGGGAGCTGCGTAACTGATACTGGTGATGTGCGGCATGAGATTAACAGACGAATAGGTATTGCTGCCGGGACTTTTAAGAATCTATGGAGATTGTGGAGAAATAGGCGTATACACCTTAAGACTAAAATTAGACTGTATAATAGTTTGGTTCTTTCTAGGGTTAGTTATGGTAGTGAAACTTGGACGCTGTGTAAGCAAGATAACAGGAAACTAGATGCTTTTGATTCTAGATGCTTACGCAGTATCTCGGGTATTAGGTGGTTTAACTTTGTTCCTCCGTAGCCCATTGCTGCTTGAGGATGATGATGATGATTTGAAAAAAAAAAGATATAATTTCACTTTGTTTTCTGTCTGTTTGTAGATATCAAAATTTTCTGTTTACACCGATAAATAAATAATTCTTTTTGTGTTAAATAGGAATTAATGATATATTAAGAGATACTTTTTTCGAATCTCCTAAAAGTTATAACTGCGCCCTCTAACGGTGGAAAAGGTTAAAAATTCCAAAATACGAAACGAATATTCCAAGCGATGTAGTTATGTTAGAAGTTTAAAATTTTCTTGTTGAAATGAGAAGGTTACGAAGTGACCATTGGCAACAATCACTTGATCCTTTAGACCCAGGTGGGAGGTGAATGCAACTTTTTTTTTGTTTTAGCAGAAAAGTGTATGTTTTTAGAGATAAATTAAAAATTCTTTTTGGGTTTGACAGGTATTGATGAAATATTACAATTTCCATTTTGCGATTTTCCCAAAAGCTATAATTACGCCCTCTAACAGTGGAAAAAAATCGAAAAATCCCAAAAAATTAAAATGAATATTGCAAACAATGCAGTTATGCTAGAAATTTGAAATTTTGCTCATCGAATTTGAGGTCTTGAAAATTGCATTGACAACAATGAGTTGACCCTAAGTTCAAGGTAGGTAAGAATTCAGAGATAATTGGAAATCTCTTTTTAGTTGGTTACCAATGAAATGTAATTCGCATTTTCAAAGGTAGTTTTAATTTATATCATTAGAGATCACTAAATATCGAAACTGCAAAACTTTTAACGAATTCTGGAAGTGATATGTTTATGGTAGAAATTTCAGCGTGTAGAATTTTGTTATGGTGAATCTATGATTTTATGAGATTCCCATATGCAACATCGCCTTTGTTACAAAGGCGATATGCATTCTTCTAGTTATTTTATACTTTCAGTATCCTCTGACAGTGGAAATTCGAACTACTGTAAAATTGAGAAAATAAACTATTAATATTTTATTAAGTGCCTGTAAAGTGCAACAAAATGTTTCGTTTATCTTTTAAAGCAGAAAAGTTGCATTTTACCAACGGGATAAATTATTACTATTAGGGTAAGCAACTTGATCATTACACTATATGACCAAAAATTTAAGTTTCTAGCAAAAATAGATCGTTTACAATATTTATTTTAAAATTTGGTATTTTCCAGGTTTTTTCCATCACTAGAGATCGCCTTTCGAGTTTTTATTTACCACCTTTAGCACTCACTAACACTGGATATTCCAACTGAAGGGGATTCGAAAAATGTAAATATTAATATTTTTGTGAAAAAAATTTCCCTGACATACGGGATTCGAACCCGCATCTCTCCAGAAACATGTCTAAGAAATCTCTCCAGATCTCTCCAGAAACTGTTGAACTAACTCCAGATTTTTTCACAAAAAACATCAATTGATTTATAGATGTTTAAACGTCTACAGGTAACGCTAAGATTGTGAAATATAGTTTAAATTATTAATAACACTAAATAGCGTGATGTGACTACGTTATTTATTTCGGTCTTACTCAGAGCACTAAAAAAGAAATAGTTACCACTCGAGATCATAGATGGCGCTATAAGGAGCCGCCCCAAATTCACGGAAAGAGATAGTCATTATTAGTGAAAAAATCACAGACGGCATTAGTTCAGCAGGTTAGAATACTCTGGCATGTTTTTGGAGAGATGCGGGTTCGAATCCCATATGTCGGCGAAATTTTTTCCACAAAAACATTTATTGATTTATAGACATATGTCTACAGGTAACGCTGAGATTATCAAATATTGTTTAAATCATTAATATTTTCTTAGTGCCCGTAAAACAAAAAATATATATATATTGTTTAGTTTATCTCTTAAAAAAGTTTTATCGTCGCACCCCCTTTTGGCTAAGACGGCAAAGCCTTGCTGTCACAGTAAACCTACTGACCGTAACACTCTACTACCAAAATTTCAGATTGTTTGAAATTTTAGCATTTTTCATCTTTTCCCATGGCTAGAGGGTGCTATTAAAGCTATTGAAATTTTTCAAAATTGCAAATCGCAATATTTGTTCGTCATCTATCCAACCCAAAAAGAATTTTTGATTTAGTTCTAAAAGTAAAAAAAATTATTGTCTATAGACGGACAGACAGGTGGAAAGACAGATGGACAGATAACAGTTAACAAAGAGACAGACAAACAAATATTGCCATAGGCTGACGATAAAGTGAAAACAGCTTGTTTTTCAAATGAACCTTCAAAGAAATATTTTGTTGGTTTTCAATTAGATCATTCCAGTTTTGCAGCAGATTGCCGTCTTCTGATGGAGTTTCTCAGAAAAAAATTCTTTGAGTGAAATTTTTACACCCAGATGCAGGCAGTGAGACAATCATAAAATATGACAGCTTTTATAGAAAAAAAAGTGGTAGAAATGTATAAAACTATAACAACTGAGAAGTTTCAACTTGGTACATACACTAACTCATAGGCTTTCGTCTCACGGTACGACAAAACATGGCGCCCATAAACCACGTGACTCGATCAACCAATGGTAGTGAATCACTGAGACCCCCAACAGAACCCCCCAACTCAACTTAGCCATACAGGCCATAGTGGCACTTCTCCAGCAACTACATTAACTCTCCCCCCTCCCACCCCCTTTTGCGGCAGTTCCCCCCTCTTCCCTCCTGACACCCCCACCCCATGCACTTGCATCCAATGGAATTGCAGATCCCTCCCCAACAAAATCCTCGAATTAAAAACAATCACAAATCTACACATAATACCCATATTGGCTTTAAATGAGACCAGAATACCAGAAAATTTCAACTATAAACCATACATTATACACAGAGCCAATACTAAGAAAAATCACTCTAACTCAACGACCTTGATACACAAAAAATTCCCCCACTGCCTTATTCCTAACCCAATCACCTACACCTACATGGACATTGTAGGAGTGAACATTAAATTACATAATACAATTTTAAACCTCTACAATGTATACTTCTACCCTAATACACACATCAACATCAAAACATTAATAAAAGACTTTGATCACATATTCTCTCTATCTCCTGGCCCCAACATCATTGTAGGAGACTTCAATGCACACAATACCTTATGGGGAAGCAACTACACAAACAATAGAGGAAGCACAATTGAAACTTTCATTCTACACTACAAATTGGCCATACACAATGATGGTTCACCCACCTTCACCAAGCCCCCATATGAGTCAGTTCTTGACTTCACCCTTTCATCATCAGACATTTCCCCCATCATAAATTGGCAAGTACACCATTCCACATGGGCTAGTGTCCATTATCCAATTTTCCTCACCCTTCAAGAAGTTAAACCCACAGCATACTCAACAAAAACACACATTAACTGGCACAACTTCTCTGCAAACTGTGAAACCAGTATCACCACACAAACACCAGATAATTTAACCACATTCTACACATGTGTTAATCACAGCATCCAAAACAATAAATTTACTGCCAAACACATGACTGGTTTCACCAAAAAACCACCCTGAAATAACCAAACAACTACAAATAAGGAAAAAAACAGAGGACACAGCCAGAAGACACCCCACTGTACTTGCCATCACTACTTTTAACAAAGAAAATGCCATCCTTAGAAGAATTAGATTAAACACCAAAAGAAAAGAATGGAGAAACTTTTGTAACAACATCAACCCAAGAACTGACTCCACCCTCATTTGTTCAACAATAAGAACATTTAGGACCCAGGCTCAGCCCTTAGCCCCTTGGCACACCATACTGTGGACCAATAACCTCTCAGCAAAGCAAGGGGCTAACCACATAGCATCACACCTCATCACTACCAACCATCTGGCAAATTCCCACATATACCAACAACATTGCCACCACATGAACCAGATACTAACACATGATACACCTTGCAAACTACCCACCATCAACTTACCATTCACACAACATGAGTTAAACATTGTAATTCATCAGGCAAATAAAAAAAGCACACCTGGGCCAGATTCTATCACATATAGTACACTTAAAAATCTAGGCACACAGGCTTTATATACTCTACTTCACATATTCAATGAATGCTGGGAAAAACACACATTCCCCACACAATGGGAAGAAATTCACATCATTCCCATTCTCAAACCACACATGCCAGCATCTCAAATCAGCTCATACAGACCCATAGCACTCACATCATGTGTCCTCAAAGTTCTAGAAAGAATGGGGCTCTCCAGACTCAAATACTATTTAGCAACCAAAAAAACCCTCCCCTTATGCCAAACTGTCTTCAGAGAGCGCATGTCCACCACAAACAATTTCTTTGACCTTGTCACTTCAGCAGAAATTGCTCTTCAAAACAAAGAAATCTTTTGCTGTGTCTTTCTAGACCTAACCTCTGCTTTTGATACTGCCTCACACACAGTATACTCTTCAAATTACACCAACTAGGAATCACAGGAAACATCTTGCATTTTATCAAAAACTTCCTCACACAGAGAAAGGTTAAAGTCAAACTGAGGACTACTCTTTCTGACCCCACAATTTAACTAGGGGTTACCACAGGGCAGTGTGGTATCACCTACTCTTTTCAACATTCTTCTACATGATCTACCAACAGTATTTAACAAGGACATTAATTGCTCCATCTTTGCTGATGACATAGTGCTCTGGACCAAAGGAAATAATACCCTCATTATACAAACAGCCTTACAAACAGCAGTCAACCAGGTCCTTGACTTTACAAACAAATGGGGACTAGCCATCTCTGCACCTAAATCTGCGGTCTTACCCATAACACATAAACAACCCCCCCCCCCCCCCCCCGCCAACTCACTCAGCATAACTATAAACAATCACGCCATCCCCCTAGTTAAACACTACAAATACTTAGGGCTAACTATAGACCGACAGCTTAACTGGAAACAACACATCACAAATACACAATCCACATGTAATGGAGCTCTCAACATTCTCAAATCAATCACAAGAGCTAGCTGGGGTGCAAGTGACAGATCTATGATCACCCTTATTAAAACATTTATCAACAGCAGACTGGAGTATGGCCTGCTAGCTCTAAACACTACCTCACCCACATTTTTTAACAAACTTCAAATCATACAAACCAGAGTCATCAGACTTGCACTGGGTCTTAAAACTGGCTGCCCAAACTTGGCCACATGGGCAGAAGCCAACATGCCTCCCCTCGACAACATCAGACACAAACTCACCTGCAAACACTACGTCAAATTAAAACATCTAAACCCCAACCACCCCACTCTAAATAGAATTGAGTCTCCTACCAACACATCCCCCACTGCACAAATCATAAAGCAGCACCTACTATATTCAACATGGAGAAAAATCAAACCTTTCAACCCTAGATACACAATCCCCTATTGGACTATTAAAAAACCCTCCATAAATCTCACACTTCCACACATCACCCAAAAATATAAACACCTCCCACAAGAACTAAAATTTGCAGCCGAACAACTCATCACAAACATTCCTATCACAGACCTCATTATATTCAGAGATGGCTCCCACATCCCACACACAACAAATGACTCTGCTGCCTTCTATTCTACCCAACCAATTTTCTCACATATAATCAAAATGAACCATGGGAAAGCAGTACTGCTACAGAGCTAGCTGCAATACATATGGCTTTGGAATGGTCCTCCACACAAAATACACACAGCATACATATTATCACTGACTCAAAATCTGCCTTGCACAGTATCAACAAACATGCATACAACCTATCACAAAATTACTCTCTTTTCCATATTCACAGAATTTCACACAATATAATTGCCACTCACAAAACACTAACATTCCACTGGATACCCTCTCAATGTAACATAACCCATAATGACACTGCTGACCACCTTGCTAAACAAGGACACAATATCCGTACACCTAATTATCACACCCCTGAGACATATAATCAAGAAGAGCCCAAACAGCAATTCATCAACTACGCACTGGCAGAACAAATCTGAACAAGGACCTTTTCATGATACAAAAGGTACCATCTGCTCTTTGCACTACATGCCAGGTGATAGAAGACATTCCACACTACCTTCTACACTGCACCAAATACACAATACATAGAATTACCCTCTTCCAGACACTCACCACACTGGGAACCACTTATTTCTCAGCCCAAACAATTCTTGGTCCTACTCATAATAATATAAAAGCCACTATAGGGCCTTGGCCCTATATATCAACAGCACTGGGAGATTCCCCTAAAGCCTCTCTGCCTCTCCAAAGGCCTCTACCTCACTTTTAAAAGATCCTTGGGACACTAAAAGATCCAGATGCCAATAAAAGATCCCCATAGGACATCAAAAGACGCATTTTGGACAACTCAAAATAAAAATAAATATATAGTATAAAATCATCAAAAAAAAATCAATCTAACTATCAAAAATAAAGTGACATAAAGAAAAACTTTATTTCTATATTGGAAACTTTTATATTTCTCTTTAACCCAATAACTTATATGGAATCTCTCCCAGAACATAACATCTCTATACACATTATCATACCTAATATACATATGACATCTCCCACTACCCTTTGGTGGGAACCTTAAACTGCACTCTGTGATGCCCCATCGTTCACTTTTGCTTTACCTTAACCAGTTTTGTTTAATTTACGTTATATTTATCATTTTGGAGATTTTTATTTCCTTTTCGGCATCACAGCACTCGTTTTCAAGTTTCTAGGAGTTGCGTACGCGCAACTCCGAACTTCCGACCGTAACCGTTAAAGCGCGTGCCAAGGACACGCCCCCTCTTGCGCATAGCTTGCGTCCTTCATCATTGTATGCAAATGTCTTTCCCGGCATGCGCCGGCCCATTGTCAAAAACCGTGTCCTGCGAGGCACTAGAGCACTCGCACTGGAGAGTTGTAGAGAGAGCAGAGAGATGTAGTAAGGTGCGTAGCACCGTGCGTGTAGCACAGATTTTAGTTTCTTCATTGATGTCTTGGTGAGTTACTTATTTTGGAAATAAATCTATTTTGTTTTGTTACAAACTTTTGAGTCTGTAGTTTTTATCTTGAGCAACGCTAATTTAGGATCTTTTTTACATTAACTCTTATTTGTTAAGAATCATTTTGACTCTTACTTATGAACGCTCGCTGGCATTGGAACCCTAAATCAACTTATTCTACATTTTGGCAATTTGTTAATGATTGCCTGGCGCCCGTCTAAGTTATCCGGAGCATAAAACTTTAAATATTTTGCATTGTTTGGAGCGTTACAGAGTCACATAAAAGAAGTGGCGCCCGAACAGGGACTCGCCAGTATTTAAAGATAGTATATATATTTGTGGATAAATTTTGTATGATTGTCAAAGATAGTAATTTTTTGAGCTCAATAGTTGTATGTACTAGTTGTAGATTTAACGGCAGCTTAAGCCGAGAATTTTTGTTGAGCAAGTAGCTTAACATTTGTGTGTATTATTCAAAGGTACTGAAGTTTCAGCGTAGATATTGCTGAATATTTAAGATAATTGTCGTATGTAATGATTAGAAGTGTCCGGACACACAAGTACGTAGGACGATAAGAAAAAAAATTTTTTTTTTATAAGCAAATTTATATTTTTGTAAAGCTTAGTTATAGCTTTAGTATTGTTGTATAGCAGTACCTTTGAGCGCTGCTCAAGATAAAAAAGTTTTCAAAATTTCCAAAATTCCAAATTTCAGCAGACCGCTAAACATGTCTGCTAACAGTATGGCCGATTCCGCCATAATGACTCCCGACATAGAAAGAGTAAAGGGTAGATTGCAAGAGGTAATGATGGAAGCAGAAGTGCTAATGAATCTGCTTGATGATAATCGGGAGAAAAGGGGAACGACAACAACCCTAAATTTGCTGACAATGCTACGTCAGTTCACCAACGAAGAAACTTTGAACGTAAGGTTCCATTTTCTGTTCCGTCAGAAGCAAGCGATAGAACAGAGTATTTTCAACCGCCACAACGACGATTTGCCAACCCATCCATTAACTATAGTCCTTATGTTAATTGGCCTTTACCTGAGATAAGGTTCGACGGTTCGAAACGTCCGTCATCGTGGACATTTGTCAAGTCCATGGAGGAGCACTTCCGTTTACATGAAGTGCCAAGCAATAAAAAAGTTGTTTTAGCAGTATCTTGCCTAATTGGATGCGCTAAGCAATGCGTGGAATAACGTAGGATGTCGTCATGGCATAGAACTTTGGAAGAATTTAAAACGAAATCATGGACATATATCCGGCTTATAATGATTTTACAGAACTAGCTACAGAGTTGTTTCACGAAGACAAAGGGAAAGAGATGACATAGAAAAATTCATATGGGGTACAGTAGAGTTATACCAGCTGTACGATGCTGATGCCGCTGAAATTGATATTGTAAATTGCATATTGTCTCAATTACTTTTGCCCATCCGTGAATTCCTAGAAGTACGAAACATAAAATCCGTTTCCGAGTTAGTAAAATTGGCTCGGCAATACACTGCAAGAAGAGAATCTGCAGCAAATACACATAACCAACAATGGATGCCATTCCCGCCAAAGCAGCGATATCAGGTTGAGTCGCGTAGAATGACTCCCGCACGACCGCAATTTACACGGTCCCGACAATTTGCGCCGAACGCGCCAAGAACTATAGAATATGAACGAAGTAGAGACTTTTTGCCACGTCAAGCTTCAAACCATAACACTAGACCTAAAACTTTGGTTAAACAACCTCAATCTTTCACTTGTAACTTTTGTGGCCGACTGGGACATACTGAAAATTTTTGCTACCGAAGGAATGAAAATTCGGGAAACTTTCATCGGGATCTTTGAAGCGAGAGGCCAAAGTTCCTCAAGAAAAGCCCTCTCATGAGTTATACCTTGCCACTATGGCTTTACCTTTTGTTACTGATTGCCACGAAGTAACTAAAATAACAGATCAACACGATACAGAAGTCGATCTTCAGTTTGCTAAGGAACAAGTTTGCGACGATAATAATGACGAATGTCAATTGACAGTGCAGCCGCGGTCCAGTGGACTTTTTGACTTACCTTGTGGTCCAGAACAGATTATTTCAGAAGCACCTATAAAATGTCCCGTTAGTGCAAATAATGAGTGTTTAAATAACGAAGTTTGTGAAGTAGAAGAATCGTATGAGGAAGCCGTTTTTGAAAAGGTTTTTAAAGTAGAAGTTTTAAAAGAAAGTAATAATAATGAAAATAATTTTGAGTCTGATTTAAGTGAAGAAAAAACCAACCAAGAAGTTGTGCCGACCGCAAGTATTCCTGACAAGTCTGGAGGTCCTCAACTATTAAAGCGTCATTTGGAGGCGGACACCAATAAGCCTAGAAAGTACGAGAAAAGGTTCTTCAAAAATCCGCACGGAGCAACGAAAGGCCGACGAAACGACCAGAGCCTGCAGAGCGACAACCGGCAGCGAAGCAGCGAACATCGGGAAGATGACGTCACGAGAGAGATCTACAGCGACGACTTGACTTGAACGAGATCTTCAGTAACAACTTTACGTGAAGCCACCCAACGACGACGGAAGGATGTTATCGGAAACGGACTAGATGATTTATCGCCACGGAGTGCCAACAATGAAATTTAAGTATATTTTTCTTTCACTTGGCACTTGATTGAGTTATAAAATGTTTTTTTTTCTGGAATAGATGAAGACGAAGAAGAAGCCTTATTGTGAATTATATAGTTAGCGATGTTTAATTTCTTGTTGAAACTTTAGAGTTCGATATTTATTTTTGAAAAGTGAAATTTTGTAGTTCGAGTTTATACTGTGTGAATTGAATTTTTTTTTGCATTCTTGTTCATCGAGGTTCTAGTTATTGTATTTACGTGAGTTAAAATGTATTTTTGTAGATTTTTTTCAGCTGACTGATAGCTGAAAATTTTGTAAGTCGATATTGGAAAGTTTAGAAATTGTAAAATGTTTCTGGATAAGAATGAGAAGAGTGAAAGAGAATTAGTGATTTAAGAATTTGTATTGTAAAATAACGTGCATTCCAAAGTGAATTTATGTAAAAAAAAAAAGGAGATTCATGTAAAAGTTATTGGATGAAATGTTATCATCGTATATTATAAATTATTTACACTCTTTTTTCTTTATTCTTAGATACGATTTATGTATATGTGTTTAAATCTGTTCAGTGTCATCAGTGATATTTATGTGTCAATGATACGTAATTTTTGGGGATGACATTGACAGTATTTATTGGTATATATAGATGATGACCATGATGATGACTGCAGAATTTTGTTTTTTTTGTGTACCTTTTTGGAGCTGTCCCCAAATGGCATAGTCTGATAACAGAGTTGTTATCAGCATAACTCCTTTGGGAGGGGGACGTTAGCTCTGAAGGGGGAGGTAACTAATGATTTTTTATTTCAGCTAGATCGCGATTTCTGTGAATAGGAGAAGAATTAGCGGATGATTACAATCCCGCTTGTTTGTAAATTTTGAATTTTCTTAGCTTTGCGTATTTGAATGTAATTAGGAGGAGATAACGGTGTTCGAATACCCGTTTTTTTATGTGATTTAGGAGAAGATTTAGCTTTCACGAATTTTTTATTGTGGTTAGGGGAAAAGCGGAAGTTATTACCCCGCTAACAACAAATGTAATGAATCATTTTTCTTTTCATCTTTTTAACAGTTATTAACCTGTTTTTTCTGTACAGTTCAAGTTATGCCAATTTCGAGTTTGTATCAGAATGTGATACTAGTTAGACCGATGATGCTAGTATACAGTTAACTGTCACAGCCACTGGTACGTAAGTACACTAGGTTAGCTGTTAAATACATATTTTTGTTAGGAGGAAAAGGGAGGAGGTACCTTTGGTTGTGCTGGAAAATTGTGTCAAAGTAAGAATAGTTCATCATATCAAAATTTGCGCTAGCATACTTTTACTTATTTATGTTCAGCCATGTGTAAATGACGTAAGATGTGTCCTTTATTCAAAATTGTCGTCAAAATTTGTTAGGTCAATCATTTTGACTCCCTTTGGAAGGGGGAGTTGTGATGCCCCATCGTTCACTTTTGCTTTACCTTAACCAGTTTTGTTTAATTTACGTTATATTTATCATTTTGGGGATTTTTATTTCCTTTTCGGCATCACAGCACTCGTTTTCAAGTTTCTAGGAGTTGCGTACGCGCAACTCCGAACTTCCGACCGTAACCGTTAAAGCGCGTGCCAAGGACACGCCCCCTCTTGTGTCATAGCTTGCGTCCTTCATCATTGTATGCAAATGTCTTTCCCGGCATGCGCCAGCCCATTGTCAAAAACCGTGTCCTGCGAGGCACTAGAGCACTTGCACTGGAGAGTTGTAGAGAGAGCAGAGAGATGTAGTAAGGTGCGTAGCACCGTGCGTGTAGCACAGATTTTAGTTTCTTCATTGATGTCTTGGTGAGTTACTTATTTTGGAAATAAATCTATTTTGTTTTGTTACAAACTTTTGAGTCTGTAGTTTTTATCTTGAGCAACGCTAATTTAGGATCTTTTTTACATTAACTCTTATTTGTTAAGAATCATTTTGACTCTTACTTATGAACGCTCGCTGGCATTGGAACCCTAAATCAACTTATTCTACATTTTGGCAATTTGTTAATGATTGCCTGGCGCCCGTCTAAGTTATCCGGAGCATAAAACTTTAAATATTTTGCATTGTTTGGAGCGTTACAACTCCTGCCACACACCCCAAGCTCATGGCTGACCTTCCACTGGCTCTACAAAATTAAACACTGACCACCACACACTGAACACATAAATTTGATTTCCAACTCATATAACGTAGCTATATCATTTTCCTCCCTTCTCCTCCAAAAAAAATTATCTTTACCATACTCCTTCCCATATATAAGGCTGTCACTGAGCTAAGACTTTTCCCAGATCCACCCCTGCGCAACATTTCACTGCATGGCAGGGCAACCCAATGCTAACCTCTGGAGTTAGATAAGCTACCGTAAATATTTCCTCCTCCATCTTCCTGATACAGGAGTATTACCTATCCCAGCGTCTCATCTCCCCCCACCAAATATTTTATCCCCCTTGGATTGATTCAAATATACCATACTGGCAACCAACCATGGCCACAACTTCAAAAAATAACATAACATTCGCCACTCGGAAAATTATAAAAAATACATATATATACACTACTTCTTCCTCTATCTCTCTCCACCCCCTTTCCCCCCTTCACATGACATGCAACTGGTATTTATTCTCCTTCACCCTTCAACATCAGCCTCTCCACCACTGGGTGGCCTGCGGCCTAAAGCCCAATTGCCAATATGTACGATTGCCAGCCTTCATTGTGCTGGCCAGTCTTTGCCGTTTTCATCCGCACCCACGGCTCTTTACGCGTATGGACCTGATGATAAGGGGGCCGAGGCCCCCTTTACAAATAGGTCCAGCTTAGAATGAAGGATGTATAAGAAGAAGAAGAAGGCCAGCCTAATTTTAAGATCTGCCTACCGTTTTAGGCCATCCTTAATTGTAAGAGGTTCGGGGCGATGTTAAATATTTACCTTGCACCCTTCTTACCAACTTCCGGCCAACATGGGCCACACAGTGATCACACACGCTACAATTTTCACTCCCAGAAGAATTTTACTCCAAATCTCTCCCGTCTCCACCCCCTTGCCACAAAACTACGACGCAGCATTTCCTTGGCACGAAACTTCAACTACCTCCTTCATTATTAGGCGGCCTGCGGCCAAAAGCCTATCGCCAACATGTAGGGGCGCTAGCACTTCACTGTACTGGTCCCTACGTTTTGACGCACACAAAAAAAAACATTTTCTCGTGGACCAGATGATAAAGGGGCCAAGGTCCCTTTTACAAAATGGTCCAGTTTTTAAAGAAGGATGTTAGACTCTAACTATACAGGACCTCTATCTAAATATATTTCCCGCAATATTCGTTTAATATTTAAAGAATGAATGGAAGCTGAAGCATTATCTCCAACTTTTGACACTTGTGAAAAAATATTTCAATGGACAAAAAAACAACTCTTGTAAAAATTTGATCACTAACATAAATATCTCAAGTTTGTATAACGATTTTTTAAGTTTCATCAATTTGGAGGCAATGTGAAAGTGTCCTCTGATGTTAAATGGTCCCTCTTCAATGACTCTTTAAATACTGATCATAATTGTTTAAAATTGACAATTATTATCCATTAAAATCAAAATTTCTAGTGTTTACCAATAATATTATTTAATGTAATTCTTTAAAGAACAAAATTTAATTTTTTATTTCACAATAGTTCTTTACCTAATTTAATAATTTTCATTACTATGGCAACAGAGCTTTATTATTAAGGGAAATGGAAGAGCAATAGATTTAAGCAAGATCATTTTAATATTAATATCCTTTATTTAATTAATATGAAGTGGAAAATTTGCTAAAAAAATAATGATTAAATTAATAGTTTTTAAATGCAATGGGCACAAAATTTATGTTGCAGCACAGAATTGATTCTTTATATGTTAGCTTTTTTTATTTCGATTATTTCTCCCGACCTACAGGGTTCTTGTTTACCTGTTTCTTGTTTAAAGTACTGTTACGCTTCAATTTATTTGCTGCATTAAGCTGTTGTTCATACTGAACTCTGTATAGCATTTTGATATAATGCCAAGATATTTGATTATTGTTATTATCTAAATTTCCCCCTAAATCTCCTAGAACATTTCTAAATACCTTTAGCATATGACAAACATCAAAAATTACCATAACTTGTTGAGTTTTATCTGATGGATGAATAAAACTATTACACGTATCTTTTTGAATATCTGGACCTATGCATTTAAACACAGAATTTGATCGCAATCCATCACAAACAACAGCTATTACATTTACACCAACAGTATGTAGTTTCTTCAAAGCTATTTCAACAAAAATTGCTTTTTGTGCACCTGACAAACCAGATGTAAAAAAATAGTCAATGTGAATTTTGCAACTATCTGTTACTGAAACAATCATAAACTCTAGAGCAGGCGTGTCCAACCTTTTGACTTCCCTGGGTCACATTGAGTGAAGACTTGACTTCCCAGGGCCACATTGAGTGAAGATGAATTGTTTTGGGCAGCATATAAAATATATAATATAGTTAATGTATATGAATAATAAAACTTCATTTATTTTCTTATGTTTTTTAGTATAAAATTAAAAAAACGGGGCAGCATAAACCGAATGGGATATCAAAAACTCGCTGAAAATCACATAATCATGTTGAAAGTTTATGTCGTGAACACGTAAACTTTAAGGTTTTGTGGGCTGCTTTACTAGCTGTCTAGGGCCGCGGGTTGGACACGCCTGCACTAGAGCTTCAGAAGTTATATCTGAATTTTCATTATTTCCACTAGTACCATAATCCACAATATCGTTCAGCATTGAAGATAACCTTCTTTCTAATTGACATCTCATCAAATAATAAAGTGCATAACATATGCTTCTGTTTATTATCAGTAAAAAATTTGAGTGCAGAAAAAACTTCTTCAGTAAATCCTGGGAGGCCATCTATAGATCAGCACCAAGTTCAAATTGTGGTGCTATGGGGAAGGAAAAGTTTTTGTCCTAGAAATTCATAAGGCATTGGAGAGCGAAAATATAAAATCATTGCAAATCTTTTTACGTCTTCAAAATAAACCTTATCATTGCTTCTTTCAGTATTTTGCTGTGCATTGCTGAACAAGCTTAAAGTTTCATCTGGTAACACAGATTTCAGTGTTTCAATGTCATCTTCTTGAATCAGATTTTGAGCCTTAAGCAAATGTGGTATTTCTTTTAAGGAAGAGACTGATTCTTTGGCTCTCAGTTGATGACGACATGACCGTAGCTTTTTCTTTAGGCTTTGGATTTTACTTTGTGCTAACCCCAACTTTCAATTGGTTTTCTACGACTCTCTTTAATACTGTATGTATGGTCATTTCTATAGGCAATATGTGTTCCCACTTCAATTTCTGTCACATTTACAATCGGTGTGTCTCTCTCAATGCAGGAGGGTTCCGATTTGACAATGTGCGATTTGTTACAAATATGAATAAAGTCGTCAGGACATCATTAATTAATCTTATTCTGCCATTTTCTAAAGCTTTATTTTTAAAACAGTGCTTAGTAAAATGCTGGGAACAGATAGCACTAGATGCTGTTGGAGTTCAAATTTTTTCTGCGCATTTTATGGAGCCATAGCTTAAGCAGCTTTTCATTTCGAATCGGAAATCTGCAAATTTCAAATGTATTTAGAATATTTTAAATTTCATTTAAATGTAAAATTGTTTTATAGCAGACAGTACGAATATATCATAACATCCTTTACCATTTAGGGGTGGGGGTGGATGGGGTAGATCAGTCAGTAGTGTGCCAAGCTCATAATCTGCAGTTCCCAGGTTCGAGTCCTAGTTAGGCTGTGGTAGAGATTAATCTTCCAAAATCCCTCACCCTGCCCTCAGTTAGTGGAGGACTCCAATGGGCTTGGAAAGGCTGCTACCTGTTGGATGGAAAGTTAAGCATGACCCCATGTTTGGGAAAGCTATACACTTCGCACATTAAAGAACATGCTGGATTGCTTTAACAGGTTATCTCTTAACAACTATCCAATGGATCTCCTCCTCAGGGTCCTTATAGTTTAGCTATTTAGCACATGGCATGCAAAAAGTGCCACTCAGAGGTAAAACAACCCAACCTTGATATTTTAACAAGGATTTCTTACTGTGTTCAACTCATAAATTTAATAAAACTCTATAGCACTGTATATGATATATAAATAAAACATAGTAGAAGTAATACAGATTATACAACTCATTTTAAGACTTAAACTCTACTGAACATGAAATTGCAGTTTCCTAGTAGGCAGCAGAGCATCCTCACTATGTAGAAAATAAAAGTTTAAATTAATATTTTTAATACTCTATGACACTGTGTCATTGAGAATTAAATATATTAATTTTAATTACTTCACTGTGAAGCTTTACTGTAATTTTTTATTAGAAAATAAAAGTATGAGCATACCCAGTCTAGCCCATGATGCTGAATATACTGGTATCTTCCTCTCATCAGGGGGTTAATCATATATAACATGTACAATATATACATTTAATCAGAGCTGGACTTTGACCTTCTGAGACCCTAAGCTAAGGCATATTTAAGAGACCCCAAAAAATTCGAAAGTCAAAATATATATATAATTATTCTGATTGAGGAGAACACTGAAAAATAAACATGAAACTGATGTGATGAAAACATTATTCTAGCATTCGTAAGCAAAGATAAAGAGTTTGCACAATATATTAATTATTAAAAAAATTTTCGTAATGCAGTAAAACTTCAAATACATATCTTTGAGATCCCTCATATCGTGAGGTTCTAAGCTGTAGCTTAGTCAGCCAATACGTAAGTCCGACCCTACTTTTAATACTTGATAATCATACGTAATATATTTTCATAACATCTGCTACCCTTGGCATTTTCACTCAAAAAGTTTTTTTGTAACCATTTCTTGGAAAAGAAATTTTTAGACTTCATTTAACACATGCAAAATTAAAATAAACATCTCTATTTCAGGCGTTTTCTTTTAAAAAAATAACATAAAACGATATGTTACCTAAATAATAATACACTTTGGCAAAATAAAAAATGCAAAGCAGACGTCGTATAAACTTAATGCCATATGCTTAATATTTCTTATTGTAATAAAATGTACGAAAATATTCTTTCAATTTCATTTTTATTCAGGCTTTAAATCACCTACTTTTCATATGCAAATATTATTAGTTTCATATATTAAAAAATTCGTGAACTACATTCGACTTAGACAGAAAGGTATATATTGAAAAGTTGACAAACCTTTATTTTTAAATCCCCTAGTCTGTCTCTAGTAATGTTACCTCAATATTTCGTATTGTTTTCTGCTGAGGGCCTGCTATCGTCACACACCTTCTACTACGGCATATAAACTGACAGGCTCTGGTCAGCTGCTTGAGTGGGTATTTTATTATTATTATTTGAATCAGTTCAAAATTTTAGATTGGTAACAACAATATTATACTCAAAGACAGCTATAGCGTTATCTTTCCATGTCATGTCAACAGGAATCTAACTCCGAAGCTCTATAACATTTAAAATATACATTTAATGCGAAATTGTGGTGAAGATAAAGATTGTAGACTGTTTCTTGTGTGTGAGTGTGTGCAAAAGGGTACTTGTTTCTACCTTGTCAGGATGTTGCTGCTATCTAGGTGGCTGATACACACAAACTCAGCTTTTACATATAAGCACTTCAGATATTTAATGAAAAACTGTGAGTGAAATTAAAAATAATCAAATTTATTTAAATTTCGATTTATCAATATTCGTTCGATATTTGAATAGCTATGGACGCTGTAATATTTAATAATGAATTATCTTTTTTATAATAATCATTCATAATTTTCTAATATCGAAATAATCATTATGCAAGCTTTAAAAATGTATGTTTTATTAAGTGATTTGAAATAAGACTTATTATATAAGTTTCAATTAATATCGGAGGTAAATTCTTGTGACCCATTAATGTTGTGAAATATTCTAGCTTACACAATTTCTTAAATACTAGACTAATGCTATAGTGCCTATAAGTACTAATGCTTTTTGAAAATCGAAATTTAAATAAATAAGATTACGATCTTTATTTTAATTTCAGTAATATTTTTCCATTAAATGAATATTTTAGAAGTTATAGAGCTTCGAAGTTAGATTCACATTTGCCAAACATGGGAATTCTGTAATATTTTGTTAGGGCAGTGTAACTCAGTTCCGTATATTGTAATGATATTCATCATTTTGACCTAATGGGAATAACTTTCACTTGCTTACAAATTCCTGCTATTCCAAGCGAGTATTTATTCAAAGGTGATCTCTGAAATTTTTTCCAATTACTCATCTGGACGTTACGTTGCCGATACACTGATTCAGCAACTTGTCTCGCAGATCCAGTTTGAGAGGGATTCGATAGAAACTGAGTTTTGTTTCATAAATTTCGCTTCTGCAAAACATAACACAACACCTCATCATCGTTCACACTTCTAGTTAAAAATGGCAGCAGTAGACAGAACAGTAAATGAATAACATATGAACAAATCCGTATTAGAATACAACATTGAAACTAGCGACAAACAGTGTAAAAACAATCGAGGTAAGTAATAACGTATACTAGGTTTTTTTCAAAGCAAGTAGCAATCAAAACAGTGGATCACCAGCGTCAAAACGGACGAAAATGAAACTAGCACTGCTCTCGCTTCACTATTTGAAATCAGCAAGCATTTCCATTACGTAGGCACGGTCATATTATCAATAACGACCGGAGGGATATTGCTCCTCTGGAATGACACCAACAACTCTTTTTCGGTTTAAAGGAGAAGAAATTAGTCCCATATACAAAGGACGGAGATAATCTAAAAGCTCTATTGGGAAAATTGCTGAAAAGAATTGGAGAGTGGATCCCATTCAGGACAAAACCAATTTTTTTCAGCAAATTATTTCATGCAAGTCAGTCTGCTGTTATATGTTCCAGCTTCAATAACAGTTTGAGCATTAAATAAAATAAAAAATAATCCCCTACTCCTTCAAGTAGCTGGTTGCTACTGAAGTCTGACAGGAGTTTGTCAGTTTATACCCCATAGTATAGTGCCTATAAGTATATAGTGTGGCAATCGTCAATAGCCCAGCCATTAAAAAGTGGTCCAAATGATGGTCCCCTATCGACAGGGGGACTAGAGTCGCATCATAACTTCGTATATGCGCAGTGAAAAGATATTGATATAGTACCGTTTTACGTCAAATTACTCCGCCACAAGTAGTCCTAGTTAGGAAAAAGAAGTTGTACATAAAAAATGATATCGCGAAATATTATGGGCAGGAAAAAACATGATACTCTATAAGCAGCTAAAATGATTCGTTAGTTTCCTCCAGAAATTTAAATATTAAAAAAAAGCTTACATAATAAAAAATTGTTTAATTGGGGTGGCATCCTCACCCAATCCCATTTGTACATCTGTAGAACGATTTTAATTTAGTAACTGTAAAGTCATTTAGCAAATTAATCCATAAATCTTCGTGAGAAGATGATTAAGGTATAATATATGATAGAATTAATCTATTGTTAAGCTGTCTAACATATCCTGCTGTTATCGTAATGATTTCGTAAATGGCTTTTATTTTTACTAGTACCACAGCTAGGATTCCAGTAAGTTGTGCAATAAGGAAATTTGATTTCCTAAAAATAATTATTTGTGTGGCTAAGAAATTCATCTACAGATCACCCGAACAAGAAATAGCATTCAATAAGTGAATAAACCTTTAATTTGTTTGATTTATTTAGCATAATTGATCGTTTATAGAAGTTTCAGGGCAGTTGTAAATTTCAGTGTTGCTATGTTTAACGTTATGAAAAGGAGAGAATTACATAATTTATATTTGCTCGTATTTAACCTCACGTAACATTTAATACAATTTCAAGTACAAATTGCTGAATACTGTGTCGCCGTAAGAAATTCAGCTCGCCGTGGCTAAAATATAAAGCGGCAAGGCATGATCGCGTCCGTTGTACTTTTAACGTCGTAAGGTTTGCTTTGCATGCGGCATCTTGAACCGCTAGCCTCACGATTGCAACGAACAGTTTTAAAAGTATTTTTCTCGGTATAACAACTTTCTTTTGCACAGTGCAGTTAAGACGAGAATGTTTAAGAGTAATATTTAGAATTTTAGATTCTACTCAAATATAAATAAATTACTGAGGTTTTGTTTTTACGTTTAAGAACATTCAAGTCTAATATGCATTGTGGGTACGGTAAAGCTGTTATTGGTTCCTGTCAACTTCATGACCATGTTCCAGTACTTAACGGTAATAAAATGCTGTGGCATTCAGCACGGGATGGTAACAGCGTTTAACAATCCTTCATCCTTTCCTGGACCACTTTGTAAAAGGGGCCTCTAGGTGGTGTTGCCTCAGCCCCTTTATCATTTGGTCCAGTCGCAAAATTCAATTTTGGGCGCTGTAAGCAACGAGTGGTGGGACCAGGACCGTAAAGTGCTGATTATCCTACATTTCGGCGATTAGGCTTAATGGCTCGCAGGCCTCCTAGATTCGTTGAAAAAAAAAAAGAAGCAAAGGGAGGCTGCTACGTCCTAAAAAGTGTTAGAGAGTGGTGGGGAGTAGTTAAAATATCTTCCATGAGGAGGGTGAAATGTATAATGCATTTTGTGGGACATGCTGTGAGTTGGTGTCAATAAGGTAGATTTTAGTGCTTGCGTTGCGTTACACAACGTAGCGTAACTATCTAGGAAATGGGATGGACTGTAGTTAAATGTATGGAATTGAGATAGTTATAAATTTTTAATGGTGTGAGAGAGGAGGGGTCTGGAGTCTTGAATAGGGTTGGAAATTTGTGCCCTGGGAGGGGGGGGGGGCTAAGATAGAACTTTTATATTCTTTAAATCCTCTTGGATTGGAGGAAGTTAACTGTAGAAATGAAATTGTTAGGGGTGAGGGGGAGAGGGGCCTTTAATTAACTGCCCTTAAAAATTTTAAAATGTGCCATTAATTTAATGGGGATGTGAATTGAGGTATATGGGGGTAAGGAGATGGTTGTTAGCCAGTTAGATTAGCAATAATAATGAAGTGGAATGCAGTGAAGTCCACTAAAAGGGATCCAGTGCAAACTGTATTCCTTGTGAATACAGTTTGCACTGGACCCATTTGTGATATTTGATACCATAATTTTTTTTTCCCTTATAGTGAGGGGTAAGGGGGTTATGGGTGTCTATGACCAATTGATGTATTCAGAGTGGTGAAGTGGGGGTTGTGGGTTGACAGGGGTAATAAAAATTTGAATTAATCGATAGGTTAGAGCATTTTAATACAGAATAATCATGGTACTAATAATTTGCAGTATTAAAATGATCTAACCTATCGGTTAATTCAAATTTTTATTACTTGAAGTATATTTTATAATTTGAAGATGTGACAAATAACATACGTACTAATATGTGACGTTTGGACTCGCCAATTGTAATAGAAGTCCTAGCGTAGATATCCTTGTAAATTGCAAAGGTAATTTAAAACGTTTTAATTGGCTAAACAAGAAAGAATAATCACGAGATACTAATAACTTGCATTCTTGTTTAGCCAATTACGTTTTAAATTGCTTTTGCAATTTACAATGATATTTACGCCATAAGACTTCTATTACAATTGGCGATATGTTACATCACGTGTCATTCGAAGAGTTTACCAAAGAGCCAACCAATTCGAAGAGTTACCAAGAGCCCTCCGTGTTTTTAGACGTCTTTTTGGCACTTTTATCGTCTGATTCCTCTCCAAGTATGAATAACGCTTCTTCTAAGGTCCCTGGCAACTATCTCCCAGAGAAATCTGATTCAAGATCGATTGAAAAAGCTTCTGAGAAGAGCCTGCAACACCAGCCATCTCATCAGACAAGCCAGCAGCCAAGTAAGGTCAGTATGGCAACAGCGATAGCGTCTGGCGCTAAGGTTAGCGCCAGCAATCAGGCTACCCTCTCAACCTCTTCTTTATCAGCTGATAGATGCCCATCGATCCCCAATTTAGCTAACCCCCAACATTTTGCTTCTACCTCCTCCTCAGAACTCATAAATAATAATATCCCTTCCCATGAAAATCTCTCTCAACCTGAAATGGACACAAATGATGCCTCAGCAGAACAACATACCACCGAACAATGGAACCTCGTAAAAAATAGGAAAAGATCAAGAAAACAGTCTGCCTCGTCTGATAACGACTCTATTTGTGATTTTTCAATCTCTGCAGATTATATCCCTGTCCTCCTCTTTTCCTCCCCCTCAAATTTACTTCAAAACCTCAATATAAACATTATTACTAAAACCATTAATTCAACCATTGAAAAACCTTCCAAAGCTAGATTTACCCACAGAGGTGAATTCCTTGTACATGTAAAAAATCAACATCAAGCTAATAAACTCATGGCCCTCACCCATATACACAATGTTCAAATCTCCCCCTACACAACCCCCCCCCCTCAATGCATCAAATGTCAACGCCACGGTCATATAATAAAAATATGCCGAAGCTCCGCACGATGTAAATACTGCGCCCAACCTCACATGTCGCAGGATTGCAAGCGTAATCTTCCAGTACTCTGCTGCAACTGTGGAGGCCCCCATGTGGCCACATATGGCAAATGCCCTGTTAGACTGAGGGCCATTAAAATAAAAACTGCTGCCACCTCTTACGCAAACAACAAACCTGAAACGGCTCCCACCACCAATCCCTCTAATACATCTCCTCCGCAGTTGCCTCCTTCCCTACCACTACTCCCCCTTCCCACACCCACAGCTGCAGCCCTGCCAACCACATTACCTTCCCTCCCTCCACATCCACCCATCCCCTCCCCACCTCCACAATTGATCTCACCTCTCCCATCATTTTCCCTCCATTACCAAACATAATTGCCTCTACCATCCCCTCCTCAGAGGAAGATGCTCAAAATCAACCCACACAAGGACAATCTCCCCCCCATCACCCAAATTCTCCACCAAAAGAGCTAAAACAAATTATCTACGTAGAACCAGAGCAAA
This sequence comes from Ryuthela nishihirai, assembly GCA_038380435.1. Lineage (NCBI taxonomy): Eukaryota > Metazoa > Arthropoda > Arachnida > Araneae > Heptathelidae > Ryuthela > Ryuthela nishihirai. Next base: position 19,971,240 of record JAWZYU010000009.1, read on the forward strand.
GAGGACACCATTGGCAAAAACTCAATCCTCATCCCCCCCCCCCCCCCAACATACTCTCATCCATCAACTAATTAAACTAATAGTCCCTATCATCGATGCACTTCTTCCACCACAAAACAGATCCCCCCAACTCACCATAGCCATACAGACCATTGTGTCTCTTCTTCAGCATTTGCATTAATTCTGCCCCCCCCCACACACTCTCTGTAGTCTCTCCCTCTCTCCTCCTGACAATCCTCCCCCCTGCTCCTGCATCCAATAGAACTGCAGATCCCTTCCAAACAAAGTTCTTGAGCTTAAAAGCTTTCACTAATAAACACGTCATCCCCATTTTGGCCCTTAATGAGACTAGAATTTCAGATAACTTCAGATACAAACCTTACATTATACACAGAGCAAACACCAACAGATCACACTCCAATTCTACTACTCTAATTCATAAAAAATTCCCTCACTGCCTGATTCCTAACCCTTATACTTACTCTTACATGGACATTGTAGGAATTAATATCAAATTACAGGACATTACCCTCAACATTTACAATATTTACTTATATTCCAATGCACGTTTAAATGTAAACACACTCATTAAAGACTTTGAACACATTTTCTCACTATCGCCTGGCCCCAATCTACTCCTGGGAGACTTCAATGCCCACAACACCCTCTGGGGAAGCAACTTCACCAACAACAGAGGTACACAGATTGAAACTTTCATCCAACACTTCCAATTGGCCATACACAATGATGGTTCACCCACCTTCACCAAACCCCCTTATGAGTCAGTTCTTGACCTTACCCTATCATCTACAGACCTTTCCCCTATTTTAAACTGGCAAGTGCACCACTCTACATGGGCTAGTGATCACTTCCCAATTTTCCTCACCTTCCAAGGCATTAAACCTACAGCATACACAACCAAAACTCACATTAACTGGCACAATTTCTCCGCACACTGTGAAACCAGCATCATCACCCAAACACCTGACAAAACTACCTCCTTCTACACAAGTGTCACACAGAGTATACATGCTAACAAATTTACCACCAAACACATGACTGGTTTCACCAAACATCACCCTGCTATCACACAACAACTACACATAAGGAGAAAAACAGAAGACATGGCCAGAAGACACCCTACGCCACCTGCCATCAACTCTTTCAATAAGGCAAATGCCTCGCTTAGGTGCCTTCGACTCACCACCAAAAGAAAAGAATGGAAAAACTTCTGTAATAACATAAACCCTAGAACTGACTCTACACTCATTTGGTCCGTCATCAGATCCCTCAAGACCCAGGCTCAACCTTTAGCCCCCTGGCACACCATTCTGTGGGCAAACAACCTGTCCACAACACAAGGAGCAAATCAATTTGCCTCCCAACTCATCAACATAAACCCATTAGCTAACTCACCCATCTATCAACAGCACTGCCTTTTCATGAACCAGAATCTTGCAACTGAGCCACCATGCACTCTTCCCGCCATCAACTTACCTTTTACACAGCTTGAGCTCTTAAATGCAATTCAACATGCAAAAAAGAAAAGCACCCCAGGGCCTGATAATATCACATACATCACACTCAAACATCTAGGCACACATGCTCTCACCACATTGCTACACATATACAATGACTGCTGGCAACAACACACATTCCCCACACAATGGAAAGACATTCATATTCTCCCTATATTAAAACCTAATAAGCCAGCATCACAATTTAGCTCATACAGACCCATAGAACTTACCTCATGTGTACTCAAAATACTAGAAAGAATGATGCTCTCCAGACTTCAATACTTCCTAACAGTCAAAAAAACTCTCCCCCTCTGCCAAACAGGCTTTAGAGAGCACATGACAACCACAGATAATTTCTTTGACCTAATAACTTCAGCAGAACTTGCCCTACTTAACAAAGAAATTCTTTGCTGTGTCTTTCTAGACCTCTCCTCTGCCTTTGATACTGCCTCACACACCAGTATAATATTCAAATTACAGACAGTTGGAATTACAGGCAACATTCTACACTTTATTAAAAATTTTCTCACCCAGAGAAGGGTCAAAGTCAAACTGGGGACTGACCCCCATGACCTAACTAGGGGACTACCACAGGGCAGTGTGGTTTCCCCTACACTCTTTAACATCCTCCTTCATGACCTCCCCACAACACTAAGTAATGACACTAAGTGCTCCATCTTTGCTGATGACATTGTGCTTTGGACGACAGGAAATGACATCCACACAATTGAAACTACTCTACAAACTTCAGTCAATCAAGTACTTGACTTTACCAACAAATGGGGATTAGCCATCTCTGCATCTAAATCTGCGGTCTTACCCATTACACATAATCTCAAAAACACAAACTCTCTCAACATAAACATCAACAACCTAGCCATTCCTATTGTCAAACACTATAAATATTTAGGGATAACTATTGACCATCAGCTTACATGGCAACAACATATCAAAAACACTCAATCCACATGTAACGGAGCACTAAACATACTCAGAACCATCACAAGAGCCAGCTGGGGTGCCAGCGATAAAATCATGATCTCTCTCATCAAGGCCTGCATCAACAGCAGACTCCAATATGGCCTTCTAGCACTTCACTCTGCCCCCCCCTGTGCATTTCACCAAACTTGAGACCATTCAAACTAGAGCCATAAGACTAGCCCTGGGTCTAAGAACTGGCTGCCCAAACTTGGCCACATGGGCAGAAGCCAACATGCCCCCTCTCGACAACATCAGACACAAACTTACATGTAACCATTACATAAAACTGAAACACCTCCACCCCACCCATCCTTCCATCCACAGAATTGAATCTCCCAACAACACATCTCCCACTGCCCTTATCATAAAACAGCACCCATTGTACCCAAATTGGAAAAATATTAAACCATTTTCACCTAGATTCACTATCCCTCATTGGACAATTAAAAAACCTTCTGTACACTTAACACTGCCTAACATCTCCCATAAACACAATCACTTACCTCAGGAACTTAAAATTGCAGCTGAACTTCTCTTAGACACTATCCCAAACACTGACCTCACAATTTTTACTGATGGCTCTCACCTCCCTAACACTACATATGGCTCTGCAGCCTTTCACTCACCTTCTCAAAAATTCTCACACATTATAAAAATGAGCCATGCTGTAAGTAGCACTATTACTGAACTTGCTGGCATCCACATGGCATTAGAATGGGCCCTCACCCAACACAATGACAACATACACATTTTCACTGATTCCAAATCTGCACTTTACAGCATCAGCAAACACAAATACAATCTCTCCCAAAATTACTCTGTTTTCCACATACACAGACTCTCCCACAACATAATTGCTTCCCACAAAACACTTACCTTTCACTGGATTCCCTCACATTGTAATATTGAACACAATGACACAGCTGATACCCTTGCGAAACAAGGACACACACTCCCTTCCCCAAATTACCACACTCCCATATCCTACAAATTCCACGCTAATGAACTCGACAAAATATCCCACACTAACTGGACTATTAACTGGTTCCAACAAGCTACTTCTAAAAACACATTCAGAGCCAACATAGCTGCCATCCCACACACACTTCACCTCAATTATTTAACCCGAAGAGCCCAAACTGCCATTCACCAACTACGAACAGGTAGAACCATACTTAATAAAGACCTCTTCATAATCAACAAATCCCCCACAGCACTCTGCAACACCTGCAAGATAATTGAGGATATTCCACATTTCCTACTACACTGTCCCCTCTACACCGTACACAGAAACAATCTATATCACACACTCCTTTCCCTTGGAATCACTCACTACACTGTTCAAACCATCCTTGGCCCCCACACAAAAATTGTAAAGCTCATTTTAAAGCCCTCGCACTCTTCATTCACCTTTCTGGGAGGTTTTACTACCCCCTTTTGCTTGGTTTCCCCTTACTTTTTCTTTATAAAAGATCCTAAGGGACAACAAAAGATCCAGATGCCACCAAAATATCCATATGGGACAAATAAAAGATGCATTTTGGACAAACAATTATATTATTACTATTAATATAATTTACTTTTTAAATTAAGGTCTTAACATGCACCTTCCTTTTGAAAAAAAAGTGTAAAAAATAATATTCCTTATTAATATTTCTTTATATGACTATAGATGTTATCAACAAAATAAAAAATCTTATAGTATGATATACTTTCTTTATATCTCCCTCACCCCCAATTCCCATTCTCTATTTGTTTTGAACTGCAACTTACCTTGATAACTATGCAACTATATAACTTTTGCTTGTTCTCCTCCCTCCCTCTCCAAACACATTTCCTCCCTCTCATCAGAGGGGGGGGGGGGGGGGGTCCTATAATAAAAAATAAAAAATAATAAAATTCAAAATAAAAAGCTATTTCTTGCTATTAATTTTCTCAAAAAAAAAAAATTTCCCTTTTAATTACTTATAACTTAAAAATTTAACATGGAATTTCTCCTGTTTAATTTTCAATCATGGAACTAGAGATTACTCTTCTTTAATGTCTTAACTTCATCAACAAATACACTTATCACCCACCATCAGCTCTCATTATCACATGTAACTCCTCTCTCCCCGACATGAAACTGGATTCCCCCCTTACTTTTGCATCCCAGTCAATGGGCGGCCTGCGGTCAAATGCCCATTAGCCAATATGTAAGATTGCTGGCCTTTCACTGTGCCAGTCCTTCCATTGTTGTCCATACTCACCCACTGCTCACTTTGCCCGTGGACCTGATGATAAGAGGGCCGAGGCTCTCTTTACAAAGAGGTCCAGAATCAAGAAGGATGTGAAAGAAGAAGAAGAAGCTCTGATACGTAGAGGAATGCGGTTTGTTTTGATGGAACGGCCATCAATTTTCTTCGTTTTAAAAAAATATACTTGCTCAAGCATTCTCTTTACTAGTTCAGTTAAAATACTTAGGAATAATGTGCATTTGAATGGTAAAATCATTGCATAAATGCTTCTATGTTTAAAAGTCATTGAAAAGCGAAACGTCCAGAGGGTAAAGTTAAGAAGGCAAGAATATCGTTCCCAGCGCCCTCTACTGGTACGTGACACTTTTTCTGACAGATTTTAATAGTCGAACGCTATAGTATATTTATAGGTACTATAAATAATAAATGAATAAAAATAAATACTCCCTCAAGCAGCTGCTTGCCACAGAGGTCTGACAGGAGCCTGTCAGTTGATATGCCATAGTAGAAGGTCTGTGAGGATGGCAAGGCCTCAGCAGAAAAACGACACAAACAGTCATGCCTTACCCGGGGCTCGAACCCGGGTCCCTTAGATCAGTAGCCAAGCGCGCTAACCACTCGGCGATGGGACGGCATAGGCACTATACCCATAGTAAAAGGTCTGTGATTAAGGAGAGCCCTCAGCAAAAAAAAAATGGACCTACTACTAAGTGATATAATACTACTAAAAACCTGGCGTGTTTGCTTAAAAAAACAATGGACCTAATACTAAGTGATTTAATACTACTAAAAACCTGGCGTGTTTGCTTAAAAAAATTCCAATGCTCTTGACGTAGAAAAATTCCATGCCTCTAGAGTAGGGGTTCTCAACGTGGGGTACGCGGTAAAATATTTTTGGGGTACGCCGTGAGAGCTCAAAAGTCGCTAGATCTAGTAACAAAGTCGCTATGATGGCAACACTGCTGTGCAAAAATGTCATTTTTTGTGTTTATCGATATATGTAATTTATGAATACAAAATTTAATGTGTATATGTATATATGTATATTTGTAATGTGTATATGTATATATGTTTTATTTTATTACCATTGTTATGCTATAACTATAGTTTTATCTATTTATACAAGGGATACGCCAGTTGCATACACATTTCCAGGTGGTATGTGAAGCATAAAAGGTTGAGAACCACTGGTCCAGAGTACTAAGGCATTATTGCTTATCTATATATATTAATTGATTGACTAAATGGATATAGTAATTTTTTTGCGTCATCGGGCTGAAAAATTAGCAGGATTTATTTTTTTTCCTTAGTTAGTTTACTCTTTTCTGAATAATTGGCAACAGTTCTTAATGCTGTGTACAAATTGTTCGATATACTTCTATTATATATTAGTAACTAAAATATACTGGTAATTACTTCATAATATTTTTTATATAAGGCATTGTATATTTAGTGTTAGGTGGTATATGTGCAACAGTAGAGGATCGAAATGTTATTATACATTGTAAATGTTCTGAAGCGTTCGGCATTGGCAAGAGTAGGATGAGATAACAACAATACAGGTATAGTTTATATTAGGGTTTAAAATGGAGGAATATTATGCATGTTTTCTTGGGTGCCGAACAGTATTGTAAATATGTGCATTCAAAACTAATTTTAAGATAATAAATATATTTCAAATGGCAGTTGGAAATGTTACGAAGAATAATTAGGGTTGCCATATATCGAAGCCAAAAAACGAACAGTTGTATATTGATTTAATTATAGTGCGATAACAACCTCTCATTTTCACTAATTATGGGAAAGAAAATAAATATGGTATAACATTTATGTAAAAAATACACGATTTCCACAGATCAAATATGGAAACATAAATATTTTGGAAGGTAAGGTATGTTGGTTTTAATGTATTTTTCATGTTAATGTGTTCTTCACTTGAACTACACTCACGCTCAGTATGTATGTATACAGTGACACCAAAAGGCTCAGTTTTACATAGTTCAGTCTAGTGCCACTTTGAGGGCACTCTCTATGAAATCAGTGGGGACAGCTGAGCTAAAGGATTTATGTAATTGTCCATTCTTACGTTTCTATCTTTGTTCTTGGCTTGGTAGATATTTCCTGTGAATTCTTTCCGATAATTTTTTTTTATCTTGACCAACTGTGAACTAGCAAAGTGCATGAATTATATTTCGAAGATTAAGAAAAGCATTGTTTCACATTAATTCCCATTGAAACAAAAATTGGTAAGAAGTGTATCATTCAATGTCAACACAAATTCGACGTACAGCTTGCTAAGAAATGCAGTAAGCATTTTTGCGGTGCCTATTACTATCATGACCTATGAAACTAACTGTCTTAGGACTTTCTCTTAAATATAAAGGATAAATATATTCCAGATATGAACTTGCCATACCGAAATTCAGTCTTGTTTATGACCACTGATTCTATTTGTATCAAACAATTGGAATTATTCCTATTATATAATATGATGAGATTAAAATAGTTAACTTTAAATTGTTCTCAGAAAATGAAGCAGGATCTCCTAAATCGATTTATTTTCCAGCAATACCCCCTCAAGCAGCTGCTTGCCACAGAGGTCTGACAGGAGCTGTCAGTTTATATGCCAAAGTAGAAGGTCTTTGAGGATGGCAGGACTTCAGCAGAAAAACGACACACACATCCATGTCTTACTAGGGGCTCGAACCCAGTAAGGTCCCTTAGATTTAGCTACTAATCCAGGTCCCTTAGATTAGTAGCTAAGTGTGCTAACCACTCAGCCATGGGACGGCTTATCACAGGAAAATGTCCTGTAGACAAGAAACACTTGAAATAATTAGTTGAAAAAAATTGGTTCTTCTGACTTGGATTTGAATCCAGGTCTCCCAGAAGCATGCCGGGCATCTTAACCACTGGGCCATCAAGAGCTAATCGTTTTTTCCAACAAAGTGATATATAAGCATTTCTGCAATTTTTGTTGATTCACCAGTGGTGCCATCTGTTATCAATAATTAGGCAGCCAAGCTGCCACATTTGATAGTAGTAATATTTGTCACTCACACTTACAGAACTATATGAATAATTTAGTAATAAATTATCACTGTGAGCCTGAGTGACAAATATTACTACCATCAAATATGATGGCTTGGCTACATGCTTTTTGGTAACAGGTGGCACCATTTGCAAATCAACAAAATTGCAGGAATGCTTATATGTCATTTTGTTCAAGAAATGATTAGCTCTTGATAGCCCAGTGGTTGACACCCAACATTCAGCAACCAATTTTTTTCAACTAATTATTCCAATGATTTATTTCTCCCAGTACATAGACCTCAAATAGTTTAAACAAAATTAAAACCATCATTTTTCCCTTTTTCTGGCAATGCAATTCTATGTTACGTATGCTTGTTATAAGATTTGTTTACTATCAGTCATTCTGCTGTGACATCAAAACCTCTAGCCAATGAATGTCAAGAAATACTCCCTCGCATAGTAGTAACACCCTACCTTCATTCATCTTGAAATACACTATTTTCCATAATTTAAATAAGTTGAACAAAATTGCAAATATCTAATAAATCCTTTTTGAAATTTTTACTTATTTTTTTACTTATGATTTGCAAATTTAGCTGGTGGTAAAAGTTGCTTCAAGAAGAGGTACTTCTCATTTCAGATTATGAGTGGCTGTATTGAGCATTTTAGATTACAGTTTGGTTGAAATACAAAGGAGCAACCATTTGGATGATTGTCAGTGGTGGAGAGACATCAAATGGATGAAAGCAGGACAGTCAGATTCATGAAGGTGTCAGGAAGTGTATTTAGGCAAGTTTTGCACTAATGCAGTATTAAAGTTGTAGGGCAATTTAAAGGTATACCCCTGATATACAGATACCAGATTATAAATACCTTTAGACACTGGGATATTGCCAAAATCCAGTTCTTCAGACCAGAGTGGTTTCCAAATGTGGAGTTGGAGGTTGCTTGTTTTCGGTTTCTTTTTGTAGATTTATCACAGCACTTTTTACTTCATTGATTCATTTGTATTTTAAATTCACTTTTTTCACATATAGTCCGGTTGCATGATTGGTGCTTCCATGTTTTGTTATTTGCTATTAAATGTCCGAGGATACAATTTTTTGTTATGCATTGTACAGTTTTTGAAGTATCAGCAGTTTTTTATAATTACGATTGTTTTAAGTTTTTAGATTAAAGTTTAATGTTGGTGTTATAGTAACTCTTCTTAACTGGCCTTTTTTACAATATTCTAAGTGTATATACAGTGTACTTTGTGGTGGTATACAGATAGCAGCCTTATCCCACCACAAAGCAATGAAATCTCCCCAAATAGCATCAATGTGACATCAGAAGATATACATGCACCTGCGTGGCATGCACCCAGATGATCTAGTACTACTGTCAACTGCATATGATATACTATAACTGTCAACAACTAGTGCTCGTGATGATGACCACATAGATGGTTGAAACTTTTAAACACACTTATGAATATTGTAAAAAAAAACAGTTAAGAAGAGCTACTACTAACACCAACAGTAAACTAATCTAAAAACTTAAAACAATAGTAAACGTAAAAAAACTGCTGATGTTCAAAAACTGCATAATGCGTAACAAAAAATCGTATTCTTGGACATTTAATACCAAATAAGAAAAATGGAAGCGCCAGTCATGTAACCAGACTATATGTGAAAAGAGTGAATTTATAATACAAGTGAATCAACAAACTAAAAAGTGCTGTGATAAATCTGTAAAAAGAAACCGAAAGGGAAGCAGGAGAAAATAAAAATTATAGCAGTATGTAGAATTGGGGGGGGGGGGGGGGGTGCAACACAGTGAGAGTGCTGTGTGCCCATGAGCAAGGATGGACAGGTAGCCATTGGTGTTCAGAGACCCATCCAGTGGTACCAGCGGTCCCAGGTCATACCAGGAAAGCATCCCCCAGACATGCACACTGCCACCACTGGCCTGTACTGGACCAACAAACGTGTCCAGGTGTTGGTTCTCATGTGTCTGATGCTGTATCCACCACCGCCCATCACTTCTGTGGAGTAGAAACCTCGATTCGTCGGAGAAGGCAACCTTTTTCCACTCTTTCACTGTCCAATGACAGTAGTCCCATGTGAACTGCAGGTGTTGTTGCCAGTGGACCTTGGTTAACATGGGTGCCTTTACGCAGTATCAATTTCAAAGACCCATGTGTAACAGGGTTCGCTCTACTGTTATCGGGGACATGTGCTTGGATGTCCCAGTGTTCATTTGAGTGGTCAATTGTTGCACATTGATTGCCCTTTACCAGTCGATGGAGGCGACATTCTCCTCTGGGGTCGATGGCCTTTGGGGCTCCACAGTTATGATGTCTAGAGGTACTCGGTGTGCCAGCGGTCCATTCTTGGTACACCCTTACTACAACACATTGCAAACAGCCCATGAATCTGCTGTTTCTGAGATGCTTCCACCCTTGATGCGGTAGTTGATGATCATTCCTTTTTCAAAGACCATGAAATCAATACCTCTGCCCATTGTATTCACGTTACACGCTATGGCTCATCTGTCCTGGCCAGCTGTTTATATCTCCGTGTGGTCAACCTTGTCATGTGCACTCTGTGACATGCCTGGGCGGGTACACTGTGATTCCGTGGGTGGTCATATTATTTGATACAACTGTATATATTTATATCTGGCTGGAGGGTGGCTTTAACACTGTATTTTTCAAGAAATTTGTGAAAGATCACTGAAACAGAAGGAAAAATATAATATATCAGAATAACATTCCAATTTGGCTTTCACTTGGATCACACAACCTTATTTTTTTATGTGGAGTCCTGATTAACAATATAATAAATTGTATGTAAATAAAACTGAATATTACCAGAGAAATTATTATGGGAAGTATAATTGTTACTTATATTTGAATAAGGTATATTTACAGGTATGCTACTAAATTCCATATGAAATCCTGCAACAACTGAAGTTCTAGAAGTAAGGGAAAAAAGTTGTACTCTAAGAGCAAATATACTATTCCCCAGTGTTCTTATTAGTTTATTTGATATAGTGGAACAGAATATGGCATTTATGCCACAGTAGCAAGGAAAGGTTTAGTCAGGTAAATCTAAATTTTTTCACTTTTAAGTCACTTAAAAATGCAGAAAATTTTGTAATATTTTTCAATAATGCAGAAATGAAAATTGTATAAAATCTTAACATTTTCCAAAAAGTTACCATGTTGGATCATTTGCATTCATCTAATGTATAAAGAAGAAAGTTTGTGTGGAATTTGTGTGTTGGTTTCTGCAGCAGACTGCTGTGCAGCCTGATTTTCCGGCTAATGTGCTCTTCTCAGATGAGGCCTCTTTCACATGTGAGGGTGTGTTTAATGTGCACAATTCTTACGTTTGGGTGCACGAAAATCCACATGCCATAATGGCACATGGTCATCAACAATGGTTCACCATCACTGTTTGGACGGGTATGATCCATGACATTTTGATTGGGACCATACCTGCTGCCTCTCTGACTCAAAAGGCATATTTATTGGGTATTTCTTGAAGAAACTTTGCCAGAACTGCTTGAAGATGTTCCCGTGGCTATTTGCAGACAAATGTGGTTTCAACACAATGGGGCGCCAGCACACTTTAGCAATGATGTGCAGGATTATCTGAACACTTTTGGGGGTCGATGGATAGGCTGGGGTGAACCCATCACCTGGCCACCAAGATCATTCAATTTAACATGTATCAATTTCTTCACCTGGGGGCACATGAAGAACCTCGTGTATGAGACTCCCATTGACTCAGATGAAGACCTCATTGCAAGAATCGCTGTCGCTGCTGCAACTGTTCGCAAAATTCTGTAAATCTTTCAACATGTACGGCAATCAGTGCTTTGACACTGTCATGCATGCAGTGCAGTTGCTGGTCACAACTTTGAGCACCTTTAAATAAACACGTTGTTCACACTTGTTTCCATTCATTTATGTACCAGCTCCACCGATATTTCTGTCAGTGCCCTTTAGCACCGAAGGGTTACTACTTCAGCGGACATACATTCGTAGATGAAAAAGGTTTATCTTGGTGTTCCCTATCTCCCATCGAAATTTGTACAGAGAGTTTTGAAACACCCTGTATATTAAGAATCTGACTTGTTCATATAGATCTCTGCCTTCAGCAAGTTATGTAACCTTAAGATTTCAACAAAATTCAGTCAGCTCTAATGAGTTTATAATATTCTACAAGTGCATTTCAGTAAATATTTTATGCAATCTATTGTTCGTTGTATTTTTTAAATATCTGTCAGTTTTGTGGTGTTTGTAAGAAAAAATATTGTAATAAAGTTGATTTTAAAAGGAATACATAATAAAGCATTGTAAACTAGATACAAAATTAAATAGTAGTTTACATGAAATAAAATTTCTTATTGCGTATTCCTTAATTCAGAAATATTTCTGCTGAATTTTTTTCCAATATTCAAATATTAATTGCTCCAAGTGTGTTCAATTTCCTATATCAACCTTATCTGATTATTGACTGCAGCAAACATATTTATAAACATGTTTCATTGACACTCAGAAGAGCACTAATAGACATATATGCCAGAGATACTATTAGGTCACTAGATACCTAAGCAAATAGTCAACTCATACGAGTTAACTGGTAGGTAAAAATATGACCTTAGGTGACTATTCAAAACTTTTAATCCCAAGTTAATCTAATTTGGTGTTTACAATGGAGTTAGAATTCACTTTAGAACTTTTAAAACATGTTATAAATGAATAGTTATAAAAAATTTGCAATTTGTATAGAATGTTATCATTATTAGGTAGGAAATGTTTTAATGCATATTTTGTGTTTATCTGGGAATAAAAATTTCCTTTTTAATTTTGCTGCTATAGTTATGGACACCTCTGATTCTAAAACTAATTCATCACCTGAAGAAAAAGTTGTTACTGTTGACTCACTGCTAACCAGTGCACAAAATATAAATGAAAAATCAGAGTCTGCTAATGAAGAACTAGGGTGAGATAAATAGTATTTTCATCCCATACAGTTTTTTTTTTTGGTTGAAATATTATATACAGTATATTTGTTGTAATATTTACTTTATTAATTTTTGTATTTAGGAAATTATTTTCATTATCATTCCATGGTTTTATGAATTTAGCCTAATTTTCACAGCCATAGTTTAATAGATGTATTTCTAGATATTAACTTTAAATTGCACAACTTTAAAAAACATGTTTGAAAAAGTAACAATAAATGCTAAGTCTATGTATCAGTGTTTTTCAAAATTTTTTGGATTGTGAAAATACACACAGTAGATTGATTCAATCCATATACTCTAGCACTGATTCCTGTACCTGTGGAGTTAGCCCTTCTTTGATCCTCTCTTCTGTACTAAATTCACAATAATTTTTAAAAAATGCATTGTGAGAACAAGTTCATTGCCACTGTCACACTCTCACAACTGAACTGGGACTTGTTCGCCTATTCTGATTTCTCTACAGATGTAAAGAACAGTCAGATTGCATTCATGTTTGGGATTTGCATGTTTCAAAGAGATGGAAGAGCGTAATGCAAAAAAAGGTCCAAAACTTGCCACTAGATGGCAAAAGAAGCATAAACTGTAGAAATAATGTATTTGCATGTTGGATTTAGGATTTCAAGCCATAAAAAGTGATTACTCTCTCTCTCTGAAATTTGTAAGAAATTCTTCTTGGTGATAACCATGTATCTCAACCTGAAATGTGTGTCTAGTGCAACACTTCAATGAAACCAATTCCTCTATGAAGGAGTATCGAGAGAAGAAGCGATTCATATAATGTCATGGTACCAAAGCAGTGTTGACAAACAAAAAGAAGAATGTTTCATTATGTTTTTTGTTAGAGCCAAAAATTCAATATGATTTTTTGTTATTCTTTCATTATAGCAAAATTTAAATTTTGTTATAATGTTACTTAATGCTGTAGTGAAATATGTGTAGTACAAATGCAAAATAATGAAATATATATTATCATTTGTATTATTTATATTATGTATGCGGTAGTTCCTGTCCAACAGTCTTCAGGGAAGGAAGAAATGTAAAAAATTTAGTTTTAACAGAATTTTAATGTAATTCATTTTTAACATTTATTCTTCTGTTACATGTAATAACCTGTCTATTATTTTATTTTGTGTAATAGTAAACTTTATAGTGAATAAGAAATTTAGTATCTGCATCAGATTTTTACCTTCACATCTTTTAGTCTTACTGGTCTTTAAACCATGGTTATTGTATGATATTATGTCACTGCAACTCGACTTGTAATTTACTGACAGCTGTGATTTCAGCAAGGAATATGATTTTCAGTATGAGGCATGAATCATTGGCTAACAACAAGCATTCTGTTAGTTCATATGGTAATGCCTGTTATTTAAAATGTTTAATGTTAAAAATTTAACTTAAATGATAATAATTAATAGTCAATAAACATCATAAATTAATTTGGTAAAGCATATATATAAAGCAAATTAACACTTTAATAAAGCGGAAATAAAATACCATGCATTCTGTGTAACATGCCAAATGTATGTTAAACTTCTTTACTTTAGACCTTGTAACATGATCCAAATTATACTAAATTTCCAGATAATTTTGGGCACCAGGCAATTAATCTTTCCAAATAAAGGTAAAGGTTTGCTAAGTATATTATGCTTTAAATATTAATTAATAGATTCTGAAAAAATTCATCGTCGACAAGGCGGAAATTGAACCCGCATCTTTCCAGATTCATGCCAGAGCGCACTACCATTGTACCATGCCTCGGACAATGAAATTTTTCAGAACAAGACCTTATAAATCTTCTTCACTGAGACGTGGCTGAGACAGCGCCATCTATACTCAAGGAGATGCAACTTTTTCAGTCATTGCTATTGATTATCAGATGTTAATGAGAAGGTCGCTAATGCTACCATGTTAATATATAATTAAAAATCAATCCAAAGTGAATGCACAGTATTCCCTGTTAAGTTTTCAGAATCTATTAATTAATGCTTGATGTCTATCTTAACAGGGAACACTGTGCATTCACTTTGGATTGATTTTTAATTATATATTAATGTTTTAGCATTAGCAACCTTCTCATTAACATCTGATAATCAATAGCAACGACTGAAAAAGTTGCACCTCCTTGAGTATAGATGGCGCTGTCTCAGCCATGTTTCAGTGAAAAAGATTTATAAGGTCTTATTATGAAAAATTTCATTGTCCGAGGTGTGGTACAATGGTAGTGTGTTCTGGCATGAATCTGGAGAGATGCAGGTTCGATTCCAGCCGTATCGGCGATGAATTGTTTTTCAGAATCTATTAATTAATGTTTGATGCCTATCTTAACAGGGAATACTGTGCATTCACTTTGGATTGATTTTTAATTATATATTAATGCTTTAGCGTTAGTGACCTTTTGTAACGCTCCAAAGATTTAAATACTTTTAAAGTTTTGGACCTTTTGTCTGATCCAAAATTTATTCAAGCTCCAGATAGCTAAAGTCGGGCGCCAGGCAATAATTAACAAATTGCCAAATAAAGTTCAATTAGGGTTCGAATACCAGTGAGCATTACTTAGCGAGTAAGTATTCGAAAATTAAATGATTGTCAATTCTACTTTAACTTGCAATCAAAACAGCTAACATTGCTCAAGAGAAAAACTGGCAAAGATTCAAAAAAGTTTCTATAACAAACAAGTTTATTTCCAAAAAATTATTTTTAAACACTCACCAACTTCAATGAGATGTCGACTACATCATCACTGTTGTGTCTATCACCAATTTCTGTGACACTACTAACTGACAACTAACAAACACCAACTCACTGGGACTACTTCCAACTGACTCTTACTACTGACAACTACTAACTACTCCTGTGACTAACATGTCACAGTTTTAACAAGCATACACACTCGTCAGCATGTAGCTGTTGCACTGGTTAGACATTTGCATAAAATGATGAGCACGCAAGCTATGATGCAAGAGGGGGCATGTCCTTGTACACGCATGCTTTAGTGGGTGACAATCGAAAGTTCGGAGTTGCACATGCGCAACTTCTATGCTCTTGGAAACGAGCGCTGTGTTGCCAAAAATGAAATAAAATCTCCAAAATGATAAATATAATGTAAATTAAGCAAAACTGGTTATGGTAAAGTAAAAGTGAATGAGAGGGCATCACACTTCTCATTAATTAACGTCTGATAATCAATAGCAACGACTGAAAAAGTTGCATCTCCTTGAGTATAGATGGCACTGTCTCAGCCACGTCTCAGTGAAGAAGATTTATAAGGTCTTATTCTGAAAAATTTCATTGTCCAAGGTGTGGTACAATGGTAGTGTGCTCTGGCATGAATCTGGAGAGATGCAGGTTCAATTCCCACTTTGTTTGCGATGAATTTTTTTCAGAATCTATTAATTAATGTTTAATATCTATCTTAAAAGGGAATCCTGTGCATTCACTTTGGATTGATATTATGCTTTACTTGGTCAATAAGAAATCAATTCAAAAAGATTGTCAATTTATTTAAGTTTAAATCTAATCAAAATCAATTTTTCTGCTCAAGAGAAAAAAATTAGAAAATTCAAAACTATTTCATAAAACAAAGTTTATTTCCAAAAAATGTGATTCACCAAAGTGAAATTTCTTGTACACCAAATTATCTGGGCAACTAAAATAGCTCACTCAACAAAAAAATCTCCGCCTACATTCTCAAATCACAACTCCAAGCTAAACTTCTAAACTGACATCCTCTGAACTCCATGCAAAAACTTTATTCTCTAACTCACATTCTCTACTGACTTTCTGACAATTAGCTTTGTGACCTAACATCACACATTGCATATGGCGTGCAACTGACACATGTATGTTGCACATTGGCAAAGGACATTTGCATAATCTTATGATCGCGTGCTTGCACTAGCTATGGTGTAAGAGGAGGCATGTCCTTCTGTGTGCATTAGTGGTTTTGAATGAAAAATTGGAATGTGCATGAGCAACTTCTTTAGTGGACTTGTGTGAGGAGAAACAATGACCAACTGAAGAAAATCTCCAAAATAATAAATATAAAATAATTAAATAATATAGTAAATAAAGTAAAACTGGTGGTTAAGGAAAAGTAAAAGTGAATGGGTGGACCATCATATCTGCCAAAGGATGTTTCATAAATCTTATTTATGAAACATTATTTGCAATGTATGCACAAGAGATCACATTTAATTTATTAAAATAATCCATAAAAATTTAAATGCAAAGCTTTACATTAAGGTTGAAGAGTACCTACCATTTAAATGAAAGAATGATATATTACGTTTTTACCAATTTTTAAGAAACAATCCTTGTTAATCTAATGAGCCTTTACCAAATGGCTAATATCTACTTGTCTAAAACTGTAAAATAAGGTATTTGTAATAAGTTCTAATGTATTTATATTGTCTAATTTTGAAATAAGTTCTAAATTAAGAATTTGTAATACATAAAAATGATTTCACATAATGTTATAATCAATTTATGACTGTAATATCTCAGATCTGGAACTAGAAAAGGGGAAGAAAGTGCAAAGGAGTTACACTCCCTTGAAAATGTTAAAAAATGGAGCATAAAAATATTAAACATATATGTATGTTACAAATATTCTTAAAGACAACTGAAATGGAGGGAAAAAATCAATGCATCAGAATGATGTTTCAGATCAATATTTTCACTGGTTCCTACTCCCAAACTGTGTTTCTAGATCCAGGCCTGGCTTAGATGGAATCAAAAATAATGTGAAGCTATTTTGGGTATCTATTAGGGGATAGGTGGAAAGTTTCCATCTATCTCCTAATAGCTACCCATCCCTTACCCATATCTGAGCCCTTGGAATCTTTGTGATCTGTCCATGCACCCAACTTCAATGAACAGCTGAAATCTAGTAGTTTTATTGCATATTCAGCCAATATATTATATTTAAATAATCTTATTATAAGGCCTTCTAGTTCAGTAAATAAGCTCATTTTGAACATTAGACTCTCAAATAATATTACACTAATGAATTGCATTATAGTCAGAAGCACTTTAAAAGTTCATACCCCTCCAAGCAAAAAAAAAAGTAGGTAAGTAGATGATTTATCACTCCCTTTACCTATCCATGATTTATTATTGATTATTAGTTTTTTTTTTAGCATAATGAACTTATTGAACTTTTAAGCACAGCTTTTCTACCACCTGCAGAACAATTTCTGCCTAGTGTATGATTGCCTGGTTGCCTATGCCTAGTTATCATTACTTAACATAATAAAAAACTAATTAATCTTGTAATACCTTGGTAATTTATTTGTGTGATTATAACATTTATGAATGGATAACTTTCCATAATGTGTGATTGCAGTTTTCAATATCTTTGATAGTACATTCAAACAATGTATTAACCAAATAAATTTACTAGAAGTAAAAGTTAAAGTGTTATTTTAAAATAATAGTAGTTATGAATGCAAATATGAAATAATTTCAAATATATTTTCAATCAGTTACCTAGAAAAATTGTAAAAAATTGGAAGAATTTTGAAGTTAAAAATTGTTCAAATAAGTGGTTAATATTTAGAAATTGTTGACATTTTTACATTTATTTGAATAGTGTGAATAATGAGGTATATATCTCTACTCAAGATAACATAAATACCTCTGTTGAAAGGCTTTGGCTTAAGAGGAATTCTTATGTATATTATTGTATATGTGTAATGTTTCTAACAAATTTGATTGTTCTTTGTTTCAGATCTGTTAGCATTAGTAGTGAAAAGGATCTTTCTCACAGTATAAGTTGTTTAGATGACATGGGAATTCCAAATTCATTCCAAGAAAGCACACTGTTTCCAAATCCAAATGTTGTAGACTCTCTCTCTATGCTTCCTGCTCAAAATGAATATGGTGGAATTTCAGCTGTTGATTCTGAACATCAGTTAGGTATGATAGATAAGATACCATTACAATAAGAAAATGTGAAATCACTGAACTCAAAATGTAAAACAAATGTTGTATTGAAAAATATTATTTTTGTTTAGTAAAAAATAGTTACTTGAATTTGGAATTTTTAGGTCTGTGTTTGTAATACAAAGATTAAGCTTATTCTTTTTTGGGGCTAAGAATTCTGCTACTTATTACACTTGAATAACAGATTTCTTTCTTTTCAAAGAATCATATTTTCTAAAAGAGTTCTTAGATAAATGTAAGTGTTGGTCAATTGCTATTTTAGGAGCATGATGAGGCGTAAAAAAATTTAGTATATTATGTTACACAAATATAACATGATAATAGGATGAAAACTTCATTGACTGTTGAAATGATATTTTGTATATTCATCCCATATTCATGTTGTCACTTATTGCATAGCATATGCCATGCTAGTATGCATTTGGTTTTTGTATCACCAGAACTTAGGACTTTATGTAACAGTTTGTGAACTTAGGACTCTCTATAACATTTTGTAAATTTAAGCCTCCATATTTTATTTCTTACAAGTGAAACATTTTGGATTTACTTTTGATGTATACTTTATTTTTGATGGCTTAACCCTTTCCATTCTTTGAATGAGAATGATGATTTAACTCATTTTGAACCATTGGCGCAGACCTGCTCATCATTGAAGAATTTCTCATTCCCATACCTGTGTTTTCAAATGAATTTCAGTAAATTTCGGATTGACTTTCTAATAATCTCTTTTCATGTAATAAAAAAAGTAAATTTCTCATAAACATGGTTGCATACTGCAGCCTATATTAAACATATTTGGACTGAAAAGGGTTAATAATTGATAAAAATCAATACAATGAAAAAATGAATCCACTTAAGAATGCTATGAAGATCCACAATTTCAAAATAGATCATATGAACAATGGCAAGGCCAGAAGGGGTCATAATCTAAAAAGGTAAACATTATTAGAGAGCAAGGGGTCTCCAAACATTTTGACCAAATGAGACATACTAAACAACAAATTACATTGCTGTAGTAGTCCCAAGTTTGTAGATAATAGTCAACCAACCTCTGGATATCTCTTCTCAAAATCCTGTAAATTGGCCTTCAACGTGTTTTTTTTTTTATTCTTATGTTCTTTTTCATACTATTGATTTTCTAAATTTATGTTGAATAAAATGCTCTTTTGGTATATAATATGCCCTGTTCCTGTCCATTAGTTATTCCAGAATAAAGTTGTAAAGTTGAGTGAGTTTTTTAAAAAAAATCTCTTTATGTGAAGGTTTAGCACTGTGAATACAATTTAATTGATAAAAAATAGTTATTCTGTAAACTATGTTTTTGGAAACTTTTATTATTCAAAAGGTTGAAATGTTTGTTTATAATAACTGTCTTGTATTATATTCAAATATTGTAATAAAATTGCATGTAATGAATGAAGCTTATGAAAATTATTTTTGGAAATTAATTTATCTATTGAAGGTAAAAAGTATAATCGTGGCAAAGTAATGTAAAAGCTCACAGTCCAAATTATAAAATTATATATATATAAGATATATATATATGCATGTGAAATTATATATATATATATCATATTATTGCCTTACCATAAGATGATTTTCTTAAAGGACTGTCCTATGATATACTGCACTACACAGATTGGTGTACAGATATCAGTTAAATAATAAAAAAAAATGTGTAATTGACATGTAAATAATTTAAGCCATTTGCAATTGCATCTGATGCATAATTATGTTACTTGGGAAAGATTCTCTCATCCACAGGGCCTTCACCATATTAAGAAACGAATTTTTGTTTAAAAAAGAATTTTAAAACACAATCCATTGCTGCGTCCTATGGCTACCACCCAAAAACAATAGAAAAGCTAATCAATAAGTGTAGAAACAACAACAGAATAGATTCGCCTTTCCTCCCAATCACCAACTCTAAGCAAGCGACCTTTGCTCGATTCATACCTTACATTCCTGTGCGAACCAGTCCACAAATTATTCAGAGCCCAAAACATCAATTTTGTTTTCAGCTTAGCTCCAAATGTGATGAAAATTATAAAAGGGACAGAGACAAATTTTGCCTCCTTTAAAAACTGGTTATATACAGATTCCCCCTACATTTGCCATGAAAACCATATGTTCTCTATAGGAGAGATTCACAGAGCATCAGACAGATGTCAGCCAAAACAAGCTAAGGACTGCCACTGCCGAGCTAGCAATACAACACGCAGCTACCATACTTGGAGCACGCCATACTGCTAGCACATGCATACACTTACTACGGAACCATTGTCTCCAAGTCTTAAAATAATGACCTTGCCCAACCCCACCTGTAATTGAGACACTGGAATCACCCTTCATGATGTGGGAAGAAGTTCTTAGGAGCTCTAACATCACCACAGTGTCACGTCACTGAAGACAAAGCTTCCAAAAAGCTTCTGAATTTGCTCCTAAAATCTTTTTAATATACAAATTGTTTGAAGATAAACTTCAAAATTTTACTGCTCACTGACAGAGAACTTTAAGATATTTTAATTGAGATGTCTCCACAAAAACTCCCTACCGTGTCGATAATGGGCACTGATCGGCTTGGAAAGGTCACTGTTTATTGGATGGAACATAAAGCCATGCCCCATGTGCAGAAGAAAGTCCCTGTGCATACCCTATACACATTAAAGAACATGATGGCCTTGATGGGAAGTTACCAACTGTCTCCCAATAGCTGTCAAGTGGACCCCCTCCCCCAACTTTCTCTGAGCCTCCGGAGGTCCATGTGACCTGGCCATTAGCCCATTGTGTGCAAAAAAAAGTGCTGCTCAGGGGTAAAACAACCCAACCTTGTGCTTATAGAGTTAGGCTGAAAACAAAATTGGATGTTTTGGGCTCTGAATAATTTGCGGACTGGTTTGCACAGGAATGTAAGATATGGATCGGGCAAAGGTTGCCTGCTTATGTTATATGAGAAACCGGAACAAGCCCAATAGAACTTATAGGTTATCTCTGTCCCTTTTGTAGGGAAGTACCTTCTTCCCTTTTTAATAAAAAATCTTTTAAAGAGTCCACCCAGCAGCATAGGCAATCCAAAGGCTGCTTTGGGTGACATGCTAATAATTGTATAAGTTTGCTCTAATTCCAATTCAAAATAAAAGTTTTTTAAATGTAAAGTTATTAGGTTTTTACATAACTGTAGAACTTATAGGTTATCTCCATCCATTATGTAGGGAAGTACCTTCTTCCCTTTTTAATAAAAATCCTTTAGAGAGCCCACCCATCAGCACAAGCAATCCAAAGGTTGCTTTGGGTGACATGCTAATAATTGTATAAGTTTGCTCTAATTCCAATTCAAAATAAAAGTGCCATGAATGTAAAATGCTAAGGTTTTTACATAACTTGGCATGCATAGTTATTTTGAAAATCAATTACTAACAACTTAGGTATCATTCCATTTCCAAATGTGGTCCTATATGTGCCCTAAAATATAGAAAATAAGGAGGAGTTGTAATTTCTTGGCTCTGCATAGGTCAAGGATTGATGACACATTCTTTTTTTTCTGTGGTACAAATCAGAGATATTAATTACACATGTCTATGATTTGTAATTATATAAGAATTATATAACGAAATTGAGATTTAATAATAGGTTATAATTCTGTGGTTCAGATGACCAACTTATGTGTGAGTTTTGTGACACCATTTTGTAACCATTAAACACATTTTAATTGATTGTATTGTTTTTAATCTTGAACAGTGTATATTTTTTTAACTCTCACCATTTACTGTCCAAGCTTCTTACACTCAAATAGCTTTTATCTAATGAATCGTTTTTAAACCCTGTTTTTGCATTTTTAAAATTATTTTATTATGTTTTATTTTTCTAGTGTTCACTCAAAATCTAGTGTTTTACCTTGTTTTCTTTGGATTTTACATTTCCTGCATGTTGATTATTTTTTCCCACAGGTTATTTGCACCCACTGTTTACTGTTACCACCACTTACTATATTTATTGGTACACAAGTTCTTATATCCTTTGTTGACTTGTTGCCTTTTTCATTATTGGTGTCTTTTATCCTTTTAACTTTGGTTGTGTTTTACATATCTTTTACTCTCTTTTTATCCTGTTTGGTGCATGAGTTGCTGATGCCACAAAATCCCAAACTACCAAATGAAACCTATTGTATTATGCAAATTCTTTTAGTTCAATGTTAGGTGACTTCCAACAGATGAGTGAAAAAACGTAAGGTAACACTATCCTTAGTGTTTGTGAATAATTATGCACATAGTGACTTTAATAAATTTTAAATGGATAAACTGAATAAAAAATTAATTGAATTTAATTGAAGAAAATAAACTAAAAGTAAATTTGTCTATGTGCAAATAAATCAATGTGAACAGGCAAGTAATAGAATAAAATATTGATTACTGTTAGTCCTAAAACAAGAAAATCCATACTCTTGTTTATTATGATTTCTCATATAGAGTAACTTTTTTTGTGAATTTTTTTTATTGGTGTTTGAACACATTTTGAAAAGTTGTTTTTTCCTATCTGGTTTGCAGTTTGTTCTGCAACTGCAATCAAACAGTTGGAAAGGACTTTCCAGATCAAATACTAATAGAGAAATCCAAGTAATAAATGGCTTTGTGTTTAAAAAAGCAAAAAGAAAATTTAATTGAAACATTTAAATAACATAAGGAAATGTTATAAAAATTATTGAAATCTTCTTAAAAGGAAGGGAACCCAGAAATAAATATGAATTCAGTTAAACCGAAACTATCAACCAATGTTTAGAATAGTATTATAATAGCAGAATATAGCTTCTAAAGTCAATCATGGATGGAAATATTACCCTCAGAATTCAGTTGGACCTCCAAAAGTGTAGTTACTTAATGTAATTTGCATTTTAATTTCAAAATACTAAACAGCTATTGCTCTCTTTTTAACAGCCCATTCTTCTGTTTCTGATGAATCTGCGTTCCAAACAGAATCACTGACACCTTCATATTCTGATGTCCTAGGTAAGGTAACTCATTTAAAAATTATGTTAATTATATAGCATTGTATTGACATCCAAACTATATATGTACTGTATGAAACTGAAATTACTCCTCTCTGCAACAGTAGACAGTTTTGTTATAAACTCAGTTCTTGAGGTGTTGCATCTCCATGATACACCATATGAACTAAGTTTACGACAAAGATATATGCATATGATCAGGTATTCATCATACACAGAGCAAACATCAGAGATATAAGGGGATAGATAGTGACCACTGAAGTTGTTTAGAAAAGTGCATTAATATGTTGGTAAATCAACATAGATCAAAATGGATATTAACAAAAAAATTCATAATGTTAGAATGATTTTACACCAGTGGTATACCACCAGCTTAATGCATTTGAGAAAGAGTAAAAAGTGGCAGGCTGCTGTCAGATCTGTGGCAAGCAGCTGCTTGAGGTGGTATGTATTTTCTTATTTTTTTAATATATTGGATTCAGTGAGACCAGGTAGCCAACTTGTCATATTTGTATATGCAGTAGTTGTATTTAGCACTTACACCCATTGGGTAAGGTCTGGAATAATCAGACAAACATCACAAGATAACCACATGATTTGAATCCTGGCTGTAGTTGAGCTAGCCATAATGATAACCTTGAGGTTTCCTTTATAAAGGAGTACCATCTGTGAATGACTGCCAGAAGTGGCTGCACATATGTTGTACATTGTATTGCCTACTGCCTACCATTACCCACTGTGATTTCAATGGTATTAGAGCTACTTGGAGGGATGACTGGCATCATACCATCTTCAGTGATAAATCCCTTGTTTAGGTTCAGTATTGTATTGTGTCATCGCTTACTGAGAGGTCCGTTGCCTTCTTTCTCAGTGCTCCAATAGAAATTCAGGAATTTTTGAGTTGGTTTTAAGAATGATGAAAAGCATTATTAGTATAGTAAAGATTGAGTTGTGATTTTTCTTTAGTTGATAATATTTTAAATCTTTTTCCATAGTTCAACTTTGAGAAGAAATTGTCCAACTAAATTAAAAACTTTTTTTCTTATATTTAGATTTGAATGATTTAAAATATTTAATATAGTAAATTCTTTAATACCTAGCAATTCTAATTCCTTAAAAAAAGTATTTCATGCCATTGCATTTTTTGGATAGTTTAAAATTACATGATTAATAGATTTAATAGTGTGGCAGAAAAGTACAATTTGGAGTAGTTATTTTTTTAATTGTGTAAATAAGTACTGATTAAGTGTGGTAGCTCCTGTTCTTAGTTTAAAGATTTTTATTAGCAGTGGTCTAGGTAAATTAAAATTACAGGTATATGGTATGTTAGAAGAAAGTCTAAATCTAAAATTATTTTGAAGATTGCTATTAATTTTAAAATAATTGTTAAATGAAATTCATGGAAATTAAAATTTTTTTTGAAATGCGTGTAAAAAATATAAAGTTTGCGAAATATTGGATAGAGTAACTGCATTTTTTGCGAGTTCATCCGCCTTTTCATTTCCTTCAATATATTAGTGGGCTGGTACCCACTGTAATGAGATATTATTTTTTAGATATCTGACATTAAAATCAGTCAAGGTTTAAAGTTGATATGAAAATTGAGAATAATCAGTATAATAAAGATCCTGTTTTAATATTTAAAGCACATTTAGAATCTGTAAATAATAAAAAAATATTTATGAAAATTTTTAGTAATGTAAATTAAAGCTTCTATTATAGCTATAAGTTCAGCTTGTGTGATAGAAATTAATGAAGGTAATTTAAAATATTTAGAGAATTCAATTGCTGGAATATGGAACGCAGCTGATGTTGAATTCATATTTTTTTGAAGTGACCCATCAGTATATATACTGATATGTTTTTTATAGGTTAAATTACAAAAAGAAGTTGTAAGAATTCTTAATGATTCTAGAAAAAAAAAATTTTTTTGAAAAAATACCCGTTAGATTAATTTGTATATTGGGGTGATGGAAGCTCCAATCTGCTATAAAGTTGAATGTTTCCCCTGAGGCAGAGAGAGTCTAGTTTATTGTGATATTTTTTAAAGAGTTTTGAATTATTGAGGTGTTTTTGAATAAAAGGATGAGAAGGAATTTTTAAGAAAAGTCGTGTGAAATATTTAATTAAGAGAATTTTAATTCTAACTTGGAAGGGGGTGATTGCCGTTTTTCCTATTAATGCTATAGTGGATGTTCTTTTATATAGACCTAGTGCGGATTTGAT
This sequence comes from Ryuthela nishihirai, assembly GCA_038380435.1. Classification (NCBI taxonomy): domain Eukaryota; kingdom Metazoa; phylum Arthropoda; class Arachnida; order Araneae; family Heptathelidae; genus Ryuthela; species Ryuthela nishihirai. Next base: position 19,997,207 of record JAWZYU010000009.1, read on the forward strand.
GAACTGATTTTGAAGAACATTAAACTTTTTGAGATTCTGGTCGCTAGTTCCAACAGTAAATTCGAGTCCGTATTCAAGTTTTGAATGGATTAGATTTTTATATAAATATATTAAAAAATTGGGGGGGGGGGCAGTTAGTAGCTGATAAACATTTAAAAAAGTTTAATAATTTGCATCCTTTACTATGTTGTTGGAGAAGATGAGTTTTCCAGTTAAGCCACGAGTCCAAGTGTATGCCCAAATATTTAATTGAATTGACTTGTTTTAATTGTTGTTGATCAATATGTAGAATGATTTCAGGTGGTACAGATTTAAATTTTATAAAAAAAGTATACAAGAAGTTTTCTCTAAATTAATTGACAGATGCCAAAGTTTACACAAAAATCTAATATTTTATTAATTTATATTTGTAATCTATATTCAAGTTTTGTATATTTTTATCACTACTCCAGATGACTATGTAATCTGCAAAAGTAGCAAATTTTATTTTTGGGTCGTGATTTTTGAATAAGTCAGATATATATATTAAAGAGAATTGGGCTCAAAATTGAGCCTTGAGCCAATCCTTGATGCATATTAAAAGAATTTGAAAGGCAATTATTAATTTTGACTTGAAAGGATTTTTTAGTTAAGATAAAATATAAAAATTGTAAAGTATGACCACTGATATTTAAATTTAAAAGTTTATAAAGAAGACCTTTAGGCTAGACGGAATCAAAGGCTAATGAAAGATCGAAAAAAACTGCTATTGTAGTTTGATTTTTACATTTGGCGAAATGAATATCAGAGATTAAAGATGAAACATTCTTTAGATGATTTTCTCCTTCTGAAACCAAAAAAAGAATTAGGGAGAATATTATTTCTTTCAATAAACCAAGTTAATCTTCTAAAAATTAGTTTTTCGAATATTTTTAAAAAGTTTGAAAGCAGAGATATGGGTCTGAATGATTTTGGATCAGATGGTATTTTGTCTGGTTTTTGAAGAAATATTATAAAAAATTTAGACCATGATAATGGATATGAATGTTTAAGCCAAATAAAATTAATTATTTCTAAAAGTTTGGATTTCCACAAGGGAGGTAGATGTACAAATAATTTATTCAGAATTTTGTCTGGACCTGGAGTGGCTTTTAATTTTAATTTATTAATTGCAAAATTTAATTCTTCAATAGAACATTTTGCATCCATAATAGGAATGTCTGAAGTGAAAAAAATAATAGGAATGTCTGAAGTGGGTCTGTAAATGGTAGCTAGGTAGTCACTGGAAGGAGAGCTGTGCACCAATCCCCTGTGATGATGCATAGAACCGGCCAGGCCTAGCACCTAATGTCCGACCCCGCCTTCTCGTGGTGCAGACCGTTAGTACCTTTCAAAAGAGATACTCTCTTGTGGAAGTGAATGGAAGGGGAGGGCTGCCAGATTAGTGTGGCCTACTGATCTGGACAACTATGGCTACTTTTCTTTTTTTTTTCTACCCTGCTGAGGAGTGGTCAATCACACAGGGTCCTGGTGCTGACCATATAAACCCACTGGACTGGACAGATATATGGCTCTGAGCTTGATTATGGATCCTGATTTTGCTGCACTGGTGGGCTTCTGTGGAGGGAAAATCTTCCGCTGTGTTTTCTGTTTGTTTGTGGGTTGACAGCCCCAAGGGAATAGATTCACAGGATATGTTTATCAGCTGGTGGATAATCCTTAGCAGAGGTCATCACAGGCACCTGAACTCTTTGCTTCTATTGGCATCGTCAAATTCTACATTGGAGGAAGTCTTCCAGTGTAGATGGCTTCAGCCTTTAGTGGTGGGGGAACGGGTCTTTGCCCCATGTCTGTGATTAGGGTGCTGTTTGATATTGTCGGCATTCAGTCTCTCAATAAACATAGTTTCTTTAAACATCCTACTAACCATTTTCTCTCCATAGGTAGTTGGAATGTGAAGACTCTGCACAGAGCTTTTTCTCTTGATGTCCTCACACAAGAATTCCACCATTATAATTTAGATATTCTTGGCTTGCAAGAGACCAGATGGACAGATAAAGGTCAGATTCTTAAAAATAATCTTAAATTTCTCTTTTCAGGGAGGGTCGACAATAAGCATCACCAAGGTGTGGGACTGCTTCTCAGCAGACACACTAGTGATGCTCTTCTAGGATATGAGTGCATTAATGAAAGGTTTCTTACAGCAAAATTTCAGACAAGCGTTAAAGACCTGAATGTTATCTGCTGTTATGCCCCCACTGAGGATGCCGATGAGGATGAGAAGGATAGGTTTTATGAACAACTTCAGGATATTTTGAATTCTGTCAAGAAAGGAGATATTACCCTTGTTCTTGGTGACCAATGCCAAAGTTGGTACTGACTCTGACCTTTGGGGAGGGGTGATTGGCCCTTTTGGTATTGGTAGCTGCAATGGCAATGGGCAACGTCTCCTACAGGTAAGTAAACTCAATGGTTTCAGAATAACTAACACATATTACAAACACCGCGACATACATAAGTACACATGGGTTTCACCTGATGGGCTGCATAGGAATATGATTGATTATATATTAATTAACAGCAAATGGGCTAGTTCTGTTAGAAATACCAGGGCATATAGGGAAGCTGAAATTGGATCTGACCATTACCTTGTTAAAAGTGTCTTGCAACTTAAACTTAAAAAGTGTTGTGCTAGGGTTAAAAAATTTGCCTTTAATACTGAAGCTCTGAAAGACCCAGTTATAGCCAAAGCTTACCATGATAGGTTACTTAGTCATTATGACAGTCATGGTATGCTTACTACTGAAGTTGAGGAAGAATGCGATCATTTTAAACAGGCTTTTTTGGACACTAACAGTACTCTTTTAGGAAAAAAGGAGCAGAAGAAACAGAATTATCTGAGTGATAAGGCACTTGAGCTTATTTCGGAAAGAAAGAACTGCAGGAATGTCCTTAATCAATACCCTACTAGTCCTAATAGAAAGCATTACAGAGAACTTAATAAACATGTAAAAGATCAGTTAGCTGCTGATAAGAATCTTTTTCTTGATGGTTTGGCTGACAAAGCCGAGGAAGCAGTTAGACAGCACAACAGCAGAGAGCTGTACCAGATAGTTAATGTTTTGTGTGGTAGAAAATGGACAGGTATACAGGGATTGAAGGATAAACAAGGTAAGGTTATAGAAGGTGAGGATTCTGTCATGGCTAGATGGGCTGAGCATTTCAGTGATGTTCTAAACAATGCAGTTAGTTCTATTCCCATTGTTTGCAATGATGATAGATGTATTGGTGGCTTTAATGTTGGCCCTATAACACAATCTGAAGTTATTTTGGCTGTTTCTAAACTTAAACTTCATAAATCCCCAGGGGTAGATGAAATTACTACAGAAATGCTTAGAGCTGGAAATGTTTCGGTTACCACTTGGATGACTGAAATTCTGAATATCTTTTATGATAAAGGCATGGTTCCTAAGGATTTTACCAGAGCTATTGTTATCCCTATTTTCAAAAAAGGTGATCGCAGTTCTTGTGATAACTATAGGGGTATTAGCCTACTCTCTGTTCCAGGTAAAGTTCTTTCCATGATTGTGCTTAATAGAATTAAGAATCTGGTTGACAGTCAATTGTGTGATGAGCAATGTGGATTCAGAAGTGGTAGGGGATGTGTGGATCAGATATTTTCACTGTGGTCAGATTCTTGAGTAATGTTTAGAGTTTCAGAAACCTTTGGTTGCTAGCTTTGTTGATTTCAAAAAGGCTTTCGACTCTGTTGATCGTCATAATTTGTGGTTGATTGTGAAATCATATGGTATACCAGACAAGTTAGTTAACATAATGAAGGCTCTCTATAATAACACTGAGTCATGTGTGAGAGTTGGTATGGCTTGTAGCAATTGGTTTAGCATTACTTCTGGTGTTCGACAAGGGTGCATTTTGTCTCCTTTTCTCTTTAGTTTGGTTATTGATTATGTTATGCGAAATTCACTTCAAGGGAAAGATTTTGGCCTTAAATGGGCTGGAGATACAAAAATTTCTGATTTAGATTATGCTGATGATTTAGCCCTTCTGGCAAATGATGTTGATGAGATGAACTGTTTCATTCGAGCTGTTGATGAGACTGGTAGTCGAGTAGGTTTGGTTATAAACAGAGAGAAAACTAAAGTGATGAAAATTGGTCAGGCAGGTTGTGATTCAGTTAATCTGAATGGTTGCAGTCTTGAGCAGGTGTCACAGTTTAATTATCTTGGGAGCTATGTAACAGATAATGGTGATGTGCGGCATGAGATTAACAGACGAATAGGGATTGCTGCCGGGACTTTTAAGAATCTATGGAGAGTGTGGAGAAATAGGCGTATACACCTAAAGACTAAAATTAGACTGTATAATAGTTTGGTTCTTTCTAGGGTTAGTTATGGTAGTGAAACTTGGACACTTTGTAAACAAGATAACAGGAAACTAGATGCTTTTGATTCCAGATGCTTACGCAGTATCTTGGACATTAGGTGGTTCAAATTTGTAACTAATGATGAGGTTAGGCAAAGGAGTTTGCAACCTCCTTTAAGCAGCATATTGTGCAGAGAGAAACTCCGTTGGTTTGGCCATGTTGCCCGTATGAGTAATTATAGATTGGCGAATAGGGTTATGAACAATGTGCCTGAAGGCCTCAGAAAGAAGGGGAGACCTAGGATGCGGTGGGCAGACAATGTCAAACAGGACCTTGTTAGAATTGGTGTGCAGTGGCCAGATGCAGTAGATGTAGCTCAGGATAGACTTGCTTGGAGAACTAAATTGCACGGTCTGGTTGGAGCTCCGTAGCCCATGGCTGCTTGAGGATGATGATGATGATGAAGTGAAGTTAAAAAAATTTTTAGCAACTAATTTTCCAATTCTTTTTTCTCATGGGGTAAGTAAATTTTTTTTTGCTATTTTTAAGTTATTTCCCATGAGATCTGCAGTTTGGACAATTGATAAATTTTGATCAAGTGCTATTTCAGCTAGTGGTGTAGTTTGTTGTGACACAGTAGTCATTTTTTTTAAAACCTTTCACATATTCGGTAGTGAAGAGTTAGAGGGTCAATGAACTCGCAAAAACTTTCCAGTTTTCTCTGTATAGCTCTTTTAACTTTCTTCTAACCGAAGCTTTAATTTTTTAAAAATAATTAATATTTTTAAAATCATGAGTTCTTTTTGCCTTATTTTCTGCTTTTTTACGTACAGTTGTAATTTTGTTCATACACCATATATTTTTATGAATTTTTGGATTTCTGTTTATAATTTCTGAGAAACAGGATTTAGTTAAATTTTCCAAATGGTTTAAGAAAATAGAATAATTGATTGTGTCAGGGTTTGGGGAATTTTGAATAAGAATCTTATGAAATAAATACCAGTCATTAAGTTTAATAAATTTTTTTTCCAGAAATTTTTAAGCAATACTTGTCCCAAATTTATAATGGGATGATGGTCGCTTCCTCTCGTGTCTGTGAGAAGGGACCATGAGAGTTTATTGTAAAGAATAGGAGAACAAAAAGATAAATCAATGATAGATCTTTCATTGAAGGGATTTTCATGTGTGCAATTTTTATCGTTAAGTAAAATAAAATCATTTTTTAGAATAAAATTATTCAGATGCATACCAGTTCTATTAATATGATAAGAATACTATGCTGTGTGGTGTGAATTAAAATCACCCACAAATAGTAAAGGAGGAGTAACTTGAGAAAGAATGTTTGCATATGTTTCTTTGTTAATAATTTTGCATGGATTGTAAATATTAATTAGAGTTAGTTTAATTTTATTTAATAAGATTTCCAATCCTAAGACTTCAAGATTGATATTATTAGATTTTATCAATATTATTTTATGTTTTAAAGTTTTATGGACAAAGAATACAACACCTTTTGAATTATCATTAGCAAAATTAGAATAAAAAAGATAAGACGAAATTTTAATATTTTTTTCTTGTAATTAATTCTTGAAGAGCTATCACATTTAATTGCTTGTACTTAGAAAGACAATTTCTTCTTTCTTCGAATATACGCCTCTGCAGTTCCACTGCAGCAGGGCAAAGTCGCCAGCAGAATTATACTTTAAAATTTAGTATAATGTCTTCAAGCACTGAGTATTCATCTTGGGATTGGCATATAAACTTACAAAGGTGCAGAATCAAGTCTATTACCAGGTTGACTGAGATGTTTTCATTTTTAATATCTTCTTCAATGCTATGGAGACCGCAACACTTTTTTTGGCTTTTCGACATGAAGAAATTTTTTTGCCACTTGTGCAACTTGGACTTTCAAAGCTAGTGGAAGGTTGTGGTTCCGTATTTTTTCTCTTTAGGAATGTCACAGTTTGATGTTTTATTTTTTAACCTCTTCAGTAATTTAGATGTTTTTTCATCTTCTACAATATTAGAGTCATTGTCTGGTTTACTTTTTTTTCTTTTTCCTTTTGTAGTGTAGTTGGTGTAGTATTTATGATGGATTTGAAGTTGATAATATTTTTTTTTGTGGTAGTCGTGTTCTCATTATCAGTCAATGGTGTTGTAGTATCAGAATCAGAGCTTAATTCAATAAGAACCTGTTTATAAGCAGCGTTCCAGCTGCATTCATGTTGATCCTGGATTCTTTTTGCTCTGCATGCAATTTTTTTAACAGGGCAGGCAAAATAGGTGGAGGGGTGCTCACCAGAGCAATTGGGACAACATAATGTAATGGAATTTCAGTTTTTATAGTAATGTTGCCCTGAACATCTTTTGCAGTGGAGCTTTCCTCGGCATGCCGATCCTAAGTGTCCAAAGCGACTGCATTTTAAGCAAATGGCAGGAGGAAATAAGTATGGCCTTACTCTGACTCTTGAAAGACCAATGTATACAAATATAGGAAGAGAATCAGCGGCTACTTTAATTACAACATTGTCAATTGGATTTTTGGCCACTACAGAGTCGTTAGCATATGGAGAATATCTATTCATATGCCTGACATGAAAGATGTTGTATTTGTCAAGTTCTTTAAGAAGAAAGCTGTCAGAATATTTTATATTTACCCCTTCCAAAATTCCGAGAAGATAGTCACTTTGGGGGAATCTGAATGCAACTCTTGTATTAAAAAAAATTCAGTAACTTCCATTAGTTTTTGAAGATCCTGTTCTGAGTCTGGGAATAATATGAGGTCACCTTTTTTTGTGAAATGGCCTCTGATATCTTTTTTTAATAAATTGAAGAAGAAATCAGTCACTTTTGTGTCATTTAAATCCACTAGTTTGACGTGATTATTAAAAAAGATAATTGGTGTTATATTTTCTTCATCTTGAGAGTGGTTACTATGTTCAGATATAATGGACTTTTTGTCCTCATTCGAAGATTGTTCAGAGTTTTCAGAAAATTGCTCTGGTTCAATGTATTTAGATTCATTGTTATTTATTTGCTTATTTTTCTTTTATTTTTCTCTTGAGTTTGTCTAAGTTCAGGAAAATTTCGTTATTTGCCATATAGTTGTTTATGTCATTAGAAGATAGACTTCTATGTAGATTAGATAGTTCCATTTTTTTTATGTGCTTTCCTAGTTTGTTAGTTTGCTGATTATTGCTGGACTTGATTGGCACTCCAGCTGTCTTTTTGAATTTTGTGCCGGGCTTTTTGCCTTTACCCATTTAGTTGATTAAATATCCAAGTGACAAAAATGAATGGAGAATAAACGCCAACCAAAAACGACTTTAATAACCACACAAACATTGCCAACATTGGCACATCTGAAAACCAGAAATTCCAGAATCGGAATCTTGTTTAGGTTCAGACAAACACTAAATTTACCTGTGAATAGCCATTATCAGAGGCCTGATTTGTCAGCAATTCTGGAATGGTGCATTGCACAAGCTATGGATGTAGTAGTACAGAGCATCATTTAAGCTAGCTTTTGTTCCTTGATTTTCATCACTGGAAGCTTGACTCCCTTAAGTATGTTGGAATCCTGATAACCATTGTGTTTGCATTCCTGGAGAAAATGCCAAATGCTGTATTTCAGCAGGGTAATCCCAGCCACAAACTGCAATTATCTCCATAAAGTGTGTGCATGATGTGAACATCATGTCCCAGCCATCCTTGTCAATGATTTTGTCATGAATTGAGAAGTTTTAGAGCATGCTGCATTGCCATCTCCAAACCCATCCACAAGCTGCTCAAACTAATTGCCATCCTGAGGAATCACTTGCATGGAGGGTGTGATGCAGACAATATCCATTGCCTCTGTGACTCTAAACCACAACATGTAGCTGCATGTATCATCAGCAGTGGAAGTGATGCTATATATTGATGTACACCATTAAATACTTCTCTGTACAATAATAAACATTTTTAAAACATTTAAATTTATTTTTTCAAATTCAAAATTTTCAGCCAAATATGCAGGCTTGGTGAATTGTATTTTCATGGCTTTGGAGTATTTTAAAAGTAAAAATAGTATGAGCTATTTTATGAAATCCAGTTTATTTTAACCCTTTAAGTGTTAACAGCCAGTTAACCTTTTCATTAAAATTTATGTTGATATGGCCTTTATTTCAATTTATTTTATTGTTCCGAATTTAGCATTCTTCCATTTTATGTAATGTGACCTACATGTTGATGTCAGTTATAAATGAGTAGTGGGGATTAGCTCAGTTTGTAGTATTTCAGACTTGTAATCTGGTGTTACCAAGTTTGAGCCCCAACTGTGCCTGCATAGAGATTTTGTCAATAGTCCACCCCACTCTGACCATATGGGGAAAGAGAATATTAGTGGGCTTGGAAAGTCCATTGCCCATTGGATGGGATGTTAAGCCATGGCCCTCTGTGCAGAAAGTACATATTCTATGTATGTTAAATAGTACACTGGATGGCCTTGGCAAGAAACATCCATTTATCTGCTAACAGCTCCCCAGCTCCTAGCCCATGAGGTCCTTGTGACTTGGCCATTTAACCTATTGTGTACAGAAAAATACTGCTCAGAAGTAGAGCAACCGAAAGTTACAAATGATAAGAATATAATTGTTATTTCAGATTCGAAAATTCAGTTGCCTTTTCATTGAAGTAAAGTTTAAAATCTAGACTACAAATGTATGCATTGTGAAAAATCTAGCAGTTTTAGGGTATTAAGGTAACTCTAGGTAGTTTTTTGTTGCTAAAAATTTCCTCAGCTAAGTACATTACATTACCAAAAGTATCAAAACACTTCCATGTTATGTGAATTGAAATCCACATTCAAAGCTTACAAAATATTAAACTAAATGTTTTATAGAACATTTTTACTGCAGGAAAATTGATAATAAAATTTATTGAAGTCTTGATTTTCATCAATATTCATTTAATATTTAAAAAGTTGTGGGAACATTAACTAGCAGCATTGCTAGCAAAAGAATATACTTCAAAAATTAAAGCAAATAATAACTAAAATAAATGTACCATTAAAAGTTTGTGTAACGATTCTTTTATTTCTCATTAGCTTTTGAAGAAAGGATTTAGAATGGTTGTCTGCTGTAAAATATTCCAGTTTCAATAACTCTTTATATGTCAGTATTTCTGAAAAAATTCGGAATATATTTTAACATTTATGTGTAAGAAATGGCATTTTAAATTTAAATGTTTATAATTTTGTGTGGACTGTTATTAAACAAAATAAATTTTTAATTCTGCAAAACAGGATAGATTGTGTTAATACTATTTAAAAATTTGCTACTTTCAGTTTCAAATCCTAGTCATCCAATTCAAAATGAACTCTTGGAAAATATTATAGGAGCGTTATAGCATTTAAATGCATACAGATTTGTTTTATTCTAGCAAACTCTGTAAAGTTTAATGTATAAGATCATTTGCTACTATACTGATTAAGAGCTTTGCCTTTTTTTTTGACCATTTTATACAGGTTTTGCGTGCGTATATTTTTTTATATTCCTCACAGTTTTAAAACATTTATACATTAATTGTGGATGTGTCAGTTGTTTACTGAGAAGGGATTAGCATGTTTAATAGCCATTTAGATTTTCCATATTCTCTGATCTTTACACAGTTATGGTTTGTGTATCGAAAAAAAAATTTTTTTTTCCATGTAACAAAATGATTAGTTCTCTGATTGATTGGTGGTGATTAGTAGGTCAAGAAGACTACTTTCCAAACACTCTACCAAAATTATTTCATTAATGCTAATGCAGAGAAATGCTGCTCCGATTATTATAGTTATTTCAAATAAGTGCTGAAATATTCTTTGCAAATCTACAGTATTAAACTATTTTTACAATCGATATTTCTCTTCAGATTTGACTAATGGGAAGGCAAATGTCAATTTCAAAATTTTTCCCTTATAATGCTACAGCTAAATTCATAGACAGAATTTGGCTATGATAATAGTGCCACTTCCAGCTCCTAGGTGAAAAGGCTATTGATATTAGTAACATTAATAGATTCAAAGTGATGAAATGAATACATTTTTTAGTATACTAATAAATATATATTTTCAGATTCTGATGCAACATCTGGTGTTTGTGGACTGTATAATCTTGGTAACACATGCTTCATGAATGCAGGTCTTCAATGTCTTTTTAACAACAGAACATTTATTGATTTTTTTGTGAAAAATAATGTAGAAGAATATTGCAAAGATATATTAACAAATGAATTTGCTGCGATTATGAAAAAGGTATGGAGTGGCCAATATTCTATACTTCATTTGTCTGATTTCAAAGATGCTATAGGAAAGTCACATCCTCAGTTTAGAGACTACAGACAAGTAAGAAAACTTTAAATATATTATTAGTATTTTATGTTAAATGCATATGTATATGTTGCTTTTATATTCTGCATTTGCCTGGATAAGCATTCTTGTTTGTTTAAATTGCAATAATTTCATATCAATGCTCCTAGTCAGCAGCCAGTCTTTGTATTAAAAAAAAGCATGTTAATAACCTTAATGGAAGATGTCCACTATCTGTAACAGTTCTCAGTGGAGTTCTCCATTCTTTCTCTGAACCTTGAAGGATCTTAGACCTGTCATTTAATCTATTCTGTTGTTAAGGGGAAATGAAACTTGTATAGGTTAAAATAATCCAACTGAAAATATAATTGAAGCGATCATAAAATAGTAGAAGCTCTTATTATGCTGTGACATCACTTTCAGTCAGTGTAAGTCATCGTCTTTAGGAATTTTTGCCAGATAAACAATGAAAGGAATTATGGCATGTTATAGTCAAATTAATCAGGATTTAATTTTGGATTTTCTGAAAATAAAATATTTAACAAAAAAAGCCTATTTTTTATTTTAATAGGGCATTTTTAAAGTTGTGTAGTAAAAAAAGTGCATCTGGCAATCCAAATAAAATTTTATTAAAAAAAAAACTAATAGAAATAATTATAAGGCATATATAGAAATAATATAAGGCATTAAATAGAAAGACTATTTCTGAATAACAAAAAATAAAGTTTTACTTTAACAGGAAAGATTGCTCTCTTTTTGTAATTTTTTCTCAGTGCCATGCTTTGAGAAAAGTCCAGGCTTTTTGTGAATTGTGCTGAGTAAGATAAAAAAGCCAACTTTAGAATTTAAAGAAAAATCAACCAAAATAGATCATGCCATATACTAAATTAAGCACTTTAATTTCTGAATTTTATGAAAATGAAAAATTTAAAACAAATTTTTAAACATATTGATTTTAATAAAATCTTTTTACTGTGATATAGTAAAAAAACGCAGACTGTGCAATTAAGGCTGAATTTTGGAAAACCTTGTCAATAGAAACAAAAGGAAATTTTTCCCTGAATCATATATTTACCTAAAACACATAATTTTTTATTTCTTTTATGATTCTTTTCGGTATGGTATATTTCAAAATGCAGCGAGTCTTATACAAGTGACACTTCTCACATTCACAGAATTTTCTGTCCTGGTTATGAAATAGAAGAACCTATCTTGGCTGCTATTTTACTAAACATTATAAATTTTGTCTTTGGGGGTTGAATTGTGATGATCTTGGCTAAGTGCCGAAAAGTTAGTGTACCAAAGCAAAAAGAAAAGTCTATTGTCAGAGTGGCATAGCTAAGATACTGGGGGGGGGGGGGGGGGGGGATAAAATCTTTTAAAGCCATTCAATATAAACTTGCAATTTGGGGGAAAAATAATAAAAACAAGGAAGTCAGGGAGTAAAACACCCTCAGCATTGGGGAGGGGGGAGGGCTTGTTGTTAAAAACCTTTGCTGAAATCGCCCTTGCACAGGAGGACTGATTTCGATGTGAAGGGTGTCCTTTTTGTTTCTGTATCTAACACCCCATTCATTTTCTGGAAATGATACAAAATCATATTTTTTTTACTGGAAAATGAAGAAATAATAAAAGAGAGATTATTGTATAACTTAATGCCTTGTTAAATCAAATATCTACAGCAACAAGTTGTAAGACAGCTATCTGATGTAGCATGACTAGAAAAAATCAATAACAATCAATTGACTGAAAGATTGGTAATTCATGGAAATGAAATAAATTTAAAGAACTGGAAACTAAAGTTTAAGTATAAAAAAGGAAATAAAATATTAACTTTGTGAAGGGAGATAATATCCATTGTGTGGGGAGGAAGTATTTGGACTAAAATGAACCATGAAAACACTACCATGCAGCCACTTACCAGATGCTGTCAGACATTTGAGTGAGCAATTAATGGTTTCCATAAATTAAGGAAAATCCCTATGTTAAGTCAATGGGAAGCTAATATCAAAGCTCTATAACTTCTAAAATAAGTTTTTTGTTTTCAAAAAATGTGATTACAGATAAAGATCTCAATCAAATAAATCAATATCTTGATTTTCAACAATATTCGTTCAGTATTTAATGAGTTATGGAAGTTTGAATATTTAACAACAGCAATGCCAGTCTTAAGAAACATACAGAACTGAAGAATAGTGAAAAAATTCTTTACACAAAGTTCTAAAATACAAACTTATTTTATTAAACTCTTTGATACAGTACTTATTACTAGGTTTTAATTAACTTCTGAAGTCAATTTTTGTGGGTAGCATTGTTATTGCTAAATATTCAGCCTTCCATAAATATTGTTGAAAATCGAGATATTGATTTATGTGATTGAGATCTTTATCTGAAATCACATTTTTCTAACGAAAAGCAAACTTATTTTAGAAGTTATAGAACTTTGACGTTAGCTTTCCATTGACTTAACATAGGGATTTTCTTTAATTTATGGAAACTAGTGTAATAACACCTCTGTCATCTCCTTGATGCCATGTGCTGCAGAGTCTTCAATAACATTAACAAGCTCTGGCTATGAAGGCTCTCTTTAGTTATATTTTGATTTCAGTAGTTGGAACAATGCATAGAATACTGGGATAAATGGTATAAATGATAAAAATAATTATAGGAATATTGAAATAGGTTTAAGGCAGAAAAAAGTATAAAACACACACACACACACAAAAAAAAAACCCAGAGATATATTTTTCATAATTATTTTCAAACTCTTCCATTTTTAAAAATTGCAGTTTTTTGTTAATTTTAAAGAGATTTTGAAAGCTTAAGGAAAAATTTGTTGATAATAGCTCAAATTAAACTTGTGGGCTTAAATCAGGGTATTGCTTCATCATCGAGTAATGTTAACAAATAAATTCATATACCAGATAATGCAATACCATATACCAGATCTAACAAATGGTGATCAGATGGCTTTAACAAATTATATATTAGTTAATATATAATTTGTTATATGTAATAAAATATGCATGAAATGAAAAAGGAAAGTATTATTTTTGATGCTTAAATAATATATTTAAAAAAATCAATTTTTTTTTGTTGTACTAAAAACATACATCCTTGGCATCTCATTTCAAATTCTGTCAAAGTGTAAAAAATAAATTACCTGGACACGGGAATGGTTAACTGTGCAAGAGGATAATAAAATAGAAAGATAATTTGCTTAGAGAATGCATTCATAGTAATTGAAATCAATAATGATCTGACAGAATAGTAATATGAGTTTGAGAGAGACCCTTGGGAATTGTTTTATTAAAAATTTCTCAAAAGTAAAATATTTAATGTTCAAATGTTTTAGTTTCATCTATGTGTTGTTAACCAGAAATGTTGGAGTCACTTAAGATGTCTTGTTAAGAATCAGGCTATTTGCAAAAATATAAGGCAAAAAAATTTCCCTTGTGAAATGTGTTATGTGTGCAGCTAGTATTATTTCTTGCTTCTTAAGGTTTGCTTGTAACACATAGGATTAAGTATGCCTGTAACCTGCTTATGCATGTGCAAAATTAAATTTGTAAGCTGTCCCGTGACCGTGTGGTTAGCATACTTGGCTACTAATCTAAGGGACCTGGTTTTGAGCCCACAGTCAGTAGGGAACACCGCTGGTTTTGGAAAGGCCGCCATCCATTGGATGGGATGTTAATTCATGGCCCTGTGTGTGGGAGAGTCATACCCTGTGCACGTTAAAGAACATGCTGGATGGCCTTGACGGGAGGCTACCATCTGTCTCCCAACAGCTGTTCCAGTGGGTCCCCTCCCCCAACCTTCTCTGAGCCTTCGGGGTCCATGTGACCTGGCCATTTAGCCCATTGTGTGCAAAAAAGTGCCGCTCAGAGGTAAAACAACCCAACCCATTACATTAATGATCTGACAATCAACCATAAATTATATCGATCAACAGAGTCAAAAGCCTTTTTGAAATCTATAAAGCTAGCAACCACAGGCTTCTGAAACTCTAAACGTTTCTCAAGAATCTGCCTAAGTAACAATATTTGATCAATACATCCCCTACCACTTCTGAATCCACACTTCATTATGCAGTTGTCCATCAACCAAATTCTTAATTTTGTTAAGTATAATCATGCAAAGAACGTTACATGGAACAGAAAGTAAACCAATTCCCCTATAATTATCACAAGAACTGCGATCACCTTTTTTAAAAATTAGGACAATGATAGCTCTAGTAAAATCCTTAGAAACAACACCTTTATCATTAAAAAATTTTCAAAATTTCAGTCGGCCATATGAGAACACAAAATGTTCCAGCATTTCAGTGGTGATTTTGTCCACCCCTGGGGATTTACGCAGTTTTAATTTAGAGATAGCTAATGTGACTTCAGAATGTGATATAGGGCCATAATAAAACCCAGTAATGCATCTATCCTCATTACAAACAATGGGAGTAGAAATAATCACATTATTTAGAACATCTCTGAAATGCTCAGCCCAGCCAGCCATCACAGAATCCTCACCTTCAACCGCCTTGCCATATTTATCCCTCAATCCTTATGTACCTGTCTGTTTCTTCCCACATAAAACATTAACAATCTGGTATAACCCCTTGCTGTTGTGCTGTCTAACTGCTTCCTCTGCTTTGTCAGCCAAGCTATCAAGCCAAAGATTCTTATCAGCTGTTAACTGATCTTTTGCATGTTTATTAAGCTCATTGTAATGCCTTCTGTTAGGACTAGTAGGGTGTTGATTGATATTAGTCCTGCACTTTCTTCTTTCAGAAATAAATTCCATGGCCTTATCATTCAAATAATTTTGTTTGCTCTGTTCCCTTTTACCCAAAAGAGTACCGTTGGTTTCATGAAAAGCCTGTTTAAACTGATCCCATTCTTTCTCAACTTCAGCAGTAAGCAAACCACAATTGTCATAATGACTAAGTAGCCTATCATTGTATGCTTTGGCTATATCTGGATCTTTCAGACCTTCAGTGTTGAAGGTAATTTTCTTAAGCTTAGCACATTTCTTAAGCTTCAGCTGCAAGACACTTTTGACCAGGTAGGTAATGGTCAGACCCAATTTTGGCTTCCCTGTGAGTTTTTGGCTCCCTGTTGCTGAGAAGCAAACCTATACTTTGGAGATGCTTTCCATCCTCCCTCCCTGAAAAGAGAAATTTAAAGTTATTTTTAAGTATCTCACCTTTACCTGTCCATCTGGTCTCTTGCAAGCCTAGAATATCTAGGTTATAGCGCTGGAATTCCTGCATGAGGACATCAAGAGAATAATCTCTATGTAATGTCCTCACGTTCCAGGTTCCTGCAGAGAGAAAATGATTAGTAGGATTTTTAAAGAAATTAGGTTTATTGAGATTGGTAGGGCCAACAATATCAAACAGCCCCCTGATCGCAGGCATGGGACAAAGACCTATTGCTCCTCCGCTAAAGGCTGCAGTCACCGATGCTGGTAGGAACTTCAGGCACCACCTTTTCAAGTGGGCTTTTTCAAGAGCCATATGGCCTGCCTGAGACACATTATTCCAGTTTAGGACTGACAATGCCAACTAGCTAAGTGAGGTTCAGGTACCTGCAATGGCCTCTGCTCAGGATTATCCACCAGCTGATATAAGGTATCCCAAGCCTCTGTTCACTTGGGGTTGGCAACCCAGAAGCAAACAGAAAATACAGCAGCAGATTCTCCCTCAACAGAGGCCCACCAGTGCAGCAAGTCCAGGATCCATAATCAAGCTCAAATCCATAAACAAGTCCAGTCTAGTAGGTATAAATGGTTAGCACCAGGACCCTGTGAAGTTAACCACTCCTCAGCAGGGTTGAAAAAAAAAGAATAAAGTGGCCATAGATGACCAGAGCAGTAGGCCATACTGAACTGGCAGCCCTCTCCTTCCATTCCCTTCCAAAAAGAGAATATCTCTTTTGAAAGGTACTAACAGCCTGCACCACAAGAAGGCGGGGTTGAATATTAGGCGCTAGACCTGGCATGTTCTGTGCATCATCACTGGGGATTGGTACACAGCTCTCCTTCCAGAGTATGCCTCGCTACCATCTACAGACCATAATTGATACATTCAACTGAAAAAGTGAAAATAGGTGATTTTAGAGAATTCTTAAAAAAAACCTTTGAAAGTGGTGGTGTGTGAGTGGAGGGGGGGATACCTTTGTATTGCAATAATAGTGCTTTTTATAGTAATTTTCCTAAAGCTTCTTATAGGCCAATTAAGATATGAGGTCTTTTGATGAAATATCTGTAAATCTTATTAATTTTTCTGGACCTAGTATCTGCTTTTCCCCAGATAAGTGTGTGGGCAATCCTAATATTTTAAAATGTATTCAAAATTCTAAAGCATGCTAATTCTACCTTTTAACAAGCAAAATTTCTACATATGTTTTTCTAAAGCATTTTCATTTTGGCCTTTAATGAATTATAAAAAAAAAAACTATGAGTGGCTGTTGAAAAAAATAATCTGAATACTTCTGCATTATAGCCATACTCACAATTCTTTAAATCACTTTATATTTATGGTTGAATAATATACTCAGATGCAAAATTAAGTTTAAAGCATATAAATACCAGTTGCTCAAACAGGTCACTATGAATTTTAAGGAATATGTATATAGGTAAGTTGTAGTATTTATTACAATTCTGCATAAAAATAAAGATTGTAAGCTTAAAGTTGTGTGATTAGTTATCATGAAGGTACAAAAGTAAATCCAAAAAGGTGAATGAAAACTCTAATAAGTGTAATCATTCCTTGCAGCAATGCAGGACTCACTGTCTCCTCATACTGCCATCAGTGTCTCAATCAGTTCTGAAGGCAGTAAAGTTCACTGATGCAAAAGGGGTGTCCTAAGACTAGGAGGCTTCTGGCAGGAGGGCTAAGACCTGCAGTCCATCTCTCCAAGGCATCCCAGATATAATAGGATTGAGTTCAGGAGATCTTGCAGGCCACTTCATGCATCAAATATCCTCATATTCAAGATATTGGTACACCAGGTGAACTCAGCATAGGCATTATTGTTCATTAAAATGTACACCAAGCCTACTGAACTGCCAATGGGTGAACATGAGATTGAAGGATCTCATCTCAGTACCTATGACAATCAGGGATCCTCTCTAAAAAATGTGTAATTCGTTATGGTCATTAATGTTGATGCCTTCCAGACCTGCTCAAGCTGCCATCTCCATATTGGCCCCTTTCTCTGAATTTGGAGGGATGATGTAATGTTCCATATTCTCTCTAGATGAATGCTCATCAAAAATCAGTCCATAAGCTGAATCCTGACTCATCTGTAAAAAGAACATCACCTACTGTTCCTGGATATTGTACATATGTTGCTGAGACTAATTCAGACAGCTGTATGTGGAAAGGAGTTGGAGGATACATACTAATGATCATTTTGCATAGAGCCCTTTTCTGAAGCATTGTGAAAACTGTCCACCTTAAAATTCTCCTTCTTGTGGATGAAGCAAATTAGGGAGCTGTCAGTGACCATTTGAAACAACATATTCAGCCATTTGTCTACATTCACCAGCTTCCATTCTTGCAATGGCATGTCACCTTAACTTCTCCAGAATCCTCACATATTATATGTTTACAGAATCCAGTATGACAGGCCTGAGATGTCTTTTTAATACAACACATAAAACTTTTGATTTAAAAAAAAAAAGAAATTGGTGTTTGAATTTTTTTTTTACATGTATCTTATAAAAATACATAATTCAAGCATGAAGAATAATATTTTCTTTTTTTTATTTGATGCATATTTTATTAAGCTAGGATATATATATATTTTGTTAAAGCCATCTGATCGCCATTTCTTAGAAGCGAAATACAGGGTTTATGATTTATTTGCTAATGTTTCTCTGTGCTGGAGCAACACCCTGATTTAAGCTTACAAGTTTGATTTGAATTGTTATAAACAATTTTTTTTTAATGTTTCAAAATTCTCCCAAAAATTAACCAAAAACTGATATTTCAAAATAGGAAGTTTTTTGAAGAAATTACAAAATAAATAGCTTTTTTTTTTTCATTTTGTGCTCGTTTTTTACCTTAAAACTATTTTATTAAGGCTAGAATTATTTTTATTATTTATCATAGCATTGTATGCATTGTTCCTGCTACAGAAATTGAAACTATAACTTACCATGTTTGTGCTAAACTCCTGATGATTAGGTCACTGTCCAGCAAGATGCAGATGGAGTAATTAGTATAGTGCAAAACATTGGATAACTTTTCAATTCAATTAATATTTTATTTGTAATTCTATAATTAAAATTTTGCTTATAATTCTATAGATCTATTATTATTTTATTCCCATAGATTTATATGTATTGATCTTTCAGAGTTATGCCACCTTGCTAGGTGTGATGGGGGACACATTACAACTTGTTGTTTCATTCTTACTCATCAATTTATCGATTTTTTTTTATTCCCGTAGATATTTCAGAGCTATACTACATCAGTGATTGTGATAATGGCTAGCTTGTTCATTTTTCATTTTTACTTCTATCGACTTATTGATTTTATTTCTGTATATATAAATGTCATTATTAAATATCATGTCTATGACAATAGCCAGTGTACAACTTCTTGCTGCAGATTTTTTTTTAAACACAGAATTAGGTTATGTTTTTTTAATTCTTTATTTTTCAATCAAAGAGCTCATATTTTATCATATCCTGAAATGAATAAGAAGCAAAGATACTTAGCATAGAAATCAGTCCTCCTATGGCTGGAAGGGCATTATTGGTAAGTGTGTTTCAACTCACCCCCCTTCACTGCAGCTACGCTGAGGGCATTCCCCCCCCCCTCATTACCTTGATCATGCCACTCTGAGGATATTAACATTATTTAGTCTTGTTGCACCAACTTTTCAAACTTTGCCAAGATCTCCAAAATGCAATACTGAAAGAAAAAATGCATAATGTTCAGTGAAAACAAAACCAAGAAATTGTTGCTCCATTTCATAAAAGAGACAGGAAAACCCCATGAATATGATCAGTCCAAGTTACCTTGCATAACACTGGGTAATGAAAGAATTTTAAAATACTGAAAAGAATTATAAAAAGAAATAAAAATCATGCTTCCAATAATTATTATATTATTTAGAAAGAAATTATCTTTTGATTTATATATAGCAGTTTTTATTTTCAGGTTTTCCAAATTTAAGCCTCAATTGCATAGTCAAATCTATTTTTTTCACTATATCATTGTAAATAAATCTTTTTAAAATTAATATCTCTTAAATTTGTTTAAAATTTTTATTTTCATAAAATTTGAAATTCTGTTTAATTTGATATATGAAATGTCCTATTTTTGTTTATTGGTTATTTGTTGAAAACATTGTAAAGATGTTTATTTGACTCAAAACAGTTGGCAAAAAACTGGACATTTCTCAAAGTACAGTACCAAGAAAAAAAATTCAAAAACAGAGTAATTATCTTTTCTCAAGTAGAAATTTATTAAAATAAGTTAAAGTTCTCTGTCGTTGAGCAATGAACTTTTTGAAGTTTATCCTTCAAACTATTTTCATATTAAAAAGTTTTAGGAGCAAATTTGGAAGTTTTCTGGAGCAAGCACAGCATTCTGTCTTCAGTGAAGTGACACTATATGGTGACATTAGAACTGTTAAGAACTTCTTTCCACCTTTTATGAAGGGTGAGTCCAGTTTCTCAGTTGCAGGCCATTATTTCAATGGCCTCACTGACTGTGGTTCTATAGCAAGTGAATGTACCAGCTAGCAGTGTCGCATGCTCCCAATCTGTGGTAGCTGTGTGTTGCATTGCCAACTTAGCAGTGGCAGTTGTTAGTTTGTTTTGGTTGACATCTATCTGATGCTCTGCTTGTTACTCCTGTGGAGAACGTATGGTTTTTCCAATGTAATAAGCAACAAAATTACCCGCAAATGTGGTGGGAAATCTGTATACACCCAATTTTTGAAGGAGGCTAAATTTGTCTCTGTCCATTTTTATGATTTTCTTCAGCTTTGGAGCTGGGCTGAAAACAATATTAATTTTTTTAGGCTCTTAGTAATTTGTGGACTGATTTACATAGGATGGGAATGTAAGATATGGATCTGGCAAAGGTTGCCTTCTCAGAGTCGGTGATTGGGAGGAGAGCAGAATCTGTTCTGTTGTCATTTCGATACTTATTGAAGCTTTTCTGTTGTTTCTGGGTGGAAGCCGTGGGACGCAGCAATGGATTGAATATTTTGAAATTCTTTTTTTAAGCAAAAGCTCATTTTATGATATGGTGAAGGCCTGTGGATGAGAGAATGGAAGGCTGCAATTTTATATGCCCATGGAGTGTATGAGCCCTTGCGTATGATGGAGGATATTAAGGTAGGCTTTCAGGTTATTGATGTCGTTAAAGTTACTGCATCATCTTTTTGTATAAAAACATCTAAGTAGAGAATGGTATTGCTGTTTTCCTCCTCCTTCGTGAAACGTATTGTAGGATAGATATTGATTCTATTAATAAGGCAATTTATTGCTAATTGCTGCCATTCCAAATTAAAAATATATCATTAACATAGCAACACCAGAAGGCAGGTAAAATTGCTGTGGAGTTGAATATTTTTGTTTCAAGATCTTGAAGGGCAATCTCAGTGAGGATACCAGAAGGGCACTGTAGAGTTCGCTGCTGAACTGGAAATAATTATTTTTGGTGACTAGTTTTAGTACTTCATAAATGGTGTTGATTTCAGGAAGGGAAAACTTTTGCAGTTCACTGTTTTGTCCAAAATAACATATTGGCATCAGAAATTGGAGTGGATAGGAACTAGGTGACTACATCAAGTTCCCATCCACTCCAATTTATATCAGAAAAACCATATGTTCTCTACAGGAGTGATTCACAGAGCATCAGACCAGATGTCAGCCAAAACAAACTAACAAACTGCTACTGCTGAGCTGGCAATACAACCCACAGCTACCACTAGGAACACACCACACTGCTAGCACACTTACTGCAGAACTATATGCAAAGCTATTGAAATAATAACCTCACCCACCTCTGCTTGCAACTGAGAAATTGGAATCACCCTTCACGACATGTTTAAAGTTCTCAACAGCCCTAATGTCACTTTACTGAAGATGGAGTGCTGTCCTTGCTCTGAAAAGCTTTTTAATATGCAAATAGTTTGAAGGGTAAATTTCAAAATTTCATTGCTCAATGACAGAGAACTTATTTTAATTATTTTCTGAGCAAAAAGGTATTTTATATTGTGTTTAGAAATTTATTTTTGTTATTCTGAAATAAATAGCCTTTCTATTCATTAGTTTTTTGTCCTGTCCATTAGTTTTTTGTTTACATAAATTTTTATTTGCATTGCCAGATGCATTTTTTTTACTACATGACTCTAAAAAAGCCCTATTAAAATGAAACTAGTAAATTTTTTTGTTAAAATTTTTATGAAATCCTTAATTAAATGCTGATTAATTTGGCATATAGCATGCTGTAATTCTTTTCATTAGTTATTCGGCAAAAAAGTTCTAACTTAGTTTTTTTTAGCTGATCATAGTGTAAAACTAGCTGAGTCTCTGTATGTAAACCAGTTTTTCAAGCTGGACTCTGGAAGGGTTAGTGAATCATTGAAACCAGAGGTCGTCAATCTGTGGTCCATGGAGAAA
The DNA here is from genome assembly GCA_038380435.1 of Ryuthela nishihirai. NCBI lineage: Eukaryota > Metazoa > Arthropoda > Arachnida > Araneae > Heptathelidae > Ryuthela > Ryuthela nishihirai. Next base: position 20,019,550 of record JAWZYU010000009.1, read on the forward strand.
TTTAAACACCGACACAGGAACTCTAACAATTTTCGTCTAGCGGCGCTTTTGTTGTCAGGCCACCATCGACCCACCGGCGGCGCGGCTTGCGAATGCTAGTATGCATGCGCCAGGCTTCAGTGGTGCATGTGTACCGTCACAACAATCCCCATGAACTCCGATTCTCGTCCGATTGTTTTATTTTGTTGAAGCGAATTGTCATCTGCCAACACTATGCTGGTGTTTATTCCTCACGATACGGGGCGGTGGTGGCTCAGTCGGTAGCGCGCCAGGCTCGTAATCTGTAGTTCCCAGGTTCGATTCCCAGCTGGGTCAGCATTGAGATTTATCTCCGCAAAACTCCTCGCCCTGCCCACGGTCAGTAGGGGACACCGATGGGCTTGGAAAGGCCACCGTCCGTCGGATGGGACGGTAAGCCGTGGCCCCGTGTGAGGGAGAGCCATACCCTGTGCACGTTAAAGAACACGCTGGATGGCCTTGACGGGAGGACCATCTCTGTCTCCCAACAGCTGTCCTAGTGGGTCACCTCCCCCAACCTTCTCTGAGCCTTCGGGGTCCTTGTGACCTGACCATTTAGCCTATGATGTGTGAAAAAGTGCCTCTCAGAGGTAAAACAATCCAACCCTCACGATACTCTTCTTAGGTAAGCGACCAGTGATGTTTTTATTTTAACTGTGCACATAAAAAATTTCTTGTTTGGTTTAAGATTCAAATAAAATAAACCCACAATGAGTGAGAAAAAGCAACCAAGCATTTTGCATTTCTTTAGTAATACTTTGCATAACCGTGAGTTGATCAATGAATCAGAGCCTCCACAGCCCTCGGCCAGGCACCATCAGGAAGGACATTACAACTGGAGGCGAGAGATGAAAAAGTTCAAGGTTTCAAGAAAATATGATGGGGGACTACTTGAAGTTTGGATTTATTCAAGAACCTGGAAGTGAGCTGGATCCACGGCCGCTTTGTGTCGTGTGTTCTGAGAGTTTATGCAATGATGCCATGAAACCTTCGAAACTCGCCAGGCACTTGCAGACAAAACACTCAGATTTAGCTAAGAAGCCAATTGAATATTTTCAAAGGATGCGTGAAAGTATGCAAAAGCAAATAAGTTCATTAGCAAAAATGACTGTTGAAGATAAGTATCTAGTAAAGGCTTCTTATTTGATAGCACTTCAAATCGCGAAAAGTAAAAAGCCGTATATGATTGGAGAAGAATTAATAAGCCTTGCTTGTTACAAGCCTGTGAAGAGGTTTTGGGGAAACAGGCTGTCCAGAGACTGAAAGTAATTCACATGTCCGCTAACACTGTGAAGCACAGAATTGAAGACATGGCCGAAGATATTGAAAATCAAGTGATAGAAATGGTGAAAAATTCAACGTTTTATTCAATTCAACTCGACGAATCAACAGACATAACTAAAAAGGCAGTTCTCCTTTGTTTTGTGAGGTTTGAGTGTCAAGGAGAGCTAAAGGAAGAACTCCTCTGTTTGCTCAACTTGCCAAGTAGAACAACTGGCTCTGAAATTTTCGATGCACTTAATGGTTATTTATTGAGACACCATATTGAATGGAAGAAATGTGTTGGGATATGCACAGATGGTGCCGCAAGCATGACTGGGTATCTTTCAGGAGTTGTTACAAAACTGAAAGATGTTGGACATCCAGACATCTTTTGTTTACTCATTGTATTTTACATCATGAGCAACTTGCGGCGAAAAGAATGTCTCCAGAACTGCACGAAGTACTCTCTGATGTAATTAAAATTGTAAACGAAATTCGGCACAAAGCGCTCAATTCTCGAATATTTGAGGCACTTTGTGAAGAAATGGGCTCTCAATATACTCAGCTCCTTCTTCACGCTGAGGTGAGATAACTGTCGAGAGGCAAAATACTAACCTGATTGTTCGACTTGCACCAAGAAGTCGTTATTTTTCCAGCAACAAAATAAATTGAAATTCCTAGATCTCTTGTCCGATGATGATCGGCTAGCCAAGTTTGCATACCTGGCAGATATTTTTCACTGTTAAACGAGCTAAACACGTCCTTGCAAGGACAGCTTACGGACGTGTTCACACTGCGAAGTAAAATGGATGCATTTCAAAAGAAAATATTGCTGCGGCAAACATGGTTGGTTGAAGATCTGCAAATGTTCCCGAATCTTGATGAGTAAATGAAAGAAGAGGATGTCAACTGACAGGTAATAACCATTGTTTGACAGCACTTATGGTTGCTCACAGAATCTTTTAGCCGTTATTACCCAAAGGAAGAGGACCCCAGATATGGTAATATGTGGATAATGGATCCATTTTTGGCAAAAGTTGAAGATAGCAATTTGAGCATGAAAGAAAAAGGAAGCCTAATCGATCTATCATCCGACGACAGTCTCAAACCTAAATTCCACTCATCCTCATCAAGACATCATTTTTGGCTCTCCATAAAAAGTGAGTACCCAGTGCTGAGTGAAAAAGCAATCAATATTTCTATTCCATTTGCAACAACCTATTTGTGTGAAAAGACATTCTCATCTGTTACGGCAATTAAAAACAAGTACCGCTGTCGGCTTGAAATAGAAACGGCTCTCCATGTTGCAGTGACGTCATTGGAGCCAAGAATCCATAAACTTATTTGAAACAAGCAGCAACATATATCACACTAATAATTTTGTTATAATTAAACAAGTGTATTTCATATTAATAAAATGCAACTTTTATGATCATTATTTTATACATGTTTGTACCTTTTTTTAAAAATTTATGTTAGTGGTCCGCAGGATTCAAAATTGTGAGTTTAGTGGTCCATGAGGTCCAAAAGATTGGCGATCGCTGATCTAAACAATATCTTTGAGGCACTCTTAATTAAATGGCAATCTACAATTATTGGGCAAACAATAAAGGATGCAATTTGAGGGCAAACAATGTACAGGCCTGCTAGAGAACACCTTTTATATTGATGGTTTATATGCATGTTCATAGTCTTTGAAGCAGTTTTATTGCTGATTTACATATTCACCTCATGATATCACATAAGTGACTAATTGTAGATTTTTGATTCTGTATGTTTTTCAAAACGTTAAGGAAAATTGATGTGTAAGGTTTTGAGTATAACATACTTTGATACAAAACACTTGAGTTCCAGCAATAAAAAAATCCATAGTAATAAATTTATTGATATGTTAGACCTATGTTCTAAATGCTTTGCATACAGACTTGCATCTAATTGCAATGAAAAGGTAAGAATACTAATACATATCTACATGTATGGTCCTAATTGAAATATTTTTTCTTACTATAGCATGACTGTCAAGAATTTTTGGCATTACTTTTGGACACAATGCATGAGCAACTTAACATTTCATCTAAAAGTATATTTGCTGCAAAATCAACAGACAATTGTGTACCTCCATCAGTATCTACCATTGATTTTGTAATAAATAATTCCAAGGAAGTTCTGCTACCTGCTGAAGATGATGCATGTAAGAGTTCCAATTCCAGTAAGCAGCCTTGTGATTGCAGTAGTAGCTATGAAAATGCAAAATATAACAGTAATTCACCTGTACCATCAACATATTCCATGAAAGACAATATTTCTGAATCTATGTCTTTGACTCAGAGTAATTTAATTGGTACAGGTGACTTAAGTTCAATTCATCATTCAAATCCTTCCATAGGAAATACCTTGGAAAATGCTTCTGGTTCATTTTCTAACCAGGTGTGTAAACATGATAATATTCCTATTAGTTCTGAAGCAAATGTGGAAAAAATAAAAGATTTAGAAAAAATGGCAGATTTATTAATCAACAACAGAAATGTTAATAAATATATGAATAAAATTGAACCTTGTGAAGCAAATACAATTACACCAGAATATTTATCCAGTTATAAATTACTCAGTAATGTAAAAAAAAGCCAGGATTTATTTCCACAAAACTTTTCTTCTGAAAATAGGTTAGAGAAAAATGAACTTGCCTGCAAGCTCAATGCAGCACGAAAAATACCAAAAATTGAAGATTTTGTAAAGGATTCTAAAACGCTAAATACAAATGTTCTAATATCGGAAGAAACAAATAATTTGCTAAAATTTGGAAGTGAAAAATTTCCTAATCATGAACATCACAGATTAAGAGAAACAGTTAATAATTTGGGGAAAATGTTGGAGTTTGATACTAAACAAAATTCTCTGAAGCGAACTAAAGTAACTAACCTTATTCAAGAAAAAAAAGATATGCCAGAGAGTGTTTCTAAAGAACCTGCTGAAGCTCCACTTAATGTTAGCAAGCGCATTAAAATTGAAGGTAAGAAATTAGTACATGAAGATTCGGATGTAGTAAACTATGAAGAGCAAGGAACTATTGGTGCAGAACAAATTCGGGATGATTATTTTGAAGAATCAAGCCAATCAGGAGAAGTAAGCAATTTAAGTGGTCAGATTTCTCTGCTTGATGAGGAGTTCAAGGCACACAATGAATGGGAAAAATATAAAGCAGAAAACCATTCAGTTATTGTTCATACTTTCCATGGCCAACTTAGAAGTACTGTAAGTATGTTTTCTACATATTACCTAATTTTTAGTAATAGAGATGTTTATAGGACCCTAGTATAACAAGTTAAAACAGCTGATTGAACATCATGTTTTTTAACACATTAAACACCAAGGATGCACATGTGGTGTCCAAGTGCAACTCTGTTACTGTACCAAGAGTGCCAATGATGCATTCACTGGTGTGTGTTATAAATTGCTATAGCATTTGCTTGGACTTTTAGTTAAGTACAGCAGCTTGAAGTGGCATGCTATATGGGCTTTTTTATTGTTGCCAATTTAATGTAAGCTAGATAATTGTCTGATATTTAATATGCTAATGCACTCATTTTTTAGAGCATATTTCAAACTTGATATAAGTGTTTTGACATGTTTTAACCATTTATTCATATTTTAATTGATTCTAAAAATCTTACTGTTTAACACTCCAAAAGTATGTTATTATCTTATTTGCTGGATAGCTGAATTCGGGCACCAGGCAATTAATCTTACCAAAAGTTAAATAAGGGTCCTTTTAAATGAGTGTTAGATCAGAAAAGAACTTAAATATGAGATTTTCCAAAAACAGAAAAATACTTTAAATAAATTAATATTTCTAAACAAAGCTCAAGAGTAAAAAATTATAAAGTCAAATACAACTTTCATAAATAAAGCTTCTCCTCCACCTCCCAATAACTACATACTTCTTATTCTGACACCTCATTCTCTCCTAATGCTGTGTCTTCAGTCACTCTATACATTTAGCCACACTCGCTCCAGCTAATATGGCTCATGCTGGGAAGCCACATTTGCATATGACGATCAGGCACTAAAAATGATGTAAGTGGCCGTAACTTTGCTCCCGAGGCAGTTAGTGGCTGTCAATCAAAACTGAGTTGTGCAGATCAGTAACAATATGGGCAGGGAGAAAATGATGATTCAAAGTAAAGAAATAATAATGACATACATAAATGAAAACTGGTAAAGGAAATGTGAAAGTGAATGGGTGAACCATCACAACTGGTAATTATATTTATTTTAATGCTTTTAATTTTTCTTCTGAACCTCTAATCCCTTTACATTCAGAATATTTTTTATCAGATAATCTAATTTTTGATTATTTATGCTTCATTTTTTTCAAACTAATTTTAAATGCACTCATTTTTTTCTTCAGCCTATTGGCCAATATCAATGTCTACTATGATATCTGGCCACTATGATAGATATATATATATAAGCTAATTATGTTATGTTTTATCGTTAATGTTATGCTTTATATATTATTGATCTGATCTATTGAAATGTGCTCCTATTTTGTGTTCCTGTTTAATTTTTGTTTTAATTTATTACTTTAGGTTTATGGTTTGGTCTAGCACATTAAGACCTTAGTTGCTAGAGTACTCTGTGTAGTTCAAACTTAACACACAAAATTTAAACATTGGGAGTTTGTGATTGGTACTCAAGTTTCATCCAGTTGCAATGAAGTCAAGGAAAATTAAGAAATTGACACCTTACAATCTATATAATGCCTTTTTAAAAAAATACTTTTTATGGTATTTTACACCATACTTTAGTAGAGATATTTTGTTTTTTACCACCTATCTTTAACTTTTACTAATGTAAAAAAAAAGCCACTCCTACTAAAATTGTAACTAACATAAACAATACAGTAAAAATTTGAACTATTGATGAGTTTCCCATATAAAGAGCTAAAATCTTTATACGGGATATATTATTACATTATTTCTGCCATATAAACTACTAAATAGGATATCCTATATTCATATTCTAAAAAAAAAAAATCCCCTCAAGCAGCTGCTTGCCACAGAGGTCTGACAGGAGCCTGTCAGTTTATATGCCACAGCAGGAGATCTGAGAGGATGGCAGGACCTCAGCAGAAAAACGACACACACATCCATGCCTAATCCGGGGCTCGAACCCAGGTCCCTTAGATCAGTAGCCAAGCGCACTAACCACTCGGCCATGGGACGGCATATTCTAAATATGATGCAATTTTCTGTTACTACATTGGATTGTTTTTACTGTGTGTATTTTACTTGTATCTTTTCCTCTAGGTTAATGTTATTTTTTACTAGAAGAATTGCCCTGTATTTGGGCAGTCTGTAAATGGTAGCTAGGTAGTCACTGGAAGAAGAGCTATGCATCAATCCCTTGTGATGATGCAAAGACCCAGCCAGGCCTAGCACCTAATGTCCAACCCCACCTTTTCATAGTGCAGACTGTTAGTATTTTTCAAAAGAGATACTCTGTTGTGGAAGTGAATGGAAGGGGAGGACTGCCACATCAGTGTGGCCTACTGATCTTGGACAACCATGGCTACTTTCTTTTTTTCTACCCTGCTGAGGAGTGGTCAACCACACAGGGTTCTGGTGCTTACCATGTACACCAACTGGAATGGAATAAAGATTCTGAGCTTGATTATGGATCCTGGATTTGCTGCACTGGTCGACTTCTGTTGAAGGAAAATCTGCTGTGTTTTTTGTCTGCTTGTGGATTGACAGCCCCAAGTGAATAGATTCACAGGATATGTTTTATCAGCTGGTGGATAATCCTGAGCGGAGGCTATCACAGGTACCTGAACTCTTGCTTCTATGGGCATCGTCAAATCCTACGTTGGAAGAAGTCTTCCAGTGTAGATGGCTTCAGTCTTTAGTAGTGGGGGAAGGGTCTTTGCCCCATACCTGCAATTAGTGGCTGTTCGATAATGTTGGCATTCCCACTCTCAATAAACATAGTTTCTTTAAACATCCCCACTAACCATTTTCTCTTCATAGGTAGTTGGAATGTGAGTCTCTGCACAGAGATTATTCTCTTGATATCCTCACACAAGACTTCCATTGTTATAATTTAGATATTCTTGGCTTGCAAGAGACCAGAGGATAGATAAAGGTCAGATTCTTAAAAATAATTTCTCTTTTTAGAGAGGGACGATAATTAGCACCCCCTAAGCTATAGGTAGTCACTCTTCTTCCAGTAAAAACATTTTATGACATTACTCTTCAGGTTCCACTGTAACAATCAAGAAATAACATATCCATTGTCTACAGAATAATATTACTTTTATAATCTGTTCAAATAATAGCTGCACAGATTCTTGAATCAGTGTTACCAGATACAAATTTCATAGTAACTCTAATTTAAAATAACTTTTATAATGAACTCCAGACAAATGCATTTCACCACCAGGTTAAGTTTGTACAACTGTGTTTAATTGTAATTATCTTTTGCTATAGAGTAGTTTATTAATCAGTATTGCAGATGCTTTTTTTCTGTTGTTTCCAAAGAGAGAAAAGAAAGTTGCACCAAATATTGAAAAATACTATTTGGGGTATTTTAATCTAACAACAATAATTTGAATGAAAAGTTCATATAGAATTATTTGTGATAATAATAATGTTCGTACATGTGTAGAAATCAAACAAATTGAACCATTCAATTATTTGGGGATTAATATTAATTATAATTTAAAATGGAATAGCCATTCAAAATTGTGATTGCAAAGTGATTAAGGTAGTTTTTAATTGCATTATATCTAAAGAAATTTGTAGATACTTCTCATAATTCTTTACCCTTTATGGATAGAATCAACTTTTGTAATATTATTTAATTAGTTGGGGAGGAAAATATTTAAACAAATAATTAGTAACATTACAAAACACAGTTCTTACGGTTATTATGAATAATAGGTTATTATAATAAAAACCCTCAAGCAGCCTGCTTGCACAGAGATCTGACTGGAGCCTGGCAGTATAATATGCCATAGGTAAGATCTGTGAGGAAGGCGAGACAGCAGGAGGACAACATAAACATCATGCCTTACCTGGAGCTCAAAATCCAGGGTCCTTTGATCAGTACTAAAAGAAATATAAGAAATAAAATTTTAGGTTTTGTGACAATCATATAGTTATAAAACCCTTTAAAAAACAGAAAACGTTTCACGTATCTTTATCAAGAAAAGAAAATATCCACAAACATCTCATGATTTTAGCTCCACAAAATTTTATTAAATTAATTCAAGCATAACATAAGGGGGGGGGGGGGGGGATGAGAATATGTTTAAAATCAGAATTAGACAATGATTGCTGAATATAATTAAACAGTATTGAATCATTATTTCATATTGTTAATCCTGCCCAGTTCCAGCTTTTTTTTTCTCTCTGATCAGGCAAAAAATATATTAACTTTAAAACTTTTTTGCCAGATAACTAATGAAAGGAATTATGGCATGTTTTATGCAAAATTAATCAGCATTTAATTCTGGATTTTCTGAAAATAAAATATTTAAACAAAAAAGATGACTAGTTTTATTTTAATAGGACTTTTTTAGAGTCATGTAGTAAAAAAAAATGCATCTGTCAACACAAATAAAAATTTATTAAAAAACACTAATAGACAGAAATGATTATAATGCACATGAATAGAAAGAAAGGCTATTTAGTTTTGAATAACAAAAGAAAATAATTTTCTTGTGTGGCCGAGTGGTTAGAGCGCTTGGCTACTGATCGACAGGACCTGGGTTCGAGCCCCGGGTAAGGCTATGGATGTTCGTGTTGTTTTCTGCTGAGGTCCTGCCATCCTCTCAGATCTACTGTGGCATATAAACTGACAGGCTCCTGTCAGACCTCTGTGGCAAGCAGCTGCTTGAAGGGGTATTTATTTTTTTTTTTATTTATAGCCGAGTGGTTAGCGCGCTTGGCTACTGATCTAAGGGACCTGGGTTCAAGTCCCAGGTAAGGCATGGCTGTTTGTGTCATTTTTCTGCTGAGGTCCTGCCATCCTCTCAGACCTTCTACTATGGCATATAAACTGACAGGCTCCTGTCAGACCTCTGTGGCAAGCAGCTGCTTGAGGGGGTATTATTATTATTTTTAAAGTAAACATTTACTCCGTTTTGTAATTTTTTCTGTGTACCATACTTTGAGAAAATGCCAGGCTTGTTGCAGAGTCCAATAAACAAGTCAACTTTAGAACGTTTTTAATAAATAACAATCAACAGAAATAGATCATATTTAATGGAATAAAACAATTTGGGAAGCACATTTGGTTGAAACATTTCACCTGGTATTGCCCTATGACGTAGTAAAAATATTAAAATAAGCTGGCTTTTAATAATAAATACGAAATTGTTTGGTTTTTCAAAAATTTATTTTTTTACTTATTACAGTAAAAGGTTATAATGCGATTGAAAAAAAAACTGAGAAAGTTTGCTTTAATGGACATATCATTATATATGACACATCCATGATTTTCACCTGGATTAATCAGCATTTAATTCTGGATATAAATTAATGCATATATCTCAAATATCTTTCAATCTAATCAAATCAAAAGATATTATAAAAAGTATCTTTTGCAGACAAGTTTAATCAGAAAATTAAATAACATGCAGTCAAGCACTTAGCACATGCAGTCAAGTATTTTGAAACAAATTGCAGCAAGAAAAAGTTCACTATTATGCAACAGCAAGTGCCTTTGCTCAGATAGTATGACTGTATTTTTATCGATCTTATGTGTCTTTGATTTTTGTAGGGTTATGGCTACATCTTCAACAAATATTTCTGCTGAGGAAGTCATATGACATATTCCTCTTGGAAATGGAATTATTTTTGTCTCATTTTAGAGAATCAGGTTATAGGAATTTTTTGGTGTGCATAGTTGTGAAATGCTGATCTTTTTGCCCTTAGTGGAACATTTCAGAAATGAAGATTTCCTTGACTTGGATGTAGAATTGGCTGGGAGCACAGACAAAGTGTGTATAGGGAGGGGGTTATTTTTTTTTGACGTTGTGTGTATATAGGGTAAATGGCCCAATTACTACTCCATCCTGAAAAAGAGAAAATGCAACCAAGCTTTGTAATTATGCCATAATCTTAGAGAGTATAAAGATACAAAGCATCTTCCACAGGTTGTGGCATCTTCTAAATGTTGAGATATAAAATCAATTTTTTTTAGGGTAATTAGGTCAACTTTCTTGTCAAATTGCCCAAACCCCCTTTGCCATCATCACCACTATCTAATTAAAATTTTTTTGTGTAATTAAGTTTAATCACAGTGTAACATTTAATTCACAATTTCATTGTATTTATAAAAAACACATGCCACTCTGATTAGCATATATTAAGAGTTACAAGACAAATAGTGATGTAAATATAATGCACAAAGTCCACTTTTGCCTCTTTATGTCATTCTGGTGAAAAAACTATACATTCCTTTTTAGAGGCAAAGAGATGCAAGTAATCATCATTATTTTGTGCATGCTTTCTTGCTGATGTATTCTCTGTGCTCTATGGATTACCGTAAAAAATGTGGATTATTACCACATTTTTTTTAGACTTTTATGGGTTGGAAAGTAAACCCTGGTGAAGTTTTTTAAACTAAGATTTGAGATTTCCATAAATACAGTGCCACAATGAAGATATCCAGTACCTGAGATATTTAGTGAAATATCTAAGCATCAAAATCACATAAATGATGGACTAGTTATCATATGTATCATCAGTTTCCATCAGTGATATCATCAATGACAAGTGGGCATGTGTCTGCCGATAACTATGTGCCAGGGGAACAATAATCATCAGTAAATCCATGGGGCACCAAGAATACACCAGCAATAAAGCATTGGTGTCAGGATAACATCAAGAGACAAAAGTGGACTTTGTGCATTATGTTCATAGCACTATGTAAGTCTTTTAACTCTTAATGTATGCTAATCAGAGTGGCACTATTCATGTAGGGCTTTCAGTTCTAACACTTTAGCTTGTGTTTTTACAAATACAGTGAAATTGTGAATTAAATGATATTTAAATTTTGTGTCAGAGCAGTCAACAAATTCAGTAGTAAATTTGATTGTAAAATATGCACCCAACCAGAATAAGTGGCCAATGTAAAAGTCAATTTTTTAGGATATATGGTGAATGAGCGAGTCATTTTCTCTTCCAAATTGCCTAATTTCCCCTTTCCTACAGTCACCACCTAATTTTAAAAATATTATAACATTTATAAAAATGTGCAATCACCCATAACATGCTTTAAATCTCTATTCTGAACATTATGACATAATTGTAAGCTTGTTCATACAAAATTGCCCATATATATCAAGACTTTCATTTCCGCTTTGAGGAAGCCACTGAAATATAGTGTTATCAATATCTTGTTGATAGCTGTTCAGAGACATTTATGATCATTTAACATGTTCTTGTGTTTCTCAAAACAGGATGTGTGCCCTCTTCCTTAATATTGTTGATGCAGTTGATGAAGAGGGATTGTGTTTTTTACAGATATCAACTCTTTTTAATGCTATTTTCAACATGTAGTAGATGTTGAATACTATGGAGAACTTTCTTTTTATATTTTGCAACTCTAATCACTTAGCAAAATGCTTGAGGACTTGCTTGAAGTACAAGGTGACTTCAAGCACTTCAAGCCAGCACTCGCAAACATAGAAGACGTTGAGGTTGTCAGCCTGGTTATACTGCATAATTCTTGGGTGGGCAACAATACATGAAAGTGGGAAGGAAACAGTCTGTGCGATGCTGTAGGCATGTGTAGGTTGCATATAATACACTTTTAAAAAAAAACATTGATTCAGATTTTTTTGTTTTTTGTGATATAAAAAAAAAAGATTATGAAATGTTTTAAATAATCTTTAGGAAATGTAATAACTGTATGAAAAAAGACTGATTTTTGCTTTGTTGTATCAAATTTAGCCATAGTTTAGCTTGTCTGTATGCAACTTGATAACTTGTAAGCAAATTGGTCTTGTTTTTCAAAACAATTTTTGTATCTGTTACAGTAAAAAAATCGTTGTAATGAGACTGAAGAGACTGTGAAAAAGTTTGCTCTAATAGACATCTCGTTATATAGAACAAGTCCTTAATTCTCACACTTGGATGAAAAGTTAAAAAATATCTATTCCAAACACTTTAATAAATCATAAAATGAACTATCACCCAGTCAAGCACTTTTCAGTGATGTATCATGAAACAAATTGCAGCAAGAAATAATTCCCATTACACAACAGCAAGTGTTTTTTCATTTTTAACTTGTAAAAACATTCTAAATTCCTTCCTTGAATATCAGTTCTCAATATAATGAACTTTTACTGTATATACAAGGTGAATCTGAAAAAGTGGGCAAAACTTTACGGGGTGGTAGAACGCAGTTATACGAGCAATATTCGTCATAGAATGTATGGTCAGAACGCAAGCGGTGAGAAGTTAAAAGGTAGTTTTCCACTGTCACATTTAAAGAATGAACACAAGAAGGAGAGGAGATACTTCAGAAAACATTTTATTAACAGGAATGTAATTGAGGTACATGCTCAAAGAAATTGCTCAAAAGAGCATATCCGCCATTTCGTGGTTAGTATAACCAGCCATCCTCTCGGCAATCCACGGTAGAAATGCCGTTGGGTGCGAGGACTGACCCTTTTATACCATTTCCAACGCCACCTAGTGGCTCGCCGTTTGCGTTCCGCCCATACTTTCTATAACGAATATTGCTCGTATAGCTGCGTTCTACCACCCCGTAAAGTTTTGCCCACTTTTTCAGATTCACCCTGTATGTGTGTGAATATAAAGGTCATTCAAATGAAAAGAGGACATTAGAAATAAACCATAAATCACTTATTGATCTGCTAAAATTCACCATACCTATTGAAGCATTTGTACCAACATAAAATTAGCAACGTAGCTTTCCTAAAGTAACTTTGGTTGGTTAGTGCATGAGGAAATCTGTGACAATGCATCTCTTCATCTGATTTCAATTTCTCCTTTTCATGGTCTTTTTTTAGAAATTAAGAAATGTGAAAATTTTATAGGGTAATATTGGGACTATTCCAAGCATTCACAACCATATCTGTTCAACATTGTTATTGTTATTTTGGCAATATGTAAGTAGACATTGCCATACAACAAAACAATCATTTTCTTCCAAAGTCTTTGGCACTTCTACTTTATTGCCTCCTTCAAATGTCCATAGTTTCACAATGCCATTGCGAGTTGATGGTGTCCACAGTCTAGAAACTCAATCAATAGTGGACACTGGTAAACAAATTAAAAATGTTGGCATACCACACATTGTTCAAGTTTGGATGCTTCCATGTGGGGTTTGTCTGAAATTCACACATTGTCTATTGCATTCAAGCCAATATTTAGTACTAATTCTGGTGTTTCTAGGTTCCTTTTATGTATACCTGTTTCCTTGTGTGAGGAGACAAAGTTATTGTTTAAGAGCTGCTATAATGGATGATTTAAAGCCGATGCATCTTTCCAACAATAATAGGTGATCATGGCAAAATTCCATTTCACTTCTAATATAAGCAAATATTGATAGAACCTTCTCACATTTTGTTCTATATAAAAAAGCCATAATTTTTTCCTTGCAAATGAATTTTAAAAGAGATTTTACACATATTTGAGGAGCAATAAATTAAGGCATGCTTCTAACATTGTGTATATACAAATATTTATTTTACTTTTCAGCTAATTTTTTTTACTTAAAGTTTATAAACTATTGCATATATGTTAAAATACTATTGAAAAAAATTCACATATATTTTTATAGTGATTATATAGTATATGTATGTTATGTTTTTAGGTTATATGTGCAAAATGTGGTCATATATCGATAACTTATGAGCCTTTCATGTATCTGCCTGTTCCACTACCTCATGCACTTGAAAGACAAATAGGTATGTTAGACAGACTTCTATCCAAAAAAGTGATCAACTGAAGTAAAAAATAATGCAAGTTTACTGTTAGTGACTATCTTAACTATTTGTTCTTCACCTAGAGCAAGATTGCTTGCCTTGACACTATGTAGTGTTGATGGGTATTATATGCACACAAATTCATAGTTTATTTATTTTGTTTAAAGCTGCATCTATAACTGTAAATCAATATGTATCTTCAGCTCTTCACGATTTCTAAACTATCACTCTGGCCCCTATTTGACCTTGAACACAACACCAGATCTGAACATTATTAATATTTCCGAGTTCTTATGCTTAAAATTGCCGTATTCACAAATTTTTAGCTCTCTAGCAATGTTACATAGAAATTTGATGACCTTAAAGGACCCATTGCATTAAAAATTTCACATTTCTGAAACCTATGATCAGAAATAATGCAAGCACACATATTTAGCACTCTAGCATTGGTATATCAAAATTTGGCCATTGACCTTGAATGGCTCACCACATCCAAAATTTCATAACGTTTCTGAGCTCTACAACCCAAAATATACATCAAGACACCGATTTTTAGCTCTGTGGCATTGGTAGATCTATATTTAACCTTTGACCTCAAAGCCCCTCCAGCCAAAATTTCATAATGTTTCCAAGATCTACAGCCCAAAACACCCCAAGATACGAATTTTCACATTTCTAGCAGTTTGCAAATTTTTCCTGAGATCTATGACCTGGATTACTCCTAGGTGCAAATTTTCAGAGCTCTACCATTTCTGCAACATATTAGAATTAGTGTGATCCCCATCATAGTTAAAATTAGTGTGATCCCTATTAGTCAGTAAGTCAGTCAGCCATCAATCACTCACAGTCCTATGTATATATATATGATATTACTACCATAGATTCCACTGCAATTTATATAAGCTCTATGCCCCTCTCTTGTTGGAACAGGGGTTGACTCAGTCGGTAGTGGAACAGGCTTGTAATCTGCAATTCCCAGGTTCTAGTCCTAACTGTGCCTGCATTGAGAGATTTCTCTTCTAATTTCCATTCTGCCCTCAGTAAGAAAGGGGACACTGTTAGCTTGGAAAGGCTGCTGTTTATTGAATGGAACATTAAACCATAGCTTCATGGGCAGAAGAGCCAAATCTCTTGATATTAACTTGTGCACACTTCAAAGAGCATGTTAGATGGCCTTGATGGGAGGCTTTCATCTGTCTCCTAAAGGTTGCTCAGTAGATCCCCAGTTCCAACCTTTTCTTAGCCCTTGGGGTCTATATGACCTGTCATTTAGCCTGTTGTGTGTAAAAAAAAAGTGCTGTTCAGAGATAAAACAACCCAACACTCTTAAAAGATATTATTGCACTGGAGGAAAAGAGGCCTAAACCAGTCAAAGGTTTGAACCACATATTTTTTAATTTTTTTTTATTAGTAAAGACACACAAAAAACTATTTTGGTAATGGACACAAAACTCACAGAATTATATAATTCTCAAACCATCTAGTTCAGATATGCAAAATCCAATACACACAAAGTAGTAAATTGCAAATTTTTGTAATCAAAATCTTAACCTAACTTCTCCTAATCTAATGAACAAAATCGTAATGTATTGAAGATGACTCTAACCTCATTAACCCAATTTAACATATGGAATGCACCAATTCTAACTGGCCAAACAGAGAAATTGAACACAACAGTTAATTAGTATTTAAATAAAATTTATTATCAATAATTTCATTATATATAGAAATTTAACAAATGATTTTGAACCTATAATGACATTCAAAGGATGAGTCTTTCTTGCATCTAATGAGAACCTTGAACCCTTTCATTGTCCAGCCTGAAAAACTGGTTTCCATCTAGAGGCGAAGCTATTTTCTCCCTATACTCAGCCAAAAAAATTTAACTTTAGAACTTTTTTCCCAAATAACTAATGAAAGGAATTATGGCATGCTATATGCCAAATTAGTCATGTAGTAAAAAAATGCATCTGGCAACAGAAATAAAAAAAAACATAGACAGAAATGATTATATTGCACATGAATAGAAAGGCTATTTCTGAATAACCAAAAAAATTATTTAATTGTTAAAAATATTTACTTGAAACAAAAAAAAAATATTTTTTGATTTCAAGTAAATATTTCTCTTGTAGTTTTTTTTGGGGGGGGTACAATACTTTGAGAAAATTCCAGACTTTTAGCCAATTGTGCTGAGTCAGATAAACAAGTCAATTTTAGATTTTTTTTAAAAATAACAAATCAACGGAAATTGGTGATATATCAAATTAAACAGAATTTAATTGCGAATTTTATGAAAATAATATAAACAAATTTACAAGCATATTGATTTTAATAAGCCTTTTTCCATGTGATATGGTGAAAAAGAAGATTGCACTATATAATTAATGCTTCATTTTGGAAAACCTGAAGAATAAAAACAGTTAATTTATATATTAGTTGAAAGGAAATTTCCTCTCGAATAATATAATATTCAACCTGAAATATGATTTTTATTTCTTTTAATGATTTTTTTCAGTATCGTATAATTTAAATTTGGCTAGTGTTATACAAAGTGACTTGGGCTTCTCACATTCATGGGATTTTTCTGAACTGGTTATGAAATAGAAAAAAAAAAAAAACACTTTCTTGGCTGTGGGGCGGGGGTGGCTCAGTCGGTAGCGCGCCAGGCTCGTAATCTGTAGTTCCCAGGTTCGAGTCCCAGCTGGGTCAGCGTTGAGATTTATCTCCGCAAAATTCCCCGCCCTGCCCACGGTCAGTAGGGGACACCGATGGGCTTGGAAAAGCCGCCGTCCGTCGGATGGGATGTTAAGCCGTGGCCCCGTGTGCGGGAGAGCCATACCCTGTGCACGTTAAAGAACACGCTGGATGGCCTTGACGGGAGGCTACCATCTGTCTCCCAACAGCTGTTCCAGTGGGTCCCCTCCCCCAACATTCTCTGAGCCTTCGGGGTCCATGTGACCTGGCCATTTAGCCCTTGGTGTGCAGAAAAGTGCCGCTCAGAGGTAAAACAACCCAACAACCCAACTTTCTTGGCTGCTTTTTTTTACTAAACATTATGAATTTTTTCTTTGGGTTGTTTAAGTTTAGTGACCTTGACTAAGTGCAGAAAGGTTTGTGCACCAGAGCAAAACAAAACTGTTATATCTTCTGTGTGTGGCACAGCCAAGATACTGGGGGGGGGGGGGGGGCTTTAAAAGCATTCAATATAAACATAAAAACTTGTAATTAAAAAAAAAAATTCTAGAGGGAGGGGGTGAAACGTTCACAGTGAGTTTAGCAGAGGAAAAACCTTACTGAAATTGCCCTCCCACATGACAGCTGATTTCCGTAGCAAGGAAGTCTATTTTGCTTCTGTATCCAAGACATTCATTTTCAGAAAACAATACAAGTTCAAAGTTTTTTTTACTAAAAAAACATGAAATAATAAAAGAAAAATTACATATAATGTAATGGGATGTTAAATAAAATATCTGCAACTATTTTTAAGCCAGCCTCTGATGTAGCATCTCCAAAAGACCAATAAATCAGGCAACTGAAAATCTCTAACAAACGGAAATAAATCTACAGAAATGAATTTGCTTCCATATCCAAAACCTCATTTATTTTAAGAAAATGATTCCAGATCAAAGTTTTACTGAAAAAGTAATAAATAATAAATTAAAAATGAACATATAGCTTAATGCAATGTTAAATAAAATATCCACAGCAGCAAGTTGTAGGCTGACCATCTGATGTAGCCTAATTATGAAAAATCAATACTTATTGATCAGCCAAAAGATTGCTAATTTACAAAAATAAATCTACTGAAATGAAAAAAGGTGTAAATATTAAAAAGTAAATACTAAATATGCAAAAGGGTATCCAATATGCCTGATGAAAGCTGTAAACAATATGGGAGCCACTTATAGCACACAGAATGGAGATAGCACATGTCAGCCATCTGCCACTTGTTTGACTCAGTGAGCCATAACATTATTAAGTGCAGTTACATGCAGAATTTCTAAGAAGGATGTTTTTATTTCCAGTTTCTATTTTAAGAGTGGGAAAGATGCATAGAATACTAGGAAAAATTATAGAAATAATTTTGGGAATACTGAAATAGGTTTATGACAGAAAAGAGTGTGAAAAGGGGAAAATATTGTGGAGTCCTTGCCTCGTCGTGTGGCGGCCATTGTCAAGGCCAGAGGGGGTCCAACACATTACTAGGTTGCTATCCCTAATTCAATGGTAATTCAGTGTATATATTGTAGTATGGAGATTATGGCAATTATGGCATTGTGGATGATGTTTAAAATTAGGCACTGTCAGTAGACTGTTTTAGTGTCATCAGTGGTGTACAGCTTCATTTAACCCTCGAAATACCATAGAGTCACTGGAGATCCCAAAATACCTTTGCTGACATATATATCTTTGATATATGTATCAGAAAAGTCTGGAAAAAACAAATTGCTTTGTTTGCTTAACCCTTTTACTATCATTATCAGCCAAAACAGCTGAGATCTAAATGGACTCTTTCAATCAATTCTATTCCTTCTTCTTTACTACCTCCTACCTGCAGTACCTTCACTGGTATGGCAGTGAAAGTTAATGACTACTTTTGTACCTATACATTGTTTTTTGTTTTTATTTGAAAATTAGGAACTCTCCCTATTGCTACACCAAATACCATAGGGATCATTAGAGACACTAACTATAAATACACTTCTTTTTTGAGTTTCACCAAATATTTTCATTCTAAATATTGAAGACCTCTTTCATTTGGTTGTTGGCAAAACCTAACAACTGATTACTTTCTGAGGGAAACGACCATTCCTCAGTATATTCTATCCAAAGCAGAAATATATGGTATAAAGTTGTGGGCAGCATGTGATAGTGAAACCTGCATGTCCTTTGACATATATATACACTGCTCACAAAAATTAGGGGATATTTCTTTGCTTCATATTCATTTTGAAATATCCCCTAATTTTTGTGAGCAGTATATATAGAAATGCTCTCTTGCACCATTTCACTTCTCTAGTTT
This sequence comes from Ryuthela nishihirai, assembly GCA_038380435.1. NCBI lineage: Eukaryota > Metazoa > Arthropoda > Arachnida > Araneae > Heptathelidae > Ryuthela > Ryuthela nishihirai. The sequence continues at coordinate 20,038,818 of JAWZYU010000009.1, forward strand.
AATATGTTATGTATTAAACTAGAGAAGTGAACTGGTGCAAGAGAGTATTTCTATATATGTCAAAGGACAAGTCAAATGGGAGAAATGTTACTGCTAAAAACTTTGTCAAAAGTTTAAGTCTTGCACTAAAGCTGAATAAAAAACTGACATAGCTGGAAACAATAAAAAGAAAAGTTGTTCAGAGTTACCACAAGAGTAAAGAAGTGTATACTTCTCTTTTTGGTTTCCAGAGCTCTGCTACAATTGTTTCATATTGTCCCAAGAAAAGTAAAATAGTAACTCTTTTGAATACAGCACATCACACAACTAATACAGAAGAAAAAAACCCAGACAAATGAACAATCCCACTTGACCTCAATGCAATGAAATCAGGAGGATACTATGGATAAGTTAGTCCGAGTATACAGTACAAAACAAATGACAAGGTGACCAATGGTTCTATTTTGTAATATGTTGGACATAAGTGGTCTAAATGCTTTCATCATTTGATTACATCTGAATTCAAATTGGAATTTCGAGACAAATTACAATAGAAGAAGTTTCTTATGGAATTAGGCAAATCTCTTACTGAGCAAAGCATAAAATGATGTGTTGGAGTTTCTCAGACATCTTTAGCTACTTGAAAGGGGCAAAGTATGGACGATGTTCACATTATGAACTCTCAGCTCAGAAAGCTGTGAGAGTGAGAGTGTATCAAATCTTCATTTGTTTGCAAACAATATTCATCCACTCTATGTCAAGATTGTGAGGATAACTGATTTAAAAGGTATAATCGGCACATTACCTTAATACTCTATGTTCATTTTAATCTTCAAACTAATTAGAGCTAAATTACTCCCCCCCCCCCCCCCCAAATTTTCATATTTTAATAACATATCACCAATAAAGAGTCTTAGAACAAAATTGATGTTGGGTTCACCAATGACCCTAACAGTAACAAAAAAAAAAATATGGCCATTAGAAGGGTTAACACATAATGGATATGTGACTATTTGTATGAAAAATTTCAGTATTAGTGATTCTTTGCTAGATTGATTTAGACTTTGTAGACTTATATAGTCTAAATCAACTTTATTATCTATTTATATATATAGTATTATAATTATTATCAGAAATAGGCGTGTACACCTAAAGACTAAAATTAGACTGTATAATAGTTTGGTTCTTTCTAGGGTTAGTTATGGTAGTGAAACTTGGACGCTATGTAAACAAGATAACAGGAAACTAGATGCTTTTGATTCTAGATGCTTACGCAGTATCTTGGGTATTAGGTGGTTTAACTTTGTAACTAATGATGAGGTTAGGCAAAGGAGTCTGCAACCTTCTTTAAGCAGCATATTATCCATACGGGCAACATGGCCGCTGGTTCGGCCATGTTGCCCGTATGGATAATTATAGATTGGCGAATAGGGTTATGAACAGTGTGCCTAGAGGCCTCAGAAGGAGGGGGAGACCTAGGATGCAGTGGGCAGACAATGTCAAACAGGACCTTGTTAGAATTGGTGTACAGTGGCCGGATGCAGCAGATGTAGCTCAGGACAGATATGCTTGGAGAATTAAACTGCGCGGTCTGGTTGGACCTCCGTAGCCCATGGCTGCTTGAGGATGATGATGATATTTATATTATGTAATATAATTACTATTAATGATTTAGAAATTGCTTTCCCAAAACTAATTTTGGTTAATTGTTAACACATGTTTAAAAATAAAACTATAGTTTTGGAAATTTGTTAAAAACAGAATGAGTAGTATTTATTAAATTAAGATTTAACCCTTAAAGTACCAAATTTATATTAATAAAGCATTCGGTGTCTGAATTAATTTTCAAGTATTTTCAGCAGAGAAAAAACTTGGAATCTTATCCTGAAGTAACAGAAGCTTGTATATTAAAGAATAGAATTAGAAGAATATACCAGAAGAAAATGAATTTTGAATAGTAATACATTATAAACTGAAATTAAAAACTTAGTAAATTTAAGTCTTTCCAACTTTCAAATAATACAGTAAAAAATTTCCTTTTCATTCGAATTTATTTTTTTTTAAATTACTGAATATAATTAGTCTTGTTCTGTGACAGAAAAAAAAAAGGCATGTTTTGTTATTGAGAGCTGAAACAAATCTATATAAACTAGACTTTCTGTGATATTGAGAGAGAGAAAATATAATCAAAACTTTTTTTTTCTCAACAACAAAAATTTTTTGTTATTGTGAATTTTGAAACAGTGTGAGAACAGCATATTTATGAGTTTATCATATTTATAGAAACATATTTATGAATATATTTATTATATATAGAGTTTATTATTAAACATTATTTATTAATATTTAATTGCAATTTGTGTAAACATTATTTAATTACTTATGCTAACTTCCATTTTCAGTGGTTACATATGTCCAAAGTAATCACAATGCAGTTCGTTATCTGGTAAATGTGAAAATACATGAAAAGGTTCAGAAAATGAAAGAGGCTCTACAAAATCTTATTGAAGACACTCCTCAAGAAATAGTACTAGCTGAAGTATTGAAAAATCATATATCCAGATTTTTGGTATGTATATATAAATTTCACTTCTTTATTAATTGGTGTGTATTTCAAGTGTTTTATTAACTTTCATTGAAAGCCTAGAAATGAAGTGAAATACTTATAGTAAATATAACTCCTTTGATAAATAATTTCCACTACAAAACACAGTTCCATTGAAAAAAAAAAAATTACAGGTTATGCCTGATTTATGCCACAGATACATTCCTAAGGTTTTGGCATGAATTAAAAGTAATTTTTCCACAAGATACTCATAATGTAAGGAAAATCCAAGGCAAATTGTCTCCAAATTTTCAAATAATGATTGCTTATTCATAATTTTTTAAACAAATATATTAATTTACTTCAAATAATAATAATAAAAAAAAACATAAAAATTTATAAAGGCAAGGCAATGATTGGAAGTTCTTTAGGCTGGTTGATGCTTGGCAGCTTCTCCATTGATGTTTGAAGGTTCAGGTGAGGTGCAGGCTGGTGGCTTCTTAAGAATTGTGTAGTGGAAGATTGAGTTAATGTTATCTTTGACTCCCTCATCACTTTGGTGCTTCTCTGATGATATGGGTCTTTTTCATCAAGGATCACTTCTGTGCATCCAAATGTTTGAAAATTGCTGCCAAGTCCATCGATAGGCTTCTAATAGGCTCCCTGGCTCTGACTCATTAAGTCTATATTCATATTCTTCTCTAATGTGTTCCTCTAATTGTCACAACATCACTCACTATAAGTGGCATTAAAGTGAAAGTGTATAAATAGAATTGACATGTAGTGAGAGTTTCCTGTATTGCAATTATTTAGTTATTACCTGTAGCTCTATGAGAACTTAGGTTTAATATTTTGTGAAGTTAGCATAAGAGAAGTGTTAGCAGATAAAATGAATTCTTGCCTAAGTGTGATACAAACCCAGGTTTCTTGGTTACTTGACAGATGTTTTTACTTACTGTGCTATAAAGCTATTTTTTTCAATAACTGGAACTATGCATTTAATTTTTATGATCCTGTAGTGCCAGTGGCACCATCTATTGATTTGGGTGTGTCAGGTAAGACATTTTTTTTTGCTAACCCTTCAATTCTTAAGTTCTAGAGGACATTTGCCTTAGTTCTTATAGTGTAATGAAATTAAATCTCACTCTCAGTTTTGTATTAGATAAGATATTAGTGAATAAACTGTTACAACCTGAAATGGATACATATCAAGTGTCTGATGAGTACAATCATCTGTTGCATTCAGCTTAAACTGTTGCTATACAGGGTATGATTGTACCATTATATTTTTTCATGTTCTTTGTCTTATAGATATAATCTGTTTTATACATAGTGAAATGAATGCTACTGCATTTCTTAGCAAACTATTCAACTTATTGTTCAGTGTTTTTTAATGATTTACTAAATGCGAATTAGTATATATGTATAGTGAAAAATACTGTTAAAGTGTTAATGAGGACCAAGTCTACACAAGTCATGGACAGTTAAGTATAAATTCTTGACAGTCACTCTCAATGTTCCTCAAACCCTTCACCAGGATATGACTCTCAAAATGATGTAGAATAGAAGACGGACTTGCAGATGATTGGTCCCTGTTGGCAATTGAAATTCAGGGTATGAACTATATTATTAATGCTGTTGGTAAGGCTGGTAATGATAAACTTGATGATTAGCATAGAGAAGATTAATAATAATTGATAAAGTTACCAATTTGAGGCACCATCAAATGAGTTACCAAAAGTGAGGCATATGAATGGTCATGCTTTGAAGCAAGTCTCCCAGTTTAATTATCTTGACAGTAATGTGACTGATATAAGTGGTATGCAACTTGAGGAAACAGAATAATCAGATATTGTTGCTGGAAATTTCAAAAGATCATGGAGAGAAAAACAAAAAAAAAAAAGGAAAATGTCCAGAGATTAATCTTGGGGTTTCTAATAGTGTAGTTTTTCTTTTTAAAGTTTGTTATGGTTATGAAACTAGGATTCTGCTGTTCTTGATTTTCTGATGCATATACACTGTTTTGGGCATCATTTGCGTTGGGATAGATACTTTGATTTTGTAAATAATAATGGAAGTTGGACAAAGGAGTCATCAATCACTTTTAAGCCTATCCTGTCTAGAGAGAGGTTGCATTCATTTGGCCATATTACCATCATGCAGGATGACAGATTGAATAGTGTTAGTACAATGTTCCTAAAGACTTTTAGAGGAAGGTTGACTGAGAATGAATAGGCTAACAGTGTCAAATAAGACCTTATTTGAATTGCCAATCAATGACTGCATATGATAGCTGTTGCTCATGATAGTGGTGTTTGGAGGGCAAAATTGCACAATTTTGTTGAACCTCTAGTCTTTGATTGTATGATGATTTTTTTTTATTATGTATAGTAATGATAAGTTAAAGCTGAAATTTTTGAGTCACAGCCCACCTGGGTGTGAACAATTTCTATAATTACTGAGCACTAACTTGGTTAGAGGGGTGAAAACTCAGATTCAAAAGAGGTGTTTTAGGTTACAATGTAGGTTTAAAATTACTTAAAAGCACTATATAACACTATAGTATCTTAAAAATGCTTAGACATTAGCTGATTTTTTATTTTCTACAAAAATTACCCTTTTTTGTCAAGTAATCGATTAAATAAGGAAGTTTAATTGCTTATTACTCTTATTAATAAGCAATTTAACTTGCATGTATACTGGATTACCTCACAAAAAAGGTAATTTTTGTAGAAAATAATAAAACTAGCTAAATTTTTCATCTCTTTTAAGACACTACAGTGTTATTGAATACTTCTAATAATTCTAGCTCAGTTCTTAAATTTAGATATATTTGTATACAGAAATGCATCCTGCTAAATCCTCTAATTTTTCATTTTATAGGCTGTTACAAATTATGAAATAATTACAGTTAGGCACCACTTAAAATGATCTTGGTTATCAGAATCACTTGGAAATGAAAAATTGTTAAAAATGCATTATGATTTCACTATAATATTTTTTTTTATTGTGATCAGATTTTCAGCCATTGGAATCAAAAAATCTTCTGAATTGTTATATTAGTGCCTCATTACCTTTTGGAGCCAGACAAAGTGTTGGAAATGACTCATAGGGCTGGGAGTTTGTGTGGAAAAAGTTTATTTTAGATACTTTGTGTTAAGCTGCATTGAAGAGGTACTGCACACTTTGGAACTCTTGATAAAAGCACTGTTCCCTCTTCACCTTGACCACAGGGTGTGTCCTTTATAGTTCTGTTTTTCAGGGAACACTAGACTTCATGAGGGACTGATCCCTGATATTATTACCTGGATTTACCTGGATTTGAACAATTGATATTAAACCATTAGCTTTATGTGAATGTAAGCAATCAGATTATTGCATCCTCAGCATTAAGAATTTGCTTTCATTAGTATCCAGCATATTAGGATTAAACTACTTAAAGCTGAATGAATTCCACATGTGAAAAAACCTTTCAAGCTGTAGGACAGTGAAACATTGATTAGGCACAGCAATTCATCAGGCTGATGTTTCTTCCTCTTACTACAAATAGTGATAATATTAACTGTTACTCTTCCAGTTGTTCATCTTAAGCCATATGTATTTGCTAATTATTATGAAACAATTGTTACAAATGTTGTGCAGTGTTTGAAGAATTTTTTTTTAAATTGTCGTGAAAATTAAAATGAGCTATTTCAACTTCACTATCCAAATTTTAGTAGGAATATGATCAATTAAAGGCAAATGTGGCTTTTGCAAATAGAAAATGGAAGTGCAAGACAAAGATCAAAGAGAAGACGAAGCCTCACTGCTTTGATTTAAACAAGTGGCCTCAGTGAGTGTCCCAATCAACTGCAACATACTGATGAAAAATTTATATGTTCAAAGGTTGGTCATGATGAATTTATGTCAGGATGAATAGTTAACAAAATTGAATGCAAGACATTGCATATAAAAAACTACCTGTTGAAAAGCAGGATTATAATGGCCACTGCTGACAACTGGTTAAGAACTATTTGAACAACTGTATTAAAACCTACAACACATAGAATATCTTTAACACTACAGAGCCATCTAGACTACTGCATAGTTTTCAGAAATGTTGCAGCTTCTGCAGGAAAGAAAATTAAAGGTAGGATTGCTGTGTTGTTTGCCTGCTATATGACAGGAATTGTTAAAATAAAGCCTTTTGTTATAGGCAGAAGTAATCCATAAGATATTTTGAAGGTGTAAAGCACTTGCATCAGCCAGAATGCTTTGATGATGATAGCAATTGTTGAAGACTATTTACATAACTGAATACACATTTAGGAGAGAACTGCCTTCTAATTGCACAATTGCACATCTCATCCAATCTTAAATTTGCAGAATGTAAAATTAGTTATTTTACCTCATAACAATTAATCACTAATTTACCCACTTGATCTTGAGCATTGGCAGAATTTTCTTATTTTATTTATTTTTTTTTATTATTATTTTTAATTTTTTTGTGGAAAGGGCATTTCAAAATTAAAATGACCTATTTCAATCTTCACTGTTCAAAATGTAATAGAAATATGATCAATTAAAGGTAAATATGGCTTCAAATCAATGTTTTAAGAATTTCAAGATAAAAATAATTATTATGAGCTGTTCATTAATGAGCATAGTTGTGAATACAGAAATCATCTATACATCATACCTAGGACTGTAAGTTTTTTGCAGCATGAATTTCCACAGCATTATCCACAAATTATAGAGTTTTTGAAAGGCTTTTTCAAATTTCGATACTTTTTTCATGATTTTGCAAATTTTTTTTTTTTTGCAGGACCCTGCCATTTAGCATATGGTGTGCAAAAAAGTTTTTCCCCATTCTGCAATTTTTCATCTTTTTTTCCCCCTAAAATTCTGTGATCCCGTATGTCGGCAAAATTTTTTCCACAAAACATTTATTTTCATAGATGCTAAAAAGTGAACAGGTAATGCTGTGATTACCATTTATGTCTAAATCATTAATAACACTAAATAGCGTGAAGTGACTTCATTATTTATTTTCATCTTACTCAGCGCAATAAAAAAAGGAAATAGTTGCCACCCAAGATCATAGATGGCACCATCTGTAGGCACTAAAATCTCAGGAAGTGTTTAAGTCAAATATAGTGGGAAAAAGACAGAGCTGGTATTTGTTCAATGGTAGAATACTCGGGCACATTTCAGGAGAGATGCAGGTTCTAGTCCCATATGTCAGCAAAATTTTTTCCACAAAATATTTATTGATTTATAGACATTAAAAAGTCAACAGGTAATGATGTGATTATCATTTATGTAGTATCTATCCCACAATGTTTTACGAAGTAGAAGGAAAGCAGCAATGCCTCCCCTATTTAGATGTTTTTATCCAAAAGGTGACAGGAACCTTGACGACATTAAAAAGTCAACAGGTAATGATGTGATTGTCATTTATGTAGTATCTATCCCACAATGTTTTACGAAGTAGAAGGAAAGCAGCAATGCCTCCCCTATTTAGATGTTTTTATCCAAAAAGGTGACTCAGGAACCTTGACGACATTGATATATCGAAAGCCTACCTATGTACCCTCCCATCATATGCACAGACTCATGTAATCCATGGGCATGCAAAATTGCAACCTTCCATTCTCTCATCCATAGGGCCTTCACCATATCATCAAATGAGCATTTGCTAAAAAAAGAAATTTGAAACATCAATCCATTGCTACGTCTTATGTCTTCCACCCAAAAACAATAGAAAAACTAATCAATAAGCATAGAAATGACAGCAGAAGAGATTCGACTCTCCTGCCAATCACTGATTCCGAGCAGGCAATCTTTGCCAGATCTATATTTTACCTTGTCCTGTGTGAATCAGTCCGCAAATTATTAGAGACCAAAATATCAAGATTGTTTTCAGCCAAGTTCAAAATCTGAAAAAAATTATGAAAAGGGACAGACAAATTCAGCCTCCTTCAAAAATTGGGCATATACAGATTTTCCCTCCATTTGCTGGATAATTTCATTGTTTACTATATCAGAAAAACTATACATTCTCTACAGAAGAGGTTCATAGAGCATCAGACAGATGTCAGCCAAAACAATCTTGACTGCTGCTTCTGAGCTGGCAATACACCTAGCAGCAATAGATTGGGAGCATGCCACACTGCTAGCATGTTAGGGGTGGGGGTGGCTCAGTTGGTAGCATGCCAGGTTCGTAATCTGCAGTTCCCAGGTTTGAGTCCCAGCTGGGTCAATGTTGAGATTTATCTCCGCAAAACTCCCCACCTTGCCCACGGTCAGTAAGGGACACTGATGGGTTTGGAAAGGCCGTCGTCCATTGGATGGGATGTTAAGCCGTGGCCCCGTGTGTGAGAGAGCCATACCCTGTGCACTTTAAAGAACACATTGGATGGCCTTGCCGGGAGGCTACCATCTGTCTCCCAACAGCCAATCCAGTGGGTCCACTCCCCCAACCTTCTCTGAGCCTTTGGGGTCCTTGTGACCTGGCCATTTAGCACATGGTGTGCAAAAAAGTGCTGCTCAGAGGTAAAACAACCGCTACCATGTTCATCCACTTACTACAGAACCATAGTCCGTGAGGTGATTGATATGATGACCTTACCCATTCCTACCTGCAAATGAGACACTGGGCTCACCTTTTACGAAACATTTATTTTCATAGATGCTAAAAAGTGAATAGGTAAATCTGTGATTGCCATTTATGTCTAAATCATTAATAACACTAAATAGCGTGAAGTGACTTCATAACAGCCCTAATGACACCACATAATGTCACTTCACTGAAGACAGAGCACTGTCCTTGCTATGAAAAACTTCTGAGTTCGCTCCTAGAAACTTTTAATATACAAATAATTTGAAGGATAAACTTAATAATTTTATTGCTCAACAACACAGAACTTTAAATTATTTTAATTCTAGAAGTATTTATATTGTTTATCAACCCTTCCATTGGCCATGTTGTCTGTATATGTTTGCAGAATCTGAAATGAGAAACCAAGGACTAAAGTATACGTTTTTAGTACAACAGAAAAAAAAAAATCGATTTTTTAAAAAAATAAAAAAATGCCATTGGAATTTTTTTTATAAATATCTTATAAAAATATATAATTCAGGCTTGAAAAAATATTTTGTTTTTGATTTGATGTATATTTTATTAAACTACAATATAAATAATTTCATAAAGCCATCTGATTGCCATTTCTTAGAAGCATTAAATGGTATTGCCAATTTGCTTGTTAACATTCCTATTTGCTTAAGCAACCATCTGATTAAGCTCACAAGTTTTATTTGAACTATTATCAACAGGTTTTTCCTTAAATTTTCGAAAATCTCCTAAAAAAATTAACAAAAAAAAACTGTTATTTTTAAAATTGGTAAATTTTGCAAATAATTACAAAATATGTACTATGAGAAACCAAGGACTAAAGTATACGTTTTTAGTACAACAGAAAAAAAAAAATCGATTTTTAAAAAAAAATAAAAAAATGCCATTGGAATTTTTTTTATAAATATCTTATAAAAATATATAATTCAGGCTTGAAAAAATATTTTGTTTTTGATCCCCCCCCCCTTTTCATACTCCATTTCTGTTATAAACCTATTTCAGTATTCCCAAAATTATTTCTACAATTTTTCCTAGTATTCTATGCATATTTCCTGCTCTTAAAATAGAAACTGGAAATAAAAACATCCTTCTTAGAAATTCTGCATGCAGCTGCACTTAATTATGTTATAGCTCACTGAATCAAACAAACTGCAGATGGCTGACACATGCTATCTCCATTCTGTGTGTTATAAGTGGCTCCCATATTGTTTATAGTTTTGGTCCAGCATATTGGATACCCTTTGTGAATTTAGTATTTACTTTTTTATATTTACACATTTTTACATTTTAGTAGATTTATTTTCGTAAATTAGCAATCTTTTGGCCAATCGATAAGTATTGATTTTTCATAGTTATGATACATCGGATGGCCGGTCTGCAACTTGTTGCTGTGGATATTTTATTTAACATTGCATTAAGCTATATGTTAACTTTTAATTTATTATTTATTACTTTTCCAATAAAAGTTTGATCTGGAATCATTTTCTTAAAATAAATGAGGTTTTGGATATGGAAGTAAATTCATTTCTGTAGATTTATTTTCGTTAGTTAGCAATTTTCTGTTGCCTGATTTATTGACCTTTTTGAGATGCTATATCGGAGGCCGGCTTAAAAGTTGTTGTAGATCTTTTATTTAACATTCCATTAGGTTATATGTAATTTTTCTTTCATTATTTCATGGTTTTTTGGTCAAAAAACTTTAAGCTTGTATCATTTTCTGAAAATGAATATCTTGGATATGGATGCAAAATAAACTTCCTTATACTGACCTAAGGGACCTGGGTTCGAGCCACGGGTAAGACATGGCTGTTTGTGTCGTTTTTCTGCTGAGGGTCTGCCGTCCTCTCAGACCTTCTACTATGGCATATAAACTGACAGGCTCCTGTCAGACCTCTGTGGCAAGCAGCTGCTTGAGAGAGTATTTATTTTATTTTTTTATTTATTATGGAAATCAGCCATCATGTGGGAGGGCAATTTAGGGAAGACTTCCCCTCCAGTAAACTAACTGTGAAAGTTTCACCCCCCACCTCCCTTTTAGAATTTTTTTTTTAAATTATGAGTTTTTATGTTTACATATTGAATGTTTTTAAAGCAACCCCCCCCCCCTCCCTCAGTACCTTGGCTGTGCCACACAGATCATATAATGCTGTTTTTTTTTTTTGCTTTGGTGCACAATCCTTTCTGCACTTAGCCAAGATCACCAAACTTCAACACCCAAAGAAAAAATTCATAATGTTTAGTAAAAAAAAGCCAAGGAAGTTTTTTCCTATTTCATAACCAATTCAGAAAATCCTGTGAATGTGAGAAGTCCAGGTCATTTTGTATAACACTGGTCGTATTTAAAATATACAATACTGAAAGGATTTATTAAAAGAAATAAAAATCATATTTCAGGTTGAATATTATATTATTCTAGAGTAAATTTCCTTTCGATTAATATATAATTTAACTATTTTTATTCTTCAGGTTATCCAAAATGAAGCGTTTATTATATAGTGCGATCTTTTTTTTCACCATATCACATTGAAAAAGGCTTATTAATATCAATATGCTTGTAAATTTGTTTATATTATTCATTTTCATAAAATTTGTAATTAAATTCTGTTTGATTTGGTATATAACATGACCAATTTCTGTTTATTGGTTATTTTTTTTTACAAATTCTAAAGTTGACTTGTTTAACTGACTTGGAACAATTGGCTAAAAGGCCTGGAATTTTCTCAAAGTATGATATTGAGAAAAAAAATTACAAAATGAGAGAAATATTTATTTGAAACCAAAAATTTTTTTTTCATTATTCAGAAATAAATAGCCTTTTCATTCATGTGCATTATACTCATTTCTGTCTATTAGTTTTTTTTTTATGAATTTTTATTTGTGTTGCCAGCTGCATTTTTTTACTACATGACTAAAAAAGTCCTATTAAAATAAAACTTGGCTTTTTTATGAAATATTTTATTTTCAGAAAATCCAGAATTAAATGCTGATTAATTTGTAATATAACATGCCATAATTCCTTTCATAAGTTATTTGGCAAAAAAAGTTCTAAAGTTAATTTTTTGGCTGAAAACATAGGGCGAAAATAGCTTGATCTCTAGATGGAAACCAGTTTTTCAGGCTGGCACTGGAAGGGTTAAAGAATTGATTTGATTTCAAAGAATAATTATTTTTGATTTTTACCATATTGTAAGTCAGTTGTAGCCTCCCTAAAGTAGGAATATTGTGAAATGTTGCTCTAATAAGGACATTTGGATACTAATTTAAAAAGGTATGAGTAATAATACCGATATTTTTTATTACTTTATAATTTTATTTATTACCCTATTTTAACGTGTATAAGGAACCCCCTGATTTTTCATCAAATTTTGAGGAATTGAGTAATTTGTTAATATCTATAATACTATCCATGTATAAGAAACCCCCTATTTTTGGGACCCAATTTTTGGCAAAAAGGGGTTCCTTAACACATTAAAATACAGTACTTTGTATTAAAGATTTACATTTTTAAATTTAAATTTTTTGTAGCAGTAATTTCAAAACATGGTTGGAATTGGCATTAAACATGTTGTTATGCTAAGTGAACATTATGCTCTTCAACAGTTTATTATACTACGAAATATTACGATTTTTTTCACAGTGATGTAATATTAAAAAATTGTAAAAATAGTTTGTTTTAAGAGCAAAATAAATTTTTTGCTGCACTTTTATTGGGCTTACTTTAGTGTTGCTTATACTCCATTTATACCAATTGATATATATTTTTGTAAAAATTAAGAAAAAATAAATATTTAATAATAGTAAAAATCATTATAGTGAAAATATTAAGTATTTATATTGGAATAATATTTTAAAAAATGTGAGAAAAGTTGTAAAATTAATATTTAAAAAATTTTCTAATGAAATTAAAATGGAAATCACAGTAAGATTTTGCTGATTAGAAAAGGTATGAAAATAATTTCACTTATCTTTATAAAGTAATTTTATTGTGCAGAGTTAAGCATTCTTTATTTTGGTGTGTAACATGACATGCCTCGGTTTGCTTACTTCAGGATAAAGTTTTTTTACTAAAGACAGTTAAAAAATAGGTGATGATTTCAATTTTTCAGGTTGGACACTGGAAAGGTAGTAAACATTTAATACAAGAACTGTAGAAATTTTATATGTGTTAGGTGTTCAAGTTATGCATAAAAAATATGAGGCAAGTGCAGATTACAAAGTTCTAATCAATTTGGACAAACCAAATTTAATAAATTTATTTCTAAATACACTCCTCATCAAAAAATTAAACCATTCAGAAGGAATGTCATGTATACAATACAAAGTGATGTGCTAAAAGGTAGTAATGTAAGTAACAAATGATCACATTTGCAGCCTGTTTAGTGAGCCAGGACATGGATATTAGGGTAACATCAGTATAAGGTGTGGCCACCTTTTGTGGCAATACATGCACTAATATGGTTAGGAAGCGACTCAAAAAGGTTCCTAATAATCACCTGGTCTCTGATTCGCCAGATTTGTTGCACTTACACCTGAAGATCCATAATGTCATGCGCTGGAGTCAGTTCTGTTCTCAGACTCATTTCACGATGTCCCAGATGTGCTCAGTTGGCAATAAATCCAGTCACTAGGCTTGGCCATGGAAGTATGGGAACAGCTTGCAAACACTTTTGAGTAATGTGTGCAGTATATGGTCTAGTATTATGCTGGAATGTGGCATTTGGCATATTCTGCAGGAGTGATAAGACCGCAACATGGAGAATGGTATCCGTATACTATTGGGCAGTTAAATTACCCTTAATGACTTGGAGAGATAACCAACTGTTTTAAGAAATGGCACCCCACATCAGGATCCTAGCGATGGGTACTGCATGGCACTAAGAGATAAACAACGTGGAAACTCTTTTGCCAGTACATTGCCATATGTGAGTGCAGCCATTGTTCTGTCCCAGACAGATGCAAGCCTTATTTCTGAAGATGATATATCACTGTTCATCATGCCATTTGGCTAGTTCATTGCACCACTGCAATCTGGCATGCCTGTGGTTTCAATGAGCAATATGCAGAGAAGAGATCTCCCTTGCATTCCAGCTTCATGCAGGCATTGATGAATGGGACTGACAGATACTGGCAGTGCCCCTCAATTGTTCTGTCACTGTATATCTGTCTGGCAGTTGTGTTTCTGGTACTGAAGCCATCCAGTGAATCTGCTGATCATCCCAATCTGTAATCACTTGAGGACTCCTGATCCTGAACAATGATGTGAAAACCTTAATGATGAGGTTAGGCAAAGGAGTCAGCAACTTCATTTGAGTAGCATATTGTGTAGAGAGAGACTCCGTTGGTTTGTCCATATTCCCCATATGCATAACTGTAGGTTAGCTAATAAGGTTGTGAACATTGTGCCTAAAAGCCTCAGAAAGAGATGAGATCTAGGATGTGATGGGCAGACAATGTCAAACAGGGCTTCATTAGAATTGATCTACAGTGGTCAGATGCAGCAGATGTAGCTCAGGACAGATGTGTTTGGAGAACTAAATTGCACAATCTGGTTGTACCTCCGTAGCCCATGACTGCTTGAGGAGGAGGAGGAGGAGAATGGTCCATTGCATGCCAGCAGCAGCCAACTGTTTGCACATCCCATCCTAAATGTGCTGCAATTGGTTTTGAAAACCACCCTACTTCACATAGACCTAAGATGTGACCTCACTCAAACTCACTGAGTTGATTAAACATACATCTGTTATGTACAAATGGTATTACCCTTCGACAGTAAGAGATTTACAGGTCAGGTTAAGTTTCTTTAATCTACATTGTCCATTTTTACCCATTGACAAATGGAATCCATGTTATCTGCCACATTTTAAATGTAACCAGACACAATTTTCCCTTCATTTGTATATATCACTGTTCTGCAGATCCATGCTAATTTGCATAAATGTAGCTCAACTCCTGGCTGGGGCAATTTTTTTTATTATGATTATATGTATTTTTTGAAACTGATACAGTAATATAATACAGATCAATTAACGTAGTACTGTTTAACATTGTTCATCTCATTCAAATTTACTTTATCAATTATTTTGTGAACACTTCAAAATTATATTTGTTCTAGTAGGCTGGACTGGTGAGGTAAACTTGCACAACATCTTTCTATGCCAGGTATTTCTGGAAGGTAGTTGACTCTTCAATTCTCTCTCATAATGGTTCATGAAATTAAATAATTTAATATCCAAAATTCTATATAAATGTAACAAAAACTTGTTCAAAATGAGAGTTATGATCCTAGTAAACTACAATTTGGGTAGTTTTCATTCGGTGAATAATTAAACTTATGGAAGGGAAACTTAAATTCCACAGTGAAAAAATTTTCCAAATTCTTTTTGTTCATTTTTATCTGTTTTTTGCATGATATTACTTATATAAATAATGAAAAAATGTAATTGCCAAATCATTTGTTTTTATGCTGTTCTTATGATACACTTAGATCTGTTAAAAAAAAAAGCATAAATTTTGGAACATTTACAAGAATTAAAAATCATTTATGAACTTTTCTATAAATGTATATAATCAAAAGAAAAAGAATCATAATCTAATATGCATTTTATTTGTTGCTTTTGTTAATTTGGCAAATCTGAAAAAAAAATCGGGTTTTAGATCTATAATTTTTTTTTTGTGAGCCAAAATGACCTATTGATTGTACTAAGTCATGCCCTCATTCTCAAGTTTAGATTTTTAACCAAAAACATAAAAAGTAAAATTGCATATATATTCAGTGTATCACAACCAAATAATAACTGAAAGAGATGCATGGTGGTAGCAAATATCTATGATGATATGCACTAAATTCAAACCTCCCAAAATGCAAGTAATCAAATTTTACACATGGCTAGCAAAACAGAGGGATGAAATATATGTACCAAATGAGCCAACCCTGATGAAATGAAATATATGCTTAGGTCAAATCATGTAAATAATTAGTAATTATATGCATGATTTAGGGATGACTCCTTAAAAAAAACCCACACATTATGCTATGAACAGAGTATTCATGTCGTATATATATATATCATTTTGCAACACAGAAATTTTTATTGACTGTGTAAATTATTTCCACATAGGTGAACAAATTTGTGTTGAATAAACTAATTGTTATGTAATTAGTGTAAGTTTTACACTTCAGGATTCAAACTACAAGTGTAAGTCAGAAAGTAAAGTTCCTTATTTTAAATTTCTATTTAAGGGCAGATAATTACACCAAAGACAATATACAGGAAATGCATATGTATATTTTCTTCCACATATTCACCAGACTTATTAAGAAACTTGTAATGTTGTCAATCAGCTTATTGAAGTTCTGCTGAAAAAAGGATATGTCCTGCTCTTGAAGCCATTTTGTGACTTCCTCCTTGAGGCATCATAGAGAAAGCTTCATTCTTAGAAATGCTGTTTCAGCTTCCCAAACAAGTGAAAATCATAACTGTGCCATGTCTGGACTGTGTGGTGGGTGGTGTACTTATTATTTATTAGTCTATTACCAGATGTGGAGATTGTCATCCACTACAGTCACTCTACCATTTTCAAACTCACAGCACCATTTCCTCACATGTTGCACTGACTGGGATCTGAGCCTTATAGAGTGAAAAGCTGTTGATGGATTTCCATCAGTTGAGTCCTCTGCATCCACAGAAACTGGATTATTGCTTGGATCTCCTGCTTCGTATACACATAGAGTACCTTTGCCATTGGGGTTGGCTCATTTTATAGTGTGCCAGGCTCATAATCTGCAGTTCCCAGGTTGGAGTTTCAGCTGTTTCAATGTGGAAAGTTATCTTTGTTAATCCCCACCCTACCCTTGGTGAGAAAGGGGACACTGATGGACTTATTGTCTTGGCCTTTTCATCTGTTGGATGGAAAGGCCACCATCCAATGGATGGGACATTAAGCTGTGTCCCCTGTGTACAGAAGAGCCATATCCTGTGCTTGTTAAAGAACATGCTGAATGGCCTTGATGGGAGATTACTATGTCTCCTAACAGCTGTCTAAGTGGATCCCCTTCCCCAACCTTCATTGAGCCCTTTGGTCCCTTATTACCTGGCCATGTAGCCCATTATGTGCAAAAAGTGCCATTCAAAGGTAAAAAAACCCAATCTTCACTATGTTCATCCTGACTCTGCTCCTCACAGCACAGTGATGACTGCTGCCACTTACTGACACCATTTTCTACTAGCCCCCAGCTGAGAGCCATACATCCCAAGATGTTAACAGTTTGTCAGCGAACAAACTGGGAATTTTACTTTCTAACTTACCCTTGTATGTAGCTTCTACTGTTTGCACAGTGTTTAAATTTTGCCTCCATAGCAAATCTTAAAACAACCTAGCAATTTTAAAGCTTTTATAGTTTCATCCTTATTTCCATATTTTCAATCATTTTCTTTACATTAAGTCACACATCAGTCACTCAGTTTTCAAGATAAGTAAATTGTTAGATTACTCAAGTCATACCCCATTCAAAAAAAAAACTTGAAATTTTATTTTTGTGATATAATTACATAACTTTATACTTCCTGCTAATTTCATCTCTCTGCCAGTTTCATTAATGGGGTTAATAAGAGTTTTAACTCCTATGGAGCCCTCATAGTGTTACTAGGAGGGATCCATATAATTTTTGAACATGTTATCTAATCTCTCTCTCTGATATTCAATTAAGTAATATATAAATCTTATAATTAATTTTGGTACAAAAGTAAATAGATTTTTATGTTTCTGTATTTTGAGGGTTTTTTACTCATTTATAAATTTTTATATCACTGTTTAGGATGATAATGTGCTGGTGAGACATGTGAATGATATGACAAGGACAGTATATGCATTTGAGGTAGTGCAGCATTTGAACCTTGAAGAGGCTGAAAAAGAAATAACAGATATGTACACTGAAGACTGTACAGAAAATACTCACTTAAGCAGCAACTGTTCAAACAACTTTAGATTATGGGAAGATTCTCTTCCTACGCAGACTGTTGAAACTCCTGCATTAAGTGATTTCAGTAAAATTGCTAGCCCAATGGGAAATAGCAAAGTTAATAACAGTAACTCAGAAGTTTTTAGAGAGCAAGATGCTCAGGATAAATATACTGATGCTAAGAAAGTATCTGATATTAGTGAGCAATGTAAAATCATAGACAGTAATTTTAAAGAGAGACACATTGAAGATCTTCCTGTAAACTGTACTTCACAAGAAACAATGGACAACATTGAAACTGTAAAGTGGCATACATGTGCAATTTGTTTAGAAGATAAACCTGATTTTGATTTACTGACACATCCACAGTGCCAGTGTATTCTGTGTCATGACTGTATTAAGGTATGCATTGTGTTATAGTAAAGAATTTTAAGATAATTACTTTCATAAAACTTTTTAAATTTAAGTATAATAAGTATTACATTTTCTAAGTTGAATTGCTTGTTCTTTTTTTTTTCTACTGCTTTTACCTCTTTTCCTGTTGCATTTTTGCTGATCATTTATTGGTCTGTCAGTTCATTCCAACTATATTTGAATGTCACAGCAATAGAGTTAAAACTTTACCATCTTCCATTCCATAATGGAATGTGTAATTCTAATATACTAGCTGTAGATAGGGATGGTAAAAGTCATTGTTTCTAACACTTTGTTAATAGTTCTCTAGAAATAATTCCCAGATGCCAACATAGTGGTATTTATCTTGTTATATATTGCTCTGGACTTAACTTACTCCCTTGTGCAGCATTTATTTTGGGGACAACAGATTTATGCTTGCAAAATCATTCATCAAATGTCCAGATTGTCCTTCATGTGTAAAATATTATTATACTGGCATTGTAGAGTTAAATATTGAGAAGCCAAGTGGTTAGCGTGCTTGTCTTCTGATCAAAGGGACCTGGTTTAAGCCCCTGATAAGGCATGGGTGTTTTGTTTCTTTTGTTGTCCTTCTGCTGAGAGCTCACCTTCCTCATAGATTTTCTCTATTATGTATTATACCGACAGGTTCCTGTCAGTATAATATGTAATGGAGAAAATCTGTGGCAAGCAACTACCTGAGGGTAATTTTTAAAAAGAATATTTTGGGACTTTACTGACAATGCAGCATGTCTAAGCATTATGACTAAAGACTTTTCTGTTATCATCAGTATAATCAATAGATTATGCAATCTGCTGGAGCAAATAGGAAGTAGTATAGCTGCTATGTTTATTTCTCCATGTTGTAGAAATTAAGATAGTGGATTTGATGTACAACTAACTCACTCAAGAAGGTAAATCATAAGTAGGCATGTTGAAATAAACTTGCAGTTCATTGTGGAATATATAGCCATTAGAAGTTTCTGAGTGTAGATACTTTCTTAATAATGGAATTAAATTGATCATCCAAATATTTGGGCAAACCATTTAAATTATTCAGATCTGCACAATGCGAGATTGTATGGTGGTTCTCCTTGGGTCTGAATAGTTTGCACAGTCTGCTTGCATGTTTGTATGATAAATTTAGTTCCATTACCAACAAGGCAGTAACCAATGACTATATATTCCACATTGAACCACAAGTTGATTTTACATTCATCTGATGTCCTTTATGAACTTTTGACATCTGTGTGAACTTAACTACTTCAGCGAGTTGTACACACACCAGCCACTGGATTAGAAACCTTTATTCAATACCGAGTTGGACCTCCTTTAGCCCAAATTACAGCACATACGCGGTTTGGCATAGATTCCACAAGGTGTTGGAGTGCCTTTACGTCTCCAGCATACCAGGCATTCACCAGATAGTCCTTTAACTGGCTCAGATTTGACAGAAGAGGACTTTGCTCCCAGATCTGTTTTCCTGATATCCCATACATTCTCAATGGGGTTCAGATCTGAGCTTTGTGGTGGCCAGGAAAGATGCTGTCATGTTCGCTGACCACTGCTTTTAACACATCTTGCGTGATGGACAGTAGCATTGTCATTCATGAAACAGCTGCTACCTGCTGGATAAAAAGTCAGCATTACAGGATGAATTTGATTGGCAGCAATGTTCAGATGGTCTGTAAATGGTAGCTAGGTAGTCACTGGAAGGAGAGCTATGCACCAATCACCTGTGATGATGCATAGAACCGGCCAGGCCTAGCACCTAATGTCCGACCTCGCCTTCTCGTGGTGCAGACCGTTAGTACCTTTCGAAAGAGATACTCTCTTGTGGAAGTGAACGGAAGGGGAGGGCTGTCAGATTAGTGTGGCCTACTGATCTGGACAACTATGGCTACTTTCCTTTTTTTTTCTACCCTGCTGAGGAGTGGTCAACCACACAGGGTCCTGGTGCTGACCATATAAACCCACTGGACTGGACAAATATATGGCTCTGAGCTTGATTATGGATCCTGATTTTGCTGCACTGGTGGGCTTCTGTGGAGGGAAAATCTTCCGCTGTGTTTTCTGTTTGTTTGTGGGTTGACAGCCCCAAGTGAATAAATTCACAGGATACGTTTATCAGCTGGTGGATAATCCTGAGCAGAGGTCATCGCAGGCACCTGAACTCTTTGCTTCTATTGGCATCGTCAAATTCTACATTGGAGGAAGTCTTCCAGTGCAGATGGCTTCAGCCTTTAGTAGTGGGGAAACGGGTTTTTGCCCCATGTCTGCGATTAGGGGACTGTTTGATATTGTCGGCATTCCCTCTCTCAATAAGCATAGTGTCTTTAAACATCCCACTAACCATTTTCTCTCCATAGGTAGTTGGAATGTGAGGACTCTGCACAGAGTTTTTTCTCTTGATGTCCTCACACAAGAATTCCACCATTATAATTTAGATATTCTCGCCTTGCAAGAGACCAGATGGACAGATAAAGGTCAAATTCTTAAAAATAATCTTAAATTTCTCTTTTCAGGGAGGGTCGACAATAAGCATCACCAAGGTGTGGGTCTGCTTCTCAGCAGACACGCTAGTGATGCTCTTCTAGGATATGAGTGCATTAATAAAAGGTTTCTTACAGCAAAATTTCAGACAAGCGTTAAAGACTTGAATGTTATCTGCTGTTATGCCCCCACTGAGGATACTAATGAGGATGAGAAAGATAGGTTTTATGAACAACTTCAGGATATTTTGAATTCTGTTAAGAAAGGAGATATTACCCTTGTTCTTGGTGACTTCAATGCCAAAGTTAGTACTGACTCTGACTTTTGGGCAGGAGTAATAGGCCCTTTTGGTATTGGTAGCTGCAATGGCAATGGGCAACGTCTCCTACAGGTAAGTAAACTCAATGGATTCAGAATAACTAACACTTATTACAAACACCGCGACATACATAAGTACACATGGGTTTCACCTGATGGGCTGCATAAGAATATGATTGATTATATATTAATTAACAGCAAATGGGATAGTTCTGTTAGGAATACCAGGGCATATAGGGGAGCTGAAATTGGATCTGACCATTACGCTGTTAAAAGTGTCTTGCAACTTAAACTTAAAAAGTGTTGTGCTAGGGTTAAAAAATTTACTTTTAATACTGAAGCTCTGAAAGATCCAGTTATAGCCAAAGCTTACCATGATAGGTTACTTAGTCATTATGACAGTCATGGTTTGCTTACTACTGAAGTTGAGGAAGAATGGGATCATTTTCAACAGGCTTTTTTGGACACTAACAGTACTCTTTTAGGAAAAGAGGAGCAGAAGAGACAGAATTATCTGAGTGATAAGGCACTTGAGCTTATTTTGGAAAGGAAGAACTGCAGGAATGTCCTTAATTAATACCCTACTAGTCCTAATAGAAAGCATTACAGAGAACTTAATAAATGTATAAAAGATCAGTTAGCTGCTGATAAGAATCTTTGGCTTGATGGTTTGGCTGACAAAGCCGAGGAAGCAGTTAGACAGCACAACAGCAGAGAGCTGTATCAGATAGTTAATTTTTTATGTGGTAGATAACAGACAGGTATACAAGGATTGAAGGATAAACAAGGTAAGGTTATAGAAGGTAAGGATTCTGTCATGGCTAGGTGGGCTGAGCAATTCAGTGATATTTTAAACAATGCGGTTAGTTCTACTCCCATTGTTTGCAATGATGATAGATGCATTGGTGACTTTAATGTTGGCCCTATAACACAATCTGAAGTTATTTTGGCTGTTTCTAAACTTAAACTACATAAATCCCCAGGGGTAGATGAAATTACTATGGAAATGCTTAGAGCTGGGAATGTTTCAGTTACCACTTGGATGACTGAAATTTTGAATATCTTTTATGATAAAGGCATGATTCCTAAGGATTTTACCAGAGCTATTGTTATCCCTATTTTCAAAAAAGGTGATCGCAGTTCTTGTGATAACTATAGGGGTATCAGCCTACTCTCTGTTCCAGGTAAAGTTCTTTCCATGATTGTGCTTAATAGAATTAAGAATCTGGTTGACAGTCAATTGCGTGATGAGCAATGTGGATTCAGAAGTGGTAGGGGATGTGTGGATCAGACATTTTCACTTAGGCAGATTCTTGAGAAATGTTTAGAGTTTCAGAAACCTTTGGTTGCTAGCTTTGTTGATTTCAAAAAGGCTTTAGACTCTGTTTCGTCATAATTTGTGGTTGATTGTGAGATCATATGGTATACCTGACAAGTTAGTTAACATAATGAAAGCTCTCTATAATAACACTGAGTCATGTGTGAGAGTTGGTAAGGCTTGTAGCGATTGGTTTAGCATTACTTCTGGTGTTCGACAAGGGTGCATTTTGTCTCCTTTTCACTTTAGCTTGGTTATTGATTATGTTATGCGAAATTCACTTCAAGGGAAAGATTTTGGCCTTAAATGGACTGGAGATACGAAAATTTCTGATTTAGATTATGTTGATGATTTAGCCCTTTTGGCAAATGATGTTGATGAGATGAACTCTTTCATTCGAGCTGTTGATGAGACTGGTAGTAGAGTAGGTTTGGTTATAAACAGAGAAAACTAAAGTGATGAATATTGGTCAGGCAGGCTGTGATTCAGTTAATCTGAATGGTTGCAGTCTTGAGCAGGTGTTACAGTTTAATTATCTTGGGAGCTATGTAACAGATAATGGTGATGTGTGGCATGAGATTAACAGACGAATAGGAATTGCTGCCGGGACTTTTAAGAATCTATGAAGAATGTGGAGAAATAGGTGTATACACCTAAAGACTAAAATTAGACTGTATAATAGTTTGGTTCTTTCTAGGATTAGTTATGGTAGTGAAACTTGGATGCTGTGTAAACATGATAACAGGAAACTAGATGTTTTTGATTCCAGATGCTTACGCAGTATCTTGGGCATTAGGTGGTTCAACTTTGTAACTAATGATGAGGTTAGGCAAAGGAGTTTGCAACCTCCTTTAAGCAGCATATTGTGCAGAGAGAGACTCCGTTGGTTTGGCCATGTTGCCCATATGAATAATTATAGATTGGCGAATAGGGTTATGAACAGTGTGCCTAAAGGCCTCAGAAAGAAGGGGAGACCTAGGATGCGGTGGGCAGACAGTGTCAAACAGGACCTTGTTAGAATTGGTGTGCAGTGGCCAGATGCAGTAGATGTAGCTCAGGATAGACTTGCTTGGAGAACTAAATTGCATGGTCTGGTTGGACCTCCATAGCCCATGGCTGCTTGAGGATGATGATGATGAAAGTTCAGATAATCCTTGGAGGACATCCAACCTTCCAGCAATATCAGGGGACTGTTCTATACCAACAGAAAGTGTCCCACACCATGACACTACCTTCAGAACTTTGAGTTGTGTTTGCAAGGCAAGCTGAGTCCATTGCTTCATGGGGCTCCCACCAGACTCTCTGCCTACTGTCAGTGCAGAACAAGGTGTACCATGACTCATCGGACCACAACTTTTTTCCAGTTGCTGTTCCTTTTTTCCAGTTGTTTTCCAGTTGCTTTTTTCCAGTTGCAAAATTGTCCAGTCATGATGTTCCTGACACCATTGTAGATGAACTTTCCTGTTTTTCACAGACATGTTTTCTTGTTTTTCATAGGCATGTGACTGCTAATACTGATGGTCTTCAATCCGTGTACATAGTTTGCTGAGATATGGGTCGGGAACAGCCTTCATTGAATGCTTTGATCAATTGCTGCACACAGGAAGTCCTGTTTCTCCATACAAGCCTTCTCAGATAACGGTGATCTCGTTTCTTATAGATTGTCATTGCGCCACACTTACACCTCTTAGACAAGCAATGTGGGTTATTTTTCCACTGATAAAAACCAGAGATATCTCACCTTTTGAGAAACCAGTCAGCTCTGCTGTTTTTAAAATCATTGCTCCAACCAGATGGGCACCCATAATAAGTCTTTTATCGAACCCCAAAAGATCATTGTTTTTCCCATTTTGATCAACACTATTCTGACTAGCAGCACTCTTAAATAGTTACCTAGATCATGTGGTGATGCACATGAGCATGTATTTTGCATATACACTGTGTAAGTGATGTTTACGTACATCTGCATAAAGGTTTCTAATTCAGTGGCCAGTGTGTATATATCAAATATCATTTTTGCAATGTGGAGGGATAGACATAGTGTTTGCTCCTGCAGGTACTACATATACAGTCACTGATCAATTACACAACTTACTATAACATAAAAATAACTTTAAGCCATAATGTCAACTTAGGCTTATAGTGGTGTTAATAGTACTATTTCAAAATAGCTGGATTTCACTATCCAGTGCTAAATAAAATATTGCAATATTTAAAAATATTTGTGCATTAAATAATTTTACCTTCCATGGATAGGGTCAAATCACTGAAGTTTGGAGGATGTACTCCTCTTCACCTGGAGAATCTGAATAACCAGAACACTCTTATAGGGGAGCACTAAGTAACTGAACACATTTGAATTTGTATATCTGGCAAATGAAACCTGCAAGAAAACTTATCTAACTGAATTCTTAGAAAATACCTCCTAAGTTAATATTTCCACAATGACCGGTAACTGTGCTTGACTATTGAACAAAGAATTCAAATTTTTTAGTGTGCAATGTTGGAAAATGCAGTGCAGGTTGCTTGCAACTTGAATCCTTGTGATATTTTTCCCTTATGGGCATGATAAAGACATTGTCTGATGGAAGAACATCAAATTATTGAGAACTTGAAAACAGCAATCAAGATAGCTTTCTGTGGAATTTCAGTCAAGGAATGTTTCTGCCCCTTTGCAGTTTTGGATGACTGCAAATTAATTATTTGGCATCTATATTTAGCTGTCCCATGGCTGAGCGGTTATCGCTCTTGGCTATTGATCAAAGGGACCTGGGTTCGAGCCCTGGGTAGGGCATGGATGTTTTGTTGCTTTTCTGCTGAGGTCCTCCCATCCTCATAGAACCTTCTAGTTTAGCATGTAAACTGACAGCCTCCTGTCAGACCTCTGTGACAGGCAGCTGCTTGAGGGAGTATTTATTATTTATTTATTACTTTATACATCCCCCTCCTCCCATCTAGCTGATTTTGAATGTTCCCACTACATAGATATGAAAAGATTTTGTCATTTGTATGATGCTTTCTATTGTGGTGATACAGAAGAAAATTGTGTCTCGTTTGTTGCATCATTCTGGTGATATTTCAATTTTTACACCATATTTTGGCTTTTCTATTATACCTTGTATATATATATATTTTCAGATGAGCATTCAAAGTATTGATTAATAAATTATGGATGCAGAAGCTGTATTAAGTATTGCAAATGTACATAAAAGTACATAAAATTAAAAAAAGTGAAAAAATAAAAAAAAATTAATCTGAAATATTTTCTTTACACTTTTGCTGTGATATAAACATTATTTGTTTATTCTTTCAAAATGCATAGAATTATCAAAAATAAAATGGTTTAAAAAAAGATTGTTTAGAACTAAATGTTTTATGGTACATTAACTTTAAGTTGGAGATGACAAATAGGCTGAACATTCATCTGATGTGATCAAAAGAAATGCTGTTACTTCCAGGTTAACCTTTAAAAAGCATATAGGTTAGGGTTTACATTTCAAAAATCCATATAAATGGGCTTGCAACATGTTTTTACCTATCTTCCTATAGCTTTTTGCTTGACATTTGTCAGTTTGTCAGTTTCTCAAACAGTTGTTCCACCTTATCTTTTGAACAAGGTGGAGAAACTTAATGATTTATGTGTCAAATGAAAGGTTTTAATGTGGGGAGTGTCATAGGCTAAAACAAATTGCCCTCTCCCCCATGCTTTCTTCCATTCTAAAAAAGGAGAGATATCAAAAATATTGTCCCCCTATATTTCTAGAATGTGAGTGCTGAAAGTAAGAAGCTACATGTCAAATGAAAGCTTGTGATGTGAGGAGTGTCGTAGGCTATAAAAAATTGACCCCCTAAAAAAGGGGAAATATCAAAACTATTATTTTACATCTCCTATATGTGTGTACTGAAAGTAACAAGCTATTTCATATGAAAGCTTGTTACATGG
This sequence comes from Ryuthela nishihirai, assembly GCA_038380435.1. Classification (NCBI taxonomy): domain Eukaryota; kingdom Metazoa; phylum Arthropoda; class Arachnida; order Araneae; family Heptathelidae; genus Ryuthela; species Ryuthela nishihirai. The sequence goes on from JAWZYU010000009.1 coordinate 20,065,400, forward strand.
GGAGTGTCATAGGCAATAAAAAATTATCCCCTGTGCTTTCTTCCCCCCAAAAAAGGGAAAATATGAAGACATCTTCAACGTCATGGGCTACCTCAAACACGGCTCCATTAAGGAGGTAAAATGTAGTTGATGTTTATGAGTCATTATCTCAAATGAAAGTTTCTTAAGGTAGGTATTTTTAGGGACAAAGACAAAAATATAAATAAATAAATTTTTTTTATAAAATACTCATCTTTGTACATGTGCCCTAAAAAGTGAAAATAAACCCTTTAAAGGAAGATGGGGCACCAGCAATCTTGCTGAGTAGGTAAATCAGCATCCTATCTTCCTTTGAAGTGAATACGAACTCAGTGACTGATTGCACCATCAACATGCTTTAGATTTATTTTCTATTTTTTAGGTTGCATGTAGGAATTTTTAATTTAGGTATTTTTAATTTTTTTTTTAAATTTATATTTAGCTGTATTTTTTCCTTCTGATATTTTATTGTTTGGAGTTCTTATTTTTCATTTGTTATGTAGCATGATCAATTTCTGTTCAGTAGTTGTTGCAAAATAAGGTAAGTTGAGATGCTCTTTAAAAGAAACCTGTGCTTTAAGAGTTAATTTACTTTGTATATTCCTTTTATATCTGACGTATAAGTATAAATGGTATTGTTATCCTTTTTTTGTGTGTGAAATTTATTTTGCAGTATTCTTGAATGACACTCTCAGGGAAGCTGTTAATCTTTTCTTCCAATATTAGCTTTACAAATTCTGATTTTAGAAGTACACAATGTATTTTGGTTTTTAATATAATATTTTAATTTATTTTTCAGCTTTCTTGCCTGCATTATGGTAGTTTTAAATTCAACTGTCCAGTAAGTAACAAAATTATTTCAAGAAGTGTAATATGTATTAAGTAGCTTGTTTACTTTTTTTCTGTGTTGCATTACATCTACACTGAAGTGCCATTGAATTAGGGATAGCAACCTAGTAACATGTTGGACCCCCTCTGGCCCTGATAACGGCTGCCACATGATGAGGCAAGGATTTCACAAGCTTGCATAAATGTTCCACAGGTATTGTGACCCATGCATTCTCCAGAGTTGTCCACAATTCTCTCAAGGTTGTTGCTGATGGGACACAGGACCGAACACTCTGCTCAACGGTATTCCAAAGATTTTTGATGGGATTTAAATATGGGCTTCTAAGTGGCCAATTCATTATTTCAAAGACCAGGGTTTTCAGAAAATCCAGAATTAAATGCTGATTAATTTGGTATACAACATGCCATAATTCCTTTCATTAGTTATTTGGCAAAAAAGTTCTAAAGTTAAAGTAATTCTGTCACATATTAATCAGTGCATAATAAATGATTACTTACCAGACTCCACAATTTTAATACAAATGATGACCTATTGGACTTTCACCAAGTCTAGCTTGATATCACGTTGAAGATTCGATGTTTTAAAATAAGCAAAATATATATTCCTAGAAAATAAATCCAGAAGATTCACACAATTATCTTGTTAATGATGAGTAATGGTATAATAAATGATAATGTAAAACTAGCAGAATAATCCAAGACCAAAAACAAAATAGAGGATGACACAACTGCTTCATTTCACAATCGTCATCACATTGCTGTTGCAAATTGCAGCAGTGTTTGCTCTCCCTAACAATAAAAATTTCCCTGATAGCTAGATAGATCTCAAACAGTTAAAAAAAACTTAAATTGTAATTTTACACTTTTTCTGCCAACAGAAATCTATCATACCGTACGCATAAGATTTGTTTATTGTCGTCTCCCCACCATGACACCAAAGTGTCTAGCCAGTGACTGTCAAGAATTGCTTCCTCACGGAGTAGCACCACCCTTCTTTCATTTACCCTGATTACAGCTAGAGACTAGAGTTTTTAACCCAGCGCAGGATCAGGTAGGGTAAATGTGCCTATAAAATATGGGACCTTTCAGTCAACTACATCAGGATTCACAGAAAACCAAAATCTGTTGAAATAAAAATCTTGATAGTTTTTGATGAAGCCACGGCTTATGAGAGTACACGCTGAGTGAGCAATGACCTTTGCAACACTGGGAAATTCTTCATGTTGAAACTGTGCTAAATGTTGGGGGAGGGGATGTACTCACAAAACTAACCTTTAGTACAATACAAAACAGAATATGCAGATTAAAGGGGAAACCCGAGCTGTGAGAATTTATGTAGAAACAAAGCCATGAGAGGCTTTGTTTCTACACAAATTGGGGTACACAGGGAAACTGTGCAGAAAATTTGGACAATGCAGTCAAGTATCACGGGAGCCATAGGGCAGAAAAATCTGTCATAACGGAAATAAAAATCTTGGTAGTTTAGGTAGAGACAGCCACAGGCTACGAGAGTGTGTGCTGATGTCAGCAATGACCCAAGCAAAACAAACACTAGGGAAATTTTCTTCATGTTGAATCTACACTAAAATGTTGGGGGAAGGGATACTTACAAAACTTACCTTTAGTGCAGCAAAAATAAGAATTTACAGATTAAAAGTGACACCCGAGTAATTCCAGGTGCTGTTCATCTTATAAAATATGTTATTCATGCTTTTATAAAATATGTAAACACAAATTCAGACAATTTTTCTATCCTTAATATTTGGAGAGCTCATAATAAAAGATGTAATAAAATTTTGTTCTTTTGAATGCTTAATGTCAAATTTTCTTGTTTTTATATAAATATAAATATGATCCAATTTTTTTTTTTTTAGTCTTAGAGGGTGATTTGTTCCATATTTTACTTCCTTGACAAATATATTGGCATATTGCTTTTGACCATTAAATCTTCCGCATCAATGCTGTACAGCATTTCAAAATGTTTTAGCCAAAATGCATCAGTGCTGTATTTTTGTGTTTTATAAGTACTAATAAAATATTGCTATTTACATTTTCCTAGTCACCCATTAGGTGGAATTTATGTTGTTAGAGGATGCTAAAGGCAGAAAATAAAAACTTCAAAAACACCCTTTGGTTGGGTTTATGGTGCAAGAGCACAATAGGTAAAGTTAGATAATAACAAATTTTAAACAAATATTGAAAATGTTCAATTTATTCTAGAAATTTTTTAAAATTTAGAATGTGATGGTCAAGAGGTTTGCGTGGGCACTAATCACTAATGGTTTGCTCCTTTACCCTGGTGGTGGGGGGGGGGGGGGAGAGAAGAAAAACATTACTATTTTTCTTTAAATAATAAATATTATTTATCTGTTAAATTATATGTTTTTGTATTGTGCAGGTGTTAATAAAATATTCCTATTTGCATTGTTACTTAGTCATTATGACAGTCATGGTTTGCTTACTGCTGAAGTTGAGGAAAAATGGGACCATTTTAAACAGGCGTTTTTGGAAACTAACAGTACTGTTTTAGGAAAAAAGGAGCAGAGGAGACAGAATTATTTGAGTGATAAGGCACTTGAGTTTATTACAAATGAAAGAACTGCAGAAATGTCATTAATCAATACCCTACTACTCCTAATAGAAAGCATTAGAGAGAGCTTAATAAATGTGTAAAGGATCAGTTAACTGCTGATAAGAATCTTTGGCTTGATGGCTTGGCTGACAAAGCTGAGGAAGCAGTTAGACAGCAGAGAGCTGTACCAGATAGTTAACGTTTTGTGTGGTAGAAAACGGACAGGTATACAGTGATTGAAGGATAAACAAGGTAAGGTATAGAAGGTGAGGATTCTGTCATGGCTAGGTGGGCTGAGCATTTCAGTGATGTTCTAAATAATGTGGTTAGTTCTACTTCCATTGTTTGTAATGCTGATAGATGCATTGGCGGCTTTAATATTGGCCCTATAATACAATCTGAAGTTATTTTGGCTGTTTCTAAACTTCATAAATCCCCAGGGGTAGATGAAATTACTATGGAAATGCTTAGAGCTGGGAATGTTTCAGTTACCACTTGGATGACTGAAATTTTGAATATCTGTTATGATAAAGGCATGATTCCTAAGGATTTTACCAGAGTTATTGTTATCCCTATTTTCAAAAAAGGTGATTGCAGTTCTTGTGATAACTATAGGGGTATCAGCCTACTCTCTTTTTCAGGGAAAGTTCTTTGCATGATTGTGTTTAATAGAATTAAGAATCTGGTTGACAGTCAATTGCACGATGAGCAATGTGGATTCAGAAGTGGTAGGGGATGTGTAGATCAGATATTTTCACTTAGGTGGATTCTTGAGAAATGTTTAATTTCAGAAACCTTTGGTTGCTAGCTTTGTTGATTTCAAAAAGACTTTCGACTCTGTTAATCGTCATAATTTATGGTTGATTGTGAGATTATACAGTATACCAGACAAGTTAGTTAACATAATGAAAACACTCTATAATAACTCTGAGTCATGTGTGAGAGTTGGTAAGTCTTGTAGCAATTGGTTTAGCATTACTTCTGGTGTTCGACAAGGGTGCATTTTGTCTCCTTTTCTCTTTAGTTTGGTTATTGATTATGTTATGCGAAATTCACTGCAAAGGAAAGATTTTGAGCTTAAATGGTCTGGACATACTGAAATTTCTGATTTAGATTATGCTGATGATTTAACCCTTTTGGCAAATGATGTTGATGAGATTAACTCTTTCATTCAAGCTGTTGATGAGACTGGTAGTAGAATAGGTTTGGTTATAAACAGAGAGAAAACTAAAGTGATGAAAATTGGTCAGGCAGGCTGTGATTCATTTAATCTGAATGGTTGCAGTCTTGAGCAGGTGTCACAGTTTAATTATCTTGGGAGCTACGTAACTGATACTGCTGATGTGTGGCATGAGAAACAGTTCTATAACAGGAACTAATTGAACTGAACATGTTGTTTTATCAGCCTTTTTTTTACCCAAGTCTTTTATTTTGCTGTGTAAAGAAGTGTGGGGGTGGCTCTGTTGGTAGCACACCAGTCTCATAATTTGCAGTTCCCAAGTTCGAGTCCCAGCTGGATCAGCATTGAAATTTATCTCGAAAACTCTCTGCCCTGCTTATGGTCAGAGGGGACACTGATAAACTTTGAAAGGCCTCTGCCCATCAGATGGAGCATTAATCTATGGCCTCTTATGTTGGAGAGCTATACCCTGTATACATTAAAAAACATGCTAGATGGCCTTGACTGGAGACTACCATCTGTCTCCCAACAGCTGTTCCAGTGGGCCCCCTCCCCCAAACCTTCTCTGAGCCTTCAGGGTCCTTGTGACATGGCCATTTAACCCATTGTGTGCAAAAAGTGCCACTCAGAGGTAAAACAACCCAACCTCAGCTCTTGGCCTTGAGTTTCTGAGAACCGTCTGAGAGGTGGATGAATAGCCCAGACCAGGGTTTCATGGAACATTTATTTTTCTCCATGTATGTGTATAGGGGGGGGGGGGGGAGGGGTAAAGACTGAATTATATATATATATATATTTTGGGGTCCTGTAGGGCTTTACAATAACATTCAGGGGTTCTGCCACTGTTAAATGGATGGGAAACACCTGTTCAGACTGTAAGTGTGACAGAGAGTGGGAATCCCATACACTGTCTGTCTTTCACTGGTATCTTCAGGAAGTAAAGGCTACTAACTTTGAATTTTCGCCATTTTCTCTGTTTCCATTGGTCTTTGTGAGACTTTTTGATATGTTTCCTGTAAATATATATATATATATTTATTAAAGTGCAATAGTGTATGCTGGGAATCTTATTAATACCACCAAGATTTAGTCCTTGCCATCCTGACTAGATTAAATAAATAAAATAATAATAAATACCTCCTCAAGCAACTGCTTGCCACAGAGGTCTGACAAGAGCCTGTCAGTTTATAAGCCACAGTAGATGTACTATTATATTCTTATCCACAATATTACACTTGGCATAGACAAATAATGCTATATTTGGTAATGCTATATTATATATATAAGCCCATTGGTGTCCTATTAACTGAGGGCAGGGCGATGTGTTTTGTGGAGATTAATCTCCATGCTAGCCCAGCATAGTGTTTATAATGGTTCACCACTAGTTGTGAGAAAGACTTGTATCCCCATAATACCATTTTAATTTTAAAATCATTAGATATATTTTTTAAAGAGTGTTATTGTAGAAATTGGATTTTTTTAATTGTAACATTAATTACACTGTGACATTTTAACTATCAGATATTGTTAAAAGGACTTAGGCCCACAATTTTGCCATTTTGAGTTTTGCTGTTTCCTTGTTTTGCACATGTGGATGTATGCTTAGTGTTAAAAGAATCCAGAATTAAATGCTGATTAATGTGGCATATAACATGCATAATTCCTTTCATTGGTTTTTGGCAAAAAGGTAATTTTTTTGGCTGAGTGTAGGGAAAAAATAGTTGAGCCTCTGAATGTAAACCAGTTTTTCAGGCTGGACCCTGAGAAGGTTAAGATTATGGGTGGTAGCCATAATGGATAATTTGTATTGTATAAACTGAAGATTCACTTTGTGAATGCTGTGATGTTTACCTAAGATGGCAAATGATGGTTACAAAATGAATGTAAAAATGATACAATGTTTTTTAAGTAAGACAAATAATGAATAATAAATTCCAAATTATTTCTTGTGATAAATTTTGTTGGGCAGTCCCCCAGGTGTCCTAATGGACAACCTGCATCTACTTAATCCCTTGACTGTTTCAGTTGTAACTGCTTTCCATACACTATCTGCTCTAATGGTTGCAGCTGTTTAGAACTTGAATGGTCCTTACACTTCCTGCTCTAATTGTTAAGACCATGTTAAAAGAAATCTTTAATACTCTTCAAAATGATTTATTGAAACAAATCATTAAAAATAGTCACACTTTCTCTACAAGTAATAATGGGTATTGTAAGAAAGGAGATCAGATGTCTTACTGAAACAAATCTGAGAAATTTCTAAATATTACAGTGAAAAATTAAAGAACTCTGGGTACTTGTATCAGTGAATAAAGAGATGTGCACCTAAATTCAGTTTTGTATTTGATAGAAAATTAAAGTATTCTTATATTGCAAATTTTTTTTTTTTATGAATTAATGACCATGTAGTCATAGTGCAAGACATGGAGGATGTACAATATATGGAAAGAAAGTTGGATGAGGAATATTAAAAACAAAGATTGGAAATGAACAAAGAGAAAGCAAAATTTTGCAAGGTAATAACAACAAGCATTTGAGTGAATATCAGAGTATGCAAACATATTATAAGTGTTTAAGATTGCAATTGATAAAGATGGTAAAAGTGAAACAGAAATCAAGCAAAGGATTATTCAAAGAAGAAGAGCACTTGGGCATTAATTTCAGTAATTTAGGATCAAATATTTGCATTGAGAAGGAGAATAAAATATTTCTAGCAATGATTAAACATATTTTAACATGTAAATTTGAAGTTTGGGGCGTAAAAAGAAAAAGAGGGTATTGACTTTTAAAATGAACATTTGGAGGAGTGTAGAAATTTCTAGAAAGAAGTAAAAGAAGAAAACAGCTAATTTGGTATGGACAGGCTGGAAATGGGGGTGGGGGGCTTTCAGATTGCTAATAAGCATAATAGAGACAAAAATTATTAAATTTGTTTATATTTCATGCATTTTTTTCAAGAAAATTTTAAAGACTCGTTAAAAGGAGGGAGAAATGTTATATTGCATTGGCAATCCATTCTCTTGACTCCCCCCCCCCCCCCCACCACCTAATTGTTTTTTCTAGATCTGGACCTGAGTATGGACATATAGACATATACAGAAAATGAGACAGAAATACCAACAAAGAGAATTATGGAGTGAATACCACCAGAAAAGAGAAAAAGTACGGCCCAGTAAATGCAGGAGATGATGGAGAGAAAAAATTTAAGGAATAGATATTAACTGGAAAGATTTTCCTTTTAAACTGGAACTAAAAGGCAATATCAGATGCTATAACCGTAATATGACTCTCATGATAAAAAAAAAAAGTTTAAGATTGAGTTGTTTTTCTGCTGAGGTCCTGCCATCCTCTCAGACCTTCTACTGTGGCATATAAACTGACAGGCTCCTGTCAGACCTCTGTGGCAAGCAGCTGCTTGCGGGGGTATTTATTATTTTATTTTAAGATATTCAGTAGAATTGCTAAAATGTAATTTTTCTTTGTTTTTTTTAAAATGCATTTACTTTTTAATAAATTCTGGAACATTGGGTTGCTCAGATTTTAAAATGGGTAAGCTTTGTGATTTTTTGAATTTCAGGTCTTTTTATGTGCCACTGGTCGAGATGAAATATACATTAACCAGAGATGGACACAACTGCACAGTTACATTAACAGAATATTCTTCAATTTTTTACCTGCTCATTTGTTTCTTTGCTTATTTTGTGCAAAAAATTAAATGTGTACTTATATTTTTATTTTACCCAATTTTTTGTGAACTAGTATGATCTATGGGCTGCCACTTGAGTAACCCCATTTTTAAATATGAAGATAGATTTTTTTTTTCATTTCACTTTCATGATTGTAATACGCCTGTGACCCTTGACTAACCTGACATAGAGCACCTAGATTAACCTATAAAGAAATTATCAAGCTATCATAATTAGCCTCTGAGGAATAGCCACATTCAAGTCTATCTACTATATCATAATTGTACTACTAGTATTCATGTACTTGTCATTTATCTCAGCTCTGTGCCACTTTTCTCTCTTGTATGATAAATGTGTTTAAATTTTATCCATGTTTATATATCAGTAACATATATATATATACATATGTTTTTTTTTAGGTATGTTGTGTTTCCATTGCTCCCAGTGAAGATTTTGTTCCTATTAATAGATTAGCTGATTATAAGTTTAAGATAAGGTGAGGAAAAGATTTGAAAGAAAAGAATAATATATTAACACTAATATTTTATAAGGGTCATTCATCCGAAGAGTGGACAACACCTATATCTGGGTAATGGACAAAATAATTTTTGTATCCTCAAACAGGGAAATGGGCATACATGAAGGAACTCACTAATACCATAATTAGTTGCAAGTATCAGCTTGAACATGAAAGATTTTTCTGGATTCCTGATAAACTCTGCATGAAACATCCAAAGTCGAACAATGTGTTGTATGCTGATATTTGAATTTGATTATCAGGGCCTACTATAGTTGAATTTCTGAACAGTGGTGACATCAGCTCACAACAATATTGAAAAACTTTCAGTTGTTTAAGGTAAGCAATATAGTCCAAGTGCTCGAGACTTTAGAGCAGGAAGGTTGTTTGTTTGCATGGCAATGCACACTCCCATACTACCCAATTAACAGTAGTAACATTGAACAGATATCTTTTGGAGTGCCTAAAACTCCCTCCTTTACAGTCCTGACCTCTCTCCATGTGATTTTCATATTTTTGGTCCTCTAAAAAAAAGGCCAAAACGAAGTTCAGATTGGATGAAGAGGTGCAGTGCATGGTCACAGAATTTCTCAAACAATAACAAAATCATTCTACAAACAAGGTATCATATTACTAACTTCACATTGGGATAAATGTCTCAACGGGCATTGACAATATCTATTGATAAACAATATCTTTATACTTTATTTCTGACTTGTCCACTTTTCAGTTGAGCAATAATCCTTATATTTGTTACCATTTTTTAAAAATATTTTTAATAAATTTATTGTTTTTATATATTAGAATGCATTTTGAAGAATGCAGTCTAAATTAGTGTTATATTTGGTAAACTTAAATGTTTTATTTTTAACTTCATTTTATTTAATCTTATTAAATGCTTGAAACTTCAATTCTTGAATCATAGGTACAGATATGTCATTAAACAAAGATTTGATTGTATTCAGCTTCCTTTGGAATGGATTGGGTGATTTTACCTCTGAGTGGCACTTTTTGCATCACAAGAACCCAAGGCTCGGAGAAGATTGAGGGAATGGGACCCACTGAACAACTATCTGGACAGATGCTCTGGTCTTGATGGTGGTCTCCCATCAAGACCATCCAGGTGTTCTTTAATGTGCACATGGTATAGCTCTCATGCATACAGGGCCATGACTTAATGTTGCATCCAATAGATCCTTTCCAAGCCCATTGGTGACACTTTTCTGATCAAGGGTAGGGTATGGGTTAGCAGATAAATAGATATCAACTTTGGCACAGTTTGGACTCCAACCTGGGAAGTGCAGATTATGAGCTTGGTGGGTTACTGACACTGCTCCCCTCCCCCTTACTCTTTTTCAACTGAAATAATACATATGGCAGCATATTCACACATCTGTAGTAATAAAAGATGTCTGTCTATGACAGCCATAAGTCAGGAAATAATGATAGATGCTTCAAAATTTCACTGAGTGTTTCTGGTTATTGTCCAAGTTGCAGTGCTAATTTTCAAATTTAAAATCTGAAAGGGGAGCTTGCTACAAGCAAAAATCATCATGCTATTCCTATGGGAAACCAAAGTAGCTGCCAAATACATTGTTACCATTTACTGCTCCCTAACTGTGAACCTAAGAGTCATAACGTTTAAAACTGCTGTCATTGCCAGATCCCCCACATCCCTAAAGGCATTATTATATTGTGTGTCTCATTGCAGGTAGGGACTTTATTTTTTAACCAATCTTGGGGTCACACAGGGAGAACCCACATATTAAATGGGACCATTTGGTCAACTATCTAACAAACCACAGAGTAGAAATGTTGAAATAAAAAGTTTGATAATTTGTGACAAAGCTGTGGCCTATGAGAGCATATGCTGACATCAGCAATGACCTGAGCAATGCAGAACAGTTATTTGAAGAGCTTGTTAAATCTGTCCTAAAGGGTCATTGCGAGAGGAGGAAGGGGCAAACTCACAAAACAACTTTCAGTGCAGTGAAAAATAGAATGTACAGATTAAAAGTGAGACCTTGGCAGTGTCAGGTGCCTTTTAGCTACTATATGAATAAAAGTATTAATCACATATAAATGCTAATTTAAACAGATAACTATTTCTTGATGGTATAGAATCAACATTTCTTTAGCTATGAGTGTCTGATTAGTTGATAATTTTAAAACATAACTTTATTATGAAAAGTAATGTTATCAAAAGAGTTTTTAATCATATTTAACTCTGAATTAGAGTAATATATCTGAAATTTAGTAGTGTTTCTATTTTTGAAAAGTTCTTGGGATAAGTTTTTTTTGCAAAACTATTGCATTTATTGAACATACAGAAATGTAAAGAACTTTAACATCAACAACAGTAATCAACAACACAAATACAGTTAATACACATTCTTAGACATATACTCATATTGGCAGGTACAATGAGACATCAGCCTCTTTCCATCCTGCAGCAATTCATTCATCTGTATTCCATTTTTACATGAAAACAAAAACTTTAAACACTAAAAACACTCACAAAAAAAGAAACACATACAAATAAACAAAAAATTTATTCTGATTAATAATATTTTTAACATCCTCTCCCACTGCTTTTGCTTATCATTTATTTTTTGTAGTAATTCTATATCCTCTATTTCCATAATGTAAGTCTTTAGCCATTCTAGACTAATTTTTATATTTTTTTCCATTCTTGTGTTTATAGGCAATGAATTATAGATTTTCTGTCCATAAAACATAAAATGTCTGTGTGAAATTTCCTTTTTAGTCTGTGGAATAAATAATTTACATTCTCCATTTCGCAGATTACAACGTGTCCTTTTCCTTTAAAGTATAAAGTTTTCTAAATACTAGATTGTCTAAGTGTTTAGCCCCAATTTTTTGTGAGATATCAATTGCACTCAAAATTATCGAAGTTAATTTTAATATAGCATCTTCAGTATTACATCCTTCCCTGAATCCAAATTGTGAACTGCTAAAATAATTTTTTTTTCAAGTATCCTAAAATTCTTCTCTTCATAATTTTTTTTTATAACTTTAGATAAAGTAGACAAAACTGATATTGGCCTATAGTTATTCATGTCATTTTTATTTCCTTTTTAATAAACAGGAGTAACCCTAGCAATTTTTAAACTATTCAGAATATACCATTTTTGAAAGAAAAATTAATCAAATCTTCTAAATATTCAGTATGATATTTAGCAATAATTTTTACTACCTTGGGTCCAATCTTATCGTATCCTGCAGATTTATTATTCGTTGGTTCCAAGTAAATTGAATTTGAAGAGTCCTCTGATCTGTTTACATAAAATGGATTTTCAACAGCACCAGTCCTAACTAAACTAATATTTACAAAATGATTATTAAATTTTTCATCCAAAATATTTTGCTCACAGTTCTTGGGCAAGTTTAGTCCCTGTTTAGGAGTATTCAATATTTTATTTAAATGTTGCCATTCCTTTCTAGAAATTTCCCTCACATTTATCAAATTCTCTTTGATAATAATTATTTTTAGCTATTTTAATTTGTTCTCTGTAAAGTTTCTAATATTTTTATATTGATCCCAATAATTTGTAATATTAGGATATTTCCTATGTTTTCGATAAAACTTATCTCTTAAAAAGTTTAATCAATTCATTATCCAAGGATTTTTATTTTTATACTTTTTAGCTTTATTACCATATCTTGCTGTTTCCTATACTGTACTGCTTTCCATTGCTGCTTGTAACTGATTAACAAAATCATCATATGCATTGTTTAACTGCAGAGTTATTAAAAATAGTATTTAAATGTGAATTAAGATTTTTCATACACATTTCTAACACAATATAATCGCTTTTTTTTTTCTAAGAATTAATAAATAGTCTTCATATTTATATTTATTCAATAACTTGTTAACCTTGTCCAGTTTTAATATTATTAGATAGTGATCAGTTACATCCTTAACGTAGATTGCTGAACTATACTGACCGAGATATTTCTGTGTCCTTATAAAAATATGATCAATGCAAGATCTTGAGTCTTTAACTATCCTAGTATGATTTGATATTAAAGAATGATAACCGTATTCACACAGTAAATTTAAATATGATAGAGTTTCATTTGTATTTTGTAGTATATCAATATTTATATCCCCAATTTTTATACTGTTCTTATGATGTGTCATTTTTAATATATCTTCCATCTCCTGCAGAAAATTTGAAATGGTGTGATTATGTGATTGATATATCGCCCACACATCCAAATTTCACATCCAAATTTCTATCTAAACTTATACACACTCTGCAGTATTCATTTTGAAAGGCATTTTAACGAAGTTAAAGACATTAGTTTTATAATAAAATAATACCCCACCAGATCTGTTTCTTTTCCTATAATGATAAAACGTATAACAATCAATTTTAAATGTATCAACTTCGTTTTCCAATACCCAGATCTCACTATGCACCAAAATCTCCATTTTGCAATTATTTCTAATAACAATAATATTTTATTATAACAGTAATAACAATTTTTATAACAGAAATATAACAAATTTCTAATAACAGTAATATTTCATTAAAATGTGCATGACTACTTCTAACATTAATATGAAAAATTATATAATTCACAGTATTATTACTATTTATATATTGTATGAACTCATTATCATTATACAATTCAAATGAAATGTAATTAGCTACACTACTCTCTAAATCTTCTCTAAATCAATCTCCACACTAAGTTATTACCCATAATATTGAACATATTTGTAGCCATTTCTACTTCAACATCGATAACTCTTCTTTACTCTTGATTCTAATTATCTTCAAGTTTTCATCTTTTTTTATGAAAATTTTCCTATTTTTAGTCCATACAAATTTATAATGATGCTTTTGCTTGTATTGTTTCATTTTGTAGAGTTGCTCTTTATTCAGCGGCATCAAATGTTTGTTTGATATATATTTTTGACCTCATGAATCTCCAAGATAGTCATTCTGAGGAAATAAACGTTTTCTTCTTTGCCACCATATTTAAATTGCACTATAATTGGTTTTACTTTGTTTCTGATTGATGTAGGCACTCTAGTATATTGCTTATTTCTATCTTTTCTGTTGCATTTAAGGCTTTCTGAATTCCTTCAAAGACCTCTTCTAGTTTCTCTCCTACATCAGGTACACCTATAATTTCCAAATTAGAGTTTCTAGTATTGTTCCAAATCATTCACTTGAGTCTGAAGGCCTAACACTTGATTACCAAGAGCCTTATTTTCAGTAATTAAAGTTTGGTTTACTTTTTTCATTTCTAATATATCACCTTTCAGTTCCTCTGTAACAGTTTTTAGTCTTTTATAAACTCAGAACTAAACTCGAGAGACTTTTTCATTTCAGTCAATTCCATCATTAATCCTTTATTTGAAATTTCCAGTTCTTCTTTAATACAATTTCTAATGTCACTCATAGTGAAATCTTTAGAGTTCAGTCCTTCGTTTTCAGACTACTTTTTTTTCTGTTACCATTTCTATAAGACCAGATACATCCCTTTCTTTACTGAAATTCTCACTATCATCAGTGCCCTGCACATTTAACAGCAATGAAGTGCATATCTAATCAGCTGCTGAGCCAGGTTATATTTTATTTTTTCCTTTTATACTCTTATTTTCCAAGAATAACACACATTTCTATTTAGCATGTCTTTCAGATGAAAATTTCCTAAAATTATCTTTTTTTTTATCCCAAACAATAATAATGAAAAACATCCTGACATACATTACATCTAACACAGTCCTTAATGCTATCTGCATTCGACTCACATTTCACACATCTAAGTTCAGCACTCATTGTAACTAAAATATTGCACCCTAAACACAGTGAAATTTCTCGTTGAACACTCACCACATGCTTCCTTATCTTTAACATGACAATCTACTTCACAGTTCCCCGAGAGTAGCATACCAAAGTTGCATTGGGTGTCAGATGTCTGCTGAGGGGTGGGGAGTAGCTGCAGTAGATAGTCTCAAGTTCAAGGATGTATGCAGTGCCGAACAAGTGTAACTGTTATGATGCTTACCAGACAAAGGAAAACCAAATATCTAAGAAAACTAATCACTGATCGCATTGTTGAAATCACATTTAATATGATTTAAAAATCTTACCGACTGAGAGTCCAGACATTTGTTAGTTACCATTGAAAGTTCATGAGCTGCACTCAGATTAATTATCCATGAACAAGGAGAAAATGTAAAAGCCGAAAATACACCCTGTTCATTGACTGATTACAGGGAGGATTTATGAAATTACAATACAAAAACATATCACTCCTGAATGGAGTTGAAAAACAATGTATCTGCCAACTTTTAAGATTTTATTGAATAAAATGAATGGAAGGTTTTTTTTTTGGCTTTAGCTCCTTGTCTGTGGCCGAGTGGTTAGCACGCTTGGCTACTGATCTAAGGGACCTGGGTTCAAGCTCCAGATAAGGCATGGATGTTCCTGTCATTTTTTGCTGATGTCCCGCCATCCTCACAGACCTCTTACATGGCATATTAAACTGACAGGCTCCTGTCAGATCTCTGTGGCAAGTAGCTGCTTGAGGGGAGTTTTATTTTTAGCCCATACCCAATCAGAGTGAAATAATTTTGAACCTAAGGTTAATATTCGAAGGCATTTTAATTGAGGTAATGGTACACCTACTGTTAGATATTTTTAATGTTCATAGTTAATGTTTTTTACAAATCAGTTTTTTGTTTTGTAGTATTTTTGCAAGTAGGTTTTAGTATTTTGAGTATTGTGAAATTTGTGGGTATGTAATAAGCTATTGGATGAATTAATATTCGTGATAAGCATGAAATGAAATAAAACAGTGCTGAAAGTTAAAGTAGTTGGAAATGATAAAATGTATCTTGGTTATCAGTTGATAATTCATCACAATATAATATTGATGGAAACATTTCCCTCAAATTTATGTTAATCACCATATATTTTTCATGTACCACAACCTCTAATGACTGCAGAACATGACATTGTCAATGTGCCATTGTTTTGGAAAGTGGTGTGCATAAGTGACTTGTTTTCTTTCAATCATGAATGATGTGAGGCAGATTCTTGTTATTTACTCCCAGTTCATGTCCATTTTAAAATTTCCACCCAAAAAAGGCTAAAAAAATAGAGTGTGTCTTACACAGGAGTACATGGTACACAAAAATACAGTAAGCAATAGTTTTTAGAAGCTTTGTCACCATAAACCAATATGATACCCATGCCTAAAAGGTATGGCGGTATTGCATTAGTTCAAAGTAACACTGAGCCTGTCATGCTCTAGATTCAAGTCAATAATTGAGGCATGGCCATTTGTTCTGCCCTAATTTGCAGATTTGCTAATTGCAGATTGCTAATTTGCTAATTTGCATTGGCTTTGCAGGTTTATTTCTTAGTGTAAAAAAATTGCTCTCTGCTTGAAAACTAAAAGGCTTCCCAGAAGTAAATGAAGGATCACAGCCACAATATTAAAAATGCTAGGTTCACAGATGCAGTGATCTAGAGAAAAAAGAGAAAAGTTATAAATTAATATATTTCACCATCATCATCCTCAAGCAGCCATAGACTATGGGGGTCCAACCAGACTGTGCAATTTAGTTCTCCAAGCATATCTGTCCTGAGCTACATCTTCTGCATCTGGCCACTGCATACCAATTCTAACAAGGTCCTGTTTAGCATTGTCTGCCCACTGCATCCTAGGTCTCCCCCTCTTTCTGAGCCCTTTAGGCACACTGTTCATAACCCTATTTGCTAATCTATAATTATCCATATGGGCAACATGGCCAAACCAACGGAGTCTCTCTCTGCACAATATGCTGCTTAAAGGAGGTTGCTGACTCCTTTGCCTAACCTTATCATTAGTTACAAAGTTGAACCACCTAATGCCCAAGATACTGTGTAAGCATCTAGAATCAAAAGTGTCTAGTTTCCTGTTATCTTGTTTACAAAGTGTCCAAGTTTCACTACCATAACTAACACTAGAAAGAACCAAACTATTATACAGTCTAATTTTAGTCTTTAGTTGTGCAAAAGGGCTAAATCATCAGCATAAACTAAATCAGAAATTTTTCTATCTCCAGCCCATTTAAGGCCAAAATCTTCCCCTTGCAGTGAATTTTGCATAATATAATCAATAACCAAAGAGAAAAGGAGACAAAATGCACCCTTGTCAAACACCAGTAGCAATACTAAACCAATTGCTACAAGCCTTACCAACTTTCACACATGACTTATTATAGAGAGCTTTCATTATGTTAACTAACTTTTCTTGTGTGCCATACGATCTCACAATCAACCATAAATTATGGTGACCACATTTTGATCTTTTTTTCTCAACCTAATCTATAGCTTATTTTAATGCTTTAACTCATTAATTAAAAATATACTTCCTTTTCATTTATACATTGATGATTATTAAATTAAAATAATAATTCTTCTATTGTGTTGAATACGAAATATGCAATCAGTAAAATTCAGTTTTAAAACTGTCCTCTAACATTTATGTACTTTTCTTTCAAGCCTAATTCCTATACCTCTTGTGGTTTGCCATGATCTTTTTGAAAATCAAAGACTGAAGAGTAGGAATATAGTTGGTCATCCTGGATTACTGAAGTTACCAAATTCTTTGTCTGCAGCTACATTATATAACTGCATTGATAAATCTGTTCCTTATGTGGACACATATTCCCTCTTGCTTGTGGATGGACAGGTATTAATATATATCTATTCTTCACAAACTAATGCTCATTTGATCAACAAAGAGTAACTAGTTTAATAATACAACAATATATTCATTTTAGAACTGAAAGAATTTATTTTTTATCTCCCTTAAGATGAATAGTGATATCCACCCTAACAGGGTCCTACTATCCAACTTTTATCACATTCACTGAGTTAGTGATATGTTCCCTTATACATTGTCTAAGTATTCCACCAGTGGCCTAATATGAGGGGAAGTTTATGAGACTAAGGGTTTCTGATTTCTTGACAATTTTAAATTTTCGAAAATCAGTAATTGGCTATCTGAATTCTCAAGAATTCCAAAAAAATTAATTGTATATAAATATTTTTTTTTAATCTTTTTTTTTAAGTAACAAAATTGTAATCACTAACAAAACAACTTACAAACTAAACACCAAAATTATAATTATAAAACAAACATTTGTATGTTTATGATATCTAATATATAAAGAAGAAAGTTTGTGTCTGTTTATTTGTTCACTTATGCACTCAGCCCCCAAAAGAGCTAGTCACCAAACTTTGCATGAATGTTCCCTTCACCCAGGGGAAGAATATAGGCTATATGCAAACCATCTGGGGTCAACCAAGTCCAATGTGGCTGGACCAATTTGAATTTCTCAAAATCTCCATAGACTTAACAACGATGGTTAAAAGTTATTCAAAATAACTGTTGCCACTAATAAATTTAAAAGAAGGAATGCATCAATTAATTTTTGTTAATTTAATGGTAATGTTATTTGATGTTTAATTAAAAAAAATCTGCTTTTACATGATTATAAAGCATATTTGTTTCAGAAATGGGTAAATATGAACATTTCTGCAGAAATTGAAGTCTTTGTTTTTTAAACAGTATGTTAAGAAATGATGTTTTTCTTTTTCATTTTGTATTACATTTTAGTATGTACACATTTTTTTTTTAGAACTTAAAACCATATTTAATTTTCTTTTGCTATAAAGTTATGTAAGCAACTCTGGTGGGCACGAAATTATTTGAAAAGTTCAATTATTTGAGCAAGGCAATACTGTTTTTCAGTTTAGAAACTTCTGACATGGGGAGGATCATGTAGTATCTTGATATATGTCCACTTTCCTCCTCTAAAAGTGAGAAGAAAAATTATTTAACTAGGGGAGGGATAGATCATAATGAGTTTTATGCTTGCGACATTGGAAGTGTCATTTAATATATACTTTAGAGAGTTTCAGATCCGAGCAACACCGGGTATATCTACTATTTATTATAAAACAAAACATTTATATGTTTATTATACATCGAAACAAAAATATGAAACAAAACTATTCTCTGTTTTATACTTAGTTTTTAATACAACTACTTACACATTAAGTTCAAAGTGATACTTCAAAAAACAAATCATTAGTCACTTCATCTGATAATTTTGTCCTTTGTTTCAGAACAAAAATTCCACAAGTTAGTTTCATTTTTGTACTGGTCATATAGTTAGTGTCAAAGAAGTTTTATGCTTGTTGTTACTTTGTATGACACTTCATAGAGATTGAATTCCTTTGTCAATGAGGTAAAATTTTCGAGGAATTGAAGCAACTCTACCTTCTTTGTAGATATGGTTTCTTTCAGTTTGTTTTTTAATCTTAGTTCTGCTTCTTTTTTGGTACTCTCAGTGTCCTTGTGACCTAGCCATTTAGCCATTGTTTGCAAAAAAGTGCTGTTCAGAGGTAAAACAACCCAACCTAAAAGTTTCTCTTTGTTGCAGCCAAATAAACGGAGTGGCAGAAAGGATGGGGTAAAAAAAAGAAAATGAGTTGGAACTGGTTCTAATGTTGAATGGTGGGACATTGCATTCCCCTCCCAATAAAGTTGCTAGTCCTATCACATAATAAATTAAGGGCATGTAAAGTGTTGACACATAATTTAAAATAATAATTTACTAGCAAATTTCTCAAAAAAAAAAAATAATTTCTTGAGAAACAAGCATTTTTGGAAATCTTATATTTCTTAAATAATTCTCATGGAAAAACTAGACTAAGTTTGCACTCAAAGAAAGATGTAGGGATGAATTTAGTTAAATATTTGTTTTTAAAATGACAGTTAATCCCAATATTAAAAAAAGTTTGTAGCTATAATAAATTTGTATTCCTTTTTTTTTTAATTGAATTCTTACCATTGTTAAATATTGAATAAACTTGACTTTCTTGGTATATACTAAATAATCACCACTTTGTAAGTCAATTTAATTTTAGAGGAAAAATTATCTTGAGCCGGGTGGGATATGAACCCACGACCTCCTGATAACATGTCAGGTGCTCTGGATCTATTAGGTTTGATCAGCGACCAGTGCTCATGTCAGAGCTAACGGCCGCCAATCAAGATCTCCTTTAATTGATAATATGAACATTCTCAACCTGCAGTACATATTCCATTATGTCACATATAGGCGCTGTTTGGGTGATCTTAGCCACAATCAGCAGATAAATGCCTTATAGATGGAAAGTATATCTTACAAGTATACAATTTGATTAAATATTGAATAAACTCGACTTTCTTGGTATATACTATAAATAATCACCACTTTGTAAGTCGATTTAATTTTAGAGGAAAAATTGTCTTGAGCTGGGTGGGATACGAACCCACAACCTCCTGATAACATGTCAGGTGCTCTGGACCACTGAGCTACTGGCCGCTGATCAAGATCTCCTCTAATTGATGATATGAACATTCTTAACCTACAGTACATATTCCATTATGTCACACATAGGCACTGTTCAGGCAATCTTAGTTGTGCCTAAAGACTGCAGAGAGGGGAGATGTAGGATACAGTGGGCAGATGATATCAAACAGGACCTAGTTAGAATTGGTCTGCTATGGCCAGATGCAGCTCAGGACAGATGTACTTTGGGAACTAAATTGTTGAATCTGTTTGTACCTCCATATCTGTTTGAGAATGATGATGAACTTCCAGATTCATTTTACACTACTGCATTTCACATGCTTTATTGCTGATTTTCTAAATACTAACCAAATGTATAATTCAATCTTCATGAAAAATGTTAAAACACCTGCTACACATCTTCACTTTTGAAACTTCTGTATTTTAGATATTTAACTTCATAAATAATACAAAAAAATCTGTTTGCAGAATCATTGGTTTTGTTGATTAAGAAATAAATACTAATTTTATGTTAGAACTAATGGACAAATGAAACCTCAAGATTTTTTCATAATTAAGAGCTTATTAAATAACAACAGACAAATATAATAATGCTGTCTTTCGAGGATGGAAATAACAGATAAATAATCAATATTTAAATTACTATTATAACATCTGGAATAAGAAAATTTCCTCGGGCTGCATTTCACTCTCACAGTCAAATTGATCAGTTTATCATTTCCATATTATTTGAGTACAATATATAGCATCTACATTATATCATTTATACATTAGACATATATTTCTCAGATTGGAAACATTGAAAAAATAAAAATATTATGTGATACATAAGGATTAATTTAAGTTCTACCTAGGTTAAAGGACAATAGGCTACATCGAAGTATGTGTTATTAAACAAATAATTAACAAATGAAATTGTCAAATTTAAGTAATCTCTGTGGAATAATTAATTATCATTTTTTGTTAATTTGCAATACACCAAGCAATTATAAACTTGCTAAAATAAACTGTATTTCAGGGCCAAAGCTGTTCTCGATGCTTATATACTAAACATTGTTCTGGATGTGAAGTGGCAAGGATTGGAGAGGTAAATCTTCAGCTTGGTGATAGCCTTGCTATAAGGTATCTTGAATTATCAGAAGAAGACTTGGAACAAGCAACATCTGTTATTGATCACAAATCTATGCAAGGAAAAAGGCATAAAAGCATTTTAACTCTTCACGATTGCCTGGAAGCATTCAGGGAAAGGTAAATGAAATTATTTGATGATATTAAATATATAGTGTGAACAACTGTCTATGATAATTACCTATTTTTTGTGTGTAAATTTTTTTTAAATAATTGTACCTTGTAAGATCATTAGTAAACAAAGGATTATTTTATACATGCTTTAAAACAAATATGTTCATTTCAGAAATTATCTGATGATATTAAATATATAGTGTGAACAACTGTCTATGATAATTACCTATTTTTTGTGTGTAAATTTTTTTTAAATAATTGTACCTTGTAAGATCATTAGTAAACAAAGGATTATTTTATACATACTTTAAAACAAATATGTTCATTTTCACCCTTTATAGTTTGTGAAATGTAAAACCAATGGTAAACATTAATTTCTTATGGAATGGGACCTTAGTACAGAAAATTGTATTGAAAGTGTCACTGTTGGTTGGTTGGTTGTTTTGGGTTTTATGGCAGATGGGTGACTAGACCGTAATGTGCCAAACAAAAGACAATATAAAAGATAAGACATATAAACCCACAACCAAGGTTAAAATATTAACACTACGCAGTAAAATGGAAAACCAACAAAGAACAAGTGTATAAATAACAAGATAAATACAAAGTAAAGTAATCCCAGGTGTAAGAGACCTGGGTTATATGATGCACAAAGATAGGGTAAAATCAGAGTCTATTAAAATAACCACAATGTTTTAAAAAGGGAAAAACAGGTGCTAAAATGCAATGATCAGATAAAAGATGTCCGAATGTAAGAGACTCAAACATAAAATTATGAAAGCTAAAATATATGTAACGTTTGATATTAAAACATTGACATTCAATTAAAATATGTTTGATAGTTAAAATGGTGTCACAAAACTCACACTTATGTTCGTCGTCTGCCCGTAGAAGAAATGAATGACCTAAATGGAGCTGAGAAAGTACAACTTCCTCCTTACGATTCCTGTGGTAACAAGACTGCCATGGTTTGATGATAGGTTTGATCTCAAACAGCTTGTTTGTAAGTTGTTCTGATCGAAATCTCTACCACTGAGTCTGGAACTTGATGGTAAAATGCTGCTGAAAATCCAGATAGGGAACTGGCAATGGACAGGGGCATGGCCGACATGGCAGCATTCTCCTTCAAGTCATTGGCCCTAATACCAACATGACCGGGCACCCAACAGAAATGGATGGTGGTTGTGACTGCCAGATAATGGAGCTGCTGGCAGATCTTAGAAAGAACTGGGTGAGGCCGATACTTCACCGAGATCAAAACCTGTAGCGAGCTAAGCGAGTTGGTGTAAAGCACACACCAACGATGATGCTTAACCGCCACGTGGTCCAAGGCGAGACTGGTAGCATGCAACTCTGCAATGAAGATGGAACACTGCAGTGGAATCTGATCTGCAATGATTGCATCACAGCAGACCATGGCGATCTCACTGATGTGCTGGACTTCGAGCCATCTGTAAAGACAGGCAAGAAGTCCAGATACTCAGCATGATGGCTGACAAAGAGTTGCTGGTACACACAGTCTGGTTGTAAAGTTCTTCCCCATCTTGCACAGGGAAAAATCAGGAAGGGGAAACAGCCAGCCATGATGGAAGTGGCTTGGCTGTTGACTGTGCAATGCTATCGAGACTGGTATTGATGTCTCTTAGGTAACTTCGGACTCGCAAACCAAAAAGGACGAATGGTAGTCGGCTGATTTTCATAAAGCATTTCCCACTTTGGACTGAAAATGCAGTCCCAAGTGGGATGGCCTAGCAGGGTTTGAAATTTAGATGTATATTGTAGGGACAACTGCTGACGGCGAAGAGATAAAGACGGTTTGTCGGTTTCAACATAAAGACTCTGAACTGGTGAGGTGCAGAAGGCTTCCATGCAAACATGGTGTTGCAATCATGCACCAGTAGTGATGTGATGATCACTTGATGATGATCACATCATCAAGTGATAATTGCCTTGTCATAGAGCATCCACAGTTGCCAGTGGGGGTTGGTGAGCTCAAACAGATCTTTCCAATTCATCCCATAAAATCTCAATGGGGTTGAGGTCCAAATGTGGGTGAGTGTGGTAAACTCACTTGAATGCTCCTGGAGCCAATTGGTCACCACTCGGGAAGTATGTGGTGTGGCATTGTCCTGTTGAAAGATGGTGTCATGGTGCAGAAAGAGAATCATTACTAATGGGTGTAGATGGTCAGTGAGGATGTTCATACACCTTGTGCTGGTGATAGTCTCAATGGGTATGAAGGGCCCCAAGGATGCCATGTAAACTCACTCCAAACTGTTACACTGCCTCCACCTACTTATATGACCCCAACTTGACAAGCTGGGTCTATTGCATCGTGTGGTTTACTCCACACACACACACCTTCCCATTGCTGTGATAGAGTTGAAACCATGATTCATCCGCACTCCGGTTGCAATAGGCTTTTGCAAACTGCAGCCTAATCTTTGGTGCCTTGGAGTTAACTAGGTGACCCGATGTGGATGTCGACTGCCATAGCCTATTTTTTCCATGGTACAACAAAAGGATAGTCTTTGTGCATAAGCTTGTGGATGCACCCTCATTCAATTCTGATGTTATCTGCTCCACAGTAGTCATATAATTCCTTAGTAATGATGCGGGATAGTCTGCACTCACCTCGAGAGTCAATTGCACGTTTAAGCCACATTTCTCCTACTGGTTGGAGGTTTTGCCATATTTCATGTAGTGCCAGTAAACATGTGTTATGGTCTGATGTGAAATCCCAACAGTTCAGTAGTTGGAGTGATTGAACAACTGGCCTTCCTTGCACCTATTATCTGGTCACAGTCAAACTCATGTCATTGCCTTTACCCATGATTATTTCTCCATGACTAGTTTACAATATGTAGAGACTTGCCCTATTTATAGGCATTGTCAGTTGCAGTGTCCCAAGTGACTGGACGTGATACTTCTGCTTTGCATATTGTTATCAGAGTGTATATAATGATTTGTCTATTCAGTATATTTGGAATTATTAAATAGGAAAGAGTTTTATTTGTTGTAGAATTTTAGTTTTTTTTTTAATTTAAAGTTCACTTATTTGAAAAAACTTCAAAAAATTCTTTTAGTACTGTGTGCAGAGCTTTATTGTATATCATACCTGACTACATATTATATATATATAGCATAAGCATAATAATTAATATACCATTGGTTACATTGGTTAGTGGAAAAGCATTTATTAATAGAGAAACTAGAGCTTTGTGGTACTGTGGAATTCTGACAGTATGCATGCTTATCCTATCTGCCCTATTTCCCTTTTTTTTTTAAATTAATGAATGCCAGAAGTACTTTTTCTAAAGAGCATGAACCTCTGTAAGGATGGAGCCTAATGCAGATGGCACTATCACCATGTGTATTTTAAAATGACATTGAAATGAATTATTATTTATAGTGATACATAAATGCAAAACTTTCGTTTCAGGGAAAGTTTAGATGAAAACAGCCCTTGGTATTGCCCAGTTTGCTGCCAGAACCAGCAGGCAGTAAAATCGCTTTGTGTGTGCAAATTTCCTGATATTCTAATTGTTTATTTAAAAAGGTAATGCTTTTACTTGTCCGATTGATTTTACATTATGCCATATTGCAAAGTGTGTACAAAAATTTTGATCGATTATCAATTTTAATGACTTGGAAACTATTAAAACAATAGAGCTAGCAAATTATTTTTAATGCAGGAAACTTGCAAATTAACAAGAACATTATTAAGAGAAAGGCATAAAGAGGGATGTGAATGGAAAATTTTCAGTTTTTGTAAATTTGTATTATTTTGTGCACTAAATAGCACGTATCATGATAAAAAAAAAAACTTCAAGCTTCCCACTTACACAGAGGTCTAACAGGATCACAATTAGTGATCTGTCCATAACATACAACTTAGTATATTATATGAAAGCCATCATAATATTAGTTAACCTTTCTGGTATGCTTCATATTCTCATGATCAACTACAAGTTATGGCAATCAACAGAATCAAAAGCCATCTTGAAATTTGCAAAGCAAGTAACCACAGTTTCTTTGAAACTCTAATCATTTTTCTACAATCTAAGGGAAAAAAATTTGGTTTCTGAGACTCTACCACCTCTGAACTCATATTGTTCATGCCAAAGTTGTCAATCAGCTAAATATTTAATTTTGTTAAGTAACAAAAATCTCTACCAGAAAGAAAGGGTAGATTGATATCCTTCTAAATGTCACAAGAAATATGATCACCCTTTTAGAAAATAGAGATAATAACTCCAGTAAAATATCCTTAGAAACAACCTCCTTATTGTAGAAAATATTCAACACCACAAGTCAGCCATGTGACAGCAGAATCATTCTCAGCTCTATGAATCTAGACAATTTCCACTAGTAATAAAAATTTATATCACTGTTAAGTTTAAAGCATTTCAACTTTACTTAGTGATATCTACAGTTGCAGAGCTGTAAATAGCACATAAGCCATGATTTCATGACAAGTCGTGATATATATGTAGTCATGAATATGTGTAGTTTATTGGAATCTTATGCAAATTTACTCTTTTGATTGGGGCAGGGGTTGGTGCTATGATAATGCACTGGGCTCATAATCAGATGTTTCCAGTCATTTATCTATTTTCTGTTAAAAGTTTTTAAAGCATTACAACTTCATAGATGGAAAATGACATCTACAGCTGCAAAACCATAGTTGATCAATAACTATGTACATAACAGCAGAGGAAAAGTGTAATCATATGCATTGTCAGTAGAAGCTCTTTACAGTGCTCTGAGCATTGAATGTGATCATTATAGGGACGGGACAAAGGGATTAATATCCCAATTCAGCATTTTTTTTTAAGCAGAATCAGCAGATAAAAAAAAATATTATAGTTTTAAAAGTAAATTTTCATATTTCATTAGAAAAAAATTGCCAATTTTTCTTTAAAAAATTACAATTTTATACTATATAACCAAGATATTTCCACATCACTAGAAATCAAAAAGGGGACTTCTACACTCAGAGTAACCTTGAAATATGTTGTTAAATTTCTCTATATTGCCTTTGTATTGAAATTTCTATTTTTATGTTTCCTGTCTGGTATAATTCTGTTTTACTTGTAAGACTGCAAAAAATTTCATTAATACTTACTTTGTCCAGGTCATATGTATATGTTGATAGAATATGAAATGAAAGACCAAGGACATCTGTATCCATTTTTAGTACAATAAAATAAATTTGTATTTTTAAAAATAAAAATTGCCATTTGAAAATTTTCTTATATATATCTTATTAAAAAAAAATGCATAATTTGCATTAAATTACATTTTAAGTATTTTTTGTAACATTGGCACACGAGCTGCAAAATGTTGTCTTAGTTCTATAATATTTGCATGTGAGCTCAAAAAGGTTCACCATTCCTGGTATAGGGCCTGATATTGTTCATGATTAGCTGGGGTACCATAAAGTTTTTGTTATATAAACTGATGGAAAGATCACAAAGGACAGTGCACAGGACAGTGCACAATGTCCTATTTGTAAACTCTTGAACAATAATGCTCAGAAAAGAGAATTTCCTTGACTGTATTGTTATTCAGGATGAAACATTAGGTTATTAGAAGGCAGCTGCAGAAAGGGTAATAGATGCACAGGTAATTAATTACAGGGTTCAAATGAAATCCCTAAACACCCAATAATTTTGTAATGAAGAATCCTAGAAGTGCAAATATTAGGTTTACCCATAGGAAAGTGACCATGCCCAATTGAATGACACTGACTATAGTATCCCTAGCTGCAAATTTAGGAAGTTAACAAACTTTGGAATAAAGAGAGAGAGAAAAAAAATTTAAATTACAATTCTTCAAATTATTAGGAAAAGACATGGAATGCATAAAATGAGTGGATGGAAGGCTATAAATGCCAATCATTCAAAATAGGATGCTCAATGCTTAGCCACCACAAAATATTGTGACAACTCACAGATCATAGAAAACGCAACACATACAACAGAAAAAGAGAATAGTGATGAAATCATTTACTACACAGATTAATGATTACAGAATGACAAACTCACAGGCATGCGAGTCTAACATGGTGCTTGTTTGATGTTCCCACCAGGCTACAATGCACATCTGAATGCAAGAAAGAATAGCTTATTGTACAGCAACCAGCACTGCAGGTGTCACTCTATCACAGCCATCAACAATCCTATGTTTTTGATCTTGCAGTTTTGTGGTATACATTGTTCTTTCGGTAACCTCAGCGGAAGATGTCCATAAGAATGAAATCTGGTGACTGTGGAAGCCACTCCCCACAGAAACCACCTTACCTGATGATCTAGTGTCCAAATGTATCAGACAGGAAAGAATGTACATTTCGTGGGTGGTGAGGTGATGTGCTATCATGTTTGTACCACATGCATTGTGCATCCGAGGGGAAGGTCATCCAACCAGTAAAGTATTTTGTTCCATAACAGTTGGAGGTATATATGACCTGTTAATGCTCTCCCACAGAATACCGGTCCAATGAGTCTGTTGTTCCAAATACTGAACTAGATATCAGTTGCCAAGGGATGGGTTGCTAAGAACCTAGTAATGGACATTCTGCTTGTTAATGATTCTGGCTAGCTTGAATTGTGCCTCAGATGTCCAAAAAATCTCGGGCAAAAAGATGGCTCATCCTCTAGTATATTTATATCAAATTGCAATAATAAGAATTAGTACCAGTTTTTACAGACCAAATTGTGGGAATATAAATGTCTCTGATGGTCTCCTGGCATCAAATTGTGTGATAGTACAGATGTGCACCATGTTCATGTAGGATTTTGCCACATACAAGCTGCTGTTAAGCCACTGCCCTAATGCTGTGGTATTGATGCATGGGTGAATGAGGATATATCCCAGAATATCCACTGGATACTCTCGAATGCTTCATCATGGATGAATTGTTATGCTGCCGGTGGTCTCTCTGAGCCATCAAACAACATGGCAAATGGCTACTGGAGTTGGATGTGGGCTAACCAGAAAACATGTTGCATACCACCATGCAGCTCCCCAGGCATTTAATTGACATTTGTCATATAGCAGCACCATCTCACAATACTGATCATTGGAGTAACCCACCATCTTGATCTTCAACTGGTACACCTACTCACCTACAATCACTATGTCATGTACTACCATGGCTGATTTTTTTTTTTTTTTTTTTTTTTTTCGTGCTGGGCAGATGCTACATTACCGACATCATGTGCATACATTTGTGAATCTTTCTGCAGCACTACGCAGTTATTTGCAGTGTTTAGCAAAATGTTTGATTTCAAATGATCTGCACTTATATCCTTCCATCCATTCATTTCATGCATTCCATTTGTTGTTTCCTATGAATTAGAAGATGCCCTACAACTTAATAATTTGCATTTTTTCCCTATCTCTCTGTTGCCAAGTTAGGTTTAAAATCTAAACTTTTTTCTTTGCTGCTAGGGTGCTCTAGTCAGGTCACATTTAGTCACTGTCATTCTATTGGACATGGTAACTTCCTTTAGTTAATTACACCTTTAGCACCTTTAATTATAAAAAAACATTTGTACCTTTAGGACCCTTGATTATAAGAGTTATTTGGGTATTTTAGGACTTTCCTTTGAACCCAGTACATATATATACAGGGTGAATCTGAAAAAGTAGGCAAAACTTTACGGGGTGGTAGAACGCAGCTATACGAGCAATATTCGTCATAGAATGTATGGTCGGAACGCAAGCGGTGAGAAGTTAAAAGGTAGTTTTCCACTGTCACATTTAAAGAATGAACACAAGAAGGAGAGGAGATACTCTGTGCCTCACTTGCATTCCCGTCCGCCGCACCGTACACAAAGTGCATATCCGCCATTTCGTGGTTAGTATAACCAGCCATCCTCTCGGCAATCCACGGTAGAAATGCCGTTGGGTGCGAGGACTGACCCTTTTATACCATTTCCAACGCCACCTAGCGGCTCGCCGTTTGCATTCTGCCCATACTTTCTATGACAAATATTACTCGTATAGCTGCGTTCTACCACCCCATAAAGTTTTGCCCACTTTTTCAGATTCACCCTGTATATAGGCTGTATGCTTTTTCAATGTTTAGTTTGAAATAATATGGTCAAATGGCTGATCATTTTCTACACTATATTTTAGGTTTGTGTTCTATGAATATGCCAGTATAAAGTTGGATAGTAAAGTGTGTTTTCCACTGGAAGGATTAAATCTTTCTCACTATGTGTCTGGTCCATGCTCTGATGAACTTGTGTATGACCTTCAAGCTTGTGTATGCCACATTGGTAGTGAGTATTACAATAAATTTTTAATATTTTTATATCAACTTTGAAGAACAAAATAAGATGGAACTTCATCAAATAAATATTATATTAAGGTTTAAGCTAATAGAAAAAAAATTCAAATTAACTGTTCTTGCAAACTTTAAGATTAATTTTAAAACAGCTTAATATTAGTTTTTAGAAGCTCACAATATATTGTCAATCATTATTACTTTTCATTTTGTTACTTCAGCAACAGTATTCCTTTGTGTTCCGAGGATCATTTTTTTGAAATCAAGATATTTGTTTCAGAATGGTACTGTTAATTTTTTTTTGACAAACATGCAGTAAAGATTGAGAGATTTTCACATTTTGTGCACTGTTCCAGTTCTAAACTACCTCAGAAGCCCCTCATTGGAGACTAATTTCACCATGTTCTTACAACACCTTGAACCTTGAATATGTTTCTTATGGCATTATTAGTTTATTTTTGGGTGAAGTATTATGCATAATTGCTCAATAAGGAAGGTAGCAAGATTATTATTAACACTGCATTGTCTGCAAAGCACCATGAAATATGCCAATGTATGGAAAATTCCTTACCAACATTAATATTCTACTTCACTACAAAGTCTCATAAAAGCTGTAAAAGCATGGTGGACAGCAAAGTGTGACATGGATAAAAAAGTAAATCTAACTGACTTCAAAAGAGAGCTCATCTTTGGAGATTATGGACTGCAGCAGAAAATCTTGGGGCACAAAATCCCAAGTATATGTGAGAATGGCAATGGTTTCAAAAAGCTCCTGCCAACCATGGCAAATGTGAGAGGAAAAAGATTTTGGCAGACAGAGTATATTTGTTGGCACACACTATATGGCAAAACAGCTTCTACAGTTGATAAGCTGAGAGACTGTCTGTACTTCAAAACTCATTTGAATGATAGATGTGAATGAAATTTAGGAACTGTATCATGATACAAAAGCCTTTCATTTCTGAAAACAAGATTTGAATACTCCAATAGTAATCGAGTGGTGAACCTGGTCAGTAGAGGACTGGAAATGATTTGTATGGTCCAACGAATCACATTATACACTGTTTTTAAAGATGGCGCACATAGAGTGTGTCAACAACCTCATGAAACAAATGAACCCATCATGTGTAACTCCTACCATTCGAGGTGTTAAGAGGCAGTGTGATGGTGTGGGAAACATTTTCTCAATGTAGATTGATTTTTTTTTTATTCCTACTCTGTATAATTACTGTAGTATTTTCTATTAATATACAAAACAATTTTAAAAGAATAACCATATTTTAAAGTGCTATATTTTATTAAGTAACAAAAGTATTTTATGTACTAAATATCGAGAACAATAAGCTTCAGTGTGGATGCCATTGATGGCATGGCATTAAACTTTTCTCCATACCCAGACTTCTTGGAGACCACAAGATTTGTGCATCTGTACCAGTCCAGTGATTTGTAAATTTGGCATTTAAGATATTACATTGATACTTGTGTCACCATGTGATACAAACTCCATGCCATCTTAATAAGGAAATTTTGTGAATTTCTTGACATTTGAACTTACAATTACTTTTATTACTTAATTAACACTTCAAAATATAGGTATTCTTTTATAATTATGCTGTATTATGCTTGGGAATTTTTAAAATATGTATATATATATATATTATTTGTTAAAGCCATTTACTAAGAAAGGAAACAAATTAAAAGGGAACTGGTGGGAATATGTAGTTAGTGGTAACAGAAAACAGGAGATAGCAGAGAACAGCAAAGTTCCAGCTCATTTAACTTACATACTTTTACATGGATTTTTAACATATAATTATAAAAATAAAAGATTTTAAATTTGTAAATAAAAAAAAAATGTTTAACTAGTTTTCATACATGACATAACAAAAGATGCACATATATCCTAGCACTAGATAAAACAAAACTGAGCATATCTCTGCTAGCACAAAGTGAAACAAAGACTGAATGAATCTGTCTAGCACAAGCAAAATAACGACTGATGCAATGTGCAGCTTCTCTTCCATTCTTGGGGGCTTCATTCCACACATGATTGCCACACAAGAAATGCGTTATAGCAATTGAGCTCTGTGGGAAGTTTTCCTTGTGTGTGAATTTACATTTTTTTTTAAGGACTACCTGTACAATGTAACTTAATAATATTACTTAAGCCGTGTTATTGAAGGTCTGCATGGTGTCCAAAAGCTTCCAGTTTGTGCAATTTGCAACAAAAGTTTATTTATTACTTTCTCATTTCCTAAGGAGGGAAGAGTTGGTTTAGGCAGTAGCACTTCAGTCTTATATTTTGATATTCCCAGGGTTAAATCCCCACTGTGCCTGCATTGAGATTGTTTCTGCTAACCACTATTCTGTCCTAGATTAAAAGGGAATCTGGTATTATTGGAGGTCTGCATGGTGTCCAAAAGCTTCCAGTTTTTGCAATTTGCAACAAAAGTTTATTTATTACTTTCTCATTTCCTGAGGAGGGAAGAGTTGGTTTAGGCAGTAGCACTTCAGTCTTATATTTTGATATTTCCAAGGTTAAGTCCCCACTGTGCCTGCATTGAGATTGTTTCTGCTAACCACTATTCTGTCCTAGATTAAAAGAGGATCTGTCAACCAGCTGAGATATTAAGTAATGGTCCCTTGTTCAGAAGAACCATAACCTGTGCACATTAGAGAACATGCTGGATGGATAGTCTTGATGGAAGATTTCCATCTGTTTCCCAACAGCTGGCCACGAGATTTTGTGATGCCCACTCATTCACTTTTACTTTACCTTAACCAGTTTTGCTTAATTTACATTATATTTATCATTTTTGGGATTGTTATTTCATTTTTGGCATCACAGTGCTCGTTTCCAAGAGTTAGGAGTTGCGCACGCTCAACTCCGAACTTTCGATTGTCACCGGCTAAAGCGCATGCACAAGGACACGCCCACTCTTGCGTCTTTAGCTTGCGTCGCTCATCAATTTATGCAAATGTCTTTCCCGGCGTGCAACATGACACGTGCGGGCTCTTTGTTATAACCTGGTTTAGCCTTTTGTTATAACCTGGTGACATGTTGTCACAGTAGCACAGATGATAGTAGAGCACAGCACAGTTTAGAGATCAGTTTTAGTTTGTTGAAGATGTTTGCAGTAAGAAATAATGTAGTATCTTCTTTATTGAAGTTTTGGTGAGTGCTTTTTGGAAATAAATTGTTTGTTATTTAAACCTTTTGAATCTTTACAAATTTTTTTCTCTTGAGCAACGTTAGTTTGTTTTGATTAGCATTAACATAAAATTTTGACAATCATTTAATATTTCTGAATTCTTACTCATTAACGCTCGCTGGTATTTCGAACCCTAATTAAACTTTATTTTGTACCAATTTGTTAATTATTGCCTGGCGCCCGACTCAGCTATCTGGAGCATGAAAATAATTGGATCAGACAAAGGGTCCAAACTTTAAAAGTAATTCATTTCTTTGGAGCGTTACAATTTGCTTCCCAGCTCTGAGCAATTTGTGTATCATCTACCCTAGCCATTTCAACCTGATATGCAGGGGTAGAGGGTGCTACTCAGAGTAAAGCAAGCCAAACTCCACAGAACTGCAAGCTTTATTAGTCATAGTACATGTGCTAGGAAGCAATTGTTCTTTGACATCCTCCTCTTTGGGGGCAGGGGTGGCTCAGTCAGTAGCATGTCAGGCTTGTAATCTTAAGTTCCCAGGTTCTAGTCCCAACTGGATCAAAGTTGAGAGCTATCTCCACAAAACTCTCTGCTCTGCCTATAGTCAGTAGGGAACATCACCAGGTTTGGAAAGGTTGCCGCCTGTCAGATGGGATGTTAAGCCATGGCCTGTGTATGGGAAAGCCATACCCTGTGCACATTAAAAGAACATGCTGGATGGCCTTGACGGGAGGCTACTATCTGCCTCTTAAGAGCTGTCCAGTTGGTCCCCTCCCCCAACCTTCTCTGAGCCTTCGGGGTCCTTGTGTCCTGGCCATTTAACCCATTGTGTGCCAAAAAGTGCCACTCAGAGGTAAAACAACCCAAAATCCTCCTCTTTGACTTTCTCACCTTTATGCTTTTCATGTTATTCGCAATGTTAAGTTCCATAAAAACAGCACAAGATAAATTTTTATCTTTAAAATTATGGAGTTTTCATATTATTTTTCATTGCCATAGTTAGAAAGTGATTGAACAATTTTCATAGAATAGAATTGATAAAATAATTTTAGGAATGCTACAGGTATGATTCCATATTTACTAATCTTTGTTCAGATGCATTCTTAATATGTTTCAGCTGTAAAATCTGTACTAAATCAGAGGACTGTAATAGATATATATATATATTTCATGGTAAGAAATTGTCTCAAATTAAAAAAGAGAGCTATTGGATGAAATCCGATGGTCAATACGAATGTTAAGGGTGAAGGTAAAAGAGAAGTAAGCGATAACTGCAAACAAAACATTGCATATACATGGTAAAAAAATAGACTTGTCATCTGTTATAAGTATTAAGTAATAATCGAATGAAATTCTGCATTAAATTCAAATTATTATGATAAATCAATTCTATGTAAAAAAATCTTTTTGAAGGGCAAAATTCCAATTTCCAGGTGATACAGAAATTTTAGACAGGCTCAGACCTACTCAGTCTGCTTTTATAATGCCAGTGGAAAATAATTAACACGTTGGATGCAAATCCTACGTTTTTGAAAACAACCTCAATAAGCAACAAGTCACTCCAAAACCGGTTCTGTGTAAAGATGTAGTTATGAAAATAGCAATTATTAACACGGTAAAAGTTTATAACTAGTACTGATATTCCAAGTAATGCCTTTAGAATGATATTTTTTAAAAGTCCTGTTTTTATGTGCTTTACATGTGTTACTCAATTTCCTTATAACAAGCAAAATTTCAGATAAATTCAGTACAACGAAGTGATATTTGTATACAGTTAGTGCTTTAAAACATTTTAAAGAGTTTAAAACATTTATTTTATTTCAGTTGCAATTGCAAAAAAAATATTTTCTTAAGTGTATTAAAAGCAATTTGCACATAATCATGGCATAGGACAGGCCATTTGCTTCCTGCTTGCATTTGTTGTATGCCCATGGATGCTTCTGAATAATCACACTGTCATCCTTGAATTCTGCATTCAGGAGTAATAGACAGTTACCTTCCATTTCAAGCAAATTTCCCAAGCAGTTTGTTAAGGATTATGATTGTATGCCAGAGAAGCAGTTCTTCATAGACTTTATGATGTCATACTATAAGACATTGAAAATGGCATTAAAAAAAGCTGATGACCCTAAGAGATGTAACCTGAGTTCATCAACCTTATCAACAATTCTGAAGCATAAATAGTACGGATGAAAAACATGTCAAGTGATTGCAAACACTTCAGAATAGCTATAAACAAGAAGGGTTAAAGCTGTATTTCAGTGACTTCTTCAAATACAAAACAAAACTTTTGCAATTGACTGATTTTGTGTGAGCAAGCTGAAAATTATGCTGCAATGCTCGGGGTAAAAAAATTTAAAGCAACTCCTGACTGGTTACACCATTTTTGCAAATGTTATGATGTAATTTTTTTAAATTAGCAAAACGGGGGGGGGGGGATGATTGGGCAATTTGATGAGGAAGATAGCCTGATTGCCTCCTACCCTTAAAATTTAGGGTTTAATGTTTAAAAAAACATTAAAATCACCAGAAGATCCTTTAAATCTTTGCACAGAGCATTGCAGAATACTTAAATGCAGCTTCACATTTTTTTAGAGGTGGTGCTATTTGGTAAATGCTCGTTACTTCTCCATCCTACTAGGCATACCAAAACGTTTTACTGTCTGGCTTTTAAAATAAGTTAAAAGAAATCTGATCTTCAGGAGCAACAAGTTTTAAGTCTTCCTCGATGGAAATATTTGGAGAAGATGTAACTGTAACTCTAAAAAAAAATACTGAAGAAGAAACAAAAGATCAATAAAAAGTAGTCAAATCAAAGTAGCAAAGACGCTTTTTTTTAAAAACATTTCAAGAAACTAGAAGCTTCTATATACCAGAGCTATCATGAGCAGTGAACACAATGATGTTCCCAGAACCAAAAGTTTTATAAATATTACAATGGAATATTGTTTTGTGAACCTCAATATATATTTAATATATAAAAATATTTATTTGAATTAAAAAAAATCCTTTAAACAGTGACTTGCCACATACGTATGATATGAGCCTGCCAATATAATATGCATGGATAGGAGATCTGTAAGAAAGGCAAGACAAGCAGAAAGATGGCACAGAAAAGAAACATCCATACCTTATTCAGGGTTCAAACCTAGGTCCTTTTGATAAATAGCCAAACACTCTAACCACTTGGACATTTAAAAAATAAATTACCTCTCAAGCAGCTGCTTTTCATAGAGATCTGACAGGAGCAGTGGTGTGCTGGAGCCGGTTTGCATGAACCGATTGTTAAATTTTCAAGAATTTTGCGAACTGATTGTTAAATCAACAATAGCTATAAACTGTAGAGTGGCACACACTTCATTCACAATGGCTAGTGGCATTTACGTGATAAAGTTGTATATGGTGACATGGAAAATCCAGCTGGAGCGTGCGCATTTCAGCATCCCTTGCTTTAATTATAGACATTCTCAAAGAATTTTTATTACTTTCAATTCCACATCAGTCAAGATCAACTAACATTCAGAAAACGCAAAAATTAATTAAACACATAATAAGAGGCTTTTCAAAATTTATAGGTAACTCATGGAAAACATGAATCTGAGGTTGAATACTGATATGTATGTAAATCAGATAAGTTTAAAAATATTCAATTTAATAAAAATAATAAATTCAGTGCTCTTCTTAGGAATATGTTACTAGAAAATATAATTCAACACATGAATTTACATCTTTTATGAGGTAGAAATAGCACTGATGAAAACATTTTAAATTATTTTGATTTATTAGAACCATCTATTTTGTCTTATGAAATGTGGATTAACTTTGCTGTGGATAACTGGTGAAAAAAAATTGTACCATTTAAGTAAAATTTTAAAATACGAAATTGATTTGAGATATTTTTGGGATTTTGTAGATATTAATGTAGACTCAAAAAATGTTTCAATTCCTGCAAGTATTCGAAAAACTAAAAAGATAGCACTATTACAATCAATAGTGCTGAAGCTGAAAGAGGTTTTAGTTTAATGAACATAATTTGTACGAGGGTGAGAAATAGTTTAACAATAGATCACATATTGGATTTAATGACACATTGGGAAAAGAATTAGTGGATTGGGATGCAACTCCGTTTGTCAAATCATGGTTGAATCACAACCATATATTGGCTATGGATACAAGAGCTTAGGAAATATCAAAAAAAAAAAACATTTTGTGAGAATCAATTGGCTACATGAAAATTGCAATAAAAAATTTATATTTTATTATTGTTTGAAATTGTTGTAAATCAGTAAAACTTACAATAAATATATGCACACATATTCTTAGTCTTGTTTTTTTTCTGTGAGCTGGTTGTTAAAAATCTACCAGGCACCACTGGACAGGAGC
This sequence comes from Ryuthela nishihirai, assembly GCA_038380435.1. Classification (NCBI taxonomy): domain Eukaryota; kingdom Metazoa; phylum Arthropoda; class Arachnida; order Araneae; family Heptathelidae; genus Ryuthela; species Ryuthela nishihirai. The sequence goes on from JAWZYU010000009.1 coordinate 20,102,712, forward strand.
CAGTCAGTATAATATGCCATAGAGAAAATCTGTGAAGAAAGCAAGACCTCAACAGAACAAAAGTGCCCTTGAAAGGCCATTATTCAGAACACAACACAGGAACTATTAGCAATTCTAAAAAAAGCCTATCAAAAATGTTCCGGAAGTTGCAAAAGCATTGGAATCTGTATATACAGTATCAAAGAGACTACTTTGAAGGAGATCCATCTGAACAGTGTGTGTTAGAGTGAACATTTTTTTATGGTTCATTCAATCTCGTAACAAACTTTTACTCTTTGTATATTTTTAAGTGGAATTCTGTTGCAGATATCTCTTGTAATAACACAATGAGACCAACGATTTTATTACAAGTATGGTACTTAATAAAATTGAGTCCATGAATACTATTATGAGTGTAAAAATTTGCCTATAACCTTCTCCATTACTGCAAACTTAAAATGTTCGGTTCTCTATAGAGTAAATGCTACAGTTTCATATTATAAGTATCGAAGCATCATGCAATTATATGTAGACTGTCATGGTGTCACTGGTGCATAACCAGGAGATCCTGAGTTTGAGTGTCGGGGGGGGGGGGGGGGGGGTGAATTTTTTTACACCCTCCTAATTACTACAATGATTATCACTGTAGTTTGATTTATTCTTTTCTGTCATGGTATTTTTTATTGCAACATTCGAAAGACTGCAAGAATGTTTCAATAAAACATTAAATAATTTAGCATTATATTTTAGGTTTTTTGGAAAACAATCTATTTACGGTAGTATTTAAAAAATAAATGCTCAAAATGTCTTGTCTTACAATTGTAAAAATGGGGGGCGGTGAATTAATGGTATATATTTTGGTGTGTTCATCTCATTTTTTGTGGAAAATGAGGAAAAGGATGAGGAAAAAACACCCCAGACTTAAATGCAAGATATGTTGGTAACAATCACTCTACCAGTTTCATACTTACTTAGATAAAATTATATGTCATATATTTCATCTGTAGGAACCTTCTATTGTGTTTTTCATTCAAACATGAACTAAATAATAACTCATTTTAAATTCACACTGCCAACCTTTGACCTAAATACACTAATTAATAACTTGTAAAATTTGTAGTCATTGATTGTTCTGTTCCTTTTATTTTGGAGTAAAGAAGATTGTTAACAGATGATTGTTTGCAATATAATACAGTTATTGTCCTAGCTGTCAGCAGCTGCTTTTAGTTCAAATTTGTAGGATCTTAAGCAGTATGATAAAAAGAATAGAGATTCAACAGTTCACACTTCTACCAAATTGACATTTTGATAAATACCCTAGGAAATTCCAAAAGTTGTCCATTAGTATTAAATAATAATGAGCATAACCAGTTAAAGTAAATATTTTGCAATAATTTTTTTTTATTTTTTCAGGTATAAGCTCTGGTCATTATACTGCATATGCCAAACATGCTCTGTCAAATGAATGGTTTCACTTTAATGATGAAATTGTTAGTAAACAGACACCTAAGACAGAAGATTGTGTAAATGAATATATACTCTTTTATCAAAAACGGTGAGTTAAAATAAGAATAATTATTGAATAGAAATTTGGAAAATAATGTGATCAAGTTTAATACAAGAATAATAAAAAAAAATAAAAAATAAATACCCCCTCAAGCAGCTGCTTGCCACAGAGGTCTGACAAGAGCCTGTCAGTTTATATGCCATAGTAGAAGGTCTAAGAGGATGGCAGGAACTCAGCAGAAAAACGACACAAACAGCCATGCCTTACCCGGGGCTCGAACCCAGGTCCCTTAGATCAGTAGCCAAGCGTGCTAACCACTTGGTCACGGGACGGCTAATAATAATATCACCTTAAAAAACACTGGTATAGACTGATGTATGTTGTGAAAGTTTCTTGTTATTAGAAGTGCACAGATAAAATATGCTGAAGATAAGTTAGTAAAGTTTGGTTTAATGAAGCAGTATTCACATTTATAGTTCAAATAGATGGAAACAAAAAGTGGCTTGATCAACGAACTTGATGATAATAATTTAAGAACATTGCAGGAATCACATCGTTGTAAAATCACACAATATTAACAAGGAGTTCTTGAAATACATCATATAACGTAGTAGAAGGATCTAGATTTTGAAACATACAATATGTTCTTTGTTATGATCTTGCCATTTGATCATTCTTCTACAAATTCCTTTGGTAACTGCAGTGACAATTACTGGACCTTAAAGAGCTGCATTCAATAGTGGAGATGCACAGACTTAACACTTTGCACCCGAGGGCAGCATCTTGATTTTATCGTAAAACTCATGGATGCCATAGCGGTGACACACTATGGTCAGTCTGGTGCTAACATCCATAGGAGATGGTTGTGTGTCATATCTGTGCTTCGTATTATTCGGGATCATAATTTTTACCTATAAACATGGCAAATAAAATAAATACCAGTGATAGAAGTTATAACCTATAAAAAAAAACTTGGAGTGCAAAGGGTTAAACTTTGACATTATAATGAATATGTGGTTTTGTTTTTAGTACTCTTCAATGTGCTATATATTTAATTGTTTATGTGAGCAAGTATCTAGTCACTTCATTACTTCCTTAGTTATTTTAATACAGTGAGCCCCTGCATAATGTCACACTTAAGAAAAAAATCCATTTTTCTCTACAAATGTGTCAAAATAAAAGGAGTTACATTCCCAGATTTTCGTTTCCCACATAAAACACATTTTATAGCATTTAAGTTATTTAATGACAGTTTTGGATTGAATTTGAAGAAAATGAGATACATGTATATAAATAGGAAAATTTCCTTTAAATTCCAACAGGTACCTTGACCTCTTCCTCCCTTTAATGAAATAGAAGAGTAAAAGTGGTTTTAAACTTGAATTCAAGTTCTGTCATAAATAAAGACTAGAATTTTTAATGCAATACAGGGTGGCAAGGGGGAAACTAATATGAGAAATTTTTGACTGATGGCCATCTGCCTACTGACTGCACATGCACAAATCTTATAGTTATTCTTCAAATGCTGACCTGCTGTATGTGAGAAATATTGCCTTACATTAGCACTATGTTGTGCTTATTATTATACCATTCTTCTAACAATTAGTCATTCACTATTAAAAGTATGATGAATTCAACTGATTTTTATTCATATAAGCAGAGCCATGGGTTAGGGTGGTGGTAGCCAGGGAATTAATGATAGCAGTTTCTAATCATTCTAATGCATTTTCTAATGCTGAAAACATCGAGCATACACCATGGATGATTAGGAAAGGTCTTTTGGTCCACTGAGTTGGTGCTCCCTTTGTACTATTCAGATGTATATACATTTGTATGTGATATAGTATGATGTAAGCTGAAGGTGAGCATCTTTTCCTGCAGTGGCATAATAGTAGTTTTAAATGACAGTAAGTGAATCTTTCAGTCCAAAATATTCATGATCTTATAGTGGAATAATTTTAAATGAAGACTTATTGTATTTTTTCGGGCATTATCTAAGAGGAGTTTCTTGGATTTCAATGAATGTATGGCAATTTCTGTTACGCAGCTGTAAAAAAACCCTGTGTTTCTTAAAATTTTGTTTCTAGTGCTTGTACATTAATATTATGCATCTTAAGTTTAAGAAAATTGTTTCTTTTTTCTAGAAACTTCTGACCAACTTTTAGAGAAAAAAAATACAGGTGTGTTCATCAGTCTACCTCAATTTGTGGCTCTAGTCAAAATTTAAATGCCTTAAAAACCTCTGTTAAAAAATTTACATATTACTGTGTACTATTAGTAATAATTATACCTACTATGATCAATGAATGAAACTTGGCACTGCATATATATATATACTGAATTACTCTGGCCATTGAATTATGAACACCTTATGCTATACCATAGAATGAATTGTGCAAGCAGAATAAAAGCTGTCATAACCCAACAATGGCAGTATTCAGTTCATGGTAAATTTTTAAGATGTATGTGAATTTAAATGTAACATAAATCTGTGCAGATGAATAATTTATCAGAATTTGAAAGAGACGTGATTGTTGGTGCATTATATGGAGACTTGAACAGTAAAGTAAAATGACTAGTAAATGCTAGAACTGTAGTTGGAAAAACAAGTTGTGTGCAAGGCTACAGATAGATCCAACACATTTTGCAGGCCAATAATGGGAATCAGCTGTGAATGCAGTACTGGACAGTCGCAACAGATTTCCAGTAGGCCATGGTCCATTATTTCAGATATTAGAGTAGACACCACAAAGAACCTCCTAACCCAATAACACCAAAAACTGACTTGCATAGTGCTGAAAATGTCAAGCATACAACATGGATGAGATTAGGAAAGGTCTTTTGTCCACTGAGTTGCTGCTCCTTTTGTGCCATTCAGATGTATATGCCTTTGTATGTGATAACAGAATGAGGCAATGGATCCTATATAAATTGTTTGGACAGTGCACTCTGATGTGATGTGTCATGATCTAGAGATGCTCTGTTGAAATGTATTAGGTTCTCTGATACAGGCATCACAATGTTGAAGGATGTGGACTATTTAAACATCATTGCAAATCAAGTACTATGAGTATCAAGTGGTTAATATTATTCCTTGTGGTGGTGTCATCTTTCAGTAACATAGTGTACTCTGACATCATTGTACAAGAATGGTATGAGAACAATCGGACAACACACTTCTCACATAAACAGATAACTCCTGAGATCTTGAGCTAGGGATGGCTCAATTAGTATCACTGCCAGGCTCACAATCTGCAGTTCCCACATTTGAGTCTGCCTTGTCACAGCATTGAGATTTACCTCTGTTAAATTCCTATCCTGCCCTCGGTCAGAAAGTGGGCCCTGATGTGCTTGGAAATGCCACTGTCCATTGGATGGCTCCTGTCAAACTTCTATGGCAAGCAGTTACTTGAGGAGTAATTTATTTTTATTTTTTTATTTGAAAAAGTGTCTCAGTTTAATTATCTTGGGAGCTATGTAACAGATACTGGTGATGTGCAGCATGATATTAATAGACGAATAGGGATCTGCCGGGACTTACGGAGAGTGCAGAGAAATAGGTGTACACACCTAAAAACTAAAATTAGACTGTACAATAGTTTGGTTCTTTCTAGGATTAGTTATGGTAGTGAAACTTGGATCCTTTGTAAACAAGAAAACAGTAAACTTTATGCTTTTGATTCTAGATGCTTATGCAGTATCTTGGGTATTAGATGGTTCAACTAATAACCAAATTAGATGGTTCAACAACAACTTTGTAAGTAATGAAGAGCAAAGGAGTTGGGAACCTCCTCTGAGCAATATATTGTGCACAGAGGCTCCATTGGTTTGGCCATGTTGCCCGTATGAATAATCATAGATTAGTGAATAGGGTTACAAACAGTGTGCCTTAAAGGCCTCAGAAAGAGGGGAAGACCTAGGATGCGGTGGGCAGACAATGTCAAGTAGGACCTTGTTAGAATTGGTGTGCAGTGGCCAGATGTAGCTCAGGACAGATATGCTTGAACTAAACTGCATGGTCTGGTTGGATCTCCATAGCTCATGGCTGCTTGAGGATGATAATGATGATACAACAAAAGAATTTCTCATTTAATTCTTAAAATGAAAAAGTTGTGTATTCCCACCCACCTTAGAAATAAAAAAAAAAGAGGGGGGGGGGGAGAGATTGTCAGTAAATTCCTTTACATTCTACTACTTAATTTCAAATGTTTCACATAGTTGTTTGGAATATTTATTTAAATATTTTTTACGGAAAAATGATTTTCACTGATGGCGTAATGCATTTGAGAAATGTAGAATTCAGTGTTGGAACTCCACATTTCTCCAAAGTACTATTGTTCACTGTAGCAATTACTCTATTTATCAACAAATTTACATTATTGTAGTCTGTTGTCACAGCTACTCTTAAAGATGACTCTTCATACATGTTCAAAGCATGTAATAACAATCTTAAAGCTGTTTTTTAAATGCAGTTCATGTCACATGTAATGTTCATCTTCTAAATCTTGTTGGTGAGATATGATGAGAAATCAAAACTGTGAATGCTTTGGTTGCAGAAGTTAAATTCTGATTCACCACTTGTACGTAAAACTCTTTTTAGGGTTCCTTCAAGAAAAAAAAGAGACAAACCTAACAAAAAGCACTAGTTCCCTTTCAAATAAGGATGAATGTTTGGTTCCAAGCTGTACTCTATCACTATGATTGTATAAAGCTTTCAAACAGAAAATGGGAAACAGCTACAGCAGTATATTAAAAGATATTGTTCAAATGTGTAAAAATTATACCTTAGAAGTGATTTGAATAAAAAAAAGAAATAAGCCGAATATTTCTGATCCATTATGCTGTTTGAAGCCTTTGTATATCAGCACATAAAATCTATTATGAATGAATGATTTGGTAGTAAAATTACTCAGCAGAAGCCAAGAATGTGATGTAACACTCGCAAAAAAACATGCCACTTTCATGTTTGGAAAAAATTGGGAATTATTTCAGTGATGCAAAATGCTGCAGATTTTTGTCAACCTGTAACAGCTTTTTTTTTTGAAGCACATCGAATATAAGATCCCAATTAACTAAAGTGCTTAAATATTTCTGCAAAATGATGTTGATAGTATAATTTTGAATAGTAATTCCATGCTCGAAGACAACAACAGCTTAAAAGCTGCACAGCAATGCTGTGAAAAAAGGTGAAAGATTTAAATAACACTGATAATTGAATTCTTTTCTGGTTGTTTCAAAATAGAACCATATCAGTCTGTGATATTTATCGTTCTGAACAAACAGTGTTAATTCAAAGTTATATCCTTCTAAATACAGAGGGATTGTGCAAAATGACTGAAGTGTGTAAAAGTGGGAATTTATCTACATGTAATATATTAGAGTTCATTGTTGATGCTTGATATGCAACATGCGATTGAACCTAAATAAAGCCAATCACTTAATATTTATTTTTTGTTCTTTTTAAGCAGTTGTATTTATCCACTTATCAATATCTTATTTATATGAATGCCCATGATGTGTAATTTTTATGATTTTTAAACATAAATGATGCGCGAATTTCGTAATTTTACTACGCAAAATTCTTGTGAATTTTGCTGTTTTTGAGCACAATTTCATCTTTTTTTCGCAGTCATATTCTACAGAATTGCTGCCATTTTCATGAAGCATTTGTGTCATTTCAAAATCATGCTTTGTTTCAAGCACTGTTCTCCATACACTTATTTGAGCCATTTCTACAACTATTTGTGCACCACTTAAGCCTGCCAAACACAATAACATATCACATACTGCTTGCTCAGTTTCCAGATCAACCATAGCTTTCAAAATATCACACAAAAATGATCACCTTTCCAAAGCAAGAAAACTAGAGACTGACTTCATATTGTTCTGCTGTTGCTTGCGACTGTATCACAACATGCTTCAACTTGCGCGCACTGCTCCATGCCGTTGAAGAGTCTCTGTGCTGCTACATCATGTATTAACTCGTATGAAAAGCTGCTAATTGTTGGCAATGGCAGTACATGGATTAAATGATACACATACATAAAAATAATACCACCATCATAGCAAAATAATATTTTTTGGGTTCTATGTTTACAGCTAATTCTGTGCTTCTACTATTCAAATATTCATTTTCAGTTTCGCATTTTCCAGATATAGCACCCTCTAAAAGTGGAAATTTAAAACTACTTGAGGATTTGAAAAATCTAAAGCATAATATTACTACCTGTTTAATTCATTACTGTCAAGCAAACCTCCTAACCCTCTCACACTTCACCACCTAAATTTCTGAATCTCTAAAAGCAAAAAAGTTGAATGTCTACAGAAGGACAGACAGATGACAAAGCGAAAATATAAGATCGTTTTCATAAACAATCAAAAAATAAAAATTTTACAGGGACAGCAAACCCTGTGAAATATGACAATAACTGTCAGCATGAGTGCACATAAAGAATTGATGTTACTTGCAGCAAGAAATTCACATTCTTAATACAGTATTAGGTGTGTGCAGAATCTTAGATCACACTGATGCTACAACACAAAGTCATTTGTGTGATTATGGTTCACTTTTTACCTTGTTATGATGCTTGAATGTATTATTACTTTTTATGATGCGTATTGGATATGTGACAAGACAAAGTATAATCAGCATTTTTCTTCATTGGGCAAATAAATGTCACATTTATTTAAGTGCATATAACCAAATCTGTTATAAAGAAAACTCACTGTCAGCGTTTCCTATATATCTAATGAATCATAAAGTGTAGCCTTTAATTGTAATGTGTGTTATTGTAAAATGCCATCTGCACCTTATTCTTCAGCAAACCACACCTTGGCATGTGAACAGTGATGTCTGGCAGTGCAAGTCCTATGGCACTTTAACATTGGTGAAGTTGACTAGAATGAATTCAGACATTAATCATAAGGATGGCTACACTAATGAGGGTTGTAAATATGCTCCATTACTGGCAGTATAGGAAGGGTAATTTTGCTAAACGGTAGAATAGTGTAGTACTTGATTGTAATATGGTTGTTTCCCATTAGCTATACATTTATTTTTACCTAATGTGATAAACAGGGCTGGCCTAACAGCTGAAGAATTCCTAGTGGTCACTTGGGGCAGCAAATTTTTAAGGACAGTGTGTTAATAATTAACCAGTTGGGTTTGTTTTCATTTAAACTTAGAATGAAAGTACCATTAATGTAAAATGTTAGTCTTTGCAGATCTTTTTGAGCATAGTAATTTTGAAATCATGTTACTAATGTTTTAGCTGGCATTTTATTTCAGATGTGGAGGCAGAAAGATATATCGACTTAGAGCCATAAAAATGGTAAAATTGTTTGAGATGATAAAGCTGGTAGAATCACTTGAGGCAGCCAAAAATAAAATCAGTTTTAACAGTAGAAAAAACTAAATTTACTTGAGATGGGAAAACAAATTTTTGGTGGAGTGTAAAAATAAAATCACGTGGAGTAGCAAAAAGTAAATCTGATTGAGGGCTGCAAAAAGTATGCTTGTTTGGCCCTGCACTGATGATAACGTTTAAAAACTAATTGTAGTATAAGTATAAAATAGCTGTATAAAAATAGCAAGACGTTTCCTGTCTGGGTTTGTCATACTTCTCAACTAAAAGAGAAAAATATAGTTTCACGGCTATAATAACATAAATTTTATTTAAATCTTACCACTCTTTTCAAATAAGTGCAATAATCAAAGATTTTTAAATATATTAAACAGTTTACTATTTATTGAGCTTAGTCAGAAATATTAATGTTAAAAAATATTCAAGATTTTTCTGTAACAGTGTCTTGGTAGACCCACGATCTGTTAACCAGGGCTCAAAAGTTTTCTGCAAATAATCAAATCCATGAATTGGATACTCACAATCAGTAAGGGCCTAATGTACTAGTTATCTGGATTCTAGTTTCCAAACATTACTAGGATTTTTTTCACGTTTATCGTTATGAAACAAAATTAAAAGCCAAACGTATGCATTTACCCTCATATGTTTAAATCAATTAAAAAGTTAATTCTGTCATAAATTGCCGATTATCTATGATCAAATATCCTATTAGATAGAGATCTTGCCTTTGAGCAAGCAGTTTTGATGTAGGGTATCGTGGTAATAATAAAATCGATAGTAAGACATAATAATAGTAAATAATAAAAATCATGCATATAGCTATATAATTACTCGCCAAATGAAAATTGAAACATGATGATCATTACAGTATTGTATGTTAAGAACACTGGAGCAGTAATACTGTTTTACTTGAATTGTACAGTACTTATGGCAGCTTGGGTACAATTAAAGTTTTCTGTACTTATTCTGAAATTACCTATTGCATATATTTACGACTGTAAGCAATAAGGTTTATAGTGTTTTTTTTTTTATCTCTCCGGTGTTCTAGGAGGTGATATACACCTATCTTTGGAGACCATACTAACTTTCTCAGATGTTCGCTTGAAAAGTATACGAATATCCACTAACTTAAAACACTGCTTTCTTTCTGACTAATGGTTTTATAAAGGCCATAGTTCCAGAATGCACAAATAATTGACGTATATAAACGAGAGATACTGCTAAGATGTTAAATCATAATGGCAGCTACTCTCAAATTAAGTGTTGCTCAGCACGCAGCTTCCCTAGTGGCCAGTTTGCAAACTCTGATATGCTGGATGCTTCTGAGAAGTGCTGTTACACAAGAAGGTGATTTATAATAAACGCGTTGAAAATATTTCGTTAGAGCGCATATGCAGCTAAATAAAGTGCAGGATAATCAAGAGTTTACTCTATTCATAGCAAGAGTTAGAGCTAACGAAACAAATCATTATCTACGTCTTTAAAATGGTAAAATATGAAAATGTGAGGTTACTACCAGATACACAGCTGTGGCCTATTATATCTATAATTATTTTTATTGCATAATGTGTCACTTGGTCCAAAGGTTGCAAAATATTAATATTGAAAACTACGCATTTAATATTTCAGATACGAATGCGTTTTATTACATGTATAGTAAGTTTCTTTACGTTATTCAGTCGGAATTCCTTACTCAAGTATATTGAAATTGTAATCACGTTTCTTTTCATGTGTTAATTCTTCTTTTGTAGGTAATAACTTATTTTTGAAGAACTGTAGTAAGAAAAAACGACCGTCCTTCGTATAGTCAAGTGTTCTACCATTTCTAAAATTATGAATGGATTTTATGTTTCTACAGTACTGGAGAAGAATAAAAAAAAATTCAACCATACATAGAATATCAAAAGAAGAAAACATGTCATGTTTTGTTTAATATATTTGGTGACAGAGCAATTATCAATAAAATTTTCTATCATATTTAAATCAACTGTCTTTTAAACAAGCCTGTTTGATCGAGTTGTAACATTCATCAGTTAAAAAAAAAATACCCCCTCAAGCAGCTGCTTGCCACAGAGGTCTGACAAGAGCCTGTCAGTTTATAACTGTTCAAAAAATATCTATCAATATTTTCACAAGTTAGATGCTTACAGGACTAACATCCATTCATGTCAGGAATTTTGTGATATGGCTAAATCATTCTTCACTGCCTTCCATGTATTTTATCATGAGATTCAATAGTGATATATTTGATATTGCATTATTTATAGTAGCATTTGTTACATAGGTGGTGTCTTGTTTTGCGTACGGTAATCAATAAGTTCACTATATTTATCAACCTCTGTTACGAAACCGATTTCTCTGTTTCAATTTTACTCCTGGACATATCAGGGATTTATGAAATTATAAAAACTTTTACTCAGCAATATTATTTCCTTGTTAAGAATTATCAGATATGTTGGATTGAGAATTATTTCAAGAATGGTAAATAAAATCTAGCCACATTGAACAACTGTAATTAAAACTAAATATTTTAGTAATGGAAATAGCAACTTAAAGCAGCAATTTTCTTGGTAACTTTTTTGTTTCACTTAAGTTTCACAGCTTTTGATATAATGTACTGTTTTATAATTTGCTAAAGTTCAATAAAAATTTTAATAAAATGAACATACATTACAAAATGTGACAGTGTACTGTTTTATTTATTACTAGTACATTTACCAAGCATTTCTCGGTTCTTAATTAGGTTGCTAGTAAATTTTACTTTAAATATAAATTTAATAAGTAAGAGTTGCCATTTTTTTTAAATCAGGAAACCTTTGATTCTAGTTCGGAAATATTTCGGTAAGATGTGCGGATAGGAGCATCTAATCTGGAAAACCTTTATTAATGGATATTCTCATTCCTTATTGTTACGAATAAACATCGATGCTTCTGTAACTATACAAATTTTTCAATTACTTTACAAATAGCTCGGCTTACAATAAAACGGTTATATAATTCCCCCTCAAAAAATTTACCCAATTGTCATTTAATACCGGTAACCATGAAAGTCGATAAAAAGCATGATGTAATACATGAAAAGATCTAAAAACCGTTAGTGAACTTGTATGGTCTCTTTTACGAAGCGAACGTACCAGTAGAATGGAGTTATGATCGTGCTCTTTACAATATTCGGAAACAGGCGGTTGTACCTAAAGGCCCAGCGAAGGGGGGTGGGGCCTATAACTTTTAACATCATCATGAACAATCTGCTTAATTCTCTCTACTGTAAATTCCTCTACTTCTTGGCTGAACTCATTACCTCAAAAATTAAGCTTGGCCGTTAACTTTGATATACGGCCTAAGGGTGACAATTTTTCCTGTTCCATTTGTGATTGCTCTCAATAAGTTTCACTTTAAAAATGTTTTCAGTATTATTAATTTTTTAAAATATTTTCCTTTACTGCTTTTATAATTTTTTGCAATAGAGTGAAAATCATTGAAAATAATTTAGTTGAATATATAAGCTTTTTAATGCAAATTTTGTTTACCCTCTTCTGAAAAGAAGCAATATTTTTATGAAGTTGTACAAATAATCCAGTCCAAAATATCGAATTATATACCGTTAACTTTAACCTCTACACCTAGAATTTCTTGTTAACTCAAAATCTCGTTTCACTGCTATTGCATTGGACATCATAGCGCACAGTAGAAGTTCCTCAATAGTGTCCGTTCTAAACAATGTTTAACTACAAGGGTACAGGACTCCACTCTAAACCAATCAGCGTTAGTCATCCGCTTCGGTAAGCAAACGACATTAAATCTCGACAGAATGGCACACTTGATAAGTGTAAGGTAGGTAAATGGTATTCACTGGAAGGTGAGCTAGCAATCCCCTATGATGATGGACAAAATCGGCCAGGCTTAGCATCTAAAGTCCACCTGAATGGAATAATAGCTCTGAGCTTGATTTTGGATCCTGAATTTGCTGCACTAGTTGGCTTCTGTTGAAAAATCTTTCACTGTTCTTTGGTTGTTTGTAGGTTGACAAACCTAAGTGAATGGATTCACGGGATATTGTATTATCAGCTACTTTTCTACGTGATTTCTAATCGTCCATACTAAATTCGTTTGAAAAAATTCAATGGAAAGGGAAATTCACTGATTTCTTCGTTCACAAGCTGAGAAAGGGCAAATTGGTAAAATACAGAGGAGTTGTGAAAATTGGGATTGGTTTTGTGAAATTGGCAAAATCTTGAGTTGTTAAAATTCAGGTGAGATGTAAAAATTGGGTTTTATGTTTTCAATAAAATTATGTGCGAGTTGACAAAATCTAGGGCAGTTTATAAAATTCGAAGCCACGGTAAAATACAGGCGAGTTCTGAAAACGGATTAGTTTTGTAAAATTAAGAACAGTTGACAAAATCAAGACAACTTGACAAAATCTATGGGAGTTGGCAAATTTCAGTGACTAAAATTCAGGTGAGATGTAAAAATTGGTTTTCTATAAAAATTATGGCAAGGTGGCAAAATTCGAAGTGACTAGGCATATTCAAGGAAGATGAAAAAATGTTTTTTTTTCTGTGAACTTATGGCTAATTGGCAAAATCTACAGGATTTGACCAAATGAGGTTGCCAAATCGAAGCCATTTGGTAAAATCCTGCTTTGTGTTGTTAATTGCAGATATCAGTCTTGTACAGCGGTCATAACTCTAGCCCTTCCTCGGCTAATCCTTCGAGATGAAGAACCCGTGCTACAAAATTTATTCCAGTGCATACCACAGGATTCTCATTCAGCCATCCTGCCATGTCTGACTGACTTTGACCTGCTCTGAACCTGCTAATAGCTCTCCACCACAGTTCATTTGGCAAATGATGTCTCGGTCATTATTGCAAAATGGTTATTTCGAATTTTTTACTCACATTTATAACACAAAATAGCAATCCACTCAAAAAACCGTTTTTTATGCAGCCGATTATGCAAATTAACGCGACCTAGACTAATTTGCATACGATATGCTCACTCGGCATTACTGGTTACATGAACAAGTTTGGTGAGGATCGCACAATTGTTTGACGAATTATCGCGTTTTTTCTCATTTTCCCTTAATTTATGGAAACCACTCTAGAACTGCGGATAGCCGACATTATCCGATGAGCTTTCAGGTTTTGAAGATTTGTTAATCCATTCATTGGTTTTTTGAGTCAATTTGCTTTTGCTGGAAAAATTATTTACATATATAGAAGTGCCTTGTCGTTAGTTTTGGTATATACGAATCATTCTTGTTAAAATTTCTTCCCATATTAGTTTTTGTGAACTCGTTTGGTTTTAGAGGAATATTTGTATTGATTTTCTGCTGAAGTTCTATCATCCTCACAGACCTTCTACTATGACTATTAAAATGACAGACTCCTGTCAAACCTCTGTGGCAAGCAGCTGCTTGAGAGGATATTTATTTATTATACAAATGTAAAATATAAAAGTACCCATATTAGACATTTTACAATCAAAATGGCCACGGTGCCATATATCCACTTATACCTTGATGGATTATGCAGCGATAAAACGAGAGGTAGAAATAAGTAATGATAAATAATAAGTTCTTATATTTCTATGGGTAAGTCGGTTTGCGGGATGTTATACAGTGTGAAACAATATTCGATGTTCAGGAAACACACTCTCCATCTGCAGGAAGAGTGTGGCCAGTGCAGAAATAGTAACGCAATGAATATTTTCATGCATCATAACACCCCATAAACAGACCTACTTATGGAAATAATATTTACTTTCTCATTTTTAATTATAAAAATTATTCAAATTAGTATAAAGTTAGGAAAAGCTATCTATTTGATTCAAGCTGAGATTAAAATTACAGCATTTTTAATAAGAAAATGTAGTACTTTTTCGTTTTTTTCTCAAATTGAAGAAATTCCTATGCTAGAAAGTTAAAGTCCTAACCTAATGAACCTATATTTCTGGCACCAGAAAAGTTGCTGAAGTGTAGAAGTCAAGCTTGATTATTTGTGGGAAAGAGGGGCATGAAACAAAAATGCTTGTCAACTTTAATTTTTACTGAATTGATGAAAATCTATCATCACCACCACCCTCAAGCAGCCATGGGCTAAGGATGTCCTACCAGATTGCAAAATTTAGTTCCCAAGCATATCTGTCCTAAGATATATCATATCTGCTGCATCTGGCTACTGCACACCAAATCTAACAAGATCCTGTCCTGCTATCGTGTTTACAAAGTGTCCAAGTTTCACTACCATAACTAACCCTAATAAAGAACCAAACTATTATACAGTCTAATTTTAATCTTTAGGTGTATACGACTATTTCTCCACACTCTCCACAGATTCTTAAAAGTCCCAGCAGCAATCCTTATTCATTTGTTAATCCCATGCTGCACATCACCAGTATCTATTTAATAGCTCCCGTGATAATTAAACTGTGACACCTGCTCAAAAGTGGAACTATTTCCAGACCATTTAAGGCCAAAATCTTTCCCCTGCAGTGAATTTCACATAACATACTCAGTAACCAAACTTAAAAGAAAAGGAAACAAAATGTACCCTTGTCGAACACCACAAGCAATGCTAAACCATTTGCTACAAGCATTACCAACTCTCGCATGACTGTGTTATTGTCGTGCTTACATTTCTCGATATGTGAACCCAAAGTATATGTCAGGGCTTGATTCTCACCATCTTGTTGTTTACATGTTTAGATCTCAACCTTCCCACCCTCCACATTCTTCCATCTTTCCCTCAGTCTGTGCCAGCAACGAAAGCCACTGCAGGGTGGTGAGATATTCATATTAACACCAGAAGTGGGTGCCATCCAATATGGAGGTCCCAATAAAAACGAAAAACTTCGGTGACGTGGTGAGCTACGAGTCAGCCATGGCAAACGAACCAATGGCAAAGTCCTATGCGAGCCCAGATGGTGTTTAGAGGATGCCCCAGGCTGCGCGCCACAGAGAGGACCTCGAAAAAGAATCCAGGGTGGACATTTTTCTTTTTTAATAGAGAGTGAAGAGCACGGAAGCAGAAACACAGTGCTCCTGCCAAAGTGTGGCCAGAATGCACGGGCTGAGATAATCGAATCCCGAAATTTACTTTTGAGAACTGGAGTTGCAGCTGTATACGTCTGCTGAGACCGCCCTGGTGAAAAGGAATCAAGTGCTCACCGTTTCCACCACGAAATAAGGAGCGAGATATTATTTTCCTATTCTAGTCTCCCCCCTCTTAGAATAATAGTGTATGACTTGTGAGACGAATTTGGGCTCCACCACTGCCTAGACCTCTTTAATGGCCATCCAGGAGGTCCCTTTACCTATGACATGTAGAAAAATGTTTTCTATAATAATTTCTATATAAAATGTTTGTACTGCACTAATTTGGGCATCGCCCTCAATCACTGGGAATTCCATCGACGTCACGAACAATAATGTCATTGATCGTTCAGAATGGTTAAAAAATTTGGTTGTGCAAATAAATGTGTTTAACTGGAAAAAAAATGGTCTCAGGACCACTCTGCATAAAAGGCTAAGCCTGATGACATCACAACGCTTTAATTACCGTGCCCTCATTTTTAAGGTCGCACCTGTTTAGCCACCCCAAAACACCCAGGGATGGTCACATTATTACAGAGGGCTTTCATTATGTTAACTAACTTGTCTGGTATGCCATAGGATCTCACAATCAACCACAAATTATGGTAATCAACAGAGTCGAAAGCCTTTTGGAAATCAAAAAAGCTAGTAACAAAAGGTTTCTGAAACTTTAAACATTTCTCACTAATCTGATGTGAAAAATTTTGATCCACACATTCCCTACCACTTCTGAATTCACATTGTTCATCACGCAATTGCCCGTCAACCAGATTCTTCATTCTATTAAGTACAATCATGCAAAGAACTTTACCTGGAACAGAAAGTAAGGTGATACCCCCACAGTTATCACAAGAACTGCGATCACAATTTTTGAAAATAGGGATAATAATACTCTGTTAAAATCGTTAGGACCATTCCTTTATTATAAAAGTTATTCAAAATTTCAGCGAGCCATGTGGTAACCGAAACATTCCCAGCTCTAAGCATTTCCGTAGTAATTTCATCTACCCCCTGGGGATTTACCTAGTTTTAAGTTCAGAAAGATCCACATAACTAGACTCTGATATAGGGTCAACATTAAATACGTGCTCTCTGAGCCTTCGGGGTCCATGTGACCTGGCCATTTAGCCCATGGTGTGCAAAAAAGTGCCGCTCAGAGGTAAAACAACCCAACCCAACTAAACACTTTGATCCAATACTTATTACTAAGTTAGTTTTAATTAACTTTTGATGTCAATTTTTGCGGCTGGCACTGTAATTCCTAAATATTTAAACTTCCATAACTCATTAAATAATGAACGAATATTGTTGAAAATCGAGATATTGATTTATTTGATTGAGATCTTTATCTGCAATCACATTTTTCAAAACAAAGCAACTTATTTTAGAATTATAGAGCTTTGACGTTAGCTTCCCATTGACTTAACATACGGATTTTGCTTAATTTATGGACAATAGTGTATAATCAATCATATTCTTATGCAGCCCATCATGATGTTTGTAATAAGTGTTAGCTATTCTCAAACCGTTAAGTTTACTTACCTGTGGAGACGTTGTCCATTGCAGCTACTAATGCCAAAAGAGCTTATAGCCCCTCCCCAAAGGTCAGAGTCAGTACCAACTAGAACAAGGGCAATATTTCCTTTTTTGACCGAATTCAAAATAACCTGAAGTTGTCCGTAAAACCTTTCATTCTCATCCTCAGTGGGGGCATAACAGCAGATAACATTCAATCTTTAATGCTTGTCTGAAATTTAGCTGTAAGAAACCTTTCATTAATGCACTCATAACCTAGAAGAGCATCACAAGTGTGTCTGCTAAGAAGCAAATCTACGCCTTGGAAATGCTTATTATCTTCCCTCGCTGAAATTAGAAATTTAAGATTATTTTTAAGAATCTGAATCTCTTGCAAGTCGAGAATATCTAAATTATATTGGTGGAATTCTTGTATGAGAACATCAAGAGAATAATCTCTGTGCAGAGTCCTCACATTCTAACTGCCTATGGAGAGAAAATGGTTAGTGGGATGTTTAAAGAAACTATGTTTATTGAGAGAGGGAATGCCGACAATATCAACAGCCTCTTAATCACAGGCATGGGGCAAAGACCCGTTCCCACACTTCTAAAGGCTGAAGCCATCTACACTGGAACACTTCCTCCAATGTAGGATTGACGATATCCAGAGAAGCAAGAATTCAGGTGCCTGTGATGACCTCTGTTCAGGATTATCCACCAGCTGATAAAACATATCCTTCTGTGAATCTATTCACTTGGGGTTGTCAACCCACAAACAAACAGAAAACAGCAGATTTTCCCTCTACAAAAGCCCACCAGTGCAGCAAATTCAAGATCCATAATCAAGGGTTGGGCTGTTTTACCTCTGAATGGCACTTTTTTTGCTTGCAATGTGTTAAATGGCCAGGTGAACAGAAGTTAGAAAACAGATGGTAGTCTCCCATCCGGTGTGTTCTTCAACATACACAAGGGTATGGCACTTCTGCACACGAAGCCATGGCTTTACCTACGTCCCATCCAATCGACAACAGCCTTCCCAAGTCCATCAGTGTACCTTAGTGACCGAAGGCAGGGGAGAGAATTTTGTGGCGATAAATCTCAATGAGGGCCTAAGTGGGACTCGAACCTGGGAACTGCAGATTACAAGCCTGGTGCACTTCTGACTGAGCCACCCCTGCCCTGCATTCTGTCAAGAAAGGAGATGCCACTCATGTGCTAGGATATTTCAATGCTAAAGTTGGTACTGACTAGGGTTAATGAAAAATAGTTATTTTTACATTTTTCTAATAAGATTATGTGAATAAATTTTGCTTTTTTAATGACCACCCCTCTTTTGTCACTTCTGTTTCTGCTTTTTAATTACAAGAAAAAAAGTTACACCAATGGAAAATTAATGCAGATTTGGATAACACCAGAAGCATAATTACAAAAACAAAATATGAAGAGGTATATATTATGAGCACAGGTCACAAAAGTTTGTATGACTGACTGTGGTATACAGATCAGGTATGAATATGTAAATAAATATAATACCCCCTCAAGCAGCTGCTTGCCACAGAGGTCTGACAGGAGCCTGTCAGTTTATATGCCATAGTAGAAGATCTGTGAGGATGGCAGGACCTCAGCAGAAAAACGACACACATCCATGCCTTAACCCGGGGCTTGAACACGGTCCCTTAGATTAATAGCCAAGCGTGCTAACCACTCGGCCACGGGACGGCTATGGATATGTATCTGAACAAAATTCGTACACTAGCCATATATCTGAGTATGGTGTATATTATGATTGAGACATATCACCCTGAGTGGATAAAGGTATCACATGAACGCTGTGTATTATACAGGGGTGTCCCTGAATGACCACATGAACTTTTTTGTGAACACATGAACAAATTTGTGAGGATCAGATATGCGAAAAGAACTATGCCTGTATGCGCAATAACAACCAATAGACCGAGTAAAACGAGTCTAAAGCTTGATGATGTCACATTTACTTACAACCAATGGTATTTTACTGCAGTATCTCTAAAACTTGAAGGTCCCAATAAAGTCAAAGTACATGGGCAACAAGTAGTATGGTATATACAGAATGCATTGCATGAAAACATCATGTTGTGGAAATGTTCTAGCTGTATCTAGTGGCCTCCTTCATATGGATGCATGCTTATTACATGTCAGGGAATGGCGACTGGACATGTTCCAATAGTGTGACAACAATGAATGTGAAGGCAGCATGTAGATGTGCCACAAAATCCTCTTTGGTGGGTGATGTTCAGTCACCAGATCCTTGATATGATCCCAAGAAAAAATCAAATGGCAATAGAGGTGGTAATCTGCTGCCCACTGAACAGGACCACCACATCCAATCCAGAAACTGGGTATTCAGTATCCAACCACTCTCAAGCATAGACACTAAAATGAGCTGGTGCCACCTCATGTTGTTTCCAAAAGTCACTTAGAAACTCAGATACATTTTCCAGTCAACTCATCTGGCAGCAGATATGGGCTAATAATGCAGTTACCCAATATCCCTGACCACATGTTCAGACCTGCTGCTATTGTGGGATGGTGACATGGATTGGTATACGAATAGTACAGATTTCAGCACACCAACTTTCAAACCTGTGTCACAGACTTCCATACCATTAATCAAAAGCCTTTAAAAACAATTAACAAAATTTAATTCTTTATACATTTTATAATAATTGAAAAAATCATCTACAATAAACAATATTACAGCTTACTGAATTCTTCGTGGTTTAGCCTTTCGCCTAGCATTCACAGCATCCACTGATGAACTTTCAGTTGAAAGAGGTACACGTACAGGATGAATGAATGATGAAATAAAATAAAAAAACTGCCACATAAGAGGTAGAAGTTGTGTGTAATTATACATCAAAAGTATAATGACAATTGCTAGTGGAAGGGCCAATATGGATCCTTGTGTCATTTCTTGGTCCACAGATTTTGGAAGAGGATGGAAAGAAAATGTGAAATGGTAGAAAGAAGAATTAGCACAAAATGTTACAGAAGGCAAATCCATGAAGAATGAACTACTCGGTAAGGAACAATCCAGTCGCAAAATATAAGTTCTGTTATCAATAGGTAATGCAGGCAAATGGAAAAAGCTACTATGACCTAATGCTATAGTATGAATTATTTGATCAGGACTTTCTTCTTTGTACAGACGGACCTGAAAAAAAGAAGTAAAATGTAGTATAGACAAAAGCATCCACTTTATTAAAATAAAACACATTTCAACAATTCATAATTGGCTACATAACAAAAGAATGTACTTCAGACAAAAACTTAACTATTCAGAATCATTTTAATATGTTTTAATCTTAAAATATGGTAAATACTATGCTTTATCATAACATTTCTACTTTAAACAGTAGCAAGAGTTTTTAAAAATATGGGATGAGGATTGTCTCAGTCGGTAGCATGCCAGGCCTATAATCCGATGTTTGCAAGTTTAAGTCCCAACTGTGCTATGTTCTATGTTGAGAATTTTCTTTGCTAACCCCAACTCCATCCTTAGTGAGAAAGGGGACACCTTTGGGTTGGAAAGGCTACTGTTTATCAGATGGGGCTGTAGTCCCATGCACAGAAGAGCCTTCTATCTGTCTTCTAACAGCTCTCCAGGTGATCCCCTTTCCCTTCCCTAACTTTTTCTGAGCTTATGTGGCCCTTGTGACCTTGCTATTCAGCTAGGTCACAAGGTACTACTCAGAGGAAGAACCCAACATTAAAACTATATGCATTAAAAAAAATTGCCCCACCTAGAAGGAATGTTCTGCATACAATATATAGCAACATGCTAAAAGTAGTAGTATCAGTAAAAATGATCACATTGACAGCATTTTTAGTGATCCTGCATCAGTATGAGGTATGGCTGCCTTTTGTGGCAATACAAGCACTGATACCATTAAGAAGTGAGAAAAAGGTTCCTAATGATGTCCTGGTCTGTTTGCTAGATTTTCTGCACTTGTACCAGAAGATATGCCACATCATGCGCATGAGTCCATTCTGTTCCCAACATTGTTTCATGACATCGATATGTCCTAAATTGGCGATAGATCTGGAGACCAGGATGGACATGATAATATAGGAACAGCTTGCAGACACTGTTGAGCAGCACATGCCATATGTGGTTTGGCATTATCATGCTGGAATGTGGCATTAGGAATGCTTTACAAGAGTGGTAAGATCATAGGGCAGAAAATGGTGTCCATCACTGGGAGATTAAATTACTTCAATGACTATGACAGATGACTGACTGTCATAAGAAATGGCACCCAATAGCAGTATCCCAGCAGTGGGTGTTATATGGCACTCAACATTACATGACGTGGAAGCTCTTTCACTGGTATATCGCCACACTTGAGTGCCTCAATCATTCTGTCCCAAACAAATGTGGGGAGACCACGCCATTTATCATGCCACTAAGATTGTTCATTGCATCACTGCAATCTGACATGTCTGTAGCTTTGAGTGAGTAGTATGCAGAAGACAGTACCTTCCTTTCATATCAGCTTTCTGCAGGTGTCGATGAATGGAACTGGCAGATACTAAAAGTGCCCTATCAGTTGTTCTGTCACTGGATATCTGTCGGGCAGTTGCATCTCTGGTACTGACAGCCATTAGGTGACTGGTAATCATCCTAATCTGTAGTCACTCAAGGATGACCTGATCCTAAACAATAATATGAAACACCTCTCCATGTCCACTGCTGCTAGCAGTGACCAACTGTTCATGCATCATGTCCCAAATGCTCTGCAATTGGTTGTGTAGGCCATCCTGCTTTACAAAGACCTGTGATGCAACCTTGCTCAAACTTGCTGAGTTGATTAACCTTTATAGTGCCAAGCTTTTTTTTTCTCTAAAAATGCAACTCAACTTCTAAGCCTTATTATGAAGCAGTTAATGAATGAAGAAGTTAACACTGTATACTAAAAGAAAAAGCATTTAATTCTGAACAAAAAGTAAAAAAAATTAAAAAGAAACAAATATAGGTAAGGAACCTCACAGAGAAAAGAGGCTCTTGAAATTTTGATTTCATCACAAGGTGATACATTTCCAGAAGATTTGTTGACATTCATTGAGTTTCAGAGAATTTGTTGAATTCAATTAGTCCACTAATTGAGATGCAATAACTGTTTTGATCAGTTTGCCACAAACATAAAAACTGGCTTCATCACTGAAGAGGATGTGGTCCATTAAATCATCATTTTCAGTTTGTTCAACCATTTCCACAAATATTGCATCTCATCTACGATAATCCTATTCATAATAATAAAGTATTCGAATTTGGCAACTTCACTGTTTTAAAGTTGACTTTAAAAATCCTGCTAACAGTTGGTATGGATATATTTAGTCTAAGTTACTGGTTCTTAAATTTTTCTTCTCTGTCACATTCCATGAAGGGTTGATTACAACATAAGGAAATTTATTATAAGAGACTATTGTAAATAGTCTCTTATAATAGATAGACCATAAAGATGTATAGAGAACTTAGATTTGTATAATAGTCATTAACTTGAAGGTTTAATGAAGTCAAAATGATTTAGAGCAGGGAGTACCTGAAAAGTTGCACACTGGCCCTAATATGGTTGGGTTGCTTTACCTCTGAGCGGCACTTTTTTGCATGCCATGGGCTAAATCGCTAGGTCACATGTACCCCGAAGGCTCACAGAAGGTTGGGGGAAGGGATCCACTGGAACAGCTGTTGGGAGACAGATGGTAGCCTCCCGTCAAGGCCATCCAGCATGTTCTTTAATGTGAACAGGGTATGGCTCTCCTGTACATGGGACCACGGCTTAACATCCCATCCGATGGATGGCAGCCTTTCCAAGCCTCTCAATGTCCCCTACTGACCATGAGCTGGGCGGAGAATTTTGTGGTGATAAATCTCAATGCTGTCCCTAATAAGCGATGTATAATATGTTGTTACGGATGGAAAACCAAGAATGCAGAGGTCAGTGAAAAAATGCAGCACACATTATTTCAGTCAATATTCTGTAGCAAAGAAGAAACTGTATCTTGAAATGCTCCAAATATCCCAAATACTCAAATTGTGCCAAAATGCATCAGAAAATAGATGAGCAACTGCAGCAAACTTATAAAAGATACCTTGCCAGAGACAAACAATAGAAAATTGAAACACTGTATCTGGATAGTATCTGGACAGCTTCAACATGGCTCATGTAAATATTCTGCTGGCAACTGAGAGAATGAAACTACCAAAAGTGGTACACAGAGTGTCATTAAAAATTTTTCAAGGAATTCAGGTTCAGTACACACTGTATCAAGGGCAAATTAAAGATCTGGTTAGTTGTAAAAAATATTGTCAACTCTTTTTTAATCTTTGTTTTAAATGCACAATTCATATTTTTACAGAAACATAGTAAGCACATTTGGAGTAGTTTGAACTAGGGCATTCTTCTTTAACTGTTGCCTACCTTTTAGAAGCCCAGGAATAAAATATAAAATAATTCCATTTTCCTTGGGGTTTTTTTATTTTATTTGGGAAGTACTATGGAAATTACCAATGGATTTTTGTGCATTTGGACTGTCGGATTGGGCTCTGAGAATGGACATTTTCATACAGTAGATGATTTGGAAAGTGTACTATGAGGAAGGGAAGTGTACTCTGGATGTAACTAATAGCCCTAGAGTGAATTCTACAATAGAAATTACATTGCAGGGACATCAGAGATTTTGCTGTCATGAAAAGGTAACTGCCTCACTAGAAAATGGATCTCTAAAAAGTTTTATTTCTGAAAAGGAAGGATATTTTTAGTCACTTTTATATTATATTGTGTGAATGTAAGAAAATGTTATTTTTTGGTGTTATTTTGAAATCAAACTTTTTCCAGAGAAAAATCATGGTAATTCGAGCAAAGAGGCTGATTACAAAACTAGTGATAACTTATTGTATTTGCTGAAATCAATTCCACAACCTGCTGATATTTTGAGAAATGCCAAGTGAATGAGCAGCATAGTATTGTGATGGTACAGCTTCCAGACCTTTGTACATTAAACTTCAGCATACTGCTCTGGTTAACCATTGCATAATATTTAACTACACGACTCAATACAATGTTTGCTTTGTAAGTATAGACCTGAAATGGAATGCTAAGTTCTTTCTTTGAAGATTTAAACATGGTTCCATGACTATCTGTGTTCATTGCTGATGGTATTTGTACACTTGCTCAGACATTTGCAAACCATTCATATATCAGGCTTCAATTCAGCTTCAGCAAAAATTAATAACACCAGTAGTAAATATCCTCCTAAGCCAGTCAAGTCATTTTGCTTATTTTTAGTCTTATTTGCATGTGAATAGCATTAACAATGACTTTATCACTGGCACTGAGCTCTGAAAATGTTCCACACCATTATAAAAAAACATTTTTATGGGCTGAGCTATTTTTACCTCTGAGCGTCACTTTTTTCCACATAATGCATTAAATGGCCAGGTCACAAAGACTCCCTGAGGTCTCAGAGAAGATTAGAGGGAGGGGATCCACTAGATAGCTGCTAGGAGACACAATGGTAGCCTCCTGTCAAGAACATCCAGCATGTTCTTTAAACAGGCACAGGGTATGGCTCTCCCTCACACAAGGCCGTGGCTTAACATCTCATCCAACAGGGGTGGCCTTTCCAAGCCCATTGACGTCCCCTACTGACCAAGGGCAGGGTGGGGAGTTTGGTAGAGATAAATCTCAATGCTGGCCCATGTGGGACTCAAAAAATTTTTATGAGAAATAAAATTAAATTGTATACAATACTTTTAAAGCAAGAAATTACCTTCAGTGACTGAAGATATTCTTGATTAGTTACTACATTACCACTGACATCCATCTGACTAAATCGGCGAAATACTATCAAACGAACACCAATAATGTCTCCTGTAGTGACCTATATCAAAATCAAAGAAAAAAAATTCATTTTTCCATAATGTAGTTTAACAGATACATTCAGTATAATTTCTTCATAAGATAAAAATAATTATAATATCAATGCCATACATATATAACATTTACCCTTTGCATGCCCAAAGGTGGCAAACGTTTACATCATTTGGATTCTAGTAGCATGGAAAATATTCTGTTCTGCAGCAAGAAGGTTTAAATTTTTTTTTCTCTGAAGATAAATTAGTATTTTCTTATTTTTTAAATAAAATTCAAAAATTTCCATTTGAAATCTTCAAAAATTTTTTTGCTTGAAAAAAATATGTTAAACAATAAAAACTATCTATTAATGCCTCTACTGATTGATTGCATACAGTTATATCATTGGAAGAGTATCAACTGTTTTACTTGTTCTTAACACATAAATTTTCTGAAGAGATTATGGATTGGTTTTTGAATTGTTGCCATCCAATTTTATCTAGAAAACTTGCAATTTTCAAAACTTTTAATGAATGAACTAAGATCTTTATTATTAGCAGAAACCGCATTATTCAATAATAACTTTTACTTAATGTGTAGTCTAGTAGATTTTCAGTTTTAAAATCCATTTTTTTACTACATTCAAAATTAATTTTATTGTTTCTCAGATGTATACCATGATTTAAAAAAAGTGAAAATTCTTTTAAATTTTAACCTTATCTATCACAAAGCTAACCAATTCCAATAAGTTATGATTTGCTATCATGAAAAGGCAACTGTCTCACTAAATAATGGATCTCTAAAAAGTTTCATTTCTGAAAAGGAAGGATATTTTTAGTCACTTTTATATAATATTGTGTGAATTTAAGAAAATGCTATTTTTTGTTGTTATTTTGAAAT
This sequence comes from Ryuthela nishihirai, assembly GCA_038380435.1. Taxonomy (NCBI): domain Eukaryota; kingdom Metazoa; phylum Arthropoda; class Arachnida; order Araneae; family Heptathelidae; genus Ryuthela; species Ryuthela nishihirai. Next base: position 20,128,969 of record JAWZYU010000009.1, read on the forward strand.
CAAACTTTTTATCAGCAGTAATGAAGCTTGATCTGTAAGAAATTCATTCTTAATTTCCTACTTTAAGTTAAACTTTATTTGCTATGGAATATTTGACTCATATTTTATACCTCTTTAGCACTTCTAATTTTAAAAAACATTATAATGCTTTTAAAGCTGTAAGGGCTCAATTAAGCTAGAGTGAAGGGGGGAAGCCAAGAACACTATTGCGGCAGATCTCTTCATCTAGCAAGAGTATTGGAACCAGTTCTGTTGGGGGCAGGGGATGATAAATGTGCCTAAGAACTTCTGTGTTCAGGAAGTTTCAGCTGCGCACAGAAGATGTGGACATAACCCATTGGCTGACATACTCTTGCATGCCCAGTGGACATCATGTGATTGTGCTTGGTGAGAAGTTTTAAATGCAGAGAGAGTTGCAAAAGAGCTCTGGGGGTGTATGGTAGTGATTGCTGTTCATCAGGCTCCCTAGAAGTGCTTTCCTTGTGAACCTGAAGGCTCGGTTCAGCCCTGTTTAAGCAGAGAACTCTGCTGTGTTTTGCGATTGGCCACGTGGCAGTCACAGTTTCTTGCATTCAGCACAATATATTAAGTGTTGGGAAATAAAGCTATATATATGTACTTAGTAAATGTGTAGTTGAATGAGTTACAGCCACTTAAGTAGATCCTGAAATATATATATACACACACAGTCGTATTAGAACAATATGACCACCTACCATAGTATATGTATGGTAGGTGTCATATTATTCTGATATGACTGTGTATATTGATAGCAATTATCGACTCAAACTCTCACACATATGGATGGAAAACAAAGAAATGAACCCGCCCTGTTACAAAAGCAAAATATATTTTTCATAGTATTATTTTGTTAGTCTTACAGACTGACAATTGGTAAAAAATCTAGCATATACATCATGCTTAATTTCCATAGATGAATAAAAGATTGGAAAAAAACAAAATGAAGGGAAAAAAATTAAGTTATAATAGAAATACAATGAGATATTTATATTAAAATAATTTAGGAAATATGGAAACTAATGAAATTTTGCTTACAGAAGTTAAAAATGAAAAAATACCATAAAATATTGCCTTTATTTGGAAAAATATGGAAAATATTTCCCATACCTTTAATTTTCTTTAAAATATTATCATTTTATTACTCAGAATAAAAGGTTTATGAGTGAACACAGTGATTAATAAATAAACGATTTATTTCACATTATCACTGTTATGAGATTTATGACTTCTGTGTTGCAGCAAGAGATGTGAAAACGATTTTATGGTGATAATTCATTTTATGTATTATGCATTTAAAAGCTTAGGTATATTTACCACTATGGAAAAATAATCCTTGGCGCAAGCCTCAGCAGCAACTACGGCGAGTGTATCAGCCACCAGTCAAGGATTATTCTTCTGTGGTGGTTGGGTTGTTTTACCTCTGAGCGGCACTTTTTTGCACACCATGGGCTAAATGGCCAGGTCACATGGACCCCGAAGGCTCAGAGAAGGTTGGGGGAGGGACCCACTGGAACAGCTGTTGGGAGACAGATGGTAGCCTCCCGTCAAGGCCATCCAGCGTGTTCTTTAACGTGCACAGGGTATGGCTCTCCCGCACACGGGGCCACGGCTTAACGTCCCATTCGATGGATGGCGGCCTTTCCAAGCCCATTGGTGTCCCCTACTGACCGTGGACAGGGTGGGGAATTTTGCGGAGATAAATCTCAATGCTGACCAGCTGAGACTCGAACCTGGGAACTACAGATTACGAGCCTGGCGCGCTACCTACTGAGCCACTCCCGCCCCTTCCGTGGTAGTAAATATACCTAAGCCTTTAATTGCATGATATGTAAAATGAACTATCACCATAGAATATGCATTTTTGCACCTCTTGCTGCAACACAGGAGACATAAATCTCCTAACAGTGACAATTGTGAAATAAATCATTTATTGAGAATTAAAGGATTTTTTGCTTGATATGTAACATGACTGATTTCTGTTAGTTATTTCAAGATAAGGTTCTACAATTATTTACAGAAAACACTTCCAAAATAACTTGGCCATCAGATATAGTTCAGTTTCAGAAACTTGATACTTTAAAAATTATAAAATGCATACAAAATAATTAAATTACACAAATTTTCCATTTTAACATTTATTTTGTAAAACATAAAAACATTATAATATTCTACTCTTATTGTCATAGGTATATGCAACGTAAATTTTTTAACCATATAACACTGTCATTTTATTAACTTTTTATAGTGCATCAGCAACTAAAGCTGCACTGGGCCAGATAACAAAAAAAAAAACAATGAAAGCGTAAAGATAAAATTATATAGTCTGCAGAAGATCGTGGAGAAATATATAAACATGACAAAATAAAATCAAACTCAGTTTAAATTAATCCAGCAGTAAGTGTGCCTCTTTCTGCCATGCTACATATACTTTGGCTTTTTTGCTCATCAATGACAGAAAACTCTTTAACAGTTTTTAACTTTTCTTGTCCTTTCATAATTCTATACTTTATTTCTTGAAAGAATACACAAATATATGATTCATATTTCAGTAAAATTATTAAAAATTGAAGAAGATTAATTTGTTTTTTTAAATTTATATACATTTATAATAATTAATATAGCTCAGAATCAATAGGTGTGATATAGTCTAAAAACCTAAGAATAATTTTTCCTACACCCTACAGTGAAATGCACTGCTAAAATGTTTTGTCTTTGTAATGGGAACATTCAATATCAGATAGACAAGTGCAGGTGCTGAAGAATTCATTTATTGTAATCCAAAAATGCACATGGGCTGGATGTGAAGATAGTTCAGATACAAAGTTTGGTTGTTTTGTTTTACCTTTGAGAAGCACTTTTTTTTTCAACACAATGGCTAAATGGCCAGATCAAAGACCCCGAGGACTCAGAGAAGGTTGGGGGAGGGGACTCACTGGACAGCTGTTGACAGATTTGGGTTGCTGGGTTGTTTTACCTCTAAGTGGCACTTTTTTGCACATCATGGACTAAATGTCCAGGTCACAAGGACCCCAAAGGCTCAGAGAAGGTAGGGGGAGGGGACCCACTGGAACAGCTGTTGGGAGACAGATGGTAGCCTCCCATTAAGGTTATCCAGAGTGTTCTTTAATGTGATAATTAATTTCATAATTTTCCATTTTCACATTTCCAGGAACCAACAATAGTGTAATTATGAGAACTAGGTGTATACACAAAATGGCCAAAACATTATGACCACCTGCCTAATATGAAGTTGGTCCACACGCCACCAAAACTGCTCTTACTCAGCGAGGCATGGATGCTACAAAATTTTTAAAGGTATCTGGTACCTCTCTTGCAAGTTGTGCAGTTGAGCCCCCACAGATCGGATATGCTGTTCCAACACAAACCATAGATGCTCGATTGAACTGATGTCTGGGGAATTTGGAGGCCAGGGCAATACCTGGAAGCCTTCCTCATGTTTCACAAACCATTCTCAAACAATCTGGCAGTGTGTCATGATGCATTATCCTGCTGAAAGAAGGCACTACTAGAGGGATATACCATTGCCATGAAAGGATGTACCTGGTCTGCAATGATGTTTAGGTAGATGGTAGACGTCCTAGTTTCTTGCACATGAATGACTGGATTCAGGGTTTCCCAGCAGAACATTGCACAAAGCATTACACTTACTACACCAGCTTGTTTTCATCCCACAGTATATCCTGGTGCCAACACTTCCCCAGGTAAATGAAAACACATGTACCCGGCCATCCACATGGTGCAACAGGATACAATATTCATTGGACCATAAGACCTTCTTCCAATTATTCAAGGTCTAGTTTTGATTCTCGCATGCCCATTGTAGGTGCTTTCGATGGTGAACTGAGGTTAGCATGGGCACTTGGAGTGGCCTGCAGCTATACAGCCCCATTTTCAGCAGGGTTCAATGTACTGTGTGTTGTGGCACATTACTCCCATCACCAGCATTAAAATTACAGGCAAGTTGCACCACAGCATCCCTTCTGTTGGCTCCTACCTCCCCCCCCCCCAATAAGGGACCACCTTGTCATGGTGGTGGTGGTGGTAGTGGGGGGGTCTTGTGGCCCAGCAACCGGTTGAAGACTCTGCTGACCAGTATGGGCCCCGGCTGGACAGAGTCAAGACCAACTGAGGTCGAAGGCATTGCTGACCAGTTTAGTGGCCCAGTTGGACAGTGCCAAGACCTCAAAATCAGGTGCTCAGTGGAGCAGTTCAAGGGCCCTGCAGAACGGGCTTGGTCCCCTAGTAGGCAAGGGCCCTTTTCAAAGTCTGGGTCCCACTAAGAGTCTCCACCCCGGGTGCTGAGCGAACTTCGATCTATATATCCTTGTTCATTGCTAATCGGGGAACAGAGTAAATTCCAGGTTTTGACCGATGGATAAGCTTTCCTTCTATAGGACTGCTCGCCATAGGAGTGTTGGGGATGAGATGCATCTATATGGTGTAGCCTTGCCCACGACAGTAGATAGTCGCGGCTTTCCATAACTTGGTAGTGCCGAAAGACGGACTGGGGATTGCCGTGGTTGCTGTGTTGTGCAGCAACAAGTAAAGTATTGTTGGCTCCTACCATACGGGATAGCCTTCACTCACCTCCAGCATCGATGAGCTGTGGTCAGCCCACACCTTGCCGGCAGTTCATGGTTTTTCCCACCTCTGACTACTTTTTGAAGGCACTAACCACGCTGACCATGAGCACTCCACAAGCCTTGCTGTCTCGGAAATGCTCTGACCCAGTTGTCTGGCCATTGCAATTAGGCATTTGTCAAACCCACTTCAGTCCGCTGCCTTTCTTACCATATGAAGAACAGGAATAACACTGATTAACAGAGCTCAGAATCAGGCTTTATTTATACCATTTCACAACCTTCACATGTGCTGTCATTTCCCGACGATTTTTCGATTTGCATAAAGACATGCTGGTCATAATGTTTTGGCTCTTTAGTGTATGTATTACATTACAGGTGAGACAGAGCAAATGCTGCATTTTAATATAGCTGCTATTCAAATTAATTCAATTAACATTAAATTCTACACAGATATTGAATACACATTTAATGCACTTTGGTACAAATTTTAGCTAAATCGACAAACAGCAACTCAGTAGTGTGGTTGCTGTTTGTTGCTGTCAACTACATTCATAATTTTATGAATTCTTCATCTTGAATTACTGAAATTAAGCAAAGAAACCATTGAATTATAAAACATGTTGTGATGAGAAAATATAGTAAGCTAAATAATTAGTTTGGGAATTTTCAAATAAAGGAAATAATCACTAAACAGTTAATCATGCAATCCAACTGTCTGCAAATAACTAGAACTATTCTATAGGGAACACGTGGATGAATTAACTAACAATGAATAAAAATAATCAGGCAGGAAATAAAGAGAAGTTACAATCACAAAAGAATCAACTATTCTAATGTTGCCTTTGAAAAACAATTTTTGAATCATTAATTTCATCAAGCACTGCTATTGGAATTCCTAATTTTAGCTAATAATAGTCACAATGTTAAATATGTGTTCAATAAATGACGTTTCCACTTTGTAGCTTTCACAATCTGTATACTGGCCATTTTAACATAGCACATTGGCTCTGTGCCACTCAGTATAAGAAAACTATATTGTTTTTTATAATTTGCATCAATACGTTTGCTTTCATTTCTTCTCAACCAATTTTGAAAGGGTCAGAATATCAGAATAATTATTTTTTTGTTTCTCAGCTATCATTTTTTCCCTTTAATATCTACTGAATGCAAACAAATAGTATTACAGGGAGGCAACCTACCTTAATGATTCTTTCCTCTGGTGTAGCTCTTTCTATATGCTGGTTAAGGTCAGCTAATTGTTTCAAGCGTATGCTATATTCACATTCTGGCTGCAAACCTCTAATTCTAAAGAATCCACCTTGTTCACTGATAGCATCTTCCTGGTACTGACTGCAGATACCATTACTAATGCCAGCAGCTTCAACAGCTACCTCTATCTCTGCTTCACCAGTCAATGAGTTAACAACACCGTATAAACTGTATGCTACACGTTTGCCACTATAAAATAAAGTAGGCATAACAAATTACAAGAAGTGTACAAGCTATAAAGTAATAGAAAAGCAACAAGAATAAGTTCAAAAATATTTACTAAATATATGGGAAGTAAAACACATATGATTTATCCCACTTGAAATAATTAAAATATATATAGAAATCACACACTGTACATTATTATCACATATGATGATGTGAATATTACTTTAATCAAACAATATAATCAAAGTTATTAAAAGTGACACAACAAAAGCTAATACACATAATTCCAGGGTCCAGCCTAAAAAAATGGTTTACATCCTGAAGCCCAACTATTTTTTTTCACTATCCTCAGCCAAAAACTTTTTCTTGACATTAGAACTTTTTTTTTTACGCCAAATAACTAATGAAAAGAATAATAGCATGTTATATGCCAAATCAATCAGCATTTAATTCTGGATCTTCTGAAAATCAAATATTTAAAAAACAAAATGACTAGTTTTATTTTAATAATAGGGCCTTTTTTAGTCATGTAATAAAAAAAAATCATCTGGCAATGCAAATAAAAATTTATTTAATAAATTATACCATGGCTGAGTGGTTAGCATGCTTGGCTATTGATCTAAGGGACCTGGGTTCGATCCCCGGATAAGGCATGGTTGTGCGTGCTGTTTTTCTGCTGTGGTCCTGCCATTCTCACAGACCTTCTACTATGGCATATAAACTGACAGGCTCCTGTCAGACTTCTGTGGCAAGCAGCTGCTTGAGGGGGCATTTACTTTATTTTTTATTAACAGAAATAATCCTAAGGCATAAAAATAAAATTATTTCTGAATAACAGAAAAATAAATTTTAATGAATTTCAATGATTTTTGTTTTGAAATAACAGCAGTGTATGGGTGGGAACAAGAAGATAACATCAAGTGGATCTAATTTGCTGGTAGGAGGAACTGACATTTACCTTGACTTTGAGAAATCCTGCTGTATAACTGATGAAACTGCAAGAAATTTGGAAAAGGTTCTTTTCTAGGAAGAAAACTGAATCTTTTGTATATTAAGAGACAAATAGGCTGATTATCCTCATGCAATGCATTGAGCAAACATTCACATTGTCTACAGTTGGCAAAATGGAAATCTTTTTGATTTCCTTGGCAGCCACTAGTTTTTTAGCTGGCAAACTTTGTGTTTGATACTAGTAGTGGGGTCCATGTTCAAACTAGTGCAGTTGCAGCTGCTTTTTAAATATAAAACCTTTGGCATTGTAATTACTTTTGCTTATGATGAAAAATTGACATGCAAATGTAACAACATTAGGGATATTTTTATACTTTTCAAGACCTGAAAATAATTAATTCAGAAGTTACTTTTTGAAAGGGGGTGGGGAGGTGCATTTTTGCAGGAGTTTACAAATTTCAACACTTTGTGTCTCATAGCATATCTGTAATGCTGTTTCACTTGAATTATTAAATCTTCCAGAGCCATCGATGACGTAGAGCATGTCAAATTTCCACATTTCCACAGGTGTTTGTCAGTACTATTAGCACAACAAATGACCCTTTATTTTTTTAAAAATAGAAATTTCCATTAGAAATATTTTTACAAATATCTCATAAAAGAAGATAATTCAAACTTCCAAAATAATACTTAACTTTTCCATCTGGACATTTTATTAAGATACCATTTTTTTTTGCTTTGGTGCACTAACTTTTTGGCACTTAGCCAAGATCTCCAAAATTCAACACCCAAAGGAAAAAAAAAAATCACAATGTTTAATAAAAAAAAAAGCAGCAAAGAAAATGTTCATTCATTTCATAAGCAGGACAGAAAAAATTCATTAATGTGAGCAATCCAAGTCACCTTGCTGACCCATGTTTTAAAATATGCCAAATTGAAAACAATCATCATCATCATCATCCTCAAGCAGCCATGGGCTACGAAGGTCCAACCAGACCGCGCAGTTTAATTCTCCAAGCATATCTGTCCTGAGCTACATCTGCTGCATCCGGCCACTGTAACCAATTCTTACAAGGTCCTGTTTGACATTGTCTGCCCACCGCATCCTAGGTCTCCCCCTCCTTCTGAGGCCTCCAGGCACACTGTTCATAACCTTATTCGCCAATCTATAATTATCCATACGGGCAACATGGCCAAACCAGCGGAGTCTCTCTCTGCACAATATGCTGCTTAAAGGAGGTTGCAGACTCCTTTGCCTAACCTCATCATTAGTTACAAAGTTAAACCACCTAATACCCAAGATACTGCGTAAGCATCTAGAATCAAAAGCATCTAGTTTCCTGTTATCTTGCTTACACAGCGTCCAAGTTTCACTACCGTAACTAACCCTAGAAAGAACCAAACTATTATATAGTCTAATTTTAGTCTTTAGGTGTATACGCCTATTTCTCCACAATCCCCATAGATTCTTAAAAGTCCCGGCAGCAATACCTATTCGTCTGTTAATCTCATGCCGCACATCACCAGTATCAGTTACGTAGCTCCCAAGGTAATTAAACTGTGACACCTGCTCAAGACTGCAACCATTCAGATTAACTGAATCACAACCTGCCTGATCAATTTTCATCACTTTAGTTTTCTCTCTGTTTATAACCAAACCTACTGTACTACCAGTCTCATCAACAGTTCGAATGAAAGAGTTCATCTCATCAACATCATTTGCCAAAAGGGCTAAATCATCAGCATAATCTAAATCAGAAATTTTCGTATCTCCAGCCCATTTAAGGCCAAAAGCTTTCCCTTGAAGTGAATTTCGCATAACATAATCAACAACCAAACTAAAGAGAAAAGGAGACAAAATGCACCCTTGTCGAACACCAGAAGTAATGCTAAACCAATTGCTACAAGCCTTACCAACTCTCACACATGACTCAGTGTTAGTATAGAGAGCTTTCATTATGTTAACTAACTTGTCTGGTATACCATATGATCTCACAATCAACCACAAATTATGACGATCGACAGAGTCGAAAGCCTTTTTGAAATCAACAAAGCTAGCAACCAAAGGTTTCTGAAACTCTACACATTTCTCAAGAATCTGCCTAAGTGAAAATATCTGATCTACACATCCCCTACCATTTCTGAATCCACATTGCTCATCACGCAACTGCCTGTCAACCAGATTCTTAATTCTATTAAGCACAATCATGGAAAGAACTTTACCTGGAACGGAGAGTAGGCTGATACCCCTATAGTTATCACAAGAACTGCGATCACCTTTTTTGAAAATAGGGATAATAATAGCGCTGGTAAAATCTTTAGGAACCATGCCTTTATCATAAAAGTTATTCAAAATTTCAGTCATCCAAATGGTAACAGAAACATTCCCAGCTCTAAGCATTTCCGTAGTAATTTCATCCACCCCTGGGGATTTATGAAGTTTAAGTTTAGAAATAGCCAAACTAACTTCAGATTGTGTTATAGGGCCAACATTAAAGCCAACAATGCATCTATCATCATTGCAAACAATGGGAGTAGAACTAACCACATTGTTTAGAACATCACTGAAATGCTCAGCCCACCTAGCCATGACAGAATCCTCACCTTCTATAACCTTGCCTTGTTTATCCTTCAATCCCTGTATACCTGTTCGTTTTCTACCACACAAAACATTAACTATCTGGTACAGCTCTCTGCTGTTGTGCTGTCTAACTGCTTCCTCAGCTTTGTCAGCAAGGCCATCAAGCCAAAGATTCTTATCAGTAGCTAACTGATTCTTTACACGTTTATTAAGTTCTTTGTAATGCTTTCTATTAGGACTAGTAGGGTACTGATTAAGGACATTCCTGCAGTTCCTTCTTTTTGAAATAAGCTCAAGTGCCTTATCACTTAAATAATTCTGCCTCCTCTGCTCCTTTTTCCCTAAAAGAGTACTGTTAGTTTCCAAAAAAGCCTGTTTAAAATGGCCCCATTCTTCCTCAACTTCAGTATTAAGCAAACCATGACTGTCATAATGACTAAGTAACCTATCATGGTAAGCTTTAGCTATAACTGGGTCTTTCAGAGCTTCAGTATTAAAGGTAAATTTTTTAACCCTAGCACAACACTTTTTAAGTTTAAGTTGCAAGACACTTTTAACAAGGTAATGGTCAGATCCAATTTCAGCTCCCCTATATGCCCTGGTATTTCTAACAGAACTAGCCCATTTGCTGTTAATTAATATATAATCAATCATATTCTTATGCAGCCCATCAGGTGAAACCCATGTGTATTTATGTATGTCGCGGTGTTTGTAATATGTGTTAGTTATTCTGAAACCATTTAGTTTACTTACCTGTAGGAGACGTTGCCCATTGCCATTGCAGCTACCAATACCAAAAGGGCCTAGTACTCCTCCCCAAAGGGCAGAGTCGGTACCAACTTTGGCATTGAAGTCACCAAGAACAAGGGTAATATCTCCTTTCTTGACAGAATTCAAAATATCCTGAAGTTGTCTGTAAAACCTATCCTTCTCATCCTCATCAGAATCCTCAGTGGGGGCATAACAGCAGATAACATTCAAGTCTTTAATGCTTGTCTGAAATTTTGCTGTAAGAAACCTTTCATTAATGCACTCATATCCTAGAAGAGCATCACTAGCATGTCTGCTGAGCAGCAGACCCACGCCTTGGTGATGCTTTCCATCCTCCCTCCCTGTAAAGAGAAATTTAAAGTTATTTTTAAGTATCTCACCTTTACCTGTCCATCTGGTCTCTAGCAAGCCTAGAATATCTAGGTTATAGCGCTGGAATTCCTGCATGAGGACATCAAGAGAATAATCTCTATGTAATGTCCTCACGTTCCACGTTCCTGCAGAGAGAAAATGATTAGTAGGATTTTTAAAGAAATTAGGTTTATTGAGATTGGTAGGGCCAACAATATCAAACAGCCCCCTGATCGCAGGCATGGGGCAAAGACCTGTTCCTCCTCAGCTAAAGGCTGAAGTCACCGATGCTGGTAGGAACTTCAGGCACCACCTTTTCAAGTGGACTTTTTCAAGAACCATATGGCCTGCCTGAGACACATTACTCCAGTTTAGGCTTGACGATGCCCAACTAGCTAAGTAAGGTTCAGGTACCTGCGATGGCCTCTGATTAGGATTATCCACCAGCTGATATAAGGTATCCCATGCCTCTGTTCACTTAGAGCTGGCAACCCAGAAGCAAACAGAAAACACAGCGGCAGACTCTCCCTCAACAGAGGCCCACCAGTGCAGCAAGTCCAGGATCCATAATCAAGCTCAAATCCATAAACAAGTCCAGTCTAGTAGGTATAAATGGTCAGCACCAGGACCCTGTGAAGTTGACCACTCCTCAGCAGGGTTGAAAAAAAAGAGAAAAGTGGCCATAGATGACCAGATCAGTAGGCCATACTGAACTGGCAGCCCTCCCCTTCCATTCCCTTCCAAAAGAGAATATCTCTTTTGAAAGGTACTAACGGCCTGCACCACGAGAAGGCGGGGTCGGACATTAGGTGCTAGACCTGGCCGGTTCTGTGCATCATCACTGGGGATTGGTACACAGCTCTCCTTCCAGTTTACGCCTAGAACAGTAATAAAAATCATATTTCAGGTAAATATTATTCGGGAAGAAATTTCCTTTCAATTAATATATAATTTAACTGTTTTTATTCATCAGGTTTTCCAAAATTAAGCTTTAATTGCTTAGTTCAATCTATTTATTTCACTATATCATGTGAAAAAGTCTTATTAAAATCAATAAATATATTGCGGAAAAAATTTTGCTGACATACAGGACTTGAACCAGAAATGTTGGCGAAATTTTTTCAGCAAAATATTTATTGATTTATCAACGTTAAAAAGTCAACAGGTAACGCTGTGATTGTCATTCTATGCTTATTAAAATCAATACATTTATAAATTTGTTTAAATTTTTTATTTCCAAAAAAATTCATGATTAAAATCATGTTATTCATTCATAACATGACTATTTCGGTTGATTGCTGTTGTTTTTTCAAAAATTCTAAGGTCGATGCGTTCATACGATTCATCACATTTGGTAAAAGCCTGGACTTTTCTAAAAGTATGGTACCGAGAAAACAATTACAAAAAGGAGTAATTATCTTGCTTCAAGAAAATAATTTTTTTTTGTTATTCAGAAATAAATAACCTTTCTATTCAGGTGCATTATAATCTTTTCTGTCTATTAGTTTTTATAGAATAAATTTTTATATATATTGCCAGATGCATTTTTTTTACTACATGCCTCTTTAAAAGTACTATTAAAATAAAACTATTTGTCTTTTTAATAAAATATTTTTTATTTTCAGAAAATCCAGAATGAAATGCTGATTAATTTCACATATAACATACCAAAATTACTTTCATTAGTTATTTGGCAAAAAACTTTTAAAGTTAATA